>CM060477.1:11533933-12733933 GCA_030544235.1 Lepturacanthus savala
AACAAACAACAATTTGAATGACAGAAAACACCCCTCCTGTAGAGATTTTTGGAAGGAGTGCTCAATCGCCTGTGTTTTTTGTAAATGTTAGTCCCTCTCTCGAATCAAAAAGGAAGACAAGCCTTGTAATCCTATTAATGATCAATTTACCTCACTATGCAACCTTTATCCTCCCTGTGCAAATGAAGTGCATGACCTAATTATAACTCTGCTCAAGGCCCTGATGGAATCCATGCATCTCCTTTAAAATAATGTATTGATTATAGTAGATTATATGAAATCAAAATTGACGGTTATACCTTGGGTCCAAAAATTTTAGCAGCTGCTCTAATTCAAGTGAGACCAGCAAGACACAACAAATACAAAGTGATGATGGAGAAACCCTTTGCATTTTTTATTTCTTTATCTTTGAGGAAAGGTACATATTTTCAATAAATAGATATTTTAAATTAATATTTTCATACCTAAAGAGAGAATATATAAGCTTTAAAAAAAAAAAAACATGTTCATCTTCTTGTTTTTTTATGGATAAATACTCATACACACACATGCGCACACAAAATCACACACATATGCGTGCAGGTAAAGTGGCTGCGTATCACCCCACTCATACACTCAGCCCCTGGTCTAGGACACTTCCATCTATCGACTTGTATGCCATCTGTTCTGGATTAATTTGATTGAATTCATAAATAATTGATGAAGGTTGTTGTCCAGTGGCTGCAGCATTTGAAAAAAAAAATCTATATGTGCCTTTCATCCTCCACCCTCTTAGTCTTTAATGCTGTGCCTATTAGTTGATGAAACAGAATGGGCCATTGAGTGGTTTCATCATTCATGCATGTATCGAGAGACAGAAACGGCTGCAGTTTTCCAGTGTGAACACATGAGGGCGCTCTGTGTCAGTCTGTCACCTGCTTTGGCTCTTCTCTCAAGTTTGGTGGATGGGAATTTTCCATGCACTGGGCTGAATGCATGCAATGCTGCGCATGATTTTAATTTTTCCCTTTTGTCCCGGTCACTGGGCTGTCATCCAATATGTGTGTGTGTGACTTTTTCTGTGTGTTTGTGTGTGTGTGTATACAGGTCTTGAGAGCTTTATAGCAGTGAGCATGAAGGATTTAGAGGCATCTGCGGACGAGGTCACAAAGCATGAATAGCCCAGTGACTGCGGTCCAGGCCTTAGTCTGAGGTAGCCCCTATTAGGATACAAACCACACAGGCTTAACTAGCCAGAATACACAAACAAAATATTAGGGACACTCGCTCCTGGTTAGATCAGGACATATTGTGTAACCACTGAAGTTGGGCTGAATCTGAGTCCAGGGGAAAGTTGCGATCCTTAATCGATTGGAGTTATTATATCTGCTTTTGACCTGAGCAGGAGATGTTACTGAACACCTTTGCATCAAAAGAAACCTATTTTGCTGATTGATTGATTGATTGATTGGCAGGAAATATGTGTCAGTTTTGTGTCATACAGGACTTCACATAGCAAAATTGACACATATTTCTTGGTTAAAATTTTTAGGATTTGCTGCTCTTGTTATATATCTTTTATTATTTTTGGATGTTGGCCTTTGGATCAGGCAAAACAAGGAATTTGAAGACAGCAAACTGATCTCAGGAATTGCATTTTTATAGACTAAACAATTAATTGATAAATCACAAAAACTGTTAACAAATTAGTTAGTTGCACCCACAGTCATAACATGTTGTGAGACTTGAACACCTGTAATTAGAATCTGCAACAACTATAAAAATGCATTTAAGTCTAGGGTATATATGTAATTGTGTGGATTATCTTTTCAGTTTAAAGACATCTAACTGCTTTTGGTATTGAGGAAAAAAAGTAAACCACGAAACTTGTAACAGTGGTCCCAACTTGTTAGCGTGTCTATCTCTGTGCAGGATCCAGTTCAGCAAAGACCCCACACCTTGAGTCTTGAACTTCGCTGTGTCAGCACCTGATAGATTGTTTCCCATTGCCCGCATTGTGTAGCGCTGCTCACCAAATGGTGTTGCTTCAAATTTTGCCCAGTGCCCATGTTGGCTTAAGCCTGCCTGTGATGTTGTTTCAGCGTGTGTGGTATTGTTTCAGGCCCAGTGTGGAGTGGTTAAGGGTATTGTGCTCTCTTCTCTGTGGGTATTGTCCCGGGCTGATGTATGTGTGCTTGTTTATGTTACGGGTTCAGTTTGTCAGGACGGCGACAGTTTCACGCTACGGGACCTCTCCTTTCCCACAGTCACTCACCTCTGACCTCAGCTCTTGTGTGTGTGTGTGTGTGTGTGTGTGTGGTAGAGTAACAGAGGGAGAGCGTGTGTGTGCATGTGTGATTGACACGCAGTGTTTGTAAAATCTGCACGAGTAGTTTTACTTTGCAGTGTTTACTTAGGATAAGAAAACACACACCCACACGTTGACCACCACTTTGACCATTTTGTCTGTTCATGCACTTTTGTGCTGAAAGTTATTTAGTGATATGTAAAACACCATTTAAAAAATCGACATACACATTTTGATTGGAATTTAAATTAAATAAATCACTGGTAAGCTTTAATTTGAAGGTTTTTAGAGTGTAAATACATTGAATGAGAAATATTCTTGCAGCCATTTTTATATTGTGCTCCTGTTTTATAGGCCAGAAAGTAAATACAGCAGACTAATACACACTAGTGTGTATACAAAACTGTGCTCACTATACATTTTCTATATTTTCTCACTTTAATTGTATTTATGGCTGTAAGTGACAGCGAGCTGTCACAAAGCTTCTAGTTTTGTAACCATATACTGTGTGTGTGTGTCCAAATACTGCTGATGATATTGATCCACCACACAGGCCTCTGAGGTCACTTTGAGGATGCAGAATAATTGATACTTTGGTATATTCTGCATTCCACTGACTGCACAGAATGGTTTATTGTGATATTGATATTGACCATTATATTGACCAAAATGAGAGAATACTATATTGTGATCAAAATACACTACATGCATGAAAAATATGATGATATTTTAGGGGATGATATTTGGTCGGGTGAGAAAACATTTACACTAAATAATAGAGACTAGAGAATAATTCCTAATATGGACATGCTGAAAAATAGGTAGAGGTATTTGATGCTCTCCACTAGAAAAGATGAATAAGCTAAAGCAATGGCAGCCAAGTATGATAATGATGTGTCAGAAATGCAAATAGGATTGGTTAAATAATTACCTTAAAATACCACAATGTTTGCTAGATAAGATTCTATAATTGGATGATGAATTCAGTTGTTTTTTTCACGTTTTGCTCTGAGTACATTTGTCTGTGTGTGTCTATGTGTGTTGCTGTTTGCCTGTCTGTTTGTGGTATGTGTGTGTGTGCGTGTGTGTGTGTGTGATGAGACCAGTGTGGCTGTCTGTTGATTTGGTCACTTCAGATGTTTGTGTCTTGTGTCGAACTTAACAGAGGGCTCACGTGTGAAAGAGGAAATAGCGATGTTCCCCTTTTTTTCGGTTAACAGTTCAATGGTTTTAGAAGTCACGACTGAATAAAGAACGGAAACTTCAGCTCACATGTGGAAACCAATTGCAAAGAGTTGTTTACTCTCCTAACCTTTGCACACTGGTACTACATGTCCCGATGCAGTAATTGGAAGAGATGTTTTTATATCAAGTTGTCATCCATCACACCTTGTGGGTTTATTAGATCCTTGGGTGCAGCCAGACACCCTGATGCACTCAGCATGAACTCCTGGAATGTTCTGATAACACATTACCTAACAACTTTACACTTTTATAACAGCTTCTGTCAGTGTAGTGCATGCATACATTGCAAAGCATTGCTGTCATGCTTTACTGACTTGTTTTGCAGGAACCAGGTACAGTAGGTAATATTCTGGAGGCCGATCAATGACCACATCATGCAGCTTGTACACTTGCCGGAGTGTGTGCGCCTGTGTAAGCTGAGCCCCTCTCGCTGTAGGAAAATGCTGGTTTTGTGTTGTTTTTGCCAATAATTGAAGTTATCCCCTCCATTAAATTATTCCAGATGTTGGCTTTAGCCACCTTGATTTTTAAACTCACAAACATCAGTGGATGGAGAGCTCACAGTTTCTTCCAGTTGAACCAAAATGAGAAGGGAAAAGTTTAAGTAAGTGGCATCAAGCAGCTGGTTTCACTACATTTTTATAAATAGTTAACGCTTAGTGAATTATTTGGATTGTGTCATTAAACCTGAAGGAACATTTCAAAACTCTTGATTGTTCCTCCATCAGATGGCAGATATTTATTATTTTTTTCCTGTTTATTTGATTTTCATGTACTTGAATCAAAATGGGGTTCAGAAACTCAAGAGTCCTTTAGAGTTTTCAGAAAAAAACACAGGAGGTTTAAAATGACTAAACTCAACATGGACAGTTGTAGTACTGGGTTTGGTCCTGACACTTAACAACTGTCAAATTTGAGACATTTGTCATTATGTCAAAGTAATATGTTTACTTAGCAGCCCTAACTGTAGCTGTAGACTTGTTTCTACAAGTGCACTAATTTCACCAGGCAGTATTTCAGTCAGGGCAGCTAGGCTTACTATGAGCTTACAGTATGTCTCTGCTGATGGTGATTAAAATTAAGATTGAGCCTCTCGTTGAACATACCAGTATAATCTCCAAGGCCAGAGCGCATTAGACAGAGATCTAAACAAGAGCAAATGTTTGGAAACAATGCAATCTATTGTTTAATGAACAGAAGAAACGAAAATGATGGAAATACCTGAAGGGGGTATAAAAAAAAGACAATGAAACTCACAAAAGGATTCATCAGACTGCAGAAATGAACCAAAAAATGTCTTTTCTTTCCAATGCAGTATGATGACGGCTCCGCTAGAGGGAAATGTAGAAAAGAAAAGACCACTGCTGTTTAATTTTTTTAAAAAGTCTTTGTGAGTGTAGAAGTAGAAGAATAGTAGGGGCCAAGCATGGCGAAACCTTTGAGAGCACAGAAGTATGTAGGCCATAGGGAGATCGACGTTGAGGGATACAAAAACAACTTTTCCATATGGTTCCCGGATTGTCTTCGCTGGCAGGTCCCCTCACCTCGTCTGTTCCTCTGCTGGTTTCTAGGTATCTAGTCGTGTAGCAGTAAACACTCCGAGGCCCTTAGGAAACCAGGCATGTAAAGGTTGGCAGCCAACCAACACAAAATATGTACAACCCGTTGAGTCACACAGTCAGCTCATTTTTTTCTCCCTCCCTCTTTCACCACTGGGGATAACATCTTGGTAAATATCTCTAAGCCTCAAACTAATATCAGCTTTCCTAAACATCATACTTTAATCTCAGACATGGATAGGAGTCTCTGTACGGTGTAAGAACAGACCGACCCCCCCATGACCCACATGAGCTTATTAGGGCAAGGGCTCCCCTCCGGATATATTAATCAGCAACACAGTCTCAGTTGCTCATTGGCTTGTTTTAAGGGAGTGTTGGAGACCTATTGGCTCAGTTTTCATCACTTGATATCAGGAAAGAAGGATGGGAAGGAAGGAACTCTATAAGGGCCCCTTGTCATAAATGTTAGCCAGCACAGGTCATAATGTGATGTGTGTCAGGAGAGAAGAAAAAGCAAACACACGGTAATTGGTAACTTACATAACATACCTTCTCTGTGCTGATGTCCAGCCGACGAGGACTCAATTCACAAATCATTAGTCTAAATCAGTACCTGATTCTTATCTTGAAAACAGTCACATTATTGATGTTAAGTGCTGCAGTTCCTCACTGATGTTTGATCTGTCAAAACTGATCTATAGAAAATAGATTAAGCTAACTAGACAGATCGGTGTACACACGGCTGTATTGCACATCTGTCATTTCTTTCTCTGATGTGTGTTTGCTCATCTGGATGCTTTGGTTCTTTTGCTGTGCAGTGTTGCCTTGCAGCAAAGTAGTGCTCTGATTGTTTTCCTTGTACTGTATGCCTCGTGTGCCTTGCTAGATATTATGTATTGAGCAATCGCTTTCACGCAGCCATGTATCTTTCTACCTGCATGTATTTTTAATGCTAATTTGATGTAGCAGGCTGTGACATGTTGTCACAGCCTGCTATAGTCAACTCACACACATAATCACTGATAAAATGGTAAACATTCAACATTTCATGATTCTTTAATGTGAAGATTCACTCATTTCTTATATTTACCTCTGCCAAGGAAGTGTTTTCACTGGCGTTTGTCTGTCTCTTTGTTACCAAGATAACTCCAAAAATTCTGGCCGGATTTTCGCCAATCTTTCAGAGATTGTTGGCAATTGTACCGTGAACAGATGATTCAATTTAGGTAATGATCCGGAACACAATCCTGGTTTCTAGATCGTTTGGTAACATTGCGGTAAATGGACCTTCAAACAGGCGCCATCCTTTGGGGCCACATGGGGGTGATATCTGGCACCTGTAAAGCTTGGCCGTATGTTTGGGAGAGGTCTGCACTCTCAGAGTGTTTTTCTAGTTTAAATGTCTCCTTTAGTACGTGCACTCAGTTCTAGTTCTTTAATAACCAAATTTAAGAGATCATTTTCAAATTCATTGCTTATATTATGTGTTGAAAAACAATATTCCATAAAAACAATGCTGCATCTGTCACGCTTAGTCTGGTTACAGGTGAAGAAATAAAAAGAACAAATGTGTGACGTCCATCCAAACATGCTGTCATTACTCGCTGGTCTCAGAAGACTTATGGTGCTGGTGCTAGATATTCAGGCTTCTTTTCAGGCCTGATATAATAGTCTACTTTCTGATAACCAGGCACACTTTTTATTACATACCGGTTACACTTCTCTTGATAAGGGCCTTGTTTGCTCAAGATTTTTATTGAGAAGTTACAGTTTAGCAGTTGCAAACAAAACTAGTTTCTTCATTGTGCAATAAAACCCTATTGCATAAATTTGGCTATAAGGGGAAAGGGGGAGAGTGAGAAAAACAAGTCATGAATGTTTTCCTTGTACAGATTGTTTTGGACTTTCTTTTGAAAAGGCCCATTGTACATTTTTTATCCCTTAAATAGTTTTAGATTTAATCTTATATCTTTTGATTTGCAGATATTCTCATTAAAAAAGGAAACTACTTATCATTTGAACAATCACTATGATTTAAGATTATATTTGTGCTAATGTTGATTTCGATTTGGTAAGTGTTCATGCTGTGTTGTTGACTGGTGCGACTGGGTGTCCTGTTTTTTTCTGGATACAGTGTCTACAGCAGTAGCAGCTCTCTACACCCTCTGACCAGATTTTCTTTTGTGTGTGTGTGTGTGTAAGACTCAGAAAATCAGAGAGAGAGGATATGAAAGATGTTTATGTGCAAGAAACAAAGTCCGGTCTGTGTGTGTTGAGGTAGAGGGGGAGATAGAGATAAAGAGCATGTGAATGCTGTGTACGTTCTTTGGTAAAACAAACTGTGAGTGTGAGTGTGAGCGTGCACTTTGCTCACACACATACACACTTGTGAATTTGAGATTAGCCCCCACCTAATTGTGGGCAAGCACTCAGGGCCTATTAATGCCTGACCCGACCTCCTCTTTTATTTGCTCCATCCATCACTCTGAAGACTTGCAGAACAGAGAGAGCGGCACAACAACAACTGCAGTCAACAGAAGGAGAGACGGCTGCTCCCTCTGGCTGCTCTGATTGGCTCAGATGCAGGGTATGGGAGAGCTGCTATTGGCAGAGAGGAGACACACCTCTAGAATTGGTTTATCTGCAGCCAGAAAGTGAGGAGGGGTAGCTGGAGGAAGGGGATGTCAGGGTGGGGTATGTTTGCGGTGGGGTTGGCGGACGAGTTTGATTGTGCTGAAACAGACGGGAAAAGAGTTGGGAGGAGGGGGAGTTACATATACACTCTGGAAAACATCCATTGGAGCTTGTTCAAAAACTTCTAGGAAACGAGGATGTTTGCTTGCTTTTGTCCGTGTGTGTATGTGTGTGTGCTTTAGTGCGAAATGAGCCCCCCTTAAAATCACAGCCAGGCTAACCTAATTTAGTCAGCACCATTTATGAGCCAGCTGCCTTTCCCAGAAATTTATCCAACACACCGCATGTAAGCTTTGTTGTGATAGAGGGAAATCTGCATCCTTATCTCTGGTAATCACATCAACATGTTTCTGTGGTGTGGCCTGTCTGCATTTTAGAAAAGGCACCAGTTCAGTATAATCAACAGCAGCAGCAAAGTCGCCCGTGTTTTTCATATTTGACATACATGAACGCTGTCTGATGGAGGAAGCATGCATGTCATTCATCGCATGTGACAGACAGCATGACACAGAACAGGGATTGCACGGGTCACTCTCTGAAACCAGACAGTTACACAAGGTGGGTCTGTTTGAGGAGTGCTGCATTTTTGGGGGTTTAAAGTCCATGTGAGTCATTGTGTTGAACCTACAGTTGCCCTTGAAGAGATTGTTCTTAGTACCAATATATACAATTAATGCTATCTGGTCAACTTTGTCGGGATTGATCCAATTCATTTTATTTTCAATATATATTACACATTCTGCCAGGTTTAAACTATTATAAAATGTTTAGTTTGTAAATGTAAAAAAAAAATAGTGGAAAAATAAAATATTCTACAGACTACAGACAAAACCCATAAATATTTAATTTAAAGTTATGTAGAAACAACTTATTGAATTTATCATTAGTGCATATTATTGGGATTAAGATTAATTCTAATGTTATTAACTCGATGGGTCACCAAGTATACTGTATAATAAATACATGTCTGGCATTAGTAACAAACCAAAGCATTTGAAAATTGGTTGAAAATGAATTAAAATGGGAATTATGAGGATTTTAATTGCGGATAGACCTCCGGACACGAGATGGTGGCTGAAGTAAAAAGTCAGCATCCTTGTGAGTTTATGCTAGGTTAGAGATAGTTACACTTAGTATTATTAAGAAAGACAAAAATTAAAGTGAGATTTATGCTTTATTTTTAATATTTTTACAAAAATAATTTGGATGCCAGTTGTTTCTTTGTAGAGATCATCCCACACAGCTTCACCATGTTGAGTCCCAATCTTGATAGACCCGCTGTGCCTAGTCGAGGTTGTCTAAATTTTTTAGTTTAGTTTAAGATAATTACCAACTTGACATAATTACCAATTACTAACTAATATATAACCTTATTGTCAAATTTAATGTTAGTTTCTCCCTGTAAAGCACCCCATTTCCTCACAGTTTTGCTTAAGACATATCAGTCACATCTGAGATATTGCACAATACATACGACACTCAGACAAGTAAACAAGTGTCACTGTGTGTGTGTGTGTGTATGGCAGAGTACATGTGGTTGAATATTTCATTCACTTGGTCGCCACCCCCTGCAGGAGAGCGGTGAGGGTTGTTTTTTACTTAGAATTACATGTTCAGACGTGTTCTTCGCTGATATAGTATAGCTTCATGTGTCTCGTTTTTCTGTTCGATCCCAAGAGCTTTTATAAATATAGATATAGACTATGTGCAGTGGTATCGGCCCCCAAAAGACAGATCTGCTTATCTGTCCCCTCCATTAAACTCTGTATACAGCCACCAGATACTGGAAGATGTATGAACATAAATCATCTGCAGAACAAATACCACCCTGGTTTTTCTTGAACATTAGTCAAGGTTTTTATGTGAGTCCAGAAGTACATGAGCATTTCTGCTCTCTGTACTGGATGTTCTTCCTGCCTCTGGGTCAGTTTACACAGGGATAAAAGGTTATAGCTCTTAACACGTTTATAATATATATAAGTCACAGTCATACACACATAAAAGTGTGTATGCAAACAGACAGAGTTGTACACTTGTATAAGCTAAATTGTAGGTCATTCGAGATGCTGTCGTCAGTAAACAATGTGCAATGGACTCTGCAGAGGAAAAAGGCTATTTAAATCACAGCAATTGTGTGCATATCATGGGGTGCATGATATACAGTATGTTTTTGTGATTGTGCATGTTTGTGAGGTCTGCGGCCTGTGTCTACGGTGTCTATTGGCTGCAGCCCGCAGTCCTCACTGGTTCAAACTAGTTTATCTGTCATTGTGGAGTATGTGGCTGTGGCCTTGCCACACAAAGCCACTTGTAATAACAGAGGGGTTTTGCTCTGCATGAAGGGTTGTGGTGGTAAAGAGAGGGTGGATGAAGTGAGGTGCTGTGTTTTGGCAGTGTTGCACAAACCGGTTTGGTGCTAAACCAGTTGGCATCAAACTGACACCTTTTCCAGTGTCACTACTTCACAGAGCGCATAGAAGACGACGCGGAGGAGGAGAACACGGAGCCACGAACAAGCGGTTAGACAATCACACAAATAAACACAAGCGATGGCTGTTTGAGGGGGAGAGAAAAGAAGAAAGCACACTGTACCCTTTTCAAGGGAAGAATTATGCAGAAATAGTTGTGAGGGAAAGTTTTCATGTCTTTGACAGGAAGCGTGCTACCCCACACAGGAAGTAGACAGAGTGGGTAAGAGGTCGTCTGAGCCCGCAAGGGAAGTTTCTCCTAGGTTTCAACAGCTGTGTGCGATATGTACTGTTGTCTGTATTTCTGTATTTACAGGGTTGGCATTTAGCTGTATGTAAAAGTACTGAATTCACCGTAGATCATTTACAAAACTAAATGTTATTTAAACAAGCTAGGTTATACAACATGCCATCCAATGTGTAGTTGACCATGACTAAAGGAAAAAGTGCTTTAAATGACTTGAAGGCTGACAGTCTTACATACAAAATTTGGAAAAAATGGAAAATATGGAATTTAGAAGAATAGTAAAGAACTTGAAACACTTAAATCCCTTTATTTTACAATGTTTGACAGACATTAGCATGTATCAAGCAGGAAAGATCTAATATTAATAGTGCTATTAACTTGCATTTGTAGGATCCCATGTTTGACCCTTATTAGTGATTTAACATTTACTTTTTGATCACTCTCTATATAACTCCCTTTCTCCTTTAGGAACATGCAATTCTAAATACAATACTTTGAAGTGTTGCCAAATAATTCCATTCACACACCTAGAAAAATGAGTTCTGCTTCGAAGTGAACCAACTCTACATGAAGCAACACTTTAACTTCTGGGTATTATGTTAAAGAGTTCATTTACAAGTGGAGTACTACTCCACATGTAAAAACACACTTATTCTTATCGCACCTTTTGGGGCTTCAGAGCAAGCCGTGTGAAATCTGATGAATGGGCTCTCCATTTTGGTTCAAGGCGATATTAATCACTACTAGTAGCCTGAGTATACCCATCGTTCATTGCATGTGAATTCACTTCAGGAGTGACTTTGTTGATAACTGTGGATCCAAAATGGCAGCAGAATGCATTTTACCCTTTGATGCAGCCTTAGAAAGTGTTCCAAGTAATTTAGGCCGCAAATTTATTTTGACAAATAGGCTATAAGCTACGTACAGACGCATTTGCTAGACATTCATAGTGCCCAATAAACAGATCTGGGCTTTCATAAACCACACCTCCAATACGAACAAATGAACGGATGGTTCCCAGACCTCGTCCCAATCCACAATGAGATGAGGCCTGGCGTTAGCCAAGCTACACTACTAGCATAACAGGCTTGAATCATCAACTGTGGCAGAGGAATGAAAAAGCTTTTATCTGATTTATGTCCATCTTGAGTGGTCTGCGGTCAATGATGTGGAGACATTAACTATCCTGACCGGGATGGGATCAAGGTATTCCTCACTGAGGGGGCCTGGGATTCCAGACCTGTGATCAACCTCTCACTTTAACACACATACTACCAGCTTTCAGTTGTGTGTCTGTAATTCTCATTTCACACGTCAGTCCTATGCTTTCACTGCGTTACTTTCCCTCTTGATCTTTTTCAAACCCAGTCTCCTCCTTTCCTCCAACAGATACTATTGTTTTGTGTCCTCTCACATACACATATGCACACTTCGGGAGCCACACACACTCGCCGATGGTGACTAAGGTCGGCTTGTTATTGTAGGCAGCTGGCGGAGGGCTTTCCTGTCCAAACAGCCAAACGCTGAGGTGGCAGAGCTGTAAGGGACAGGGAGAGAGAGACACACAGAGGAGAGTGAATAGGCCGAGTGGGGTGACCACCAGCTAATCCTCGGGCCGGCCGGGGGGGATGGAGCAGGAAACCAGGGGCATGGGAGATGGGCCAAGGGCAAACGAGTTCTTCCTCTCTCACCCTGAGTGGCTGATACTGCTGGATGTACACTTTCACATGCATACATGAGCCACGTGCAAAGACATAAACATGAACACATAAATACAGACTGACTGGGGGGTTAGAAAAACCTGACCCTGTTCCACCCACGGAGTCCGTCAGATGAGAGTTGTGCCACTGCAGTGCTCCCCTCCGAACTCATCATCATATTTTTCGTCACATGTTGACACGTGGCAGGACATGAGGACTTTGTTTAAAGTCATCGCACACACTCTGCAACCATAGACTGTGATAATGATAATGATGGACATAGTGAGGTGTGACCCACCAGCTGGGTTGCATTGAAGCCCAGAGTTGCTGCTCACGGTGGTTGCCATATTATCATTTTGGAGCCAGGACCTTCCAAACAAGGAGATGGCATCTTTTCAGGGTGTGAAAGGCAACAGCCTCCCGCTACCTCGGTCAAAAGTTAACACAAGGAATGGAGCATTGCACACTTGGGCATTAACATTAGCTACTTAAGCTACAATACGCTAACAGTGCAGGTATTAAACATACCCCATAACTGCCACAATAATCCAACTTCATGTGAGTCCCAATCACAGCTGTCAATCAACATGTGTTACATAACGACTTCTCATGTCAAGATGAGTGTAGTCTAAATTACAGTAAAAGTTAAATAATCAGGATGTTGGCTTGTGTAAAGCAACTAGACCAATCCAATAAACTGAAACCAGATGCAACACAATTAAATAAACTGCAAGGAGGCCAAAATGATTAGTCATACCCCTGGTAATATTAGTGTTATGAGTCAAATCATCACTACAGCTTCTTGCTATCAAGTACTGTAGGTGCTCTTTCGTGTGCCTGTGTAAAATGAGCAAAACTAAAAATGGATAGATGGATAAACGGAAGACCTTTCTTACTTTGCCTGTACTGGAATGAGCGTCATATGGATCTCGCATGACGAGATCTCGCAAGATGTAATTTGACGAGATTGCTCGTTGTGTTAAAATTCTGTCTCGCGAGAGTTATCCAGCAAGCAGCCAGAATGACGGAAAACACGGGTATTACTATTGACGACGCCCCCGCCACTTTCAAACCGTTTGTTTGGTTTTCCTTGACTTGGAATATTAGTAATTATCTTTCTTTTTATATGTAAAAGAATTGATGTGGTAAGTTTTTAGAGTTAACTTTGCATTTTTGTGCAACACTAATCTTTAGACAGTCGTTCAGAAAGTTTGGATATAAACACACTTCAAATAGTATTTTCTGAACAACTACAGTGAAGTGCTGTTGGGTATATTCATCTGTTCATGCTTAACAAATTCTGTTTAATGTGTATAATAATCGAAATACTGTCTCACCATCATACTTATAGATACCAGCAGTCATTATCAACTATATATCCGGGGTAAATGACCTGAGGTGCAACCTGCTGACGGTCATGTGATGACCCCCCTCCCCATACCACACACCTCAGCTCCCTAGTGTTATGCAACCCGCTCTTATGTAAATAGTGAGTTATTTCTGTACTCTGACGCTCATGTGTGACATTCTGCACTGGCCTAAACTGATACGTCCTCTGGTTTATGTTTTCCTTTTTGTTTGTTTCCTATTTGGGGCTGAAAAGCACACACATGTACAGTGAAACATCCAAAGGAATGAAAACACACTGGACACTGATATCACAGCGGGCCCAGCCAAAAATCATAGAAAAGGGAAAAGGAAAGGATCAGAAACCAAGCAACGAGCGGAACCGCCCAGGAAAAGCACTGGATGGTGGGAACTGTGTGCCTGCTCATCTTTGTCTGTGTTTTCCATATATATGTAGATGGGTCTGCTTTGTTATAGGTTTTTTTCCTTATCAATGCCAGTGATACTCACTCTCTGTAGTCTCCATGAGGAAGTGGGAGCGAGAACGCAGACAGGGAGTTTAGGAGATGACTGAGGTGAGGCAACACTGGGAATTACACTGGGAATTAAATGAGAAAAAGCAACATGTGCACATATAAAGATGCTGAATAGACAATGAAAAGACAGAGGGAGAGGGGATAGAATCAGTGGGAGTGGTTATTTTGGCATGTTGACCATGCAGCTGTTTTATACAAGGCCTACACAGAAAAGAACAGGAAAATATTACAGATACACAGTTTGTCCCTCACACACACACACACACACACACACACACACACACACACACACACACACACACACACATACATGCACACGCACTTTCATTTAAAAGATCACTTGGCATTAGCTGACCTTTTTCAAATACTGACTTAAGACAATGTCAGAAGTTAGATGCGTTTGTTGGTGTGCTCCTCTTATCACAATTTGATGTAATAATGATGTAATCCAATGGCTGCTTTTGCAAAGTCAATGCAGAGATAAAGAGTAAACATATTTCTGTGGAAATAGTGTGGTGTGGCGTCCCAATACTGATACTGTTTTTATAGATCTCTCTTGCTGTTGTTTGTGACTTAAAAAAAAATTGCAGCCTTTACATAATCTATAGGATTATGTTTGGCTAGTAGTAATGGAGATTTATTTGAAGGCCTTAAAAAGGGGGCGCAGGGGTTAGCGCTGTTGCCTCACAGCAAGAAGGTTGCAGGTTCAAGACCTCCTTGGTCCTGGGTCTGGGACCTTTCTGTGTGGAGTTTGCATGTTCTCCCTGTGTCTGCGTGGGTTTTCACCGGGTACTCCAGCTTCCTCCCACAGTCCAAAAACATGCTGAGATTAATTGGTGACTCTAAATTGCCCGTAGGTGTGAGTGTGTGAGTGAATGGTGTGTGTGCCCCACGATTGGCTGGCGACCATCTGGGGTGTATCCCTGCCTCTCGCCGTAACGTGCTGGGATTGGCTCCAGCAGACCATGTGACCCTAATGAGGAATAAGCAGGTATAGAAAATGACTGACTGACTGGCTTTAAAAAGGACTTCAATTCAGAATATATGTGGATAATCAGGTATTTAAAAACACAGATGATGGCTCAAGTAGAAAAGTTTGATCATTTCTTCTGTCAATACATTCACTGGCTGCACAGTTTAATAGTGACACCTGTGCAATCTAATGCAGTCTAAAGAAACTAAAGCCATTTATATCATGTATAGATATCATGTATAGATATATCATGTATAGTATGTTGTGTAAAAGTATTCAGGACACTTCCCAATATAATGCCCTCAAGTTCACCACCACCACCACCTAGGATCCAATAACACACATAGGAACTTAAAGGTATTTATGGTGGAGCCATATTGTATTGGTAGATTGCACTGGTATTCCTATTAAAGTGCTCATAATACAATAGCAGTAATGTGGTACCGTACTTAGGAACGGCAGCGCTTTGGTTTAAACGCTAACATATAGTAAGGCATGTCCCTTTTTTGGCCCCACTGATGCTAAAGCAAATTTCATTCTGCATAAGTGAGTATGAGTTCCATCATATTTATGGGGATGCAATACATAGAGCTGCATCACCAAGGTGCTGAAAAGTCAGTGAAACAGCCTGAACTTTGCCTTACTGTGAGATCATAGTTCATGAACTAGCAAAGAATTCTCTCAGTACGTACTTTCTGAATTGTTGCATAACTACGCGAGTGTTCTAGCTCTCTATTAGTAACTAAAATGTATTAAACATGAAGGTGTAGACAAAACCCTTGTGTGGTTTGGTTGTATATGATAAAACAAACTCCTCTGACACTGAAGAACAGCAGGTGACTCAGGTGAAAGTTGGGTAACCCACACACACATTCACACATATTCACACACTGTTGACCCTGCAGTCAGAGGACAGCAGAGGAACTCTGTGAGCACCTAGCATGACATGTCTATTGACATGCCTATGACAACCCCCCCAGCCCCCCGCCTAGACCCCAGGCAACCCTGCTCTGACTGCTTATTTAACTTGTGTGTGTGTGTGTGTGTTCTCTGTCAACATGTATTGTTCTTTTGCAGGTCATTGTTGAGGATCTTTATGCAGCTGTATGTGTCTTCTGTCTCCTCGGGCTTTGAGTTAGTCTGGACTTGTCTGAATCCCTCCGGTTTTACTATAACTTCTACAACAGTACAAAAGACATGTAAGAAACATGAAACCTGTAAAAAAGAATATAGTCTTGTCAGCTATTCATCAGTTGTCAACTATTAATCCATCACAGCTATTCAATATTTTTTTTTCCTTTGACCCAAATGTCAACATTTTCCTTGTATTTTTGTCAGCTGTGGTACTGTTGGTCATATTGACATGTACAGTATACAAACACTACATGTGTATATATAATATTGACTTAAATATTTTTGGGTGTCTTCACTGTCAACAGACTGAAAACGGTAGTAAACGGTGAGAAATTAGTGGTTACTTTATACAGTTATGAATAGTGTTGGTTTTTCAACAAGAAGCATAAAAAAAGCACACAGGAGAGTATCACAGATGCAGTTTAGCATCACTTCTGTTCTCTACTGTGCACATTTGCAGTTTTGTAGAAGTTTGATTGCATAGAAATAGCATTTATACATGTTTGACCCCAGTGAAATACGACCTTGTTCAATCAGAGTTGGTCTTATTTTCCTGTAGTCGTTTATTTTATCTCTCCCTGATGTTTTAGACTTAATTGAGATGTGGTTGTCATGATACTATGATTGATAAGTTTGAAACCAATATTCAAGAAAATAGTACATTTCTGCTGCCACTTTCAATACTAGAGAAACATATTCAAAGGCGTTTGAACTTAAGTTAAACTTTTATTTAATAAACATGAGAACCAAATTTGTATTTTACTCAAAAATAAACCTTACTCAGCTGAGAGTAGTTTTGTTTACGTTATCATAAATGTCCAAGCTAAAAGGCTAAAATGACTAATTGTAAAATTAATGAAGTAAAAGCTGTATGTTCATGTCTTTTGTATGAAGACGCATCAGAAACGCATGTGTCGCCATCAGTGTTCAAGTTCTCAACGATGGAGCTGTAAGTGTGTGTGTGTGTGTGTGTGTGTGTGTGTGTGTGTGTGTGTGTGTGTGTGTGTGTGTGTGTGTGTGTGTGTGTGTGTGTGTGTGTGTGTGTGTGTGTGTGTGTGTGTGTGTGTGTGCGTGTGTCCTGTCAGAGTCCTCTTTTTCCTGTCTGCTTCCTGTTCAGATCCAGGGGTGTGTTCCACTTCCTTTCCGCTCTGCCACAATCTCGGTCAGGCTTCCTTCGTGTCTTCCAACATAATGAAATCCACTGCGTACAGCTGCATACGTTGTATCTCTGTACTCAAGTGTGCATGGAACAGATGCAGGCGTTGTCGTGGACACCACACGGAAAAGACGGTGCTTCTCTGTCGTGTTTCTATGTGATCTTCGCTCTGTGTGTATCAACACCGCCTGACACCTCTGAGGTCAGACACTGATAAGGAATGAAATGGAGCAACTTTCCCATGCGGTGATGTCAGCGCTTGTGAAAATCACATCAGAAACCAGGCTGTCACTGTTCTCTTTGAATTTCTTTTTCTTTGGTTCCCATGCGTCACTTTCACCACTCTCACCTGACTGGACTTCATCAGCGATACCTGCTGAGCGGTCACAGGATCCACACTTTCAGACATGCATCGCAACCCTGACTTTGTGGACATCAACCGGGGGAGCTGTATGTGTAAATACAAATGCTCCAAATCAGTCAGTTCAGAATGAAAAAAAGACTTTAACAGCCAACCCTCTAGTAAAAGTATTTCACACCAGATGTTCACCTGCGAATGTGTGAATACAGCAGTGAATTCACCAGTGCGAGTGAGGGGGTGTGTTTCTGCTCACCTGTATGTTGCTTTACACGCTTTTGTTGATACTGCAGATATGTAGTCAATGCAAAAACAGCCGTCATTGCATAGGAGTCGTAAACATTGCCAGCAGAGCTGTCTGCAGCATACTTTTTACTTTTCCGGTGTGCTGCATAAGTGACAAGAACTCCATCTCTGGACATTGTCTGGAATGCATATGTGAAAGAGGCTTTACAGACGCACCACACAAAAAAGCACAGGCAGGAAAATGTGAAATTCTTGGCTCTTGTTTGTGTGGTTAGCACTTCTCCATCATTGATGAAACGTCAATTTTTCTTGCAACATGTTCTTACTTCCTGTCTGGGTGCTGTTGTTTTGACCCTTGCAGACCCTATTATTGGTTGCTTGTGCTGGCATTGCAGCAGTCAAAGCTTATTTTGCTGCTTTGTAAGCTGGATAAACAGAGAATGCCTCTTGTTCACTGGATGCGGCCCAATCAGTATTGAGCTGTAAAGCGTTATTAGTCCTGGCATTCGTAGAAGGCTGTTACTTTTTCTATGTGATGTATTTCTCTGTTACTTAACTAATTTTTTTGTGTCTATACTCAAACATGCAGCACTCATGGCGAGTCAAAACGAGGACAAGATGATATTCTCTATATGTAAATACTGTCGCTATTTATCCTTTGTCAACCACAAAGACAAAAATATTTATTTAAAAGCTAGCTAGCAATGCAGGCTTTTCTAGTTAAAAATAATAGATATTTAAATCTGAATTAAACAAAGCTAATTATTGTTGTACCTGCAAACCGTCAATTTCCAGGCATCTATGGAGAACATTTAATATTTGATCAGACTAAACCTCCAGGGCACTTAAACAAAGCCTTGTCCATGCCAACTAGAAACACAAATAAGAGTCAACAGCCCTGCTCGCAGTACTATGAGACTGTACTTACTGCAGGTAGAGTGCTATCAGCTAATGTTGCTAATGTCAGCATGCTAACATGCTCACAACATGGGCTGGTATTCTATCAGCGGCAGGTACTCTATCATTGGCCGATCTTGCTGTTGGCGGGGGTAAATAATGGCTGGTCTCTAATACAGTATTGGCCTGTTATAACCACAAACGTTTAAATGTCTAATTGAACACAAAAAAATATACATACACTACTATTCAGCTCATTAGAAAGCCACCACAGCACTTAAATTATCAAGCCATACTTATGGGGGCCCGATCATTTGACATGCACGGTGGCCGACGGAGGAAACACGGCAAATAACAGCTAATGTAGGCTAATGTTGTTTAGCATGGCAGCTGTGGAGCTTGTTGTAGAGATTGTCAGAGCTTGTCAGAGCCTGTCAGCCTAACCCTAAGGTACTAACAATCACTTTTGTTATCGATAAAACAGTGAATAATTGTTTGCTCTATAAAATGTTAGAAAATTGTGAAAACTTAAGACTGCAGTTTCCCAAAGTCCAAGATGCAACCAACAGTCTACAAACCCATGTTATAGACCCAAGATGTTCATTTCACAATCATAGAGGAGAAAAAAACAGTTAATATTTATGTTTAAGTAGCTGGAACAAGAGAATTTGGGCATTTTTTTCTTAGGTCTAGTGAAATTATCTGAGGGGTTTGATTCGAGGTGGAGGCTGACAGGGAGGTGAAGTATAAAGCTCTGGTCAGTGTCACTTTATCTTTACTGTCTGGATGCGTTCTCTGGCCGGTCTGGGATCATGGGACTGTTTTTATGTGTATATGTGGCTGCCATAGAAACCAACAGAGGGCATCTGGCTGGCTAACGTGTCCCCTATCTTAATGTGATGGCGTCTGCTCCGGAACTCTCAAGAGGCCCTTTTGGAAACACACTCCCAACATACACAAATACATGTATGTCATAATGTAGGGCACGACGTGCCAGAGCTGATTGAGCGGCAGGCTGCAGCAGTTCTTTGAGGTTCATTGCTAAAAGTTTCACACATATCCCTCACAAAATGGAAAATCTAGTGATGGAAACAGGAAGATGTATATTCAGCAGCAGCAGCATCTAAAAGTAGATGCTGTGCACACAACTAGTCGACAAAAACAGACATAGAATTGTCATGTGGCTTATTGGATACAGAAACTATGCGAGTCTTGACTCTTGCTATAGATATTTTAATACATATGTGATTTAAATAACAGTCTTTCCATGGAGTGTAGACCCACAGACAGTCTGACTATCAGACAGATTATAAGATGACGGGCTCCTGCACAAGTCATTTGCCCCCCGTTTGCCTACTGAGCTAAAAAAAAAAAGTGCCGATTGCATCAACACCCGTGTTCAAACACCTCATTCACACCTCCCAACCCAAACCTTGTCCCTAAATATCACACCCGCTGCCTGCCTCTTTAATTTTCCTTCAAACAAAACAACTTGCACAACCCCACCTCAGAGCAAACATTCTCCTACACAGGCCACAAAACACCAAACCAGTTGGTGAAAGAAATGCCTCTGTCTGGCTTTACAGAGAAAACACAATCTGTCTTCGGTGGGGAAAAAAAAAATCACTTTTCAAGAAGCCAGTGTTTTTCTGCATTCGCAGAAAATGGGGTGTAGAACATATTTGCCTCCTCCTTCCACAATTGTTTCCATGCTTCCTAATAGTTTCAGCTGTAGGAGTGTCAGCGTAGGGAGATGCCTTGACGTCACGGGGGGGGGGGGGTGTTTGTAACTTGGGACGATTCCATAAAGAAAAGTAGCAACGACTGTGTTCACACAGATGAGGATAAAATAATGCAGAAAACCTGGACACTGAGCAAAAAAAGCAATGAGTGCTTTGGAAGTGATTTGAGGGTCTAATATAATAACTGGGTTTCCTTCGCGGCAGGGGACTGCAGAGCCGTATCGAGGGGGCTCTGTTTTCCATGTCTGCTGTTCATACTTGAGTGTTTCTCTGCAGGCAGGCTGTCAGTACAGTATGTGGAACAGCAATAGAGAGCCTTGGCTCGGGGCTTTCTGTTTTTTTTGTTTTTTTTTCACCAAGCCGACAAATTTGCTAGGGTTTGAGCCGTAGCATCTGTTGCTTTGAGGGGGCCTGCTATTTATCAAACTGAAGCTGAGTCTGCTGGGAGCCCAAAGGGAAAGAAACATGGCTCACTATATAGGTTACCCCCCTCTTCCTCCACCCTTCCCTACACCACCCTCCTTCTCTTACCCCCAGCCCTCTGTTACCTCGCTCTCTCAGTCTGAAGACATGTTATTCAGAGCCGTGTTTGTGTGAAGGGTATAACTGGGGGAATAGAGTGGGGGTAATGATGGAGGGAGGAAAAAAAAAAGAAAGATAGGATGTGGCCTACAGTATTTTCTATGACTCCCTATAGTGCTATTGTGTTAAATATAGGAGAAAATCAATTTCTTTGTGTGAGTGCTTGGCACTCAGTGTTGTTTTTCTCAAGTCTGTTGAAATAGTTGAGGGCTGAAATGCAAATTTGCCCATGGCTTTTCAGGAATCCACCAGCGGATTCTTAGAAAGATCGTTTGGGAAGGGGAAAAAAAAAATCCTGAAAGTTTTCTTTTTATTCCAGGCGCCTTCAGGCAATCAAGAACAGACCTGTTCGTTATTTTCTTGTGTGCTTCAGCAGAATAACGGGCCCTCTGTAAGACACTTGCATAACGAGACATGTCACGTTGGGCAGTAATTTCTCACCTTTTATAACAATCGCACACGGAGGCATGACCCGGCTGCTTCTCAGTGAGATGACTAAAGCTTCAGCTGGCCCTCAGGCAACCCACATTCTTCTGAACTGTCTCATTGACAAAAACAACAGTCGGGGGAATCGCCTCAAACAAACATGTTTTCTTGAAGGAGGCGCACTAGCCGTACACACAGGGGCTGTGTTCAAAGTACTTTTCTAGTGCTTTGCATCTATTTTCTACAAGAGCACCCAATAGCTCACATGCCTCTCCCTCATCTGCCGGCCTGCTGAAGCCAATAAGTCCTTTATTTATGTAAGACGACTCTTGTTATGGGTTAGCCACCCCAAAACATGCCTCCTGACACGCTACAGAAAATAGAGGAGGGAGAAAATGCAGGGCTGTTGCTTTTCCCTCTATTAACATAGGCGAAGATGAGCAGAGAATATAAACATTTGTTTGTACTGAGAGCACACACAGTAGGCTTCGTCTCTCTCTCTCTTGCACACGCACACACACACACACACACACACACACACACACTTCTGCATTCACACACGGATGCATGTTCTCCTATCAAAACTTTCACACTGAGAGGCAACAACTGGTCAACAGGATATGAAACCTTCCTTTCTGCTTTTTTTTCTTCTCCTCTTCATGACAGAAATGACCTTCCCCCTAGTTTTTTTTCCCTCTCTGCACTAAGGCGTACTCCCTGCCTTTATGCATATGTGCCGGCGCTGCTGTGTTTGTGGTCTCTAGTCGAGATTGTTTTGTTGACTTTCAGAGCCTGTGGCATTCATTATAAACATGGCCGAAAGCGATACCCTTGCTCGGGCGAACGAGTGCGTGTCTCTTGCTCCTGCCGTACATCTGGGTCTAGTAAACTTTCCGCTTGTGCACTGAAACTCTGTGCAGACTTGCGGATTATCAGTGTCCAGCTCATTTGCTTCATGGTTTATGGCATAGTCATTCCCATGTACTTGGTGAAACATGTTCACTCAGAGACTGAGACCACTCTGCTGTGTGTCTCCCCCCCTCCCTTGCTGGTGTTAGTGGAAGGGAAGATGACCATCTGCTGCCCCAGTTGCCCAGTGACTGGACAACAGCCTTCCCTTATGGCACAGTTCCACTGTCCATTGTCTGCTTGAGACTGTGTGTGTGTGTGTGTGTGTGTGTGTATGTGTGTGTATGTGTGTGTGTGTGCGTGTGTGTGTGTGTGTGTGTGTGTGCGTGTGTGTGTGTGTGTGTGTGTGTGTACATTTCATTTACCAAGTGTAGAAGGGATTGTGTACTTGCCTTTTATGTGTGCGTATTCAAGTTTGTCCTAATGTGTATGTGCGTGTGTGTGTGGTTAATGGTGTGTCTACCTCAAGGAGAGCTGAGTATTGTGTGAAGCCTTCCTGTGGGAGTCCTGTAGAGAATTCACCCTCACACAGCAGGACGGTCTGTGCAGGTTTGAGCAGATTTGGCCTTACAGTCAGGTTAGTGGAGGGTCAGAGATTTATAGGTCATAGGCCAGAAAACCTGCACTGGTGCATCAAGAGAATAGATTTCCTCTCCAGACAGATGGATATTGCACATATGCCACTATTGTTAGGATCAAACAGGCTCGTCGTCAGCAATCATTAACAAGTTGGGGGAAATGAGTGTGTGTAAGGTGGTAAGGCTTTCGACACAGTCTGAAAATTTCACATGAACCAAACATTAGCTTTCCACAATGAACACATTTGTAGTTTCCTTAATTGTGATGCTAAACCCATTCTTCATTCGGAGGCCGGATATACTGTAAAGATGAGACGAGGTTGTCATGTTGGCTTATTGTTCATGTTTTTGTTATGCATCCCCCAAACCAAAACTGAAAGATCTGCTGTGGTTCACCACACGGTTTGTTCTGAACTAGCAAAATGTACATTACTGTATATGATAATAAAATTCAACTCACTCTGCAAATTAGTCACCTGAGGAACTTAACACACTTATTTTTTTTTTCCTTTTTTCTGTGTATACTGGTCTGTTTCTGTGTTTTGACTGTTTTTATCACACATTTCTCTCAGGCTGTATTCGGTTAGCGTTATATGAAACTACATTTAAGGTTGTTTGATCTTTTTCTCACCTTCTGTTTTTATTTTTGGCTTGTCTCTTTATTTCCACTTCCCTCTCCTTCCTGTTTCTCTCACACATGCACATGCTCAGTTCATGGGGGGGGGCGGGGGGCTGCAATGAGTAGAGTTCCTCGTTATCCCCGATCCAGTCCTTTCAGTTAGCCGCCTGCTCTGTTTGGCAGGTGAACAGCAGCAATCTGAGAGCCGGGCTCATGACGCTGAACTTTTTCTCCAGGACATTGAATGAGAAAAACAAGCCGAGAGCTATATAATGATTTTTTTTTGCTTAGTAGAAAGAATCTTTTGAGTACATCCAGCTACAGTATTGTCAATGGTGCTTAAAGCTCAAACCACATACCAGACACTTGTTCATGGGTGACAAAATTTATGAGGAGTTCTTTGAGTGATGCCAAATGCCTGTGTGCTGCGTTCAAAATGTTGTTGAGCTACACTCATTAATTTTTATTACCCTTTTAAACCCTAAACTCTGATTTTATTGCATAATAATACACCATAGTTTGGGCAAAAACAGGAAGGATATTTTTTTTATTATTCAATCTTTACTTAAGCAAGCAGGCTCATTGAGATTTCTCAAGAAGGACCTGAGGACAAGAAAGATTCATAAGACAAGAACACGATCAGCCAAAAGAAACTATACCTGAAGCAAGACATTATTAACAATGGTTTCAAGAGTCATGAAAAATGCACTGTGATATACAGTGTTTAGCTGCTGTGTTCATGGGGCAGCATGACAATACTGAATATCTCCATAGTCAAGGACAGACATGAAGGTTGGCTGCACAGCAGTTTTATGGTTGGAAGAAGACAAACATCCCTTAATACTATACAAGAAGCCTGTTTTTGTGTGAGTCTTGAATGATAATCTGCTGTAAAACCAAATCCCCAAGTGTTTGTATGACTCAGTAGGTACAATATATGTGTCATCAAAGATTTTAATGACAGGAGGGAGATCATATTGTGTACTAAAATTGTTGGACAGATATGGTAATTATATTAAATAAAAGACGACAGGAAAGAAAATGGTGACTAAAGGACTTCAACCATGGATGATCCATTGTAATATGATCATTTGATCTGTATGTGGGAGATATATGATTAATACTTAAGAGATGCTACAGTATAGTGTTTCAAAATGTAGCGGGACCATCACAGGCAGAGATCTGACTGATATTAATTAAATGTAGCCTTCCTAATCATGTCGGTGCAGATGTTTCTTTGTTGGACTTTGCCTCCTGAAAGCAAGGGGAATCTGGGAGATTTGCTGTTTGAGGCTGAGCAATGCTGCTTCAGTTTTAGATATGCACAAGTTTCTGTGAGAAACCTGATAGAAATCTGATTTGGCAGACCTATTATCCCCTTTAGACTTCAACATAGGCCGACATCACACTGTGGCCACCGCTAATCCCATAATAGGCTGACTACGCACTGAAGCCGCACAAATACTCTTCCCCTTCCCTGAGAAAAGTGTGACAGTGGCTTTGTTTCTGTTAATGCTGTCCATGTATGTGCTCTACATTACAGTGTGTGCATTAGTTGTGTGCAGTGTGTGTGCCTCGACAGGTGAGTGGGCACAAATAGGTAATCTAGTGTACAGAGTCATCGATTTTCCCACTGCGCAGGAAGTGGCTGGTTATTGATTCTCTTGGACAATGATGTCACTCCAGACGGTGCAGGGTGTTTACTTATCCATGATAAGGTACGAGGCGCTTTCTCTCCGCACACTGGTCAAATAGTCCTCGCTCTCTGTCCTCTTACCTTTTATCACTCTTCTCTCATCACTCTTTCCACCTTCCCATCATTTCATTCATCACGAATGCACTCTTTAACCCCTCACATCCATTACCTGTGACATAATCACCGATGAGGGAGTTATACATGTGTTGCAGCAGAAGCCACTAGATTATGATTATAATAATTACATTTCTCGTTAGTTTTGATGTGCCAAAGTGTTGTTTGCCCTTGTATGAATTTATGCAGTTCAATTTAAATAACAAAAAAACACTTTTTTTCTCTCTTTATAGTTAAAACACCTTCATCGAAAACCTGACTTTTTGGTCGAACAGATTTCCCTTAACCATGACTTTCTCGACTTCCTCGTTTTAAAGAAATGTGGATATACATATTTAGATTCCAAGGATGTTGACTCAGTCAAGCCACAGTGTCAATTTGGCTGAGTTAGCTAAATGTACTGTATCTTGTTATCAACTCGCATTGTCGTAGATTAATGAATTTTTATCAAGCATGATACAAATGGGGACAGAGCCAGACCCGCTCACTGATAATTGTTTCTGTTTGGATAATGTAAGACCTCCAAGTAGTAGTTCATCACACCACTTCGTTCTAACAATAAAACAAAAAAAAAACATTCAAAGAAAGATATATTAATAAATAAAGATTTGAAAAGCAATGAGCTACTGACTAATGTTATGTCATGACCAGTTCATTGAACTGGTGAATGCAACACTGGACGGAAGCCATCTTATCTACTAATTACATCTGACAGTTGGAAGTTAGTGAGATATTATATTTAAACTGGATACGAGTCCATGGGGGGAATGATACTGGAGATTTTCAGGCATTGGATTTGTTCGTTTCTGAGTCCTGTTGGCCTGTAATAGATTAACCACAGTGCAAATATGTCCAACACTACCTGTAGCATGAGACAGAGGACAACACACACACACACACACACACACACACTGCAGGCACAGTGTGTGTTAGGGTTATGAGGTCCATGGGGAGTTTTTAAAAGTCAAGAACCAGCATGCAAATGTAAATGTTACACATGTATTTAAGCATTAAAGATGGAACCTCTATCTATATATATATAAACTGACTTTAATATATATATATATATAATCTGTCATGTTAATAAAAATGACTTGGATACCCACAATTAGCAGCTAATAGTTAGAATAAGCCATTGTATCCAGGCATTGGATTAAATCCAATGCATTTTTTTTATTATTTTAGAGCTTTTAAACTGACTTTAATTCATCCATGTGGGACACGTGAGTGAGATCGGGTGTGTACATATCTTAGGCTCAGTATATAATGTGCCTAAGTAAGCATTTTCTGCATTTCTGCATTTTGTTTTGGACAGTACAACAACTCATGATCTTATGTCACATGGTCGTGTGTGTTTTTTGTATATATTTGAGGAACTTGAGTCTCCAAAAGGCAGCATGCATGTACACACAATGTGAATTTATGGATGTTTCTACTTGTCCCCTAGAGTTTTGAAGACATTGAGTCTGCTGGCTCCACTGTGTATATTTCCTGTACATAATCTTAGGCAGAAGTTTGAAGTTATAATTGTGGCACAAGAAAAACTAAACGGGTCATCTGAGAGGAATAAAGATTAACAACGAGGACAACGAGAAGGGAGGTGGCCATACCTTTTTATTCAGCTTTGATGTGTACAGTACATTCTAGCGGAAGGTACATTCACTATGATTCATATCACAGGTCTGAGTGATGCCTGGTTCTGGATGTTATGTGGTACTTTTGGAGAGAGAATTTGCTCAGGTGAGTAAAACTATAGTAACACAGGGTGTTTCAACCACATTTTCAGCCATCGCAGACTTGAACAGATAAGCTTATACTTCATTCACTACAGTGGTCCCTCAAGGACTCATACTGGCTCGCACTTCACTTGCGCTATATGTGCAAATTTCATGACACTCCATCCAGTATTTGTTGAAAACATTAATGTGTTCACCAAATGTAGTTCCAATTCATCTTGAAGATGTTGAGATATTTCACAACCCAAGAGAAAACTTTGACTTGCTGGTTGCCCTAGAGTAAAAGTCAAGGAATCACTAATGCCTGCAAGATTTATCTGGGGCCCATGAACATCTGTACAATATTTCATAAGAATCCATCTAGTTATAGAGATGGTTCAGTCTGGTGGTGGATGGACAGACCAACACACCCAGGAGCCCCTTTCATGGTTAAAAATTGAAGGAAAAAACAGGTGGCGGTACACTCTATCAACAAGAATATTCAACTGTAGATGCTGAAGATGTACAAGTTCAATCATATGTTATAGAAATAATCTCATTCTCTTATATGGGAGTCAGAGGATTTTGAAATGACAAATATATATAAATAGAAATGGAAACCATTTTAAGCATTTGCAAATGCAGTGGAAATACTAATAAAATACCATATTTTTCTCTTTCTCTGCTGTCACACGAAGCATCCACAACATAAAACAATCTCTGAAAAGAGTGGAAAGGCTCAGTGAAGAGGAGAAAGGAAATCGAGTTTCCATCTAATCAAAGAGACATTTCATAAATGATTAAAGATTAATGGGGCAGTGGCTTTGACGTTGCACTCGAATGAGTTTCTGCCAGCCATGTTATTCTGCCGTTCAGTACTCGGGCCCATTGCTTTTTAATGAAGTAACAGGACACAGCCAAAATGGTTCTGAGGGCAACAATTAGGCCATATCACTTCCTTCCCCCCTTTAAAGGATGGTGGTATCACATCCCAAGCCCAACTTGG
The DNA here is from genome assembly GCA_030544235.1 of Lepturacanthus savala. Lineage (NCBI taxonomy): Eukaryota > Metazoa > Chordata > Actinopteri > Scombriformes > Trichiuridae > Lepturacanthus > Lepturacanthus savala. The sequence goes on from CM060477.1 coordinate 11,562,168, forward strand.
CAATCAAAATACAGCCTGGTGAATGTTACAGATTGGGAGGACAGATAGTGGAAGAAGAGAAGGGCAGAAGTGAAACCGGCATGTAAAGATGATTGCAATAATTTTTTCCCCGTAGCTCGGCCTGATGATATGTATCATCAGACTCCATCAGCGTCTGTTTTTGTCTGCTGTCTAAGCTAGTATATTTCACACCGGATCACCACTCTCAAAATTGTCAGCCCTTCTTGTTCTGTTTATATGAAACGGATTCAGTGACTCCTGCTTGTTTTTTGAGAGCAACTATATAGAAGTGATGAAATTTTGTTTGTTCGGCTCAGTGGCTCTTAAAGATTTTATTACATTTGGTTGAGTGGCTCACCCTAAGATTACTAGTTCTGAACTTGTTATTTTTTACTGTTTTTTTTATTTTATTTTTCCCTTGAATAATCACCTTTCTGTATTCTCACAGAAACAGGTTAAGGTTTGGATCCTTTGTGTCGGGTTTACAGTACCCATTAAGAATTATACAGTAGGGTGATGATCAACAACTTTTTGGCCCTGTTCCCAGCGAGATGAGTCAGATCTGCTCAGTCAGCAGAGCAGAGGTCTTGACAGAGAGAGAGAGAAACAGCTGTGCATGCCAGTAGACACACAGCAGCGTCACATCAGAGGGGCTGTTTTCTCTGTGGTTGTTGAAGTGCCAAAGCTGATAGAAGGTCAGCCATGTTTTTGGATAACGTGAGTGGTGAGATAAGCTCACCCTAGAGTCCATCATGAGTCTCTTCAGTAGATGAACCATTTGGGACGAGTTCTGAGTTTAGTCTTTTGAACTTTGAGCAGCACCCGCCTCGACTCTCTCCCGTGAATTCTGTCCTGTGTTTCCTATTGGTAACCTTGATGAAGGAGGGGTAGTCAAGGGGTTGTTTTCACAGAGGGGGGAGAAATCAAAGTGGGATGAGGATAGGTGCAGCAAAATGGAGAGGTTCTCATTGATTTGCGGTTGCTGCCTGTGTCATATTGGGCTAAAGATAGCAGGGGAGGGTTTGGTATTTTCTGTTTTTCTCTGGGATCTTTTCTCTTGGAGCCTTTTGTATTGTGACAGCTGCCCTCTGCCTGTTAGAATAACTTCCCCGGGAACTCACTCTTCCTCACGTGCACACGGGGGTTGCAGGCCAACGCCTCTTCTCCTGGATGGCAGCCAGCAGTACATATAGATTATTTGGGGAATAACGTCTATGTTTGCATCGGACCGCATAGAGTCAAAAAGAGGGGTCCTCTTTTGTCCCAGATACTTCATACCCTTCTTACCCCCTTGATCCTTTCTCTCGAGTTCCGCTGCATTTCACAGAATCTAGGGATCGCTGCTTCCTCCCAGTGTTGGTGTACGCTGGTCCAGGACCCGCTGGTCTGGGGGGGGGGCACGCCTCTCCTCTCAGGAAAGCCGGCACTTGGCGAGACCGCTCCACTCTGATAGTCTGCCAGAATACACACAGATCAGAAAAAAAAAAAGGGGGACCAAGAGTTGCTCAAAGAGGGCCAAAAGGCAACGCTTGGTCTAGTTAATTCCCACACTGATCTGACCTCACAAGTCTCAACATCAAATGAAAATTACGGTTAAAAGAACATCAAGCCTCACTGATTCAGAGCAATAAGCTTGATGGTTCCCACAACTTAGCGCCAGTTCTACCGCTCTGTAACATGAGTGGAAATCGTGCAGGTCGTGTCCTGCTGCTGGACAGGTAAGGGTTAACCCTCCAGTCTGTTCGGTCAACGCTCGTTGATAGATGAACAGGCTCAGACCAAGAACAGTGTTTAAAGAGTGGGGAGGGGGATATCTTCTGAGTCTGCAGTTTTATCTTGTTGGCTGTGTACAAGTTAAAAACTATCCTCATATCTGTAGCTGTGTAGTATTTAGATGTATTGATTCTGTCACAAAAAAATAAGCACGTTTCAAAGTGATCTGTTTACATGGGGAAAAAATCTAGTTGTTTTTCACAGTGGAGAGTTTCTGTTTTGAGCCTCTGGGCTTAGCTCAACCATATGGTTTGGTGTTTGCTCTGAAGTTAGAGTATTTCCACTTTCTTTGTCAGAGAACCTCAAACAAATAAAAAAAAAATTACAAGTGGACAAACAGCAGTAAACAGAATTACTTTCAATGAAACAGACCAGATTAGGTTGTTTAGTGAACTTCATACCTCTGCAGAACTTTTTTTTCTGTGTTCCTTTTCTTTTTTTTTTCAGAAAACAAGAGAGGGAGCGAGAGAGCAGAGAAGATTGGTTCCTGTAACTGTTGTTCTGCCCTGTGATTGGTGGAAGCCTGTTGCTAGGCTTATGTCAGTGTTCGAGAGTTTTCTGCTTCCTCTCCTCTGCGCACTGATAGGTCAGGTTTGAACTGGTATGGTGGACTTCTGCCACTTGTTGAACATCCCCACAGTTTTTTTGTGGTTCCCTCGCGTCTCACTGCCTGAGAAAACACAGCAGCCGCAGTGCTGAGACACATATGTGCAGAGTTGGCTTCCTCTCTCAGTCTTTTAATCGTATTAACTTTTATCATCCTCTTTATTGCTTTAAGGCTGTTTTTAATTCTATTGCTCACTCGTAAATGCAAAACAACTACTTTAGTGAGCATTTGAGAAAGTAGCTGCCCTGCCTTTTGACATATAAAAAGTTTACTGAACTAATTCCTGACAATAGACAGTTAGATGTTAATAAAACAATTAGCTTTAAATCTAGACTTGTACCTGTTGTATTTGACTTCAGACTAACATTATTTCTAGCCTCACAACTCGTGTCTTTGTTATGTATAGAATCAGTTTACTGGTACATTTCACCAGCCCTTCAATTTATCAGTGCAATGACACGAGTCTATTTCTTGTGGCAGGTATTTCACACTTTGTTTTTGAGTGATACTATCTTTTGAGCATGAAAACAGTCACTCCTGAAAAGCTGCAGAAAATAGCCTTGAGGCATAAAGGCATGAAGGCAAGGCACAATGAATCCCAGTGACACGTTTTCACTGGAAAGTTTGGTCAAATACTTTGACAATATTATTCCCTGCTTCCTCTTCCACTTGTACTGATGCTCACATGTGAAAAGTATGCAATTTTTTTTCTATGGCAACTGGCACAACAAGAGCATTCAGAGTTTCAGGTGGGCGTGATCTGACTTAGTTAGACTTTGAGAAGCTTGTTTCTGTTCTTGAGCGCATCTTGTGGAAAAAGAAGTGTTTGATTTACTATGTATGAGCAGAGTGTGTCCATTGTTCAGGCCTCTCTTTCACAGATCACTATCTGATGATATGCACACTGTTAAAACAAATCCTAGATGATTCTTGTTGTTTCCAGGAGTCTTTCCCACCGTCAAAGCTAACCTCCCTGGTGTTGTTCTAACCTCTTTATGGCAACTACACAGTTCATACACACACATACTGTGCATACCTATTAACACACAGTCTACAGGGTGCCTTTAGTGCTTGAAGTGGCCATCCCAAATGTAAAAAAGGTCTCTTGTGTGTCCCCTACAACAGCTAAATGTCTCTCCTGTCATGTGTAAGTTTAAACAAGTAAGTAACAGAACCATAACATGCTCATTGTCTGAAGTGTGTCATTTGGATAATTTCCCCATTTAATTTTAAGAACAACGCCACTCACATATGCTCTCTGTCATTCCATATAAAAGACACCTAGAAATTAAGTTATTGAGCCTTTTCCAAGACACCTGCTGCATTGTGGGTTCTTTATGAGATCAATGAGCCAAACAAACACAATGAGATCTTATGCAAGGTCTCACAGAGAGCAATTCAAGCCACCCATAACATTACAAAGTCTAAAGTCTAATATTGTTATGCCCAACTGTGTGAACACCGTAGACATAAAATAGAGGGTTCAGACAAGTTCAACGTGCCCTCCCAAAAGAAGACAAGCTCAACCTAAAATGTAAGCGTGTCTACATAATCGCTTCTTCTGGAGCCAATCTAATGCTACGTGGATGTTTTCATGAGATGTCTGTCCAATATGCATGGTAAACTGCTACAAACCCACCAAAAGGTGAGAGAATCTCAGCCTCATTCCCTCCAGGAAGGAGCATATATGCCTGACTCACAAAAACACACACACACACACACACGCTCCCCGATGTGAGTACAGTCAAGCCCCACGGTGCAGTTAGTGCGTGCACTCTGACAATAGTGTTTGGCCGCATCCACGAGGCCGGACCCCCGAGCCTAAGCGCTTTTTATGTGAAAAGGTTTGGTGTGTCGTAAGCCCTAACGCTGACCAACCTCTTCTGCAGCTTTGCTGAGCCATGGGGCTCCCGGCAGCTCTGGGAGTGCTGACTCCAGCCCTGGGAACATGTTTACTGCTGCCCCGCACCCCACCCTGTGGCATCAGGAGAGGGACTAGGGGCTGGGGTGGGGAGGGGGGGTTGGCTCGATCTACACAATGAACCTGCTGAATACTGTGCTATGTAGCTATCAGTGCCGGGGACTTGCAGTTGGCTGCCAAACTGGCCCGGGAAAGCTCTTGATCGTAGTGCACAAGGACTGACTTGCCCTTTCTTGGCTCTCCTCGTTAGAAGACATTTTTACTTGTTTATCCAGTTTTTATAAGGTGTTACTTCACAGTTCAACAGTTCATAGTCTTACATGTTGATGTTGTTGTCGCCAGGATTAATATAAACAAGGACTGTATTTCATAAAAAAAAAAGCATGACTTTTTCAAACAATCAAAACTACTGAAATCTCTGAGAAGCGGTTTCTGTTTTAGTTGGTAAAAACACGCTATTTTGGAACTCTCGCAGAATCGTGACATGCAGATGTCCGCGTGTGTCTGTGCACACACGACATTAGCCTTTTGCAACGTAGATGCTCACAATCTACAAAGAAAAGAACACGCATGCATGTGCCACTACAAGAAAATCCAAAGACAAGTGTGTACAAATTTATTCCCCTGTTGACATGTCCCAGCGATAAATAGCGGATATTATGCTGCAGTGTAAACTTTGAAATACACAGGGTTGTTTTTCAAGACATTTTATCTGATATAATTCTGAGTAATTATTGACTTTTAAACCACTGCCTAGTGATTGACCAGTTCTGCACTGTCCCAGTGAGCGTGTTATTGTCGACCTGGGATAAACAAAGCCATAAGAGCTGCCTTCCTTATCTCTGCTTCCTCCTGGCTTTTAAATGACTCCTTCAGCAGGGGCTGATTGGTGGAGGAATGACATTATCTGTGGTCTGATAGGCTGCGGTGCAAAACCACTAACTGAACTGGCTGTTGTTGTTGCAGCAGGTCCTGCAGCTCTCCATCTCGCTGCGCGCTGATCTTTGCACAGCAGACCTTTATCTTCTTCTGCAGCTCAACAAGCAGAGCAGGGGGCTCGGTTTAACACCCCCTCCTCCTCAAAATGCAGCAAGAAGCAAACAGCGGGACCTGCTGCTGCATGCTAGGCCTGGCTTTGCTGTTGTTGTTTACACTGAATGTACGTTACACAGATGGAAACACAGATAACACGTGCCTGACTTTTTTTTCTCCCTCCTCCATCTGTGGTAGAGAAAACCATTTAGTTGTTTTCTCTTCACTCTGTCTGACATGAAATCATTGATTAAATTATTGATTTGGATGATTGGAGAGTCAGATCAAAGCACCTTGAATTGATTGGCTATCGGCATACTTAGCATACAGGCTGCAACGCATACCAGTAAATTCAATCATGATAAATGGCAGCAGGGAACAAAAGGAGAGAGAAGTGATGATGTTTTCTTAAAGGGGGATTGTTCTTTCTGCTCACGTTTAGGACCCCCCTCTCTCCTCACGCTTAGCGCCGCCCCCGCTCGCTCCTCGCGCCGCTATTGGCCGCTCGGCGGCTGTTTTCGCCGCCCGATTGGCCGCAGCGCGCGTCAATCATACGAGCCTCGTCTTATTTACCGAATGTATGAGCGAGAGAGGACGGTATTCTGCTGTAGGGCTGCAACAGCTGACTACTGAGCACTTTACCCAGTGCCTCAAGGAACAAAGAGAGGAGGAAAACAGCCATTCAGCAGCAGACGTTTTGATTTTTAATGTTTTATTCCCTGAAAACCATCAAAGTGCAGCGAGGACACGAGATGAGGCACGGTGTCGCAACGGCTGAAAACGTGGAGAATAATTATTTTGCAGTGACAGACCTCTTAAAGATATGTACCCATTGTGAACGAATAAGCAAAAAGGTAAGGGAAAGAAAACCACTTCGCTGTCAAATAACTCTTGACCAACTTTAAAGATCGAAGCTGCTGCGTGGATTTAGAGAATCGTGTCACATCATTGGCCTTTTCTTTTTATCCTCCTGAGTAAATAAGCTGCAGCTCTGCAGCCTTTTGTCCGGGCTTGTTTACGAGAGAGAAGAAAAAGGAGTTTGTGGTCATCAGACGAGAAAACGGCTCCGCGTTTTATTCCGTTTTAATCATTTCCGACGTCAAAGAAGTCGATGCGTAAAAGTCCCATTTTTAAAAAAAGGCGTTTTAAACGCGGTGTCATTTCTGAATAATCTACATTTCGTGGTCATTCATTCAATCCTCATTGTGCTGCGCTGCGGGACAGAAGGACTCGTCAGTGTCCGTAGACATGTCTGGACAAGCAGCTGAAAGTTACAGGAGTCTGGTCAATGTAAAGATTTCTATTGTGTCTTTATTATGCATGATGGCAAAGGCTTTGTGTGTTTGCTTTACTCCTTAACTGTCAAAGCTGGGGTTTTAGTCATGGGATAATAGACAGTTTTACTGGAGGAAATAATTCTTTTTGATTTTATTTTATTGTATTTTTTTTTTCTTTTTGATTTTTTTTTTTTATCCTGTATTATCTAAGAATCCAGATGCCAGTCCAACAAAGCCGCTCTGATTTCTGACACTGTTGATGCAATAAAGTGACAGTAGAGGGAGAAAAGAAGTAAGAAGTGATGATGATTTTTTTTCCTGTTGAATTAACAACTACGTTTTTCTTCTTTTTTTTCTGTCTTGCAGGACTTGGGAGTAAGGATCCCAAGACCATTAGCTAACGGACCAAGCAGATTTATCCCTGAAAAAGAGGTACAGCACAGCCTGAACCCTGCTAGATGTTTTTAAAGTGGTTAGTCCTGCTATAAAATTAATTTTTTCTTTTTTTTCTTTTAGATTCTTCACATCAGTAAAGTGGACGCCAGGACACAGTCGATATTTGAGGATGCGTTTGCAGCCCTCGGTCGCCTTGACAACATTTCTCTGGTGATGGGCTTCCACCCGCAATACCTGGAGAGTTTCCTGCGGACGCAGCACTACCTGCTGCAGATGGACGGACCTCTGTCTTTGCACTACCGACACTACATCGGCATCATGGTACGGCCGCGTTTGTCCTTCACCTCTCCGTCCCCCCCCCCTCTGAAGTATCCTTCGGTTAACCCTCTCCTCTTCCCTCCGATCCCACAGGCGGCAGCTAGACACCAGTGTTCCTACTTGGTCAACCTCCACGTGAACGACTTCCTCCAGGTCGGGGGGGACCCCAAGTGGCTCAACGGTCTGGACAAAGCCCCGCAGAAGCTGCAGCAGCTCGGCGAGCTCAACAAAATCTTGGCCCACCGGCCCTGGCTCCTCACCAAGGAACATATCGAGGTGAGAAAGGACAGCCGCGATGTGGACATTTAAAGTCTTACATAAGCGGCTGAGATCATGGGTGTGGGGCTGCAGTTGTGTAACTTTGAAGGTGTAGTGAAGCACAGCCGTGGTGGCGTGGGGGTTGAAAACAAAAGGACACCGATGAAGTCATTACTTTGCTTCTCTTGCGAAGACGCTGATGTTTTTTTTTGTTTGTTGTTTTTTTCCAGTGCCTTCTGAAGGCAGAGGAACACAGCTGGTCCCTGGCGGAGCTCATCCACGCCGTCGTCCTCCTCACACACTACCACTCCCTCGCCTCCTTCACCTTCGGCTGCGGCATCATGCCGGAGATCCACTGTGACGGCGGACACACTTTCAGACCCCCCTCGGTCGGCCAGTACTGCGTCTGTGACATCGCCAACGGCAACGGTCACGCTAACCACCATGACGATCGACTCGGCAACCATGTGAGTGGTAAAAGACAGGCGTGTGTGTGTGTGTGCGTGAGAAGGGATTGACGTTCTTACCAGCCTGAGCGACAGCAGGAATAATCCGGAGGCGGCCGAGCGTGACCGCGTCGTATTTGCCTTTTGGCTAACGGGGATTAGACCAGAACGCTTTCCTAACTGCGGATGTACTCTGTTGATCCATAGGAGGTGTGCAGCGAGGTGGAGGTGCTGATGGAGCGCATGAAGCAGCTGCAGGAGTGTCGCGATGACGAAGAGGCCAGCCAGGAGGAGATGGCCACTCGGTTCGAGAGGGAGAAGACCGAGAGCATGCTGGTGGTCGCCGCGGAGGACGAGGAGTCCGTCCCCTCCAGAGACATCTCCCGACACTTTGAGGACCCCAGCTATGGCTACAAAGACTTCTCCAGGAGGGGGGAGCATGTGCCCACCTTCAGAGTGCAGGTAGAGATCAGATTCAGCCGATGAAGCGAATGCATTCTTTATATGGAGAGTTGGTTATTAACATGTTTTTAATAACTTCAGGACTACAGCTGGGAGGACCACGGCTTCTCCCTGGTCAACAGACTGTATCCTGATGTCGGTCAGATGCTGGACGAGAAGTTCCAAATGGCCTACAACCTAACCTACAACACCATGGCGACACACAAGGATGTGGACACCAGCATGCTGCGCAGGGCCATCTGGAACTACATCCACTGCATGTTCGGCATCAGGTCAGTCGCTGGACATTTAATTATATGCGACGTGTGCTGTCATGGTAGTCGGCATGGTGTCCCTAACATTGTTTGTCTTTCTGATCCTCAGGTATGACGACTATGATTATGGGGAGATAAACCAGCTGCTGGACCGTAGCTTTAAGATCTATATCAAGACCATGGTGTGTAGCCCTGAGAAGACCACCAAACGAATGTATGAGAGCTTCTGGAGGCAGTTTCAGCACTCCGAGAAGGTGAGATCCTGGTCTCCACTGATGCTGACCTGGGCTGAAGTGGCCTTTTTTTAAATTATTAAAAAAAAAAAAGCTATATAATTTAAAAAACTGTCTCTTTTCTCTCCTCTCCTGCAGGTCCACGTTAATCTGCTTCTTATGGAAGCGCGAATGCAGGCAGAACTGTTATACGCTCTGAGAGCGATCACCCGCTACATGACATGAAGTGCTTTTGGCGTTTTTTGTTTTTTTTGTTTTTTTTTTATAGTTGTATTTTTACTGTCAATGTTGTTGCTCATTATGGGACACTTAAAAAAAAAACAACAACAATCAAATGGGGTGGGGGGTGGGAATTCAACAAAATGTGGAAGAGATGCGAGAATCCCTGGGTTCTGATGATGCTTGTCCCAGTGTTGGATGGATATCGAGAAGAAGAGGATCAGAACAAAATGAAACCAAGGATAAAAAAAAAAAAAAAGAAATTTTGAAAGAACGGACTGTTGAAGCCAAGTCATCTCAAATGGCGAATGAATACACAAACTCAGTCCATGATGCCTGCAGTGCCAAATCCGACCAAGAGAGGACAGCCGAGAGCAAACTCCTGCTCTCCTGAGGGCAGGTGGTGCCTGGCCGGACCGCTGACACCGGAGGCATCCGGCCCACGTTTCAGTATTCCAGCGTGCAACGCATTGGTTGTCGATTTCTTCTGTCTCCCGGTAGAGTGAAGACCCATGGAAAAAGGAAAAAAAAAAAGTCCCCAGAAAGCTGTGCAGCAAGAAATAATCTGCACTTTGATTCTGTCGTCACTGTTTGTTTAGTTTCTTTAATGTCTTTTTATTTCATTTTGTATCAAGAGAAGTGGATGTTGTCGATGTGGTTGCTGTTGGTGGTAACTGGAGATGGAAGCATTATTTTGGCCGGTGTTTTTACGTGTGCCTGAACTATCCAGCACAGTGTGCATATGTGCTGATGCTGCTCCCATATTGTATTCAGTGGGATCATATTGATCCCCAAATCATCCCCCCACCCCCATTTTCTTCCCAATTAAAGGTACTTTGTGTAGATTTTGGCGACATCTAGTGGCAAGGTTACAAATTGAGTGTGGAGGAGAACCTACAGTTGCGGTCAAAATCGTAATAGGCCGTTTATAGAACCTTTATCTGGTTTGGTTTTTGGGCTACTGTCCGCATAGGGAGACCCTCTCCCCCTTTTAGAACAAAATAATTATATTTTGTTTGAATTTCATATCAGTTAAAACATGCTTCATTTTATATATCATTTCTGCCAAGTCTGTTACGCTAGATGTTAAATGCCGCTAAATCTTAAACACTGTACCTTTAACCCCTATCCATTAGAAATCCATTTCAAATCCCCCTCCCCTCTCTTGTCCTGTACCCCCTCCCCCTTCCCCAACCCAAATCTCAATGTCAATGTAAGCTAATCCAAGGAGTGTGTGAATCCCAGAGGAGTGTGGAAAGAAACTCAAAGAACACTGTCTGAGCCCTTTTGAGTTTGACTGTACGCGTGCGGATGAGTGTTGTGGTCATAATGACTGAGGAGTGGATGTTTGTGTGCGTTTCCCAGAAATGGCGGTGAAAGGAAAAAAGAAAAGTACGTCTTTGAATTTCATGTGTCAAAAAAAAAAAAAAAAAGATAGCGAGGCACTTTGAAGGAAAGACTTCTTGCTTCTGCTGTAGCTCTGTTATTGTGACTGTTTGTCATTTGTTAATGATGATGTCTTTATTTTTCTGGTAATGGAAAAAAAAAAAGTTTAAAAAAAAAAAAGCTAATCAAAAAGAAAGTTAGAAACCAGGTTTTCCAGGAGGGATTTGCTTCCGGCTTCCCTAACCACACCTATCTTGTCTTCCGCTTATCCCAGCTGCCTGGTCGCCCTAACACTTTCGAAGCTTTGGATTGTGAATTTTACCAGTAAATGAATACCTCTTCTGTTTTTCTCTATAAAACATATAAGAAGTGCTCTTTGGTGAGCAGAGACTCTTTCCGGGCTGCCGTGTTCCCATTGCTAGGGGACCGTGCTGGCCCAAACAGGGCCGACTGCGGTTCGATAGCTGTCGAACGCAAAAGGTTGTAGCTGTGCTTATTTCCCTGCTGGGGAAGTCTAACCAGTGCAAAAGCAGCTTTTTTTTAACAGAGGTCTGAATCCTCTGCTGTTCTTTTTGTTTACTAAAACCAGTAATGTACTGCATTCTTCTGAGGGTGGATTGAGAAAATTGGACAGATGAATGAGTCAGTTGGAGGAGGAGGATGATGATGATAAAGGAATGGTACATTTGAAAGTGGTTTGAGAGGAAGTGGAGGTTTTTTTTTTTTTTCAAACTTCTGACTGATGTCAGTTACTGACACTTTTTATATGAAAATATATGAAAAAGCTGAAAAAAAATAAACTATGATATTAAATTGTTGTGTATCATTCGTAGTTTTCTCCTAAATTTGATTTCATTGCTTCATCAAAGAGATTGTAGGAGTCGTGGAAAGGTCTACACAATTCAGGAATCAAACACAGCACAATCAGTGTCACCATCGGCTCACTTTCATTCTTAGTTGCAGTTAATAGTTCATGCTAATTAAAAGTAAGCATATTTCAGTGCTGTTAACGATGACCAATGAAAAAAAACTCGTGGTCTTATTCTAACACCTTATGTTCCCAAGGTCCATGTAGATCTATGAACCTGACATCAACAGTAAGCTGAACTCAGGAGTAGTTCACTTTGTCATCAGTACAGTCCAGGGACTTGACTCGTGAAGTTTTATTTCACTTATAATTAACTTGAGAACTGTGTGACTCACTGGGAACCAGGTCCCTATTCCTGTGGTGCGGTCAAGGTCAAAGTTTGTATTTCTTAGGGAAAACATGTTGCACCTGACCAACATTTGGACTGAGATAAGAGGGACTCATAGAGGACACCTTACCTCTCTGTTTGCCTCGACATCACACCTAACTGGAAAAGCTCCCTCACTTCCCTGATGAGGCTGGTAATCTGTCTGAACTTCAGGGTGTTTCCCGTCAAGGCCGCAGAGGCCTGTCTGTCAATACACAATCACCAGCAGAAACTCAGTGTTATCCCCACTGACCAAACTGCCTTCTTATTTCAGTGGCTTTTCCTGGCAATTTATGGAAATAGGAAAACATTTGTTAAAGCGACCTTGATATCAGCCAGCCAACCGTCTTTCATATCAATCGGAGAAATTCTTTGTTGAGAACAATGTTTGTTATTAGCTCTGGCTAATGAGTTGTTTAGTTTTGTTTTTTTTGAAACTTCAGCTTGTCTTGTGGTTGTTTTAAGGTCACTGTTGTGTGGAAACTGGGGGGAACTGACACCGGGGGTTTTGACATTAAGTGCCGTTTCTGATTTGTTTCGATGTAACAACGATGTGATTTTGAAATGCTGTACTTTAGGCTACTTGGTGTAACTTGTAAGCACTGCCTGGCCCCATATCTGTGTAATAATAAAAAAGGCTTTGAGAAGCAAGATGTTTCCCCATGTTCTTCTGCTGTGCTTTATTATATACAATATTCCAACATCACACAATCCACAGACAAGATTTGCTTAAGAGGTTAAATCCAGGTGAGTCTGTTTTAAACACCATATTTTGATAAAAATATACTTTTACAACACAGTTATACTAATAAAACAAGTCTGTTATATAAATGTGCAAAGTTTGATTTAAATTATCCCTGTATGTGTAAAGATACTCAGAAATGAAGACAAACAAAAACATGAAGGCCAAAAGTTAAGAAGAAAATTTAAATATATTTTTCTAAGGTCCCACAATCACCATGAGCCTTGAAACTAGCTTCAATGCTACTTAGCATAGGTTCTGCAATAGCCTGAACTGTCTCTGTCTTCCAAAAGATATTCCCTTATTAAAAGTTGGAGACCTCTGTCTAAAACATTCAAAATAAGTGTTTATTTAGTTGACATATGACTGAAAACCATAGTATCTAATAATTGACATAATTAGCGCTTTTTCCAGTTGTGTTCCTCGGTATGTGTAGTCTGTTTGAATTTCAATTTTGAATTCACAGCTTTTAATAATGGCTCTTTAGAACAGATTTGAATTTGTATGTACAATGGAGAAGTGAATTACAAAAGAGACCTGAGAAGTTTTTTTTTCTTTTCTAGCAATCTTCATTCCGCTGTAACTGACTTGAATTCAAGCTGATCAAAGCCATCCACAAAAATAGGAAAATACAAACCTACATTTATAAAAATCATAAGATTTTTTTCTTAAAGCTGTTTCTGTAACAATCTGAAAACTCTTGACTCCATGTCTCAGTGTGTCAGGTTGTCAGGTCGGAGTCTGGAGCGTCATTATCAGTTTTTGTGCTATAGGGAGGAACTCTGACTTCCAGCACGTTCTTTGGAATTCCTTCACATCTTCATCTTCCGTCCACTTCAGAGCAACTTCTTCATCTATGAAATGAATTAAAAAGAGTGGACAGGAATGAGTGGTGCAGTGAGGATGCAGGTTTCAATACTTTATTTCAGTTTTGTGCTCAGACAACCCCCCAGACGTATCATGTATGTGACTGTGATTGTGTCTTTCCCTTCCGTCCCCGAGGGCTGCTGATGTGAATAAGAGTATATTCTTTCCAACATGTCTCCCTCCCTTTGTTACATAAGAATTAGTAATAACAGTCTGAACCAACCTGAGAACGCAGTGAGTATCTCCAGCAGTGACTCTCTCTCCTGTGTGTCCAGCAGCTTCTCTGAGCCACCGACCATGTTCCACAAGGCCTGACAAACCTGTCCTGCTAGCTGCCAATCACCTGCTCCAAAGTCTCTCAGACAGTCTGCTAGCCTGGACACACACACACACACACACACACACACACACACGGATACACATCATATGACTTGAAGGAAACGGATTCACATGACCGGCAGGTTTGTGGGTATTAGCTCCACTTCGTTGGGCATACATCTTAAAAAGGACCGTGTGTGTGTGTGTGTGTGTGTGTGTGTAGGTGCAGTTCAAGCGATGTTCAAATTCAAAGTCACTTTTGCTCAGTTTGCTCTTAAATGAATAGTTTGAATACTTTGTAAATATGTTCATTTATTTCCTTGCTAAGAGTTGGATGAGAAGACTGATGTGATTCTTATATCTGTATATGAAATATAGGTTAGATCATCTTAGCATAAAGACTAGAACACGGTGAACAGCCTGGCTCTGTTAAATTGTAAAAGATACATTATCCCCCCAAAAAACATGTCAAATAGTGAGCTTTAGAGGGGCTGGCTAGCAGATTTTATTATTTTCTAGCTGTTTCCACTTGTTTTTATACTTTATGCTACGCTAACATAATAGTTCAACTTTATATGTAGACTAGAATGATTACTTTAAAATCTATATTAATATTTTCTTATATAAAGATGCTCTAAATTGTATTGTCCTTTTTAATAACAGCATATATTGATATCAATATCTTATATTGTCCTTACTTGGGAGCGGCCCCCTCCACTGAGAGGCTGACCCGGTTGGGAGGGTCCAGAGCCAGGTTGGTGAGGACCCCACAGGTTGAAAAACACATTTCAGTGCTTTTTGAGTCCAGCAGCGTCACCACAAACTGATGCACTAAGGGAAAGAGCAGAGAGAGATGACATATTGAGGGAGTGGACGAGGACAAAGCAGGACAAAGATAAGAGGGTCATTATCAACAGAGACAGACTGTAGTTGTCCTTGCAGATAAGTGCAGTCTAAACACTATATGACTATATGAGTACGCAGAGGTGCCTCCTGTTTGAGACTCTCTGTGTGTAGAATGATACAATTTACACGTCTTTGTAATACCCATATTAGAGTGATTTTTAATGCTTGTCTGAATGTGTCTGTGTTCAACATAAACCTTTGTTCTGCATGATAAAATCCCGCACATCCTTGGACTGTGACAGGTTTCCATAGACACGGGTGGCCTCGAGCATGGCGTCCATACTGGAGCTGAGCATCAACTTCAACATCACTGATGTAAAAGAGCAAGTGAGCAGAGAGAGAGAATGAGAAAGTGAGGGAAGTCTTTTTTATTTCTGTATTCATCTCTATGAGTCTTTTTTTCTTCTTACACTTGGCGATGATGAGTTGACTGTGCCAGAGTATGGATCCTTCTTTTTGATAGAATGACAGGTTGTTGATGGTGGCAGCCACGTTTACCAACAACTCCTCGCTCTCGTGCACGGACCTGAGCTCTGTGTCGCACACACACACACACACACACACAATTGTAAGTAGGAGCACCGCAATTAATCATTATATTCACAGAGACCTTGAAGCAGACGTTCTTTTCTTTTATCCATAAAAATCCTTCCTGTACAAAATGCAGCCAACAGAGGGAGCATCCGCACTGCACGGTCAACAGGAACAGGCCTTATGGCTCCTGAAATGTTGCTGCTTGGTGTTCATTTACATGAAGCACTTACCATTGTGGTGACTTGTATCAACACAATGTGAATTATTATGATTGTAACTTTGTAAAGAATAACTAAATAAATCGAGATATCAATGTGCTGTATGCGATCTATAAACAGCTCTTCCCAAGACAATTATTAACCAGGTGAACCCATTGACTCCTTTTATATTGATGAATGAGGGTAGATAATGTTAAGGTAGCTTATTAATCCTTGAACTACCCAGATATTTATTTTGTAAACGTCCTGGAACTCAGTATTGAGATTTTAGATTTCATATTTTAAGGTTGCAGAGCAGAGATAAATGCAAATATCCTGTGAACATATTCAGTTATTTTACAATACATTTAGCCACGCTGATGTGATACTGTGAAACTATCACAAAAGTAGCTGTTATCTGTGGTTAATTTTGGCCCCGATAGAGGCAGTTTGATTGTGAGCCGACATCTAAAGGTCAATGTGACCCAATCCAACCAGCCATGACACTGCGAGAGGCTTGGAAACCAAGTCTGTTCCTGATATAGCAGCAGATGTCGTGTGCTTGGTCATAAATCGCAGATATTGCAGTCGCACTGTCAACCGGCGCCTGTGTCACACTGAATTTTCATTTCTGGTTCTGACTGGAAACGCTGCTTTGTTGTGCCCACATGCGCGCACACACACACACTCACACACACACACACACACACACACACACACACACACACACACACACACACACACACACACACACACACACACACACACACACACACACACACAGCTCTCTAATGTAAGCAGTGCGGTCTGTCATGAACTTCATCAAAACAGGACACTGATCAGTCAAGCCTCCTCTTTCATTCACCACCGTGATTTGTTTTCCTGTCTTCAGTTATTTAATTTTCTTCCCGTCTTACTCACAGCCTTCCACTCTATATTTTGAAACTTGCCACTTCTTCACTAGTTTGACCTCCTTTTTTTTGTTTTATTATCTCTGCTAACTGCCATGAAGCGAAGTGTAGGAGGCAGGCAGCAGAGAAATTGAGACTTTCACACCCACCCGTGTATCAGTTCATCCTGTCCTGAAACCATCTAACCACATGGGAGAATTTCACACACACAAACCAAGTCGGCTGTGAGATGTCACAGAACATCCTGCACTTGCAGTGAAGCGCTTCGCTCTGTCAGTCTTAAAAAAAACACAAAAAAACAGGTAAACCAAAAGAGGATGTGCTGCGTGTTGCACAGACAGCACTGAGAGGAAAGTGAGTGGTGGAATGAACAGACAAATGAGGAGTGTGTTTTCAACCAGCGTTGTTCTCAGGGAAGTGGTTGGCTGCCTCGCAGACATTATTGTAAAATATACTATTTTTAAACTCATCAGAACTCAGAACTTGATTTTAGCACACTGCTTCCTTTGCATGAAATAATGTGGGCAAAATTTATAGATCTAAGATTATTAAAGCTGAGTTTATCTTATATTTTTCATTTTAATAAAAACAATAATACAACAATAATAATGATAATAATTTGTCTAAAAATTGTTAACTGATTCTCTCAATAAGTTCCTGGTCTCTGCTCACCAAGTGTCTCCATCAACAGTTGAATGCAAGTTGTGTTGTTGGCCAGCGCCGGACCTACAGCTGGATGGATGCACATGTTCGCCAGCACCCTGACCAGCTTCACCAGCACGTCCTCGTCATCCTGCGCGCTCGCAGACGTGGTGGCGGCCTTGCTGAGGCAGAGAGGACCTTTCTGTGAGGGTGTGTGTGGTGGGCTGTTTCTTCGCTGGTAAATGTCGTACAGCTGGAGGAGTGTGTCCACACAGCCTTCGCACTGGAAGAGCTGCTGCCGAGCCTCTTCGCTTTTTGCTGTGAGGTTCCCCAGGGTGAAAAGGAGGCGCACGACAAGGTCCTGTGGGAGAGCAGTGGATCATTTGCATCTATAAAACTTTGTTAACAATAGTTTCTGAATCAATTCAAACTGACAACTAACTTGTTGAGATGTTTCATTGCATTACAAACGTGGCTAAGAGGTCAGCTTATATTGGAAAAACACTATACATTGCTAATGTGGCAAATGACTATTTTAGCTGCAATGTGTGTTATTTGGTTCAATATCTACATAAATGTATAGAGGCCCATTTCCAGCAGCTATTACTCCAGTGTTCTAATGGTACAATGTGTTTGCTCATTGTGTCAAAAGGCTGATGTAATAACATTTTCTATTCATTTTACAACTCATGGTGATAAATAAAAGTGTGACTTTTCATAGAAAACACTAAATTTCCTGGGTGACCACAAACCTTTGAACGATGGTGTACATTTTAATTCATTCAGAGTTATAAAAGTGCAGTGGTTATATATGACATACTATATGTTGAGCTTTGTACTATTTCAATTAAAGGTCTATATTGTAGAAAGTGAGATTTTAATTGCCTTTTGATTATAAGGTCTAGATTTTATATAAATACTGTTGTTGCAGAACAGTCAATCTAGAGAAATGCACGCAGCCTGTATTCAGCAACTGTGCCTTAAAACAGCCATCAAGAATTCTGTGAACTTGTGATGCCAAAACTACAAAGTCAGTGCCTACTCCCTATTTCACAGTTAGGCAACTCTGGTCCTACAGAGCCACTGTTGGTGCAGGCTTTTGTTCCAACCGAGCACTCAACATAATCAACCATTAGAGGCCTTGCTAAGGACTTTCATTAGTAGAATCGGGTGTGTTACTGCTTGGTTGGAACAAAAACCAGCATCCACAGCAGCTCTCTAGGACGAGGGTTGCCCACCCCTGTCCTATTCACAGCCATTCAAATCAGCCAGTCAGAGTAGAAGCCCATTAATATTAATGAGACAGACACAGACCGACCTCTTCTTTTTTTATAGCTCCAGAGAGAAGCTTGACAGAAGAGATAGAGACTAAATCAAGATGACTTTTCTAGAACCACAAAAATATATTAAAAAACAATAGTATCTATATCAATTGCATGACAATAGTTAAATACATACAATGGTGAAACCGAGGCACTGTCCCTGGCCTTCTTCAATTTTGTGAGTACAACCCTACATCTTTAGATGTTGTTTTTTTGAAATAAATAATTTGGGGTTTAGTGCCACAGTAAGAGTTTCTCTTTGAGAAGTGCATTAACTCTTTCACTTCCACAAAAATATCTTGATACGTATATCTAAACATCAAATAATTCCCAGGAAAAGTGTACAATATGGGACCTATGAGACCATCTAATATGAGACTAGTATATTTTATATTAACCTGTGGCACAGTGAGTCTGCCCTGTCAAGTAGCACTAATGTCAGTGTTACTAATCCCCCCTTCGACAGTTCATGTGTCTTTTTAATGAGTTATCACACACGTACTGATAAAAAGGTGACAAATAACACTTTGTACGTCACACTTGTGTCCTGACACCACTTAGTAAATTACATGAAAAGGCAGTGAGCTAAGAACACATTTCTCACGCAGACATACAGTGACACATTGAGGACACAATGGGCTGTCCCGGGACAGGGTGCTCCTGTCTTGTCTTACTGTCCAGAGTGTGTGTACATGTGTGTATTTGTCGGCATGGTTATGTGTTTATTTACTTTGTGATTAAGAACATATGTCAGTTATATCTGATTGCCAAAATACACCGCCCCACTTCTGTATCACCCCACCACTAAAGCTCTTCATTTACTTCTTTTTATCCCCCTCCCTCCTGCTTTTTCTGGACTTACTCAGCCTCTCCTTGGATGATTAAATGTTAAAACACACACACATAGTTGAGCGGAGAGAGACAGACACTACACTCAGATGAACACAATGTTCTGTAACTGTGCTTGGACTTGAGGTACATAAACAACTTGATCTGAAGGTAAACATGCTTAGCTGAGTCACATCGTGGACACTGTCAAAGCTCATCTTCACTTCTCCCAAATATTCATAGGCTGACGCACACAAACACACGAGGAGGCTCGTGGACTTACCTGTTTTTGGTGATGTTTGCTCAGCAGTTCTAAAAATAGTTGGTAACAGCCGGGGGTCTGGGCCAAAGCAAGGCGGCAGTCCGAGTAAGAGGAGAGTTTACTGAGGAAGAGCGGGGACAACAAATACAGTGACCATTCAACACAGACTGCTCCACTTTGTGGACAAAAATCAGAGAACACTGGTAATTCACCAGTAGGCATTAGATTCAAAAAGAGTTTGGATACAATATTGCCCGAAAGCCAAGAGTACAGCTGGCATGTATTCCAGTGCATTTAGTCTGAAGTAAGAATTATGTTTCTTCAGTGGACACAGTTTTGTGATGAGGTTGGACATAGAGTCTATGGGCCAGATACTGCTGGTGTCTTCAACTTAGTGTTCACCTCCTATACCAACTTTTGTATACATAGATTTTTTCAGAGAACTATATACAGTATACATGTATGTCACGGTTATTTTAGATTTGAAAGTACTTTTTGTAAACTGTTGCCAGTGTAGCATTTAGTAAGTTAGAGGCTTAAGCACATTTGTAGCCTAAATACCTGTGTATTTGTGTAGTGTGTTCCCCCTTGAATAAGCATGAACATGATTTCAGTAAGCATGTTCAAGTAGCCAGCTGTACAGGAACTGTTTCATAGACCAAGGATCATTACAGAACTTGTACATATAGTATTTTTCTGTGTATTTTGTACATTTCCCTTGTATATGAAAAGCCAATGACTGTTAATCAGAGCAACGTGTAAGCAAAACAGAAATCAGATGTGATGATCGTGAGTGTTTTTTAGATTGATGCAGACACAAAAACAGATGTATAACCACATCCCTAACCAAAAAGGAATGGAGGATATTTAGAAGTAGATTGACTGATCCAGTAAGAAGGAAAAACAGAGAATAGATGGTGAGAGCTGAATGATGGCCTGTTTTGATTCGGGTCAGGCTATGATGGTTTAAATTACTGAGCTGAGGGGAGGAAATGGAAGAAATAAGGGATAAATTATCCACAATCGACACACAAAGACAATTCTGTAGACGTTGAGGGTTCCAACACATTTTCCGTTTCAGAATTCCATACTTTTCCAGACTCAAAGTTACAGACTTCTCGGTCAGCACCAAATTTAGTACAGAACATCTCTGGACAAAGGTAGAAATACTTTTTGGATTTTTGATGTTCAGTTTTCTATAGCTGGCAGTATATCACAAAAAAATGGCATAACTCCTGAACGCTTTGCGCTATTTGCGCATTTGGTGGTCATTTATCGATGTGATGTCCACCACTCCATAAGAGACTGTGACAAATGTGGCTAATAGGTGGCGCTGTAGCAGCATCATCTAATTTTAAAGGAAGGAATCTCTGTCTATCTGTATGTGTATGTACGTATATCCTTTGTATATATTGTTTATCCTTCATATATAACATTCGCTCAACAACAGAGGTTCTGTGCATTTAGTCACAAACTATTCTTGCCTCACTTTCAATGATATCAAGCTCGCTCTGGGCTGTGTGCTCTCAGACAGTGGTAAAGATTTTGGCTGCTCTGTCTGCCTGCTTACCTTGCAAGGCTGGAATCAGGAGATCGTGAAATGATGTCCAACTCCTGCAATGTGTTTTTTTTTAAAGCGCCTGCCCTTTTTTTTGCTTATCTTCTTTCTTGTTTGTAATACCAATTGAGTTATTTTAGCCTCATGTTTATATATTTTTCAAATTCTATATAAATGGATGACATTATGTTTGCTGCCAATTCTTTTATTCAAGCCTTAGGTTTGTATATGCTGTAAATTGTATACAAACAGATGACATTATGTTTTCTTACCTTTTTTCTTCTCCTTCTTCTTTGGGAGCTCTGCTAATTCATCCTTTTTTAGCCTAAGGTTTACCAGCTACTAGGTTTACCAGTAACTGTCCTAAGAGTTACAGTTACACCACATTACTGTAAAGCAGCCATTAAAACCAGGAAAAGACAACACTTATGTAATATTATGGATATTATGATATAAAAAATCTAAGACAATATGGAGTTCTCTGTCATATCACAATATCAATAGAATCTCAATAGAATGTTCTGCTAGTCTAGAAGCACAAATCTTTTCCATACTTGCAGACCTAGAAATGACTAAAATCAAATTTCACACTTTTCCATATTCCCCTGTATTGTGTAGGAATCCTGTGCTTGTGTCAAAAGAATGTAACACTATTAACATGCATGTGAGTTACCTGTATATTCTAGAAATGTTGGTGCAGATATCTTGGTCATTGTGATGAAGATGCAACACCAGACACAGCTCTGATAGTATAGAAAAGGAAACGAATAGTGGACGAGAATCCGGGTGATCAGCAAGGTTCCTGAGGGTCGCTGTCAGCTAGAGACAAAAAGAGAGAGGCAGAGTGTGTGTGAGCAAAGAGAAGTGTGTACATATATATAGACATATTGCCTTTGTGTGTGTATTTAGGCCTGAATTGCAAGTCAATGTTGTTGCTATTGTAGCTACCACACAATGTTGGTCATGTGCTGATTAAGACTGCTGGCTGCTACTGCCTGTACAGGACGCCATACACCAGAGCCACCGGAAATTATTCAGTATGGACATAAATCACAAGAAGGAAGCAGTAATTTAAAACACTTTCAGCAGCGCTGAAAGTTCTAGAAAGTCATGGTCTGCGTATTTCCCTCCTCTAACAGCATAATGAGTTGTGTTAGATATCAAATGAAGCGTTGGCTTAAGTCAAGATGTTGGCTCCCAACTTCTGCGGTAAGCAGCAATCATTTTCAGTAGCGTGAAGCAGGGTGTGTTCTGGATTAAAGTGGCCAAGCCAGCACAGAACATTTTGCTCCTGGAGCAACTCGTATACCAGACATAAACAAACGCATGTTTGCATTAATAGTGGAAAAATCCACATCAGTTAAAAAAGACCATTTAACCTTTTTGTTTCTTTGAATGACTTTAGATTAATAACCATGCTGTTAAAGATGTGTAAACTTTGCAGGCAGGTGTACATAAAAAATATCTAAAGACTTACCTTAAACATTTAAAAAGCTATACCTAATAAACCAACCCCTCTCAGCAGTGTTGAGTCTATGACACACCTGTACAAGGATGTGTCCTGCTGTAGTGAAGTAGGTGTCTTTGACTATGCAGAGTCTCTGGATGAGTTTCTGAGCCACACCTATACAGTTCTTGTCCAGCAGGAGTCGGAGGATCTCATTGTTTCCGGAGATAAATTTCAGAGTACCAATGCAGTACAGCAGAGCTTCGCCTGAAGCAGACACATCCTCAGAGCTCAGTACATTCAACAATGAGTCTAGACACAGAGAAAATATTACATCCACAGTTAACCTCAGTATGATGCAGATAAATATGTGTATATTCTTTTGGAACATAGGAAACTACTGTGCTAGATCATCCTGACCTAGAATAGTGTTCACCTATGATAGAGTTTTTCTGGAAAAGGATGTCGTTGCTTTCACTGCGGCCGATCTTAAAGATGAGTTTACAGATGTTTAGCAGGTTGTTTCCACTGACACACAGCTGGAATGAACAATATAAAAAAAAATCACAAAACTGCCATTGTGGTTGTGACTTCGTGACACACACACACATACACACACACTCACTGCAAGGCAGAGCTTGGCGATATGCAGGTTGAGCTGGGCAGAGTCGAGGTCGATGAGGCGAAACAGTGCTCGCAGTATCCCAGACCGCCTCTTACAGCGTCGGCCTAGCATGTCTGCTTCTGCCAAGGTGCTATGGAGACCGTCACACAAATCACACAAACGGTCCAGCGAGTCCTCAGAGCTGCCTGGCATCACGGGAAGGCAGATATTGCAAAAAAAAACAAAAAAAAAACAAGTCAAGTTCAGGGCAACATGTCAAACATGCACATAAAAAGCAAACATCCCAAAATGAAAACACCCACGTGTGTGTTTTGGCAAGACTGCATTTACATAAATACAGAAGAATGGTGTGTACATTGTGGGATGTGCGAGTAATATGCAAGAGCCTGATGTGCATTCATTATTTGCATGAGGAACTTGAGGTAAAAATCCTCATCATCAATAATACATTAGTTAGCAGTAAAATAACACCCCCCCTCCTCTTTTCCAAGAAGCAGCTTTGAGTTTGTCAAGTGCAGGGAAACAATTCTGCAACAGGCAGCTACAATCTTGACGCAGAGGAAGAGAAAGGGTGGAGTCTTTCCTTGTTTTTGAGGTAAAATAAATGTTTTCCCTGCATAAATAACAGGGTTTGGCCATTTCTATAAAAGGTTGACCACAGTCTCACACTCGACACTGCAATTTCCCACTGAATCTGAAAGGCGTTTTATGCATGAGCCAGAAGGCACTTGGTACAATAAATATTTAATATTTATCTTTCAAATGAATTTTCCATTAAATTTGTAGAGTGTTAAAATATTTACAGCCATAGATTTCATTTCATGGCTGCCAGATTGCAGTTTCAGGCTAAGACAACTCTTTATGGATGCCAAACATAACACTATTTTGTTTGCCTTTCTGATGTGTTTAAAATGACAGTGCTTTTTCCTCATGCATGACTATCTGGCGGTGCTAAAATATATATTTGCCAGACCGCTGGTCTGAGATGAAATATATGAAGGAATGGAGAAATCTGACAAAAAGAGAAAGTTGCAATGTTAGCTCCACCACCGTAAAAATATCCCACAAAAGTAATACACCACAAACATAACATTAATTTGCAGCTTTTAATGTCATAATGCCACAAATTTAATATCTTTCTCCCAAAGGTAATAGCAGTTGCCTTCCACAAAACATAGCACATAACTTCCTGCAACTGTAATAACTATTACATTGGGGAAGGTGAATTTCCTATTACAGTATGTTTGTGGGATTATTACATTTAAATCTGCAGATTTGTATTACGTTTATGGGATGTTGTTACATTGGTGGGTCTAACTTTGCTTTAATAAAGAATTTCAGATTAGTTTTAGATACTTTCCAGTAAGGAAGATAGTATAGTATAGTATAGTATAGTCTTTGGGTCAACTGTATGAATCCGGCCAAGGTTAATTTGTGTCATGTGTTTGCATATTTAATGCATTTCCTTACTGCATAGCTCCCACTACCTGTAGCCACAGCCTGCAGCTGTTGGAGAAGAGGAGCAATCGCATTATTCCACACAAGTGACTCTGCATCCTCCTCTGTGCTTGCGGTGATGTCTTCACTCCCCAACCCTGAAATGTGCAAAAATGTAGTTTTGAGGTCAATTATCACCTCAAAAAAAGACGGTGAACATGAGAAACATGAGCGGTAGACATGGTTTGGTGGTTCAGAGTCTAAAAATAAAACAGCAGGAAGTTTGATGCCACAATGAAAGGTCACCATCACAGATTCTTCTGATTTGTGTCTATGCTGTTGTGAAATAGTCTGTGTGTGTCTGTGTGTGTCTGTCTGTGTGTGTGTTTTGTATGATGAAAACACCCAGGCATATATATTTATGCATGCAACTCTGTAAACTTTCATCCACCATGTACTTTTTTGCTGAACATTTGCATGCCCCCTTGTTTGGTGTGCTGCAGGAAACTGCGGTTGCCCAAACCCACAGCTCTCTCAGCCATTGGCTGGCTGCCTCTCATGGTGGAAATGGTGGCCCTTAGCAACAACACCCTAATCAAAATCTGTCATCCAGCAATGCTTGCTCAGTTACTGCGTGGGCCAGCTTAAATTATTGTTGGTTAAACAAACATTAGTGGGCTCATGACTATTATACTTTTCCATCTTTAAGTTGATTTCAGTTTGGTTTTAGGTATAGAATACGTGTTATTTGAAGTGGCTGAGTGGTATATTACACCAGATAAAGTTGGAACTAAATTTATGTCTATGTGTATTTATATATGCTGTACATTACAATATAGTACCATGTTTTGAAGAAAAAGGTTTATTTATTATATCTGAACAAACCTGTTTTCTGTCCTGCTCTGCACTCTGTGGGTCTAACACCAGAGTCACCACCGGGCTGCATTATTTTACTGTTGGGACAAAGAAACACAAAGACACAAAGGCAGATTACATCAGACTTTGGAGACAAGACATATGTGTTGCATATTTAGGTAAACTTAATCGACTTTAGAGATTTTGCTCAGGTGAAACTAAAAAGAGACAAAAACGTATAATGAATAATATAGATAAATAAAAATAGATAACGAATAAGTGCTTTCAAAGGCACATTGTCACAGAAAATTGCTGACTTGATATTCTCTGAACTTGGCTGCATGATTATTTTCTTCAAGTGCCACTAGGTGTCACTGTTGCAGCAGAGTCTTTTGTGGTGGAGCTGGTTTTCTTGTGTTATGTGTGTGCATATAGCTTCGTGCTCATGCATATACATGTGTATGTATGTATGTATGTCTGTTGGTGTGTGACTAGAACATTTCTCTGTTTGTGGGAAGTTTTTCTATGCGTGCCATTGTGCATCACAAACTACAGTCGCCAACAGACAGGAACTGAGATCTTAGCTTTGTGGGAAGTCTGGTTAAAGCTGTTCAAGCTTTGTCACTGTGAGATGTCTTCAGTTTTACCACCTCTGTGTAGTAACCGTAACATGCTACCAAAAACACACCCTGTGTCATGCGCTTCTATGTATTGTGGTTTGCCCTCTGCATCTTACTGATGTATCTTACTCTTGTGCATGTCACATCTACACAATTACACTCACGGACAAAGAGAATGACTCAGTGCTACAATAAATTTTGTGAAACACGACAAATAGTGTGTTTTGTGACTAATTACTATGTGACCAGCTGAAACAATAATTAGCAATAAATAAAGATAAACAATGAGCATGTTAATTCATCCTAATCACCTCAATCGCTGCTAGATTTACCTCATAAATCTCCCTCTGATGAATGAGTGAATCACATTAAAATTGTACTGTCATATTAGGAAAAAGTGTATTTTTTTCCGTATGGTTGACTTTCAAGATGAATTTTTATTCTATTACACTCCTGTGTGTGTGTGTGTGTGTGTGTGTGTGTGTGTGTGTGTGTGTGTGTGTGTGTGTGTGTGTGTGTGTGTGTGTGTGTGTATGTATATATATATATATTGTAAAGTTCACTTTTACCTTGACTGAGATTTAGTGTTGGCACAAAGCAGGCACATAGCACAGAGGACATGTGCAGCAGTGAGTGCTGTGTTGGCTGAGGCATGTTGCAGTGAATGTCAGAGAGGGGGCTTTGGCTCTGTATGATAGGATTAAGAGCCTGATAATAAGGCCTCTTTGTGTGATACTGCATTCTCTGAGACATGACCTCATCCCTGTCTTAGGCCTGGCCAGTGCACTGCAGTCACAACACACGCTTCTGCCAGCCTTGCCCAGATGGGCACCCAAATCTAATAGAGAGCCATTTGGAGCTATAAAGCTCCGGCTTATTGGAGAAAAAGAACCTAGTGGATGTCTAATCTCCCCCTATCTTTATATCTCATCCAACTCATCATATTAATCTGTCATTCTGTGTCTATTTCTACTTGCAGTTAGTGCACATCTGGATTTACTATCTCTGTCATGTCCCTTTTTAAAGAGTCCATAGCAACACTAAAGAACAGTGCTTCAGTCTGAAGCGAGACTAATCAAAAAGGGGAAGTCTTAAAGCTTATCCATTTTAATCATAAATTGACCACAGTCTGATCTCACGGGAAGCCTTTGTCAACAAGTTATGCAAACATTGTGTGTTAACTTGACGTGAGAGAGGAGGTGAGGAGGGCGTGCTTCGGGCAGTAGCCCAGATTTCCTGTAAAAGTGTTTTATGGTTGGTTCCCCCCTCTACAGCCCCAGCTACCCCACCCAATCAATAGGTGGATGGATTGTAACGCCCCCGACCTCACGCCCAGAGTTATGCCCCTCGTGCTGACATAGAGCTGATGAGGTCGGCAGAAAAAAAAGAGCTTTTAGCCTCTCTGCACTGTGAAGGTGTAAAAGCTGACACATGATAGTAATGACAGATAGAGGCAGTTTCAGTGGGAACAGAGCTTGCCAAGAAACTGGATTTAACTGTGATCAAGATTTAGTGTACATCAAAGGATATGGGATATCGAATAGTTAGTGATGTCATATATTCAGCTGTCATTGTCGGTAGCTGTATCTTCTGCTTTTTAAGGCAGACAATCCTATTTCTCACATTTAGATCACACACTGGGCAAAACAAAACATTAGCAATCATAAACATTATTATAACTGAGGCATTTCCTGTTATACCTTTCTCTTAACTTACGGGAATCTGGATAAGTTAACCACTTAACACATGTCCTTAGACACTAGAAACTCTTTGACATTCTGGGGCAATGCTAAGAATGACAGAAATGCGAGACTATGCATTTAGTGAAAGGCAAAAATGTGACACACATTCAGCTCCATCTAGTAATGGCTACCAGTGCAACCTTTGTGTGTCAATAAATCTTCAATTCATTGTAGGTCTGTCACCTACAGACCTACAATGGGGGGTGGATGGGTGGGGGGCAGAGGACAGGGAAGGACAGATCACACAAGTCAAATACAGAGATAGAAAGCATACCTTTCACTTGCTGTTCTGCGTGGGCCAGATTTGTGAGGGCCATGGTCAACATCTGTGTGGTCTGTCGTGGCGAGTCTTTTAGCTGACAGCTGCTTTTGTCCGGGGCCTGGATTTAATTTCTCTTTCACTAAACACGTAGAAAGGATGTGGCAAGAGGTTGTTTACGAGTGCTGCCATAATGTTTCTACTTCTCTCAGTGGCTACAAGGACAAGTGTCAAATTGTGCAGGTCACACACTTGAATTCGGTCAACGCTTTTGAACATCCTCATCATCTTTTTTATTGCTCTGAATAGCAGAGCAGATTTGCAAGCACAGGTTTGAGAGACAGAGTAGTCATTTTCCACTCAAAATAGCAGCAGTAAATTGTGTTTTTCACCCTACGCGACCACAGGGAATATAAATCAGGTGTAATGTCTGCATATGAATGGCTCCATTCATTTCCCTTTGAGAAAACTGCTCTAACACTACTGACCGCACAGAAGATTTAAAGTGATGCAACGGCTGAAATAAACGTTTGTTTGTTTTTTCATATTTAACCTTTTAAGAAATGTACTCTCAAATGCCTCCTATTGTAGCTGTTTCATTGTTAGTTTAACACAGATGCTACTATGGGTCATAGATTGTATACACTTTAACACCACACATTTTCTTTGGTATTTTCTATCTTCAGTAATCAAAACTTGCATCACTATTTTGTCCTTCCTTACCATCTGTGCGTCCTTCTACAGGAGGCAACGTGGTGAGAGAGCCAGCCCTGAGGAGGCGTGTCCGTGGCCCTGCCAGCCCCCTCCTCACTTCCAGGGAGTCAGTGGGGGGTTTGGGAAAGGCTTTAAAAGCCTCCTCAGCATCGCAGGGGACTGGAAACTTTGGCTTCTGACACAGCAGAAACATATATTATGAGCCATTGCTTGAATTTCCCACCAAAAGACGCAATGAGCAAACCCATTGTACCATTAGAACACTGGAGTGATAGTTGCTGGAAATGGGCCTTAACACACCTATGTAGATATTCCTAAAAATGAGACTTTAGTCATTTACCACATTAGCGATGTATAGAGTGTATTTCTGATTAGTTTAATGTTATCTTCATTGAAAAAACAGTGCTTTTCTTTCAAAAATAAGGACATTTCTAAGTGATCCCAGACTTTTGAACAGTAGTGTATATTAACAATAAAATCCCATTTACTAAAACCAGATATAAGAACCAATGAACACCACAAACATTTTTTATCATGAAATACTTAATAACATATATTAAGACACTTACATGGTCCAGAGGAGAGAGGCGAGTCCCTGAACCTGGCCTAGAGTCAGGTGCATCAAAATTTTGTGCATGAAGACTGAAAAGTTATATAAAAAAAAAATGTTTCATTATATCTACAGGTTACATGTGATAGTCATTTTCAGAATCTGAGCATCAAATAGACAGCTGGAGTTTGGACTAACCTAAAGCTAGATGGTGGTCTGTTGTCATGATCTGTGCGAACAGAAGTCTTCCCGAAAAGTTGTCTTTGTCCATCTCTGGGAGTAAAAGGTCGCTGGGTGGATTGAACTCGTAGGGATTGTCTGGCTTCGCTGACTATTTCTGCGCTTGTCTTCCTCAAAGTGTTGCGTGGCGGGATGAATGGAATCTCATGTTTCCTCTCCATGAAGGCCATATAGGCCAATGTGATATTAGCCAAAACTGTCTGTAAATTACTT
Organism: Lepturacanthus savala; assembly: GCA_030544235.1. Taxonomy (NCBI): domain Eukaryota; kingdom Metazoa; phylum Chordata; class Actinopteri; order Scombriformes; family Trichiuridae; genus Lepturacanthus; species Lepturacanthus savala. Next base: position 11,591,774 of record CM060477.1, read on the forward strand.
CAGTGGTTTGATTTCTTAATGAAATTGGTTACAGGGTATATTACTGATGGGAAACAGAAACAGAAAAACAAATAAAATAGGATAATGCCATAATAAAAATGAACAGTAGATAAAAAAAATGTTTCTAAGGCTGCAATAGAGATGGATGATATGATAATATACTGTTTATCTGAGGCAACAGAAATATGTCAACCGCTTTATGTTCATACCAATGTACGATGTGGGATTAATCAGGAGAAACATAATTTCAAGCATTATTAATATCACTATATATCAATACTGTGATATAAAATTATCCAACATGGCTAGACGATATTGTTTTCATTTACAAGACACATACAAGCTGTACAAGCAACAATTCAGATATTGACCAGCATTTGACTGGTGGTTGTTACTAAAACAATATAATGTTCTTTATACAATCGGAGTGATAGACCCTTTTGACAGGCAGTAAACTCAGGTGTTACCAATAATACTAATTAAGCTTATGTTGTTTAATTCCGGTCAAACAGAGTCAGTTACTGCTATAGTGCATGTCGGCTCACTGGAACAGCTCTGCCACACTAAAGTGGAATAGAACTTAATGAGTATCATTAGGTAACAGATGCGTTTACCTACTATTTCATGTCAATATGGCTGCTGTGAGTTTGGGTTTGGGTGAATGAGAAGCCTTCCTGCGCGTGCACCAGCCGTCTCCATGGTAACCACATATCGCTGTGGTAGTTCAGACAACAAACAAAAGGAATAAAACAACAATTTTAGCACCCAAGAAGTCAAGCTAAACTGTTTATTGAACTCGATTTCATGTCGAGCCTGTCTTAACTTTCAGCTTGTTCATGGCCACATAGAGAATCGATGAGACAAAATAAAAAAAAGAAATTGGCGAAACAACGCTTAACGGAGAGGGAATAAAACTGGAAAACTTACCGTTAACCGCGTTAGAATCCTTAGTGGTTAACCGGAAGGCTTATTACTCTTATTAGGCTTATTACTTTGAGAGAATCGGCTTCAACAACCAAAACTAAACACATAACGACGCCTGACATTTGTTGTGAAGTTTTCAGCTCGCAGCCAGTTAACGCGAGGATGACACGTGCACGAGCCTCACCAACTCGCTCGCGCGAGCGGTGACGCGCGTGGACCTATTGTGATGCGAAGAAGCTGGACACACACACACACACACACACACACACACACACACACACACACACACACACACACACACACACACACACACACACACACACATACACAATGCGAGAATAGTGTCCACATGAAATAAAAGGTAAACACAAGGGCAGAGTGAACTGACATGCACCATAGCAGCAAGTGACTGTTTGACCTGAATTAAACAATATAACCTCCATACAATGCAGAAGTAAATAATTTATTTTTTTATTTGCACAAAAAATCTTGATAACTTTGTATTATCTTGTAAGAAATTGGTCTGACAGATCACCACACTCCTGTATCTCCATATGGTTCTGAAAATCCAGACCGGACCACAGCTCATTTCAGAAATTTGCGTTTTTTTTCATGCATCACAGCTCTGTAGAAATTTAGTTGGGGGTGGAAGCGTGTAGCAAAAAGATAGGAAATCCAGCATTGACAGCAACAACCTATTCAGCTAAGCAAGTAAAAAAGAGGGGGAAGTCAGAAGACATTCAACAAAAAACGTGGCAAAATGCGTCTAAATCTAGGTTTAGCTTTTGTGAGATGGAGAAAAATGGGCCTCCTCAGCTCGAAGTTGGAATTGGAGCTCACCGTTTATCTCCTGTACGGGTAAGCTGCTAATTACATTTTTCTGTCATATCTAAATGTGTTATAACACCAGGTAGGTAATTGTAGGTTGCCTAGCTAATTGATTTATGGCTGTGCAGATTGTTATTAGTATAGCATTTTGCTAGCTGTGAAGAAACACTCCCCCGCACTCATGTGGCTGCGGATAATTAGGGCTCGAGCCAGCTTCTTCTTCTTCTTGATATTTTCTGGTTCGCATTAATGGCCGGATGACATTAATGAACTTCTCTACAGATGTACAAACATCTCAAAACGCACCAAAAAGTCTCTTGGACCACTACCATAATATAAACAGGAAGTTAGCCAGTTTGTATTAAAGGTTTGATTTTCCGACATCTTCACCACACATCTCATTTCAACAAACTATTTGGAGGAATTTAGTCACAACTTCAAAATCTCTGTCAATCATTTTCAGACATTGGAGATGAAATCTATCAAAAGTTTTTCCTACTTTATTCCTGGTTGCTGTGACACCGCCACGAATTTGTCTCATCCCCTACTGGTAACAGGAAGTAATTGCAATGTGGCGAACCTCATCTGATTTACATCCATCCCCACGGTAGACACATGTTATACGCCAACATGACATGTTAATATTGAGTCACAGTCGCTGTGTGTTGTAGTAGCTTGCTAGCTGTGCTTGCATGGCAGGGAGAGCAGTAGCATGGCATGAAGCTACAGGCGGAAAGGAGAGAGCAGTGGAGTTGCTACTCTACTTTTACATAAAGATGAGGTTTGGTCTACTTTATGAAAATCAGGGGCCTCTGGTTGTCACCTGAAAAAAAAAACCTTGAATCTAGCAGCTGTTTGTTTAAAATAAAGACAGATTCAGCAACTGTAGTTGCTTTCAGTGAAATATTTTTGTACGATAACATAAAGTGACCAAGAAAGATATGCTTGGTACATCCATGAAGTTCCTGCTCTGTTGTAGAAAGTGTCCAATGCTGGGGAAGGGGTGTGATCCCTTGTGCTCAGAAACATCTAGTGGATCACTACTTTGATTCTAACCTGAATGCAACAGAACTGTAATATTGATATTATCCATATTGCCCAGCCCTATACTATATAACCTCTAGTATAATCTTATGAAGATAAAAAGGATCTGAGAAACTGAGCAAATTATTTTTTATTATTTTGTAGTAATAGGAGACACTGATACAAACTATCACAGGTTAACAATAAAGGAAGAAACTAATTTCTCCACTAAAAGAGGCTGAGATTATCATTGTATTGCTATCCAGTAGCATTTTAAGATGCTGTGGGTATGTTGGTAATAGTCATCTATGCTGAATGTGTGAAAATCTTCCATACATTGAAGCGTTGAGATGACAAATGTCTTTACAGAGAACGTATATGACCACTTTATTTGACTACATACACTCTTATTAATTTCACACATCTCTTTTTGCCCTATTGCTTTCCATTACTTCCTATTATTTGCCATTCATATACCCACTTTTAGCCAATGTGGTCCTTTTATATCATAATGTAGTTGGAGGCAGTGGTAACTGGTTTAACCTAATTTCACCTCTCGTCCCGTTCATATTACAGACACACCAGGTCATCCGCTATAATCCTGCACGCCAGATATCTTGTTCCCTTGACATATCCATTCTCCCTGACACAGAAGAGGCAATAGCCTATACAGTATAACGGACACTTTTATTGACATTTACAAAATAATTTACTTTGGAAAATATTCAGACAGAAAATGTAATCCAACAGAAGAAAATGCAAGTTTGTCACAAAAAATAATTTACACTCTTACATTAGCTGTATAAAAAAGATGATCATTTTCTACAATATCAAAATGTTAAATATCTACTTTCAGAAAAATCATTTCATTTTTGTTTAAAAAAAAATCGGAGTTTCCAGCACGACATTCGGATTAGTCCACCATCTTGTAGATACGCAAATATGACATTTAATAAAGGAGTGGACACAAAATGGCGAGGTTGTCTCCGTCAGTGAGACAGTTGCGCTCTCTGGATGTGGTCCACTGCAAGTTGGTCTTTGATGCAACATTCCTGATCTGAGTGAAAGACCAATAGCTGACTTCCCCCGACACTGTAGCCATACAGGAGAGAAGACATCTAGCTTTTACTTACGCTGTCCATCCAAGTAAACCTTGTCATCTCCGCTCTCTTCAAGCTTCATGTACACTGCATCATGCAGAGTCATGTTTGATTGATATTCTTCAATAAGCACAGGGTTCAGGAGGAGTCCATGATGCAGAAGTTCATTCATTCAACTCATTCTTGGCTCTGCGTCTTTAACCCGTCTAGATGGACCGACCACTTTAAACACCAATCAGATCTGCCTGGATTTTCACATTCGTCCACTCATAAACCTTCACCCACCCTCACTTTTTTATTTTTTTATACTAAGAAATATAGATCTGAACAATCTTGCGAGTCTGTGGTTGGATTTAAATAGCCTTACATGCTTCAGTCTCTTGGATACAGTGAACCTGATTGGCCGAGAGCTCACGCTGAGCATGCCCAATCACATAGCATCACCATGGAGCTTACCAACCAATGGGAGAAGGAAGATGGTCCCTGTGATTTCATTGTCACTAAGGGAGGGGGAGACATACTGCCAGGACAGTTGGCACAAACATGCTAAGCAGTGGACTTCATTATATTCAGTGTATATATTTCAGACGACCTGTGGAGCCAGATCAGTTTCAGAGGAGAGTAAAGCATTCGGCGGTTCTTAAGATAAAGCTTCTCTCACCAGGACATAGACAGTCCCATGCACACGAACTCAGCTCATAATACACCCACGTCACTGTTAGCGGTGCTGCTCACGTCACGGGAATGAATGGGTTGATTTGTGAGAGCCATCGTCCTGCTTGAAGGTGGTGTGTCTCCTTGGCAACCAGATCCATCTCTGGTCAGGAGCTTAGACAGACGGAGAGCACTCAGCTTGCAGGACCTGTCCTACAAGCTGAGTGCTTCTCCTAGACTCCCTTGATTGCTATTCTGTCCTGGTTTGGTATCTTTTCCTCCATCCTTTTTCTCTTTTCATTTTTTTTCTCTTTTTCAGAACAATTTTTTTCCCCATTCCTGCGCTTTCTGTCCTTCTTCATTCCTAAAACACTTTAATGACTTCTGAGTAACTGCAGTAAAGTTTTTATCAGCGAGAAAGTTGACGTTAGAACTTGAGCTTGAACTTGTTTAAGTTTTATTGTGCTTGTGCTTTGACACATACAATCAAAGTCTTATCTTTACTTTTCAGCACTATTTTCTGTACAAAATTACAGATTCAGCTCTTGCACTTCAGTCAGAAAATCAAAGATGATGTTTGTTAAGAGGAGCGCTGTCTTGAACAGGAATGAAAGAACAGTGCATATTCTGCATATTTTGTGAAGATAAAAAGCTGCTTGTACTGTAACTTTTTTTTTACTTGACAGCAAACTTTTTCACTTTTTCAGTGTTGGCTGTTAATAGTTTTGGGGAAGAGGAGCTAGAAATAAATCTAAAATCACTTGAGTAGTCAGAACATTTTATCCATTGCAGTATTTTTGTAAATGTCAGCCTGTCCACATATATGTAATAAGGTTGAGGGATCTTTCCACCTAGTTCAGCATGAGTCACATGTGGGTAAAAAGCCAGACTCTCCTGCTGCCTGTAAGGTCAAAGAGTGAACTGACTGTACAGTACACACAGACATTCAAATAAAGCAGACATGTTGTGCAGACAGTCATTGTCTTATCACTCATCTCTCTTTGTGTGCATGGAAAATAAAATATATCACACACATACTCCTGTTATGCATAGAAGAGCTCTTTAAGAGCCTCAACCAGGCTTTAAAAAGACACACACACAGCACACTGACATATGGGCCTGCAAGCGTGCAATACAGCAAGAGACAGACCGCAAAATAAAAATAAAAAGACACATTTATAACCCAACAGCAGCTTAAAGGTCCTCATTAGTACTCCATATTCTAAAGTAGAATATTGATTAACCACAAAAACCTTTTTTTACTTGTATCAAAAGTTCTGACAAGGGCAGCTTTTCACCTTAAATGTAAGTAAACTATAGTTTGTTGAAATAGACAGCAGCTTAGCTTAGCACAAAGACTATAAACAGGGGGGAACAGCTAGCCTGGCTCTGTGCAAAGACATCTGAATCTGCCCACCAGTATTTCTAAAGCTCTAAAATCTTTTTCTTTCTTTCTTTTTTTTCATTCTTCTTTATCTTAAAGGCAGTCTATAGAGGAGTAAAATTTCATACAGGTCCATGTAGGTGCTGTCTTTGTTACCGCCCAGATTGCCATCACCCTGACAGAGACCAGTGAGGCATATCCATCTCATTTTGTATGCTAATCAAAATGCAGGCAACTCAGTCAATCTTGATAGAGCTTACGTCTATTTCTATGAATAGATATGCGGGTGTGGGTGGTGACCTGTCTGTGTTTCACTCTGTTCCTCTCCTGCATTAGTCCTCGCAGCACTTTTCACCAAGGCCATCTGACCACACACATACGCCCTCACTCAAAATATATATATATATTTTTTTGCAGTGTTTCTTCTTTAGGGAAGTATTGAAAGATGCAGATTAGGCCGATGCAGAATGTGTTCTTAATGAGCACACTCTCACTTCATGTGGTTAGGCCTGACAAAAAAAAAGAAGAGAAAAAAATTCAGTTTAAATAGTGAGCATCAAGGTCGGTGTTCAACGCTCTCACAATAGGCTTTTCTCAAAATGTACACACAGGGGCTGGCGAAGGCCATCCGTGCCCTCGCTCTTTTATAGATTGTGTTCATTTTCAGGCTTTGGTGTGTTCTTCAGGGTCACAATTTTATAAATGCCTGTGTATGCAAGTGTGTGTGCGTGAATGTCTTTTTTGTGTACGACAATACTTCATCTTCACCTTTGACTTGTCTCTCGTTCAATTGTGTTACACAACCAATAGCGCAATCATGCTCGTTTATAAAGAGCAAAGAAAATAGGATATGGCATATTAGTCTTTATTATTATGGTCATTCATATGTATTAGATGTATTAGGTCCAAAGCAACTGGATTTGCTGCTTTAGTCTGACTAATAAAAAATTTGTTCATGTTCCCTTTATTCACCTGGATTACAGAGAATCTTCATAGATGTCTATTTTTTTCTCTTATAGACATTTCTCTGAAGCCCGCTCATGCTCTCAACAGCAGCATTTAAGATTAGAAATAAGTCATTTTAGAGTAACATTGCTATCGGATAAAAGTAAGCACATTTGCTATTCTGGAAATTGGCTTGTCGCTGTTGCTATTGTATAATGTTGTGTGGAAATATAACAGGTACATAACTGCGCAGGTACCTGACGGTAACTAATTAAACAAATGTTAAAACACATCTCCAACTGGTGCACGCTGACAGGAGTGTGTGACATTGTTCCTGTGCTAATCACATTGCATAAACCTCCCCTTTAACCCTTCTGTACTCACAGGTACAGATATGGGCTGATCCAACTGGAACACAAAATAAAAACACAAAACACAGTTGCCCATCCTTGCTGAGCCAAAACCAAAAGACAACTAAACACCCAGAAATCACTGTCCACAAATTCTAAAATAGTAAGAATAGGGCATATTGAACAGACATTTAAAAAAGCACTGCACCCACAAGGATGACCTGCTCTATCTGTAGCAGGACCTACTGCAGAGTGTTTTATTTAGTAGGCTGCATTATATTAACTGCCACACTCACTCTATATCACCATCATCAGTAAGGTCTTCTTGTCCTGCCGTTACCCCTCCCCCAGACCTGATCTCCTTTGTTCCACTGTGGGGATCATCCATCCCTCTTGGGTGATATCTTCCACTAACAGACCACACTGTCATAACTGGCCTTCCACTTGCATCACAATAAAACTCTCTGTCTTTGCTCCCTCTTTGTGTGTCCTGCTGTATCTCGCTCTCTGTATGAGCCTGTCATGATCTCTTTGTGTGTAATAATGATGGACTATTCTGTGCCTGTGCTCTCTTGAATCTTGCACGCACATGTACATTCAAATGCAATCGAAAACACACTCTTAGAATCAAACACTTAGTCATCCAACAAGATCAGTCAATAAAGCACGGCGTCGGCAGTGTTCTACATTCTTACTGAAGTCAGAAACCAAAGCCACAAGTTTTTCTGTCCACAGACACGCACACAAACATATATATATACACACAGATGTATGTGTCAAAGCCAGGACACAAACTCATAAACACATATGTAACGCAGATGAGGAAAAGGCTTTTAAGATGGTGGGGAAATGTTTCACTGACACTCAGGGATAAACACATGTGGACACTGACACATGTTCATGCTGTCACAAATGTGATGAGGGCAAACAGACAGATGCAAGATGAGTGTTACCAAAAGTCACAAGCTTTAAATTAAAGTAATTATGGACAATTTCTCAAACCATCTTTCCCTCTTTTTCCACATCTGACCCAACTGATCAAAGCCAGGCAGCGCCTGGTCTATAAAGTGGTGTGCTGGGTACATGCGGTATGTTAGCAGTAACCATATTGATGTGTTAATGTCAGATCCAGGGAGGAGAAGCTGGGTATTGCTTCTAGATCCATTGGGACATTTTTGTATAGTAAAGCATCTACCATGTTAGATTCCTGTCAGATTGGATGCTGACTTCACCTCCCTATAGGCTCATTCTTTATGGTCGATTAGCTCCTCTTTGCCTCGCCAGCCCACACGTCATCACCACCATTACTTAAGTCGGGGAGAAAACGGGACGGATGACGGGAGATAGGGAAAGATGGAGAAAGGGAGTAATTAAGCTATGTATGTGCTTTCCCCGGTGGTTTTGAATGGTGAATACAGGCCATAATTCACTCCAACGTGCTTGTGCACACACACGCACACATGCACAGATGCCTCCAGCAGCACTCCTCACTCTCCCTTTGTGTCTTTGTATGTGTCCTGCCATCCATTTAGGCCAGTGCAGAGAAGATATATGGATGTGTTGTACACAGTGACCTTGACATTCGTGTGTGTGTGTGTGTGTGTGTGTGTGTGTGTGTTTTGGAAGTGGGGTCTCTACAGACTGTGCACCAGTGCACCTATCTATAAATCATTATAATGGCTCATTACAGTAACACATCAATTAAGTCAACCATAAAACAAAATATTAAGTAAATACATTAACATAAAACCACAGAAAATTAGATTACGGTTAGTCATGGTATTACGAAGAATCATTCGTATTGTTATTTACAATATTTCTACCATTATTATTATTATTGTATATCAGAAGATCAATAAAACTGCCAAGTTCCTGGAGTAGTTTTATCGGAATGTATGTCTCTTTTGGCTTGATCTTAAATCTAAAACAGATGTCAGTAAAAGTAAGGCGGGGAGGGGGAATCTGCAGTGGATTTCTAATGATTTCATTATGGCAGTTTACTCTAAATGTTTTACAATGCAAATTGGTGACACTAGCTCGAAATACTTAAGACAGCCCTATTTACACAGCCGTTAAAATCTACAGTAAAGTTACACATTATTGTATTTAGTGAGGTAACTGTTTACAAAACACTGAATATGTATGTTTCAGATTTTTGCTGCTTATGCTCTTTACAATTAAAATTCTTTTCATTCAAATTTTTTTACTGACATGACATAAGCAAACAATAATGAGGAGGATATTGAAAAGGAGGATATAATATCTGAAAGATGGAGTCAAGAGAAGAGTGTTAAATTTCTGCCACACACACTCACTGGATGACTATGGGTTAGTTATTAATCTAGACCTTCCCACACAGGTTATTTGTGGATAACATGTTCACACTCACAGTATCATTCATTGACACTTTGACTGCAATGGAGACTCATCAATTCATCTAGAGACTATTCATCTTCCACCATAAAAAGACAGCATAGTACAGTATTGCACCCTATGACCCAGAGCACACACATGTAATGCAGTTACACGCTGGTGGGAGGTAATGCTCTCAGCTCAGAGGGTGGTGGGGGAAGGGAACATGATGGGGTTAGTGGGCTTATATAGCAACAAGGTTGAGAACAAGCTGAGCATGATGCCCCCTCACATGGGGAAATAGCACCCAATGTGTGTACGTGTGTGTGTCTGTGTGTGTGTGAGCATGAGTAATAGCTGAATTCTTTATCTACGGCCTAATAAAAAGGAGATGAGGGTTGGACAGCCAGCTTTTCTTTTTCCTGCCTCATTATTATGCCTCATCTCCATCTCTGCATCCAGCCCAACATCATCCTCTCTCTTTCTCTGTGTGGCTGTTACAAAAGTAAAGTGGGCTTGACAGCAGAGAGAAAATATAGCAAGAATAGTATAGGAAAGAGGTGCGAGAAAGAATGAGGGGAAGGTGAGAAAATGAGTAAGAAGGGACTAGAGCTGACAAAAATACTGTGAGGAAAAAGATATTTTGCCAAGCTGTCATGGTGTAATGTGTGGATTTTCATTCTTCATTTACTTTTTTTTAGAAAAATAAATCTAAAGATACAATCATATAAAATATAGGTTTATCATAGCATATATATGTCTGATTACATTACTAGCTCAAACCTGTCAGAAGTACAAAACCAATCAATGTGGCAAATGAAAAACATCAATCAACACAATGATTTCTCCTCTTCTAACAGTTAACAGCAGCACTGCTGGCAGGTGAGGTCACTGAGTTCATTCGCATCAATGGTCAAACCCCCCCATCGATTGAGAGGGAAAAAACAAAATCATTTTGGATCCCTGGTGGATAACAAGAAATATCTATCAGCTTCTAAACCTCGTCTCCTCTCTCCCTTCGTCTGCATCCCGCCACTTTCAGACGAGTTGATTCACACTTCTTTGCTCCCCACGTTTGTTTTCCTCAAAACATCTCAGCGGAGTAGAAGAGTGTGCAAGGCTGCCTTGATGATTTTTTTTTTTTAAACCTCTTTACCTTCAAACATGTATGAGGGAGGTGGAATACTAGAGAAAGCCCAAGGAGTGTGGTTTAACAAAACAAGATGAAGGATGAAGAAAAAATGATACATGAGAAGTAATCTCCATAAGAGTCAAATTATAAAATAACACATTATTTTGTCTACTCAGCCCTGAAGAAGCTTTTCGTCATATGTACATTTATCATATCAGGACCTTCACCTGCTGTTTCTCTACTATACGATCTTTTAGTAATTCATAGAAATCTTTAGTTGGAATTGCACAATTTGTATCTCGAGGATGGTAAAATGTGATTTACCATTTCTAGTATGTGCTTGTAATCCTATGTAACTGCAAAACCATGTACTGCGGAAAGACAAAATGCAGATTTAAATGTCTAAAATTAGTCCTTTTACACAGGGTCTGCTTATTACCTTTCCCCACCTCACTGCACAGTTCTCATTAGAGGAAAAAGTATGTTGTTTTCTCTGGAGATTACGGTGATGATCATGTGACCTACTGTAAATGTGGAACCATTGTAAGGTGATAATGGTGGTCATATAACACCACATGTCAAATATATTTTTATTGACACTCTTTTAGTGTTCAAGAAGATAGCATACTTAAAGAGCTTTACATTTCTATGAAATAGAACCAGTACAACAGAGCAAAAGAACACATAATCAACAAAGACACACATATGAAAGCCTACAGAACAAGGCACGCAATTAAAAACAGGGGGGGAAAGGACATTTCTGCTCAGTAAACCATTCTATATAGTTTAAAATGGCTATAAAATGGCCTCATTAGAATGGTCGTTGACAGGTTTTGATGCTGTAGGACTGAGTTTTCTCCTTTATATCTCATACTCGAATACAATAATTCTATAAAGGTAGATATTATCATTTTAAAATATGACTTTGACACCGCGCCACTTCTGACTTTATTTTTCTCTCTCTCATTACAAATCAACGATTTCTCATTTGCACTCACTACATCTATTTCTGTAATTTCATTACACCTCACCTCTGCCTATCACTTTTCACACCATTGCTGTGCATCACATCTTCACACGTTGATATTTGTGATGCGCCTGTATGGATGTGTGTAGTGTAAATCTCCAAGGAAAATAAAGAAAGGGAATTGAAAGGCCTGTGATTATGTTGATGTTTTTTCCCACTTTATAGCGAGCAATATGTGTCAGTCCTTGGTGACGATGATTGCTTCTTTATCTGTTGGTACATGTCTCTTCTGTGTGTGTGTGTGTGTGTGTGTGTGTGTGTGTGTGTGTGTGTGTGTGTGTGTGTGTGTGTGTGAATCTGTAATTACAAAAAGGTCTGCGCAGTGTGAAAGCTATCTGTCGTCCCACCACAGGCTGTGAGTCTGAGCTATAATCTGCCTCGATGACGCTGATCACACTGTGAATGGAGGTGCTGCGGGACAATGCTCAACCACTCTGTGCCAGTGTGCCATTACAGAGATGACATCATTCCACTGCAGCACTTAGCGTGCACGCCTTCTCTCTCGCTCTTTCGCATAAACGCGCACACACGGACGCACACGGACGCACACGGACACACACGGACACACAGAAAGAAGTATCATTTACCACTGCTCAGTTCTCAGGTCTCCCCCTGTCATGGATCTGTCCTTGTGTGGCCAGCAGCAATTAGCTTGTGTGTTTGTGCGTGAGTGTGTGTGTGTGTGTTTGCGCGTGTGTGTATTTGTGTGTGTGTGGAGCGGGAGTTCAGATAAGGTATAGCCAGATCAGGCGAGAGGCGAGCTATCGAGATTAAGACAAGACCCACCACATCCATCAACCGGGCCGTGTCAATGGCGGGGGGGTGAAAAGACCACTAATGGCCATATCTCAACAGATCCATCACATCTCCATCTTGTTTACAATTTGAATCCCATACCACATATCGATGACTCACGTCTCATTAGCCAGTCAGTCCATGTGTGCCTGGCATTGTGTGCCTGTGTCTCAGTTTGTGTGTGTATGCCTACCTAGATAGATAGATAGATAGATAGATAGATATAGTTGATGTTCCAAATTAGCAGTTTGCAAGTGTAATTTGTAGGAGACATGCCACATTATGTGTGTCACATCAGCTGCTGCTAACGCTGCTATAGATCTCTATGTAAACCCACACATCAGCATGTGAACGGGTCACTTCCTCCACAGGCATATCTCAACTTTATGTACCTTCAGTTCTTCTCTTGTCACATGATGGTAAATCTTATCATCTGTATGACTCATTGTCCTGACTTTTTAAGATAACATTATATTATACCGCACATGGTGGTGGGCTATGGCTCAGGTTTCTTTCCTGGTTGCACTGCACATATCTTAGGTTTAGCTGCCGGCTACATTCATGACAAAGACATGAAATAGAGAGAGAAAAAAAATTAGCAACCAGCATGTATAAGATCAATGCAGCTGCACAACATGTTGTAAGTTGACTTACAGACAAAACAGCACTTAAAACATCTATGTGACAGGAGCTAAACTAACCGCTCACAAACATCACATCACTTAAAAATGGCATTGATACAATGGATATGGTACACAAATAACCCTTCTTCCTCACAAAAAGAAAGTCTCTTGTCTTCATATATTGTTTTTAGAGCAAGATGTTCTTTCGAAAGCATGTTATGTATATAGTATGGAGTGCTTACAGCAATTCTGTGCACATTGTGAACTATAAACATACACAAGGACACGCGTGTGTTTGGAAACACACATGTGACTCATGTAAGGATGCACGTAGAAGAGCACACCACTCCCGCGCAGGTAGAATTACATGCCAATCAACCACAGAGATGTTTAACTACACCACCCATGTCTCAGTGACTCATCCCATTATGCATACAGTACTCGCAGGGAAATGTAAGCCAATGTGGAAACACACCAGGAACCTAATGCAAATACATCAGTATATTGCTGTGTGAGCTGAAAAGACAGGCGTACTGTATAGAATGTGGTCAAACTGTTACTTTCAGTGTGCCGCTGATATACTGTACTGTGCGATGTAAACCACAATAAAGACACTTATGTGCACACACTCTAAAACAGCACATTCGCACAAGATTTACACCCAGCCATTCGTTCATATGACGCATTGTTTTCTGGTAGCGTATCATGAGCTCTAAACACACAGGTTAATTGCTTTCTGCATTTAAACAAAGATGACATTTACAAAACTGGAGCCCGCTGACAGAGCGTGTCTTCCTGACTGTGACTTATGGAACAAGGCCGAGGCAGAAGACAGAACACAAAAATATGGGTTAGATCAAGACAGCTGGCAAATAAATACACATTCAGTTAGTTATGGCTGACATGAAACCCATCAGCAATTGTTTTGCTGGATAAAAAAATGGCATGAGCACATAGTCATGAAATGCTCTAATTTAAAATAATTATATAAATTGTAAAGCCATAGTGAAGCTTTGAAAGTCACCTTCAGTTTTTTTTTTGTCATTTAAAATCCCAAAATAAAGCCCATCATCATGCAAGAATAGGGACGTTGCAAAGCTCAAAATCACATGATCTTGAATGAGTACCACTGACCTAAAATAACCTGAAAAACAGACACGTTCTGAGGAGTTTCCAGTCATTCAGTAACCTCAGTGACCTCACACAGGCTGGTGTGACTGCAGCCAGGCCAGACATGAAGTCGGTCAGGTGACCAGCTGACTGGGAACTGCTATTGAAATGTAGGTTTGGTATTTGTAGTTGTGGTAAGCCTGTTCTTTCAGCCATACAGCATGTTTGGGGGATTGTGTAGTTTGATTTCATCCCTTTTTAAACAGCTCTCTTTCATGAAAGAGTGATGGAAGACCAAGAAAACAGAAAAAAAGACTTTCTGTTTGTTTGAGGTTCTTTTGCTTATTTGAATATAAATGGAAGGCTCACACTGGTAGACCCAAACTATCTGATGCATAGCCTGGTTTTGGCAACAATGGCATTCTCTTGTGGTTTTGAACGTACCATACTGTATATGACAACACAGGTTTGGGTTTTGACTTTGACAGACATACTTTAAGACTGAAGATTTGACGTATGTCTGTAATTCTATGTTGCTGATGGCGCCAAGTGGACGAAATTAATTAAAATGCTTTACTTATTAACTTTCATAATGCTGTGTAAAATATAATCTCTTCATACACACAGGCTACTTGCTAACTGCTAATAATTAGTGAATAAGTCTTGATTACCAGAGTCACAGCCAGGATTTAGTAGGAAGAAGAATTCAGTCCTAAAGACTAAAAAAAAATGGAGGACATGACTTTGCGGCCCTCAAACGCAGCTACGTTGCTGCTCATTGAGGTAATTAACTATCATTTTAAAATAACTGATCACATTAGTCAGAGTTGACTGCCAGCCAGAGTGATCCATTATTGTTAAATTGTTTATTAAAGCTGGTGTTTCCAACAAAAGGCTGGTGAGAGTCTGGAAGTGATAAGGCACTCATCAACTTCTTGCATTGCTATTGCTGGGAAATATGAGGCAAAAATTAATCCGTTTCTTGGCAAGAAAACAGGCCTGATCCCCAGAGTTCCCTTGTTTCCAGTAGTGTTCTGATCATGTAACTTATAGCATGAATACACACAAAAAAGATTTTGGCAGCTCGATAGGTGGGGTTTGCAACTACAGTGATATTAAAAAGTAAAAATTGGTACATGTACAGTACATCCTAAGAAAAATGTCATGAGAACCAGATCTTATTACTATTTTTTTCTTATAGTGATGATCACTTAAACGGCCCAAGAGTCAACGATGTTTGTCTACAAAATGGAACTTCAATCGAAATTAAGCGACCTTGGCTTTCATCAACATTGCTAGGATCAAAAGTATTTTCTCTAAAAAGACCAAAAATATGTTAATGCTCATCTAAAGGTTGCAGTCTAAGTAAAATCTTTCCGAGAAGCCTTTCATTTTTTACAGATAAGACTCTTAAACTGACAAGTTCAGCTGAATTGAAGGGAGGGCAAAAAAAGGGGATAAGAGAACGTTGTGACCTGCCAGGGTTAATATATGGCACAGAAGCCTGGGGGAGATTTCAGATATGCGAGTGAGGGCTTTCAGTGAAACTTGACAACACCCCATCTCTGGCTGTTTCCCCCTCACCCCTTCCCTTTACGTTTCGCAACAACCAAGGAAAAGTACCAAGCCCAGTGTCAGTTATCAGAGGGTTGCTCTACGTCTGCTCTTGTTTAATCCAGCTTCCCACAAAACAAAAATTGTGCAAGAGGACTTCCTGGAACTTGAGAGAACATGAAGTTGTTTTGCTGTTTAGATCCCTCCAGACTGACACAAGAAAGAGATTTATCTTCAGGAGGGAGATTGAGGTTAAAATCGCTCATGCTCCAGTGCTCTGACAACGACTGTTTTAGAAAAACACTTGGCAAGTTAACTTGTGAATTAACAGCACATGTTAACATTTTCTTTGCTTCTCCTGGCAATATGAGCTATTAACAGTGATCCTGCGCTTCCAGACCACTCATGGACTGTATTTACTTTTTTAATATTTGCATATTTTTACAGTGATGAAAGGAATTAAGACAAGGATACAATGAAGGATGTGGAGCCTCACCAAGCTTTATTTACATGCGCACCATTTCTTATACAAACTAGATTACAATTCAAAATGGAATACACAGGAAAAATACCCACTAACATCAAGTCGAGAAGAAGCAAGATTAATAAAGGGCAAAGTTCAAAGGGGCAAAGTTCAGAGGGCATATGGAGGGGAGCTGGCCTGGGCCTCTTAGGAAGGATGGAAGAATTCAAAAGAAGATAATGAAAAGGAAACTAACTGTCCAAGAGGTGATTAAGGTATCTAGTGGTATGTTTCTTTTCTTTTTTTTTTTGCTTTCCATAGCTTTAAATTTGCAGGTATTGTGCTGCATGTGTGCGTGTATGTGTGTGTGTTGGGCACAAGAAGTGATAATCTGTGCTGAACTGAAGCAGTAGCAGTGAGTGGTTGCGTGGAAGGCCTGTCCTATTATGACAAAGTGTAAACTATCTCCCCGAATAGCCAACACATTTGACACTGACTGTAAAAAAAGGGTCAGGAACACCCTGCTGAGCCAGTGATCCCCTTTGCAGTTTATCAGGGATCAATACCCCCTCTCTAAATAAATAAAAAGGGTTACAGCGTTCCCTGGGTTCACCTTGTCAGTCTTCGTCAGAAAAGGAGTTTGTAATATTTAGTGCAGTCAGTATAGATCAACTCAAATGCTTAGCAGCTCAGGTGAAAGCTCAGGATTCTCCCTGCCAAAAAAAAAACAAACAAAAAAACATGACAATGCGCTGAAGATTTAAATTTTTTTTCAAGATGTGATAAAATGTATGAAATTCCAGCTTGAGTTGCCAGGTGACGCTTTCAAACACGTCAAAGTTGTAACCTGCTGCTCACTGAGAGCACCGTGAGACATGAGCCTACTCCGCTTGGATTAAAACAAGTGTGAAGCGGAGGCTTTTCCCTGTGTCCGCGTTGTTGTGCGCACACTTGTAATAATAAAACCCATTAATGTGGGCGGATGGTGCAAGTTCAGTCCTGTGAGCCCTGATGTTAAAAATAGAACCAGAGTTTGTGTTTGAAGAAACAGGTCACCTCTCTGTTTTAAAATTCCTGTCAAGGGACCGCACCATTGGAAGGGTCGAGGGGTTACAGCTAGGTCATGCACTAAACCTCAGATAGCACAGTAGATCATTCTAGCCAACCATGCACACACACTCCTCTGCCTTGGCCTCAAAGTGATATACACACATCTGTACACTATTATACACAGCAGGGGCAAACCCTTCATGTTGTGACCCCAGACAGAGAAGGGGTACCAGGGTCTCCAGATGCTACAACAATGGTGCTTTCCATCATTTTAAAATCTGGTTGAACATTAAATTCGTTGGTAACAGTGTTCTCTCCTCCCCGGTCATTGTTCATTATTTCTTCACCTTTACCTTTAGAGGTATCACAAAATCCAAGGGTCAAGTACTACATGAGTATATATATATAAGGACATACAGCGAGTATATATGCATTTCACACAATTCATAATGCATAAATACATACATGCATACAGGCGGCTGTGCTGTATGCACCATGAGGGGTAAAGATGGATTACACATCCTCGTGAGATTAATTCAACAGAAAAAAAACTCCATAGATAAACAGATACACGCACACACACACACACACGCTTTAACATGTACTCAGGAGATACAGGAAGTCACCTGCAGGAGCATCAGGCATGACCATGAGGGATATGTGTCACTGGTTCTGAACCAAGAGAGAAAAAAATAAAAGCAAAACCAAAAATAAAAGACTGCGCGAAAAGTCTTGATCCTGACGTTTCCTTCCTCCTCTTCATCTTGACGGCCAAAAGTTCACAGGTTACAAGTTCACAAACACCAAGCATTACTGTTTTTAATCAAGAAATGTTGTCTTTTTTATGTAAATACCATTAGAATGTGACTTGATGTTACTAAAATGGGAAACCTCCCTTTTCCCCCCTGAGTGATTCTATATATGCATAACAAGCCCCACAAGCTCATGACAAGAAAACAGCAGAGCTTAACACAGATCCCTGGTATTCATTTTTCTATCTACGTGTGTGTGTATGTGTGTATATGTGCATGTGCATGTGTGTGCTGTGATTTGGCTACTGTTTGTTTCAAGTAATTTGGCAATGTACAGAGATAGCTTATTGTTTTTACTCAAGAAACAAATGGCTTCTAGAGGAATGAGCCTAAAAACCCTCTGTTCCCCTGCTGTCTACAGGTTTTTTCGACCTCGAGTGGCTGCAGCTTTGGGCTTCTGCAGGTCAAAGGTTAAAAACTAAAAATTAAAACACAGAATGCACGGCTTGCTCTCAGGACAGGATTCAACACTGTTTATATAGCACCTGTTATGGTGTGGAAATATTCACAACCCTAGGACACAGGTATTCATTTTGGCTACATCATATGCTGTGATAAACGACCTCAATGGAGCTCACCAAAAGCTAAGAAAACTTTCCACTTCCCTGCACTGTACTAATATCCATGACAGAGATTTTCTTCCTAGTCTTTTTTTCCTTTCTTTCTTTCTCTTTTTTTTTTTTTACAGATATACACAAAAGATAAAAATATTTTTGTAGTATTCAGCTAATTGTAATATAACCTTCGGTATGCTGCAGTTAATTTAAAGTTCAAGCAATTTATAAGAACAAAACTGGAAGTGCATGGCATTGAGTTCTGAAATCTTGCAAACTGGGGCAAAATGTTGTTCTGTCTGTATGTGTGTATGCATGATACTCCATTTCCATCTTTTCATTTCACCACGACACCAATTTCTTTCTGTACAGACATGTATGATGCAGAAATGATGATACAGAACAGAAAAATCCCCAAAAACAAACACTGAACATTTAAAATCACAACGTGAGAGCAGAGTATTTTCTTTCCCCTGACATATCAGATACCAGGAAACCACTGGATCAGATTCACACCACATCACTTTTTGATTTCACTTTACACTTGTGTCTTTAAAAAAAACAAAAAACAAACTTCAACAGGAGCAACTGCACCGTACACTCCTTCCATCTTTGCTCGATATTCAGGCCTCATATTCCACGTGAAACCCCTTCTGATAAGCAGTGTATCTTTGATATCAACAGACAGGGTGTCAAAGGAAAATTGCATAATTCTAAGATTTGTGAGTTTGTTGAGACTGTTGGACTGTTGGTGGTTGACATATAGCTTTCTTTTTGTTGTTGTTTCACAGGAGGCTTTCTGGGCTGATGTGCAGCATCTCTAGTATCTGTCGAATCTTTCATGGTTCTTTCAGTGTGGGAGCAAAGGTAAAGCTCTCAAGACGTCTTCTTCTGTAAACACAGGGTTTGTATTTTACGTTGTGCTGATGGCAGGTTTGGCAAAAATGATGTTGTGTGTCTGATTTTCTCTTGCACTACACAGTTCAGACCTGGAAAGATAAAGGAGATTGGATCGTTATATTTGTGTTCCCAAATGTCACATGATTCACATCCTTGCACACATACACTCAAACACACATACCTGCTCTCCTCCTTCCCGGCTTGTCCCACTCAGCCGGGTACCCAGCTCTCAGAGTTCTGCTTGGTGTTATTGAAGTTGCCGACACCGTTCATGTTGACCAGAGAGTCAAAGTTAATGTCCAGGCCATCTGCATCCATCAGCTCGTTCCTGATGATGGAGTCCATATCACACTCCAGGCTGCCATTAAACATGTCCAGGTCTAGATCTGTGGGGAAACGATCCTGGCAGATCCCCCCACCACTGCTAACTGTTCCATTCAGGAAGATGGAGGTGTCGATCTGCATGGAGGAGGAACCACTTCCTCCCAAGGGTGACAGCAGGAGATTCTGCTTGGCGTTTGCCAGCACATTAGCTTCATTGGCCAAGTTCAGGCCACTGTTCAGGGACCTTAGGGAGCTCTGGTTATGGTTGTTACTTTGCAGCATCTCCCTTTGGCTGCCCTGAAGCCCTCCAGTGGTCCCAAAGGTCATTATCGGATCATTACGGAGCATGAGGCCTCTGCGGGAGTTTTGGGAAATGACCGCAGCAGTGCTGGTCTGTGACATCAGCGGGTCAGATTGGGTCATCATGACATCACTGTGGCTGTGGCTGTCAGAATTGAGCAGGTCCTGTAGGGTCTGGCTGCCAAAGCGGGACATGCTGATGCTGGAGAAAGAAGTCTGCTTGTTCTCCTGGATGGTCTGCATGGGGGACGGACGCAGAGAGGAGCCCGTTGTGTGGGGGCTGAAGATGGAGTTATTGTAGCTGTTTCCTCCACCATTAGAGGAAATGTTGGAGGAAGGAGCAGAGTTGGAGGAAGGTGATCCGAGCCCGTTGGCTTTGGACACAAAATTGAACCCTGAGGAACCATTTGGAGGTGCTGGCCCAGAATCGGATGGCACCAGGTTGATATTATCCAGCAACTCATCCATCAGGTCATCTGTAAGTCCGTCGTTCAGATTCATGGTACCTGCCAGGTCTGCGAGACGGGGCAGCTCGGGCGGTAAGGCCTTCCCATTGGCCACAGTCATTGGGTTGCCGGGGGACAGCGCTCTGCCAGGACTGGAGTAGAGCATAGGCGAGAGAGGTGGCTCGTCATCGGGCACCTCGTCTAGCTCTGGGTTGGCCAGGATGGGTGAAAGACGGCCGCTCAGAGTGCTGGCATTGGAGTTAGTGCGAGAACGGAAGTCTGTCCACGCATCAAGCTCCTCACTGCTGCGTGACGTTGGGCTTCCAGGCCACTTGGAGAGACCTGAAGGACTGTCTCCGCCACCTTCGCCAGCTGCAGCGGCTTGCAGGGCGGCCTTCTTCTTGGCAGCACGGCCTCGGGCGGACTTGGTGTACTTGTTACTGTTGTCCATGGAGACAGCGCGGCGGCGAGGAGCTTTGCCACCCTTCCCACCCTCTGGGTTGATCATCCACCAGGAACTCTTTCCTGTTCCCTCATTCTGGACACGGATAAAACGGCTATGGAGGGAAAGGTTGTGCCGGATGGAGTTCTGTAACACAAAAGGGACAAACAGAAGAGATTCTATTGAGCAATGTATACAAAATTATTTTGAAACTAACAGTAAACAATGTCTGTCATTAATATTGATTCGTTGCATTCTTGCCACTACAACACTCAATGAATGCCACTCATTAAGTCCAAGAACGCTGACCCACAAACCACTCACTACTACTGATTTTGCAGTTGCTCTTGGTAATACAACAACAAAGCAACAAGCCCATTGTTCCAATTGTTCATCTACTAAATATAGACAGGAGCACAAATGAGGAGCAGCACTTAGTACTGATGTCTACAGTGTTCCCACTGTAGTTTTTGTGTTGTGAGTATAAAAGAGAAAAGAGAAACAGTGGGTTGTAATCCAGCGTCTCCTCGATTATAAATGACACATACAAAGCGACAGAGGGGCTCTGTTGCATAAGGCGTGCATTCTGTGTCAGATCATGTGTGCTTGTGCATGCCTATGTGTGGCTGGTGTGTATTGATCAACTCTGAGCTCCTTTCTTAGAAACCCAAGAGGTTCATTGTGGGGGAACTGGTGCACATGACAGCCCCTGATAATGATCAAGAATTTTATTCACAACACAGAGATGTACTGTATGTACACATTGAAGGTTTATAACATGATCTAACATCCCTGTTGAATCACTTGTTGCCTCAATACTAGCTTTTTTAACATACATACACATTATATGGACATTCATTCATATTTTACACTCTTATTGTAGGAGTTGTGTATAAATTTAGCCACGCGAGCTGCATATTGTGCTGTGATCAGATCAAAATACCTAACAAACTTGTGACTGTGATTTATGTGAGCATGTTTTCAGGGGTACATGTGTAAATTCTGGTACAGGTGCATGTTATTTCTAAAAACGTTGTCACATTTCAGTCCAACTAATACCTTAAGTGTTAACATTGTGGGAAAAGAAAATGAAGGGGTTGAAAGCAGTTAGAGCTTGTTTTGAGGATATGATGAAGTCATTAGTGAAAAAACAGGAATTTCAGTTAAATGCTACACAGTTGGGTTTGAAGCTCTAAGGAAACTGTATTACAGTTTCATGGATTCGCATGATTTAAAGGAGAGTTGTATGTTTTGTCGTTGGGTGTCATTCTGGGTTCCATTTGTATGATATTTAGGATTCACATTTACATTGATGTCAGTCCAGTACAGTGCTATTCATTTTCTGTAATTGATTACTGCAGTTTAAAGGAAGGATTTTATGACACAGGCTATGGCATTAGAGTTAATTAAAACTGGAAAATCCAATCTCACTTTATTTATAAACTACACCCATGCACATAGCCATCTGGACACCCCCCTTTACACAAATGCACACACAGACATCCACTTTCAGCCATCTGGTTACTTAAGATGACGTAAATGACAGTGTAAAGATGTTCCTACAGTCCTTCATGTACGAGCTAGTTTACTATGTAGAAGATACTGCGATGACATGAACTAGGATTCAGTATGAAATGAAATATGCATTTAGATAAACTGCATTACATGTATGTATATTCAGTGGATTACAAATCTTTTTTGTCTCCCTCTCTTCTTTTTCTTGTGCCCCAAAACCAACAGAAGGCCTTGTTAAATTCACTATTCCCTCAGTCTCCTTTCCATACCCCTCCCTCCTCCTCAGTTTCTGTTGTTTCACAAACACATAGCTCTTATGGGTCCTGAGGGATTCTGGGGCTGTGCTATATCCTCCTATATAAACAACCCAACCGCTATCCACAACATGCTTCATTCTTCTTTCTCTGTTTCCCTCCTATGTATATTTTTACTCCCTAAAACAGAACTGATTTCTCGGATCAAACTTACCAGGGCCAAAATTTGGGAGTTTTTGTGGGAATCACAATATTGTTTTCCATGAAACGGTCCCGTCTTTCCTGGGCAACAGTTTACAGACAATTTGGTCTGGATTGTTATTCTGGTCAAAGGCAGTTCAATCAGTAAGGATAGAAAGCAGGATTAAGTTACACTTCTGAATGTTACATTGGCGTGTAAGCACTGTGTGCATGTGTGTGTTTGTGAAAGCTATATGGCAGTCACAGTTTTGCATTTGCAGTCTCTGGAGTGTTTTGCAACTGCAACTGCAAAAGTTGTCTCTGCAGGATTGTGTGCTTTAATTTGACCTGACAACTGCTAGACACGCGAAAATCCATAAAGAGTTGCATTTAATCATAAACCGAGTGTGTATGTGAATGCTTGTTTCCCAAGTGTGTGTGCATGTGTGGGCATCCGTGTATTCTGTGCAATTAGGTAGGATGAGAAGAGATACCAGGGAGACCAGTGTTTATCCTCTGCCAGCATCTCTTGAGGCATGACGTAATGCTGCTTTATTACAGAACATTTTACAAACACACAGTGCACTCACGCACTCATGCACACACAAGCACTAAATGTTTCCAGCTGCCAGGGAGATGTAAATAATAGCAGTAGATAGACTTTTTGTAAGGGGAAAAATAAGTTTTTTGGCGGGATGAATGAGAGCAGAATGGCTGGAATGTGAGTTTCCTTCTCCCGCTGTTGTAAACATTTACCTGCCAGCACCTGACACTTCATCAATCCTCCTTACTCGCTTCAGCCCTCGCCCCGCCCACCCTATCCCCCAACAAAACCACCTGTTTCTCTTCTCTGTGCCACTGCACAGATCCTTTTAAATTGCATGTGAGATATTTCTAACTCAAGGGAGGTGAAAAGGGAGTAGGTGACAATGAGTAAAATGGTGAGAACATAAAGATCGTGTGATGAAAGAAAAAGAAATGCGTGTGTTATGTTTTGTTATTACAAGGAATGTACTGGTTATAAGTGTATAGAAGTAGTGGTAGTAGATCACATGCTAACAATTTACTGACTTTCAGAATACATTTTCTAAAACTTCAAATGTTAAAAGCCTGTAGAACCACAAATGAAATGTCATTCCCCTTCATTATCTTTGGGTTGTGCAAAAGTCTAGTTAATGGAGATCTTAGCAAATAAAACCATCTGCATGGCTGATACCACATGTAAGTGGAAAATATTTAAGGGAACTGATCATTTAGCCATTTGTGTTTTGATATTTTCTTCGCTCCAGATTTTATGTAGACATTCAGTCTCTCCTGCAGACCACGACATCTCATTTCCAGCTGCCATGATTTTTGATGTATTTATTGATCAGGTTATTTATTTATCCCACGTGTTTGCATAAAGAAAAACTTAGCCTACCTTATATCACCTGGATTTAGCCTTCACTTTTCATCAAACATACTAATCTCTCTTGGCAAATTCTCCCAAAGCCCTGTGTGTACAAAATATTAAGATCACACACATGGGATTTCCCTCTTTTGCGCAATTTAATTCCTGTGGCTCAGATTTTTAAATCCATCATCACACTGTCACCTCCCTTACATCTGCATCTCTCCTTAACAAATGAAATCTAATAGCTGAGGTCAATACAGAATTACAGCTGTTTCTCAGAATCCACAAATCTATTTCTTCTATTATGTTTTTATGTCAGAATTTGGCCGCTGTGAAGCCTCAGAGGCTGTAGGTTTGACTGAATAAACACCATTTTTTTATTATTAGCAGAATGTATGTAGAGTATAGGTTCGTGTGTACATGGCACATCGCAGTGTGAGTGATATGCTTAGTACTGTGGCTCCTTTGGGGTATTCCCAAAGCCCATTAATAAAAGCAGCTCACTGAGACAACGGCTCTGATTCATAACTCCTACTATGTACCCACAAGAGCTAAACAACACACACACACACACAGACACTAACAGCTTGCAGCAACAAACCTTCCAAGGGATAATGACGTTGTCCAGCTAATTTTAGAGAGTTTTGGGGATTTCTTGTATCGTCAACCGTAATTTTCATTCCATTTTTTTGTTCCAATCCTCTTTCTTCTCATGCATATTTACCCCGGGGACTAAAGGTAGATAATTAGGCCAGTGATCTTTTATTCTGTTCAATCTTGTTTTGAATCTCTGACAAATTAATTGCTTTTAACTGAAATCAACCACCATGGTAATCTGCTTTGGGCACAATATAAAAAGATTCTAACTTATAGAAGGTATAGCCATTGGTTGTCCTTATTCAGTGACAGTTACTATGCTTCATGGAAAATGTGGTAACTTTGTTAGTAGAAAATCTTTATAGACTCAGGAGAAACATACTGCTTAATCCTGCAATAAAGGGGGCGGCAGGAACAAGGTGTGAACACAAATTTATCATATTATCACCTTTCAAGTTGATATGGCGGACATGTTTTTCACTCCTTTTTAACCCCCTTTTGCTCTCTACTAACACTAAAAACATCAGGCTCTGTAGCTGCTAAATGCACCACAGTATTCACCAGCTATTTGTATTTTCCCTCATCTTAACAGTTTGTTTATTGTGATAGAAGAATACAAATTTGTAGTTATGCACAGACATTTTGTCTAATATTTATTTAATTTTTTTAATAATTTCTTCTCTTTTTTACATTCACTTGACTGACACATATTTCAGTCATCAACACGCTTGTTGTAAACCCATTAATCAGTCTACAACTTGAACTGTTCATGAGACCGGTTAACCAGGTTCACCAGTGTTAGATTTTTGAAGTCAACTACTCTAATTCTAGCCTGACGAAGCTGAACTGGCTTCATGAGAAGGGCCCCAGCTGTGCGTGCATGTGTGTGTGTGCGTGTGTGTGTGTGTGTGCGTGCATGCACCAGCTGCAGCCAGAGCTCAGAAACAGAGGTCTTTTTGTCCGTCAGCAACATGTGGGAACAATTAATCACTGTCAGCAACCATGCTAGGAATCTCTGTCTCTCCTTTCTTTTTCATTATTCTCATTTTTGAAGGTGCATAGGTGGAACTTATTTTTTCATTCATGTAAATTTGTATGTAGAGATTGTGTGTGCATTGACAATTTTTTAAGGAGGCATTTTAGGCAAGAAAAAAAATCAAGTCTATTGTGGGAGGATTATATCACCTTTCTTTTTTTTTATACCAAAGCTGTAGAAAATGTAACATGTAGAAAATGTATAGTAATAAATACTTCAGGCCTGTGAGGCAGAGTCCTCTCATTGGTCGAGATGATTGTAAGAGTGCTTTCTAATTGGATGTAGCTGGGCTAGTTCCAGCAGTGGTGATTGGTGGAGAGAAATTGGTTTGCGTAGCCAGGCAGTGCAGAGAAGGGAGGGTCTCTACATGGTGTTGCAAGTGTATTTCATCACCCAGCTACAGAATGCGTCTGAACTCAGATGGATGAACTGGGTCAGTTTCACTTTGCCAGGTTCCTGTGTGTGCCCCAGGAGAAACATTTTAATGGTTAACCCAACCCAGACACAAGCTTCCCTGCCTTCAGCTTCAAAAACAAAGCAAACAAGCAAGAAAAACACTCCAGCACACACATTCATTTCTCCTCCTGTGTTGTGCTGCAGGAAAGTGTTGGGTCAGAGGGTTACAGTGTCAAGGAGCCAGGAGACAGCACTGAGTCAGAGGTCAAAGTTCCTCGAGGTTGCAGCTCTCGCCTCATACAATGTAGCCCCGCCCTTTAACCCTGCTCACACTGCTGTAATTGGACAAACTTGATGACCTGAGCCTACATCACCACCCGCTGATACACTGTGTATGTTGCCAAATCTAACCATACTTTTATCAGCTATTATGTAAGACAACACTAATCTGAGTCTAATGACAACAGTGGCTGTTGCTGGGTCAAACAGACAAGTAGTTAGCCATTTAACTGGGATTGATAATGGAGTGTGTGGATAAAATAATGCCCAGAAGTGTTTTTTTTCGACAGGAAAAAAAAGATAGTAATAACCAGTTGGTTGTTTGATATGAGGAAAGGCTAATTAAAGGAAGAAAATTAAATGTTTTACCATTGCAAAATAAAATGACCAAAAATGTGACAAAAATCCTGGCAACAGGTTTATATCTAAAAAACACAGGCATGCATGCAGGGATTGGTTTGGGGTGATGAGGTGAGCAGTGAAAACATTGGTCGTCAACAACATGCACGACTTCTTTGACACGTATATGGCGGTTTATAAATAAACACACTGGCTGGTCTGCGTTAACACTGGTGAGAGAGGATGGTTATTTTTACTGTGACCCTACCGAGCACACACACACACGCACGCACTGGGTCCAGGTTCCAGCTGCCCTGAGCTCTGGACTGCAGAGAGAACATTCCATTCTCTTCAATCATATGTGCGTTCCCCCAGCCAGCGGCTGGGTGACTCCCCCAGCTTGTGTGTGTTTAAAGTCGTACTTACGTTTTGTGTGCATGTGTGTACACTGGAACGAAACCTAGAGTTTGGCCGAAGGATTCCTCTTACACCTCTTTCTGCTTACATTTCTGCTCACACTCCTCTCGCCTCTCCTCTTTTTGTGAATTGATTAAGGTTGCCATGGGAATGCAGACACGCTTAAATGTCGAGTCAATTCGGGAAATGGATTTTCATTTTTTTTGGTCATGAAAAAGGTCTCGTATTCAGTCCATAATGTATCAAATCAATCATCATGGTGTGAACAACGATATCAGGTTCCACTTAGATATAAATAAATAAATTGCAGTTAATGCAAATTGAGCACACAAAATAAAACAGGTGCACACATAATGCGTTCCAAGAGGTGTGACCTTGTTTGAATCATGAAGTCATGACCTTAGTACTGCAATGTCAACCCATCTCTCTCTTTCTATGTTTTCCATCCGTCTTCCTCTCCTTCCCCCCGTCTTCCTCTCATATCTGCTTCTAGTGTGTCCCTGTTGTGTAAGGCCACATGCTCAGAACTCCTGGTTTACTCTTACATTTCCTCCAATCACTTTGCCTGAGGTGGGGGAGTTGGCCAACCCATCCCACCTCAAACAGCAAATCACATCGACCCATGCGGAGGCATGGTTAGTCATGTGACCCTTGCGAGGCCGCATCGGGTCAGTTTGTTTTGATCAGTGCTGGACAGTCACCTGAGTTACTATACACTAGAGCATGTGGCAAGTTGCGAAAGGTTACACTTACACACACACACACACACACACACACACAAACGATCAGGAATATGAAAATCATATTTTCATGACTTAGATCCTGAAACAGACACATACACACACACATATGAATTTCTGCTATCCATGTACAGACATGACTTCAGTATATGTTCACAAACTCGCTGTTCATTACAGCTCAGCACAGGACGTGTATTCTTTGCTTCAGGACAACACAAGACATCCCTGCTGGGCTTTATCAACCCAAGTTCCAGGACACAGTGTCCTTAAGCTACAAAGCAATGTGCGCTTGCCAAGAACACACACGCACACACAGAAACAGAAACATCCCAGCATAGAACACTTATCCAGACAGAGGACAGAAGGGGAAGCAGGCTTGAAAGCATGTGAGTAAATGAACTAAATGCTTCCAAATACAACAACAATTTTCCCATTTGTCTAATTTATTCTTTAAAAGAATTCAAGCTGTGCCACACCTAAATACTGCACATGCAGTACTTGCAAATATGGTAGTAATCATGAAATTCTGTATATCCCAAAAGTGACTATTTCATTGAGAAACAGGTTATGGATCAAATATCCAAATGGGAATGTTTGTTTTCTATAAATGAGCAGCTTCAATATTCCGTGACTACCATGTTTTTAGAATAAAAAAGAGGCTGCTTTAGTTTACAACCTGATTACCCACAATTTCATAAAGAACAATTAAAAGGGATACTTACATTATGATCTCTATTGGTATATAAATCTGTGTTGTTTCACATTATACATCATCATAATGCTCAACTCCACTTGCTCGTGCTGCATATCCTAATAGGAGCTTCTTTGACAGTAAAATGTCAATTTAATCTGTCAAACTCATTGATCAGTTCTAAACACAAAAAAAATCCATACTGAAGTGAACCGTAAGACCTTTGGCAGTCAATCAATTCGACAAGAGGAGACTTGCTCTTAA
Source organism: Lepturacanthus savala (assembly GCA_030544235.1). Classification (NCBI taxonomy): domain Eukaryota; kingdom Metazoa; phylum Chordata; class Actinopteri; order Scombriformes; family Trichiuridae; genus Lepturacanthus; species Lepturacanthus savala. The sequence continues at coordinate 11,620,967 of CM060477.1, forward strand.
TATACTTGGTGATGAGCTGCTGGTGGATTTAAAATAATTTATGTGCTATGTAACATGAATGCTGTTTGGGTTTGTCTGAGAGATAGAGTTGACAGATCCTCTGTCCTGGCATTATGATGATGGCGCGGTGACTCGCAGCTTGCCCTTTTCAATAACTTGAACTATTTCAACATCTGATGTCTAAAAATAGCCAGAGGGCAGGTCTGCTGGCAATGACTATCATATCATGGCCCACTCTAATACACACATGAAGCATGCATAGAAACCAGGACAAGATCTTATTTGGACAACCAAATAAAGATTTAACCATGATACTGTGGCATATAAACACCTTATCCTGGTTTGAATAATCAAGTAATAACCATATCCCAAAATATAACCAGGATAAGTCTCAAAACCAGGACACCAAAGCACATGAAAACACACTGAAATTAAACAGGTGATTAATGAGACCTTCATATGGAGAGTGCACATGTGTAATGAGAGATAGAGACTGAAAGATTGGGGGGATTGAAGCAGAGAGGGTTAGATGAAGAGAAGGGGGAAAAGCAAAGAGATGGGTAAAATGAGGGCACCCTTAGTATTAAGACTAGCAGGGTGTCTACGTGATTAATTACATCTCTGGGCGATATGAGCAGTGTCGAGGAGTGGAGGGACGGAGTAGAAAGGGGGAAGGGTAGAATGATACACAATTATTAGGAACAGGAATGTTGCTATTCCTGTGTGGAGATATGGTGTGGGTTACAAAGAATATGTTGGGGGGAAATGAGCCCACCATCTACACCTGAGAAGTGCAAGGATTTATTTTAGGCGTTCAGAAAGAATAATAAAAACTCATGTTTGTATGTCAGGTCACACTATGATGGTGATGTTAGTCAATATTCTTGCCAAAAATGACCTGAAAAGGTCAATAGGCTGCTTAGTTTAGCGGAACATAAAGACTGCAAACAGCATGAAACAGCTAGCCCGATTCTGTCCAAAGATTGACAAAAATCTACGTACCAGCACTAATTAACTCAGCCCAGGAGCAGTGATTTCACTCTATACTGGTTGCCTGGCAACTTCATTGCGATGACCAGACATCAGGAAGTCACTGGTCCCAAGAAAGAGTCCAGCACATAACCCGTAAAAAACTGTTAGTTGTTGTTTTTTACACTATAGCCTAGTTCAGTGAGATTGTTGTAGATATCATTTCCCATCTTGCTACTCTATGGATGGAAAGCAAAAAAAAATCCACGTAGACATTTTTTGCTCACTTGGAGAGAAAGGCAGGAGACAAAGAGAAGGAGAAGAGAGGGGTAGGTCGAGAGAGAAGTGGAGCAATGGAGGGAGGAAGTGAAGGAGGGGAGGAGGACATGCTGTTTTTATATGTGCAGCCTGGTGAGGGGTTGACTGAGGTTTATTGCCTCCCTCAACACCACCCTGCCCTGTGTGCATACTTGTATTTCTACTGAGGAATGGGCTGAGTTGTCCATATAACAAAATGATCGCTGAACTGAGGTGAACTGAAACTGTAGGTCGCTTTGGTGACCAAAAACTGATTTCAAATGGGATTCATCTCGCCTTTTTGTAGATCTTTCTGCTTTATTATCTATTCCATCAAAATGTTCCATAGACATTAATGGCCTCCAGAGGATGGAGCATACAGAGTTTGGTAATAGTGTGACGTTCACACTAATACACACGCAGCTTGACATTTGTAGTTCAGTGTGAAATATCTCAACAGTTGTTGGGGTGGATTACCAAGGCATTAGCTACAGACATTCATACTCCCAGAGTATCAAATATAATACGTTGGGAATTGTCTCATTTTTCATTAAGTGTCATCTCATCATCACCTCCTAATTTATTTTTTCAAATACTAGTTGATGTATCACGAATGGACTTGGTAGAGTTACCTCATTATTCTTCCTTCTGCAAAGCCAGTCAGTCATTTTCTATACCTGCTTATTCCTCATTAGGGTCACATGGTCTGCTGGAGCCAATCCCAGCGCGTTACGGCGAGAGGCAGGGATACACCCCAGATGGTCGCCAGTGGGGCACACACACCATTCACTCACACACTCACACCTATGGGCAATTTAGAGTCGCCAATTAACCTCAGCATGTTTTTGGACTGTGGGAGGAAGCTGGAGTACCCGGTGAAAACCCACGCAGACACGGGGAGAACATGCCTTCTGCAAAGTAATCATTATTATTCATGAGAGAAATGCAAAAACCAAGAGATATTCAACACTTTGAGAATATATGGAGTGACAGAGGACACTAGGAGTTTTTTTTTTTTACATTTTGTAATTACAGGTAGAGAGAAACCATTTGCATTAGTATCCTGACGTGCGCAGTGTGATGATTTTGTCCTTTATTTCTCTGGAGGGATATGAGAAAAAAATTTTAAAAAACCCTACTCTATGTTGACTTGCAGGGCAATTAAATACACAACTTGTATAAACATGCTAATAAAACATCACTCAAGTTATTCACACAAAACAAAAAAATGTCATATAGTGTGTGTGTGTGTGTGTGTGTGTGTGTGTGTGTGTGTGTGTGTGTGTGTGTGTGTGTGTGTGTGTGTGTGTGTGTGTGTGCGTGTGTGCGTGTGTGTGTGTGTGTGACAGAGGCGCAGCCTGCTTAATGCATCGCAGCTGTATCCAGGTCACGCCCATGGGAGTAAGTTTGGGTCAGAGAAAGGTTAACTGATTTTCTGACATAGCTATACTGTCAACATATAGATGAGATTTGAGATAACCTCTTAAACCTTCAATTATTGTCCCTTGAGATGAGCAATGATCTCAGCTTTTTTTTTTTTTTTTTGTGGTCTAAACTTGTTCTCTCTTATTATAGGCTTATGAGTCACCTGTAAAGCACTTTGAACTCCACTAACCCACGGGAAAGGTGTTGTACAAATAAAGTTTGATTGACTGATCAATGATGTAATTAAGACAGATTAGATATAATAATAGCATTACACATACTGGTTTTGGCAATCTAACGCTAAGCTACCAATCTAGCTTGAGCTTGATTGTTTGGAGATGCAGATTCCTGTTTGTATGTGTGTATTTGTGCATGTGTTGTGTGCTTTGAGTTTTGGTGCAGCACTGGAGTTCACATCTGGTCCAGATTAGTTTCAGGGGCCCCATGACTAGTGTTCATGGGGCTCCTCATCCTAATGGTGCTAAAATCAGATACAGTACACACGCATGCACGTATGCACACACGCACACCTGATTTTTTCCTGTGTTGTACCATGACACACACTTGGGGATAATTCCTGTTTATTACAACTTAAGTTTTTTATTTTCTTACACAAATAAAACCAAGACTCGTACACAGTTTTTGGCATTTATTCCTATCTGTAATAATAACCCTCTACTCACTGAGTTAACGGCTGAGATCTGGGAACGCTGCCACCTCACAAAAAAAGAAGTCAGATGGGCCAAGAAACATGAGTCACACAGGTTTGAAATGAACTGCAGGTTAGGTAAACTTGTTTGTAAAACAGATAAAATGAATATCCTACAACAGTCTTTTGTAAACGTGCATCAGCTCACAGACTGACCTCGGGCTTCAGCTTTGACCTGTTGATGAGTGATTATCATAGACGCTTCGGTTTTGAATTTGTTGCCCAACTGACTTTGTTGTAGCTGTGTTGAAATGTTCCCAGATGTCAGCGGTTATTTAGCGAAATACATTATTATTATAACTAATATAAATAACGGCTAAAACTACAGAAATGAATGAATGCAATCCTATTTAGACTTTTCAAACAGATAGTGGTAAATCATGCTGCAGTCTGGAGCTGTCTTTGTGTTTTACTTTCAGGAGTCACACCAGTTTGACCTCTGAGTCTGCTGCACTGAGCTATTAGAGCCAATGAGAGCACTTTGTTTTCTTTTAATCTATCTCTCGCCCTCTTCTCACAGGACCCATGTCTATAGGTTGTTTTAACTTGCCTGACTCAATCTGCTCAGCATCTCGGGACTGAAAACTGTACCTTCTCTTTGACTCAGTGTATTTATGATTTGTGTGCGTGTGTGTTTCTCTGCTGATGTCAGCACTTCTAGACCTGTTGGCTCTCTTCCTCCTACACACCAGCTGAGCAGCTGGAGAAAGGGAAGGAGGTGGTGGAGGTTTTTAACACACACACACACACACACACACACACACACACACACACACACACACACACACACACACACACACACACACACACACACACACACCTTGGGAGACTTTTCTCCCAGCAACAGCGAGCCCTGTCCTCAGCCCCTGTATGCTCCACCCTGCTGAGGAGCCACATGACTTCCTGCGTGGAAACTAAAAATGAAGGAGAGCAGCGCTTCTTGCACTGCTCTCTTTTTCTAATCCTGTCCTGCATTTCATAATTTTTTCTCAGGACAAAGGTGTCTGTCAGCATTCAGCTTTTCACTAAAGATGTTTCCTGGAGATATAACGGACATCAGGTGTTTCTTAGAGCGTTATGTCAAATATCTCCTGTCTCACTTCCCTTTCTCTCCTCATGTACTTATTATTGCATCACTTCCTGTGAAACTGATCACAGCCGTCATGCTTATAAAAGAAGATCCTCAGAAACCATGGATTTCTTTAGCGAAGCCATTGTTCCATGACCGCATAACCCAGTTCACCACTCCTTGTGTCTGTGAGTGTGTGTGTGTCTAACATGATTATGCCTGATTACATGGGTACATCGCTGCATGGGAGAGAGAGTGTGTGTGTGTGTGTGTGTGATAGTGAGAGCCCAAGCTTGTATTTATACAGATCTACTTGCCTGAGTGGAGCACGTTTCTGTTAAGCGTATTAATCATTGCCAAAGGAGATGATGAAGACGTAGCCCTGGTGCCAAACTCCACTCTGCTGTGTCATCTTAAATCTGCACGTCCACCTTCATTCATCCATCTTTGTCATCGTTTACTTCCTTTGTGCTCACAATATATTTCCTTCCTATCTACCTGCCTCTCCAGGTTAAAATCCCTTTTTTTGAAGCTGTGTTTCAGTCTTTGTTCTGCACAATTTCTTCATATGTTTGGAACGCCGTCACATTGAAACATTCACACTATTGCATCAAGAAATAAGTCTTAATCCTCTGGACTGACTGAAGTGGTGGCAGACTAAAAAGTGGATGTTGATTGTATCTGCGCATGTGATTGTTTGACAGAGGACATGAACTCTACACGCAGACAGTAAACCACAGCCGTAGGAGGGAGCAGCACATAACAAATACCCAACCTGTGATGTGCTTCTTTTCATTTCCCTCTAGAAGAATATAACCCCCTGATCTGAAGCAGATGGTTTGTCTGCTCTTTTAGATTATTTAGTGCAGAAAGAGACAAAGCATGAAGAGATGATGAGTGTGAGTGACATCTGAGGAAGGTCCAACTGTGTCACTAGGACAATGGTTCAGTTGGGGCCTCACAGTGGGCTGCAAGATAAATTTGTGAGACATTACAATTTTTATTTCAAATCATTGCTTTTTGTTTGGGGTTTACTTGCTAAATAATAACAATAAATCAGTAATATTTAGCTAAAATGGCCTCCACCTATAGGTCCCAAGTGGCCATTTTAAGAGGTCTATAAAACAACTTGGAAACCACTGTGTAAAGACACCTCATTTGACTTATTTATGCTACTCTGTAATAACATTTTTGTTTTTATTTTAAAAAAGTACACCGAGGGGAGTGACAGGAAATCTGGGGGAGAGTCAAGATATCATGCTGGAAAGGTTACAAGACAGAGCGGAATGAAGTCGGAAATATGCGCCTTTGTCCAAAGGCACCCACCACTCCTACCTTCTCACTTGCCTCCTCAATTCTCTTTCTTCCACTTTGCGGAATCTACTGCCAATGAAATCTGCACTACTTGCAAGCCAAACTTTTATGGGAAAAGCAATGAGGAGAATGAACGCTATTATTCACGGTATATTCTTACACCGAAAGAGATTATTATTTTTCATTGCTTGGTTAAGTCCCAAATTCCTTCAGCGTGCGCGCACCACGCACCTCCTTTCTGTCGCCGCAGCTTGATGTGAAGTTCAATGACATGGCAACTGAAATGGAATTTCATTAGTGGAGTCCAAGCAAGCTGTAAGTTGTTATCCGGTCACTGTATTTATTTTAGGCTCCTATAGGAGGTTATTTGGGGGTACAGAGAATGAGCATCTGGGCCCCAGTCCATCCGGACCAGAGAGGGTTCAGCGGGGACACAAGAGGCCCTCCCGTGCCTTTCCTTCATCCTTCTTATTGTCCCAGCTCTCTCAGGCGCTCACAGCTTAGTGCTCCGCTTCATACATGACAATACACACACACAAACACGCTTACATCTTACATCCAGCAGCATGTTGTGCACATCCATGAGGATATATATACACACACACACACACACACACAGTCAGGTGAACAGTGGCCTCTTTTGCATTGCAGTGTCCCTCCCTCCTCTCTCTCTCACTCCATTCGACTCCTTTTCCTTACACGTAGCACTTTGTATTTACAGTATATTACCTCGCTATTGATAGACTACTGGCAACTGGCATTCTCTCTCCTGTGTGTGTGTGTTTAGGGTGTATTTGTGCCAGCAAAATTATAGTTTCTTTTAAGCTCCAGCCCTGCTGCTATATTTAAGTTTTCTTTTGGTGGTTATGTGCTGGCATGAAAGGAAACAATGGTCTAAATGGCAGGTAATCACCTAACTTAAGCTGCTGCGACCCAAAATCACCAGCTACTGTGGTGACACAGTGACATCAGTGCACTTCCCCTTACGTCACCTGGTGGTGAAAAAAGGGGAAAAAATGAAAATTAAGTACAAGCGAGTATATAAATTAAACTGATGCGCTACAGTTTCTTTGTGAGTTTTTACAATGAACAGATAAAAAGAGAAGGATGGAGAAGGGCAGAAGGTTGTAGCCGTGGTCTGATCTCTTTAATCTACTGTACAGGCTCATGAATGAGTCTCTATCCTCTGGTTTAAACCCTCCTCCCATTCCTCATTTTTCCTCCTTTCTCATTATTTGTCTGTCCTCTCCCTTACAGCTCGGCTATTGTGATTATTTCCCCCCCCTCCATCCCATTTAGCCCCTTCTCTTCTTGCTCTGACGTTCTCTCACTGCTCGTTTCTGTATTTTCCTGTCATCTCCCGCTCCTTTCTCTCAATCTCTTTCTCCTTCTGTGAAAGGTTCTTTCTAAGTCAACTCTCTGCACAAAAGCTGTATGGTGGCACTGGTTGGCTGTGAGCCAGAACTCTGCTCTCTGACTCCCTTTCTCCCTCTCAGCATTGGTGAGCAGCAATCACTCATCCCCCTCCTTTTATTTTTCCTCCTCCACTTTCTTTTCTCCGAGTGAATTAGAAAGTGTGAGATCTCGAAGCCTCTAGCTCAAATGCTCATTTACACACACATACATAGACACTGAGGTGTTCGGAGCTGTAGGGCACAGTGCTTCTGAAAGGGGTGTGTCTGGTAATCCGTTGGAGCTTGTGTGCCAAGGCCTTGTAAACCGGACAGGAGGAAAAAAAAAGAGAAAGAAAGAAAGCGCTGACAGGCTTTTCAGCCGAACAGGCCTCTTTCTGATAGCAGCCGCAACAGAGCGCCTAAATGCTAGTAAAAAAAGCACATATGCTCACACACCACACTGTCCTTTTCACGTGTGTGGACTCACTCACCTAGAAGCTTGATTGACAGGGCTTTGAATGAAACTCACACATGCAGAAAGTAATGAAAGGCTTGCTCATGAATGCTAGTCATGCAACAAGTTCACATAGCTACAACCAGTCTACAAGGTATTCATATTAGGGGAAAAGTGTGACAGGTGACAATGAGGACAAACGCTGATGAACACCACGGCCTGCATTGAAAAAAATAGGGGTCCTGTCATCCTTGTAACTTTTACCCCTCGCACGCTGACCTCAACCCAGTCATCACGGTGTGATAGTCAGCAGCCGCCAGCCTCAAACCGACTGAAATAACCAGAGTAAAGGGGAAGTTGTGGTGTTACAGCAGTTGGTGGATCTGATGCTCGCCCGCCTTGGTCACGAGATTGAGGAAAGAAAGAGCTGAAGTGGTAAGATCTGCCACAAGTGGCGTAACTTTAAATGATTGCGTCCTTTTCCAAAGGAACATTGTATATGTACAGTTTGTGTGAAATCACACTGCTTTTATTACACCTGGTGTTGCATATCTGTTGTTTTCATGCATTAATGTACTGCATGATCAGAGTTTGTTTAATTTTCTCTCTCTCTCTCATATATATATATATATATATATATATATATATATATATATATATATATATATATATATATATATATATATATATATATATATATATACTGTATATTACATACTGTCAGGTGTGTGTGTTTCTATATACTACACTACCTCTATATTTATAGTACTGAACAAGAGGCTAGAAATTGGGCTAGAAACTGATGACATCACTGGTCCGACCAGTATGGCGGCTTGATGGCACCAACTGTACGTTGGTTCGTCTGCATGAGGAGACTCTGAGTAAGCGTGTCCACTTTGTGCATGTGTGTGCGTGTACTTTTGTTGTTTTAGCTTACTTTTCCCAAAATGCCCTGGAGTAAAAAGCCTGCCGTTGGTCTGGTGCGCTATTCCACACTAAGTGGGTCAGTGGCTGGCTGAGTAAGAGGGTAAAGTCAGGCTAAAGTCACCCATTGTGCGCGTGCATGAAACTGGGTGGAGGGAGATGCATCGCCTACATCCACTGTAGTAAGTTCAAAGCTGGGGCAGAGCGAGAAAAAGACAGAGACAAGGCAGCAGACAAGATTTAAAAAAAAAAAAAAAAAAAAAAGGAAATCGAGAAAGCCAGACAGACGGGCAGGAATGTACTTTACCCCATGAGGGTGGGGCTATGGGCTACAACCCACATGCGATGAGAGCTAATGTACAAAATGACAGGTTGCACAGAAAATGCAAGCGGGTGTAAAAGACGTGTCGATAGACAGACAGACAAACAAAGAGAGGGAGGGCTGCAGAGAACACAAACTGCTGCGGGGTGCTTTTAATGTGAAGTATGCAGACAGACATGGGTGCAGAGGGAGTAGTAAAGTGAAGTGTACAAGACTTTATTTTGTCTGCTTTTCACAGTCTGCTTGTCTGGGTTAGACTACTATGGGCAATGCCTAGGGATCACCACTTACAGGGGGCGCATGGGTTCGTATGTTTCTGTATGTGTGTGTGTGTGGAGGGGGGCACTTAGAGTAGAATAAGCACTGTAGAAGAATTTGGGTTAGCATGAATTATTCACTGGCGTAGCCGAGTATACTGCAGCACCAGGCAGGCCTCTCCTCGGGCGGTGCACTCACTTTAAAAGCTATACTAGGACATGCGGGATAGCTGTGGCAGCGTTTCTGTGCTTCTCAATGGGTTTACTGTGTCCACAAAGTCACAACCCGGTAGATTAGATAACCAAATGATCCTCTATCAAAGTCATTTGTGGCCCTTTTCCCTCTCTACCCCTGCTCTTCCAACATTCAAACAGAAAATAAACACCCTGCTATGCTATTTGCCAGGAGTCGTCTGTTTGGTTAGAATGTGTGTATTTGACTAACACGTTATACTATTGCACTGTTCAGAGCAACAGGGCACCCCATGTTACCCCCCCCCTTTCCTCCCCTGTGCTCTTCCTTCTCCTCCCCCTCGCCTCTTCAACTTCCCTTCCTCTTTTAACCTCCCTGCTTTATTCCCCCTTTCCTCTCTTGCCTCAAGTCTCTCTGGGTTTTGAAAGTTGGAACGTGGCCAATTAACACAACAGCCGGTTCAACAAACCGAGGCGGTGGAGGAGGGGAACAGAGAGCGAGAGGGGCGGCGAGGGAAGGCTCACATCGCTACACACTGACCTACATACACTTCCACCCAGCTGATTGAATCCTACGCTGAGGCCTGCGGCCAATCACAAGTGGGGGTGGAGTGCCAGCCAGCCAATGGCGTCCGCCGCTCTCCGTGGAGCTCTGGCACTGTCTCCATACAGTTTTCAGTAATCGTACTGGGGCACAGAGAATGAGAGAGACAGAGAGAGGAAAGGGTGAGCTTGGTAGATGAGAGTCACAGCAAGAAAGAGAGGCTGGGAGACAAAAAAAAGAAAAGAAAAGCAGAGCATACAGGCAAAATGTGGCTCAGATGGAAAAAAACGGTTGTTCCTTCCTTGTTTGCTCTTACTGTGCTACAGCTGCAAAAAGATGAAGGATAATACTGGCTAATGCTAAAGAGTGGATTAGTGCCCCATATTTGTCCTTTCTCCTTTCCGAGGCCAAGGCTTTTCTGAGCCTGAGAAGTCTGTGCTCCATCTCCTCACTCTAAACTACTCATTTAACACCATTAATCATCTCATGGCTCAAAGATTTTATTTTTTATTCTTAAACTCGAGCTTTGCTTTCATTACCCCTGGATTTAAACTTTTAACATGCTGAATTCCTCAACAGTCTTACTGAGGCTGTTTGTGGTTTTCATCCAGGATGAGTGCCATGACCTGTGCTGTCCATTTATAGCTCACCTCATGACTACTCGTAAACCACTAAACCTCATAATCCAATGATGAAAAATAGTGTTAGATTATAGTATCTGCTCTCTGAGTTGTCATTCCCCTGGATGTGAAACAAGTGTGTACGTGAATGTAGACTTTGTGCAAAATGAAACAATAAAAAAAGTGTACAAAATCTACTGTAGATGTCTGTGACTGAGACAGCAGAAACACAGCATGCAGACAGAAATACTGAGCTAACTCACGCCCACAGACACACACACCGAACTACACAAAACACACACACACACACACCTTTGACAGCACGATGCTACCACAGAGAGGATGAGGGCATCCCTGGCAGAGAGCGAAATGGAAAGTTCAACCTGTCGCCAACTAACTCTTGGCACCAAGAGAAAACCCTTACATAAGCGTTTATATTTATTGGGAACACAGATAACAGCATTTCTGTTCTATTCTCCTCCACATGCCATGGTTTTGCTGTGGTGGCAACAAAAGGGAAGGAAGGAAAAAAAAGCGCAAAAGCAAAACAATAAAAAAAAGCCAAGAAAAGCAGACTGAAGGAAAAAAAGGAGGGGGCAGCGGGGAGGTGCGGAGAGGCAGCGCAAGGCACACTAACCCATATTTAAAGAGATGGAGGCTTATAGCTCCCACAACTGAGCCAGTGCTCTGGAAATGATGGATTATGGGAAGGAGAGGGAATACAAAAAGCTATAATACGGTGCCTAGGGACAAGATGGGATTTGAATCATTGGGTGTGCAAAGACAAACACGTTGAAGCATGCACAAATTAAAACTGCATATACATGCTTTTATATATATATATACTGTGTACTCACATGCAACACCATTCTCACATCCTGGTGTGCACACACGTGCAAACACACGCTGTACATTAATCAGACGAAAAGCTTTGCAGTCACACTATCACATCACTGCATAACGATAATCAGCCATCTATTCCCAGAGGGTATGGTGGTCTGTCTCAGAGCATACATGGTGTCCCCTCTCCGAACCTCCTTGTTTTTCATTGGACAGCTGAGCCTATCAGAGGTGATGGGGGTTCATGAATAATGCACACATTGACTTGCTCTTGCTTTCATATTGCCTACTTGTAAATAAAAAAAATAAAAAAAACAAAAAGGAAGCAGCTGATAATTATACTGTATTGTATTGTGAAAGTGCGGCCCTCCAGTCTGAACACTGCATCATTACCAAACTGTAACAGCAGGTCCGTCCAGGCATGCTGTAATGTTCGTCAGTATGATTCCAAAGGAAATTCTTTTTATATCAGCAGAGCAACTTTTGAAACTTGCTCTAACTGCAGCTTCAAATCAAGACAAAGTATATTTGGGGGGCCTAGTCTGCTTCTGCTTGAATAAGTGATTTTCCTACATTTCCCACAATTCCATTAGGCGATCAACAAAGAATGTGTCTGAACTCATCTCTTTGAGCAGTAGGTGATATCCTTTATATCCTCTAATATTGACGGTAATGAGCCAGTGTGTGACAGTGACCTTTGCTCCCACAGCAACTTGTCTAGACATTTTGTTGTACAGAGGGTACAGCGGGTATCTACGGGAATAAGAAAAACACCAAGAAAAGATGAAATGGTCACAGAGTTGTAAGGTATATCACCAATAGTCGTTTAAAAAAAAAATACAGTGTCCAAGAATTTTAGGGAGGTCTTCGCTTTCCCTTTAATTATCCTCGTTTACAGTCGCCTACAGTGTGTAGAGCCTCTCACATAGTAACAGTGTAGCAGGGTGGGACGGCACATACTGTCTGCTCGCTTGACTCTCCAGCCAGATCACATGAGCTCCAACTCTGTACATACCCCTCCCCCAGCACCTATATGTTGAGGGAATGACAGGAGAGAAGGAGGAGGAGGAGAGTAGAAAACGACTGGCCACTTTTCTTTCCCTCTTTACCCGTCAACCTAGGAGGCTTCCTCCCGAAGGGAAAACAGCAGAGAAAGTTGGCTAGGCAAGGAAAGACTTGGTTCTCTCGGGGAGGGGGAAAATGTACAACAACAGCTGAGGTCAGGGCTTTCCCTGCATCAGCCCAGCCCCCCTCTGCCTACAGTACCACACACACACACACACACACACACACACACACTTATATACTCATAGTGAGCACAAAGCCTTCACTATATCTGGGCCCCTTTGCATTCTAATGCCTAGAGCCTGAGAATAAGCAATATACACTAGAGAATGTCTCCCTGAGTGTGTACTTCTTGCAGTGCGTGTTACTGCAGTCATGTGCATTTATACATGCGCCTGCTTGTTTCCTTACAAATGTGCATGTAGGATTTTGTGTGCACTCTCCATCCTGTTCTTGCCGTGGAGACATTTTGAGACCCTTCAGGTCTTGAGGTCAGTGTCTCTGAGTATCGGTTGCTCTCCTCAGCAGCGACGAGGGACTAAGTGATTGATGGACAGAGGGCGGCTCGCTGGGTTAGGATGAAGGTCGTCGTGGGAACAGAGGGATGAGCTACAAGCAGAGAGGATTCCCATATGCATGCATCCATAATGCCTACAAATACACACAGGATGAAGATGAAGGACTGAGAGAACGAGAGAGCGAGAAAGAGATAGAAAGTGTGTGTGTGTGTAAAACAGAGAGAAAGGCTCTGTGTCTGGGGCAGAGCAGTGCCCAATGTGCCTTGGGGCTTTGGAGCGATTTCATGCCCCCATAAGCAATGAGACCAACACACACACACACACACATGCACACACACACTACTGGGTATTCTCTCTTCCGAGCACCCGCATCAGATGAAAAAAAGCATAGCACATGGTGAGAGACTGAGAGGGACCGAACAAAAACAAGCAAAGAGAGAAATCCACTGCTCCGCTACAATGTGAGTTTGCTAATGCTTGTAGCAGGGTGCTCTAACTATTCATAAGGCTGCTTCTTTTCAGTGCTACAGGCTGAAATAATGCATATCCAGCTATCACTCAGAGTGGAAAGTCTCCAGTATTTATTTCAGTGAAAGTAATGCATATTTTTTTCAACCTTTGCACAGGAAAGCATGCACAGGTTTTCATAAAATGCTGTGCAAGTTTTTAAACTATCCATCCCATTTTCATGGCTTATACAGCCAAAATCACCCTCAGTGACCTGTTGGGCCTTACACCAAGCTCTCAGAGAAGACAAGGACATTTCCACAGCTGCTAGAGAGGGAGGAGCAAACGCCAATGTCTAATTTCCCCCTTGTGCATAGGTCCAAAGATTTGATGCAAAATCCTTGCGTCAAGCCACATGCGGCCTAGACCGTCTCTGAAAGTGGTTTGAGTGGTCGTATTTCAACACATCTTCAATGCGTTCACACCTGTACATAAAGCTGTCCGCTTGATTGGATCACTCGGATGCGTGTTAACACCAGGTGTGCGCAAAAAAGGGCAAGTCAGTTTGTGCACCGTCAGCAAACATGTAGACGAATACTTATTACGCTGGCTCCTATCTGCTGCTGTGCTCTGCAGGCATATCTGCTGACCCTTATCAACCCCCACCCTCTCCCACTCTCTCCTATAAACCCAGGTGTGCAAACACAAAAGGTTTACCTAGGCCTCATAAACGATAACAGATAAGACAAGAGGAGGCTAGAATTGAAAAGGAAGGAGGCCCAGCTCCTAGGATCCACAGTGACCTCCTCATCTGGGTTGTGATCTGGCCTAGTTTTTTTTAACCCAAGATGACAAGAGGCCTTAATTGGGAACTGTCACACAGCAGCAGAAAAACTGGAGCCCCATATGTTGAAGATATGATCCTGGGGTTAAAAATTGTGACTTTAGATTCAGTATCTACTTTAACCTGGAATATGGACAGGATATGATGATCTAAAGGAGAAATAGCGTCAACATGAAGCCACCACCGGCAGCAAGTTGACAATAAGTACAATTGATAACCAGCATTGATGGCAGAGAGGGGGAGAAATTATTATTTTACCACTTCAGTTTCTGTAGGGTGGTGTTTTTTGTTTGAGACTACTTAAACACAATGGAGGGATTTGAGGGGGTTATATGCTGAACTTAACTTTTTCTTAACGAGGAAACAAATTTCCCAATATGTCACAATGGTCCTTTAAAGTGTGACGTAAGATAAAGGCAACTAATTGAAATTCTGTCCCTCGTATGTTCTCTGTGCTTACCTTTATAACCATTGCAACTACTGCAGCCTCTTTTGTAATAAGCAAAATATGAAAGATTGTGACATTTCAAAGTGTGATACATGTGGAAAATGTATGTTGTAAATTGCATAAAACAAACAGTTGTGTACCTGTAATAATTTGCCTTTAAACAGCTCAACATGCATATATGAACACGCATGCACGAACACGCACACACACGCGCGCCCGCCCACACACACACACACCACGCTCTTTGATGTGACTTCAGCTACTGCCAACAGCTTCACTACCTTAACAATGGCTTTCCTTCATGGCTTCCCCCCCACACACACACAATCTAACACACGCGGACTCACACACTCACACACCCTCAAGCCCAGTCCCGTAGTTGCGACTTCATGAAGAGTGGGATTAGTGCTAAGGTGCTGTGTGTGCTGGTGTGTATGCATGGGATGCTGAGGCAGACTTGCACAATGGACTCTGAACTACATGCTGTGTGCTACACACAAATATCTGAGTAGGCCTCCAAAGGCTAACGCACATGAGATCATGAAAAGATCATATTATGTGCAGGAAATTACTGCAGGGGAATTATGGGAACTGTTATCAGATGCCCAAAGGGACTGAAAACATCATTCCCTTGTTTTAATGATCCATGGAGGATGTGGAACATTGGAGCCCAGCATGTGTAGAGCAGTACATCTCGAGCTGTGTAATTCATACCAGAAACTGACACGCTTTGCATGTGTGACTCTGACCTATAGGATTTCACAGAGACAAGAGAATCCTGTGTGTGGCGATAGAAAGACTGTGGGTTGAACAGGTGGCTGGCAGGCTGGCTGCTTGATGGTACTCTCAATCTTTGCTTATCAAATCTGGGAGTGCCGCCTCTGTGGTTGGAGAGCTTCCACCCATAACTCTGACAGTGTTGAACTGCACACAGGCTATGCAAAATATTGTATTTTTACACCGCAGACTTAGATATGTAAGATAAGATACTAATTTCATTAGGAGTTGAACCAATGAGTTGATTAATTGATCTTTGTCTTAGTAAACTGAAAATATTTCTGAGAAGTCACCTTCTACTACGGGAACTTGTGATGGATTAAATAATTGTTACTATTCCACATACATTCCACATTCATAACAAAAATAATCTCCTAATTTGTCTACACTGTTTTGGTATAAATAGTTGGTGCTAAATTGACATGATCAAACTATATTTTCCATAAATCTCTTCATTAAAATAGTTTTCTAAACCAACCATGCTCTAAACACTTAAACAATATATCACACCGCTAACAACTAATACAACTAATAATTGATAAGAAGGGTCTAATTCTGTGACTCACGCCTCTGATGACGCATGACATGTTTGTACACACACACACACACACTAACAGAGGTGGGTTAGCTTGGGCTCAATTTAGGATAGGCTATGGCCTCCATAACACTTAATCTAACATAATCCTGGCTTAATCTGCTGTCATCAATATGGACTAACCCTGGTTGAGAAAGAGAGGAATGAGTTGATCTAATGTGAGAGGAGGGAGGTTTTAAGAGCGAGTGAGAGAGCGAGAGAGAGCGCAGAATAACTTGTGAAAGTGATTTTTCCCTCATATGTCAGCAGCACATCACTTTCACCCCCATGCCGCCCTCATTCCTCAGCTCTACGCCTCTTTGGTTTCCCTCCTCTGACACAGAAAGCTTTATTGTAGTCAATTAATTGTTAACATAGCTTGCCCCATCCTTTGCAGAGATGCCAGTAAGGTGGAGTGGTGTAATTGAAAGAGACAGGCTCAGAAGTAAACATATTAAAGTTTAAAAACCAGGAGTCGGATCGGCGCGGCAAATCAGCAACGGGCAGGTGACTGCTGACGGAGTTTGGTGATGACAGAGGTTCAGTGGGTTCTGCACCCTCACCCCCCGAAACACGAAAAAACACTGCTCAATATTTTAACTCCTGCCTAAACACACACAGAAGGCGTGCGCATGATATGTTGGTGTGTGTCTGTGTGCACGGTGATGAGGGGTATCTATTAAAGAGGAGAAGGAGGAGGCCGAGAGTTAAGGGGCCCACTTCAGCAATGTGGTTATCGGAGAAACAGAGAAGGAAGGCCAGAATGGGAGGTATGTGCAGTTTGTGTGTGTGTGTGTGTGTGTAAGGACAGATGGAGGGGAGATGCGTTCAGTGGGTCAGTCTGTTATCAGCTGTCACCCAAACAGTGAGCCGTCTCGCCACCTGCTTGAAAAGTTATCAACTGCTATGGAGACACACAAGTAACACCCCTCCCTTGCACTGTCGATGCATACCTTCATGCATATATGCATCGTGTATATATATATATATATATATATATATATATATAAAATATAAAAATTTTACGTGAAGACATTCCATAGTGGTCCCATCCCAATGTTGTCATGTCCAGGTGAAGCCATTTCAGAAACAATTCAGCAATTTTAATTTCAATGTTTTCCTTAAAGGGAAAAAAACACACTATAGATATAATGCTGGCCACACTTCAGCCTCCTGAAAGCTAAAGCTGGATCTAACTCATGACATGAATTACATAAAGTACTACAGGCATACCACTGTAATTCCTCTAAAATAGCTATGTCAGCATGTGAAAAGTAGCCACCACAGAAGCATGTTTAGTAAATATGGCAGATTTGTTTTAACAACTGATTGATATATAGCCCAGACAAAAGTACACCTCTGGCTGCTGTGTGAAAAGTGTAGCAGTTATGCTTTTTTGCATAAAAGTAGTGAACTTTTTTTTGTTTTGCATTTGTGTGTCTGCTGAGATATCTTGTTTAGACAGAGCAACTTCGACGGGGGTGGGGGGGTGTGAAACTGCTGGTTTCCAAGATGTTTTATTTATTTTTCCAGCAGCAGGCAGAGAGACGTATAAGACAGTATGTCCAGAAGCACAATTTTCCAGTCAGACTAGTGTTTCTGTTTGTCTGTGACCTTGCCTTCCTGCGATTTTATCTGATTGATCCGACGAGAGAAAATTGTTCTTTGCTTAACCTATGTCCTAGAAGGTCAAAGGTCAGGGTCAATTACAAAACAGGAATTGGGTTGTTTTTATGGATCAGCCCCAGCCTCCCAATTAAAGGCTGGTCTCTAACGACTAGGCAGACCATCACAGTCCTCCTGCTTCACCATTCTGAGCCAGTATGTCGCGTGTTTGTCTTAGATGTTACATGAGAGCTGTACATCCCCTACAGTATCTTTTTGTTTTATGCTTCTTGTGAATTTTTCTGTCGTTACAATGCACCACTTACTACCCCGTCAGCGTTTTCTCCTCTCAACAGCTCGATTTCTAGTGACTTCGGCGATACACTTTGCTGCAGTTATCTGGCTGGAACACTAGTTTCATGCACCAACAGTTGGAAAAGATCAGTGTAATCTGATGTTGTATAAACTGCTGAGCAACTGTTTTGAAGTGTGAGGGTGCTTTGATAGCGAGATCAGAAACACTGGTGATTCAACGGGATACCGGCACATGGTGGTTGTACAAGCTATGCTCTTTTTGTAGAGTAATTGACAAGTTCATCTTCTGGGAAAATTCTACCTTTGATTTGTTATCTGCTGAGGAAAATTACAGCATCAGCATAACCAGCCATCCTAAAAATGACTAGTGAATATTACATACGGTGTGTTCCTAAGAGGTTTTTTTCTAACTAAGGAATGCAGTAGCTTCTAACTAGTGCCTTAAAATACATAACCAAGGGAATAAATAATGTTTAAAAGGAATAGTACAACATTGTGGAAAATATGTTTAAATATTGTCTTACATTTGGACAGAAGAAGCAGGCTAAGGGTTTCCTCATGCTTCCAGTCTTTATGCTTATACCTGGCTGCTGGCTCCAGCTGCATATTTTACCTACAGATATCTTATTGTTTTCATGACTCAGTGTGTAGAGTTTGTATTACTTATTCCTCCAGTTATTTACTTATTTATTAATGGAAATGTTGAAGTTTATCTATTGTCCAAATCCTGTTTCTGGTGTTTCCTCCCTACAAATCAATGAGATTCAAGGTAGCATTTCCTCAGTTCCTGATTTGAGTTTTACTATTATTGATTACTTTATTGATTAGCAGGTCATCTTTAGATTATGTACGTGTACGTTTATGAGTGTGTATGAGTGCGAGTGTGTATGATGATGTGTTGACATGAGTTTTTTTTTGTAAGAAAAGGCCATATAAATAAAGATTGATTGCTTGGTTGATTGCTTGACATGAGTAGCATCAATTTAGATGTTCTGTGCAATAAAGTAAAAAAAACCAAAATATATATATAACATTATAACTACCACCAAAGGAATGTTAATATGCAACACCATAAGAGAAAACAAATATAAGATGTAAAAGAAGCCATAATGGAATGACTCCATTATATAATATGCCAGTCTAAATACAGTACCCATGTTTAGGATGTAATCGGTGTGGGATACACACATTTTGTATCTCTGATGTTATCACAAACAGGAATTGGTGTGGTTGTCTCCATTAGATACAGGTGCATACAAAACACGGAAATCCTGTGACCCGTCTGACCCAAAACCTTCATTATTGTCATGCAAAGTATTTCTAACAATTCTTGGGAGTTTTGGCAAACAGCTCAACACAGCTGGGTCACATTGAGTTTTTAAGACTGTTCATTTCTTTTACAATCTGCATATTTTCACAGGAGCAACAACAACGTAGCCAATGTGCCTCAAGTGGCACAAAAACAAAATGCGGCAGCGTTACCGTGATGGCCACAAAAAGACAGGAAGGACTCAAGGGAGCATGGAGTGTAACAAGAGGACAGGCCTGAAGATTTATCTCCATTCATTAGAGTTCACAACAGATTTCAAGAGTTTTGCTTCAGATGAGCAGCAGCAAGCTGAGAAAGGGAGGGGGGGGGGGGGGCGGCTTGTTTTTGCATCCAGAAAAATGAAGGAGCTGGAAGGAAAATAATGGGGGGAGAAGGAGAGAGATAGAGAAGGAACAGTTGAGTGGGGAGAGAAGAGAGAAAGGGGAGTGTGAGCCTTTGGCTAAGACCAGGCTCTTAAAAATTAATACAATGATCTGAATTCATCCCGAGTGTATTGAATAATTGAGAAGTGTCTTCGAGCAGAACAGATCGTGCGGTGCGCGACATGGCTGGGATGGTGAGGACGCAAGAAATGATGGGAGACTGTGTGCAAGAACTAAACAAAATTTACTTTTCTCTCTTTTCTTCTTTCTCACTTGAGGCAAAGAAGCAGACAGATAAAGGAGGGACATACTTGCAGGTACACTAAATAGACACTAAATGGTCAAAAGTAAATGGACAAAGCTGTCTCTGTTTTTCATGGTTTGGACTGAGCCTCTTAACTTTAATTATGGGATGTTGAAGTTGACTGGCCTGCAAAAAGCCTTGACCTCAACTCCACCCAGCACCTTATGGATGAACTTTAACACAAATAGTCCAGCCAACCATCACCAGTGCTGGACTCACTAATGCTTCTGTAGCTGAATGGGAGCAAATCTCTGCAGCCAAGTTCCTAATATGTCTTCCTGGAGCATTTACATATGGGTGTGTTTTTTTGTGTGTGTCCACATACTTTTGACCATATGGTGTAATTCTCAGATGCAAAATCTAAGCAGAGTGCAAAATTCCTGGGACATCTATGTTAAGAAATGTGTCCATTGATTAGTAATGGAACTAGAACAGTGCCTGGCGGTATTCCCTGTATGCAGCAGAGATTGACTGCTCGGGGGGACACTATTCAGACTCGGAGGGGTGCCTGGAGCTGGTGGGTTCCCATAACCTAGTGCCCCTTTAGCCTCACACGTCCTCAAACCCCTCCATTGGGAATCACAGCCAGAGGGCAGTTGTAATACACCAATTTAGAGCAAAGCTTGTTAATTTACTCCCTCAGCACCCCCTCCCTTCTCCTCCTCCTACTGTCTTCACACCACCACCCCCCTCCCCTTTTTATTGCCTTTTTGCTTTAGGTCCTGCTGCTTGGCACTGCGCCAGTTCTTCTGAGAGGCCTCCTGATTGTATTCTGAGTACCTGGACACACACACACACACACACACACACACACACACACACACACACACACACACACACACACACCTCTTTCCCCAGCTAATCTTTTCTGGTATTTGCGTCAGTATCATAAGAATTTCCTTACCATCTTGTCCTCATATAACAATGCTTTAGCTCTATATATTGAAGAAATCCCAGCCAATAGCCTCCTAATCCTGCAATAATTTTCACGAGTGACACTGAGATCTTATCGCCCACAAAGACTCATCCCACTCTGCACTGATGGGCAGCCAATGAAAGGACTAATGTTATTTTCTTTTTTGTTGTCAGCCCCTTTTCCTTTTGTCCAGGCTGTCCTGTTCTGATAGGAACAATAAATAATTTCAACCCGAAACAATCAACACTTTCAGACTGCTGGGCCATTAAAATGATAATCTACATGCCCGCCGGCCTTATCAGGGGCTGTTTTCCATACGCCTTCAGATGGGGGAATGTGCGGCACGACAAGCTCTGCGTGTTTATAAAGGTTTTGGCCATTTAAGATCTTTGATTTCTCTTTGTGTAAATTTGCTGACAAAAGGTGTGTTTAACTATGATTTTGATGCGATGTTTACTTAAGTAAACAGGAGTAGTAGTTCTTGGTCTTGGCTAATGGGGATCCAAATAAATAAATAACTCTTGTGGTCATGTCTTTATGGTTTCAGCTGAACATGGTGTACCAGCAAATAGCCATAAACCATCATTTACAAAAGAACATTACCGGAGACAAGCTTTGTGTGGTTTTATATTATGTACATGCTATTATAATGTCATATCTCTGCTAGACATGTTCAAAGGTCCAGGATTCAGAAAGGCTGCAAATCAAAAGCCCAGACATCAAACTGCGCTTTAGTTTGTGATATTTCTTTTCTACCATACGGACAAGCTGACGTCAGCTCGTTGCAAAAGCCCATAAAAGCCATTCATTCCATGGCCTTGATTGCTATGAGTTTTCATGCTCATGTTTCTGTTTGGATTTTGGCTTGAACATGTACAACTGCATTTGAAAAGTTAACAGGAAAGTCACAGAAAAGCAGCTGCATGAAGTTGGCCAATCAGCACACAGCACATCAGGAGGGGTCTTAATGAGACAGGAGGTAAAAAAACAAAATAAAAAATATAGCTTTGAAATGTGCATAATATCAATCTACATATATTTGTTAAATAATAGCTTTATGTCAACAATGGAGACTACTTTAGTCTTAAAGAAAGAAGTCACGTAATTAATGAATTCGGATCATTTATGCTCATTTAAACCCGGTGTGAATTAAGAGCTGCAGTATCGACTCGCAATCATGAACCCATGTGATAAGTCTGAACATGACTGGGCATATGCACTGTATATGTCTGTACATGTCCTCCTGTGCGGGAATGTATGGGGAGTTTTTTTTTTTAAAAAACACACGAGAACCTCAGCAGTCAACCTTATCTGAGTTAGAACAGTATGTACTGTGTGTGTACTGTTAAAACCTCTTAACCCTAAATGAGAATGTAAGAGTTGTATGTGTGTGTCCGTGTGTATTTATGTGGAGTGTCACTGTGACATAACCAGGTCTTGGCCTGTGATAGGCAGCTGCTGAGAGCACGGAGCCTGTTACAGCAGGGTTAAGTAACACCGGAGCACAAGGTTCACTGCAGCCAGGAATATTTGCACACACAAACACTGGGATACATGGGATACATATACCTGGCAGCGTGTGTGTGCGCCTGCACCTAATCTTTTTATTATGCAAAGACGCACGACAATGATGATGAACGACACAGGCGTGTTTACAGGTGCTATTTTGAGATGCAGCCCCATTACCCCACCGCACCAAAGCTTCTCTTAGCACATATATCAGCGGCTCTGAACCAGACCTGCCCTTCTAGGACAGAACTCCTGCTGGAAAACTCCAACACAGGCTGTTCATGGTTTGCGGCAGCAAAGAAGGCAGACTGCCCTGACATTTGAGCTGACGATGCTTTTAAAAATAACCGATAATGCTTTTGATTTAATTAAAAAGGCTAAAGGTGGATGTCCTTTTAAATGTTTGTTTTTTATACAGAAATAGAAAATACCTGGGTTTCAGCACCAAAACGTATCATTTTTAATACCTCAACATAAAAAATATCAATATATATATATATATATATATAGTGTCTCATTTAACAAAAAGAAGCCAGAAGACGAAGCCCTCAAATGTTAAATGTTACACAGACACAATCCGTCATACACTTTTCAGTCTGATCCAGCAATAAGTCAACAAGAGTATGAATCTGAGCAGACATATGATGCTGGGGGACAGTTTTCAACACTTGGTGCTATGGACATTCTTCATTGTGTATAAACAAGTTTGTGATCACACAGTGAGATTCTATTTTAAGCATCGTGCCCTGTCTCGGTTAGAGACTATCTCAGGTGATAAAAGATTCACTTGACGTGAGTGAATGTCTTAACCTAGTTTTACGAGGGCTAATGCTTAACTGACAAAGATATGAAATAGAATGACGTAAGTGGGAACCTGGGACAGAAACCCAGGGGGATTATTAGGATTTGCTCGGCAAATCCCCTCAACAAAGGTGCCCTGGCTGCATGAAACTGTAGGAGTTCAAACCCGACTCTGTGCGGAGGTGAAATCTAAGAATCTCCGAGAGGGAAACGGAGAGTGAAGGGGCTTTGAAAAAGTCCCCGTACGGAGGTAGTCCTCTGAACACCTGGCTCTGCAGGACACCTTTAGTTACATGAGATCTCCACAAAAAAATGAACTGCGGCAAGTTCAGGTGTTAAATGTTGAGGGAACGTTGAGAAACCTACATGTGCATTTTAGAACTATGGATATATCCATCGTCACCTGTGCTTCACCTGCACTTTACACTTGATCATGATGCGATGTAGTGCCACAACTCTGTGTTTAGAAACGAGAACTGGAGTGGGTCGCGAAAAGAGACTGTTACAAGAAAACTAAAATAAGGCATAGGTCGTGAGCGGTAGCGAGATTTATTGACAGGCCGATGCGTAACACTAAACCATCGACAGCCTGGCCCTCATGCTCGAAATTCCAGGACTAACAGCTCTGCACAGTGACAGTGAACCCAGCCTTGACTCCGTGGGGCAACACACACACACACACATATACACTCCTCCTCACTGAACCATATCACATAGCAAAACTTGAGAAGCCCTGACAAAATATGGCCTATAGGCTCCACGCCCCTTGGGACTGGTCCTTCAGCCTCTGATGGGTGTTAATCTCTGCTCTCTGACCATCTGCTCCTCCCTCCTCTTGTCACCTCCGTGCTCTCTGAAGCTTTACCGTTAAACATGGCAACTCAGTGGTTATGTAATTTCCTCGTGGCAGGATTCATAGTGGAGGTTTATTTCTCGCGTCTATGGCTGGGTTCTTCTCGGGGACTCGCATTCACCCACAGAGGCTGATTGTTTGTGTCGTTTTTTTGTTTACATCCAGCCCCTGTCCTATTAATGGATTAGCTGCCGTTCAGTAAACTGCCTTATGTAATTGACTCATTCTCTGAGGTCTTAAACAGGGTTGCATTACTCAAAATAGACTACTGTGTTTCCAGACAAACCGGTTACAACGTCTCTGTTTGCTCTAATTCCAGCCATGTGACCACCTGAAGCCTCGAGAGGAATATAAAGCACAACTCATAAGAGTTATATATATATATATATATGAACAAAGACCACACGTCTAGACGCGAATACTATCAACATCTTCACGGTCTTACGAGCGTAGAAATCTTACATTTCAGATTCAAAATCGTTGCCCCGTTTATAAGAGATGGCCTCATTTTGTGGAGGTCACCAAAGCTCGATCTACATAAAGAGATTAATGATCTTGATTGACCCCCATAGGGCGATCGTGTGCTGTTGTTTTCTGCGTTTTCAGATTCATTTGCAATTTAGCATTAGAATGGTAATAATAAGAGTGAAAGGGAGCGCCAGACTTCCCGAATAGATGCTCGTAAAAAGGCGGCTATGCTGGCATAATTGTGTGCGTGCGAGAGTAAACGTCAGTGGGTTTACAAGCCACATGCTTTTTGTTTTTGTTTTGATGGAGGAAGGAGGGGGTAGGGTGCTGGGTGCTTGGGTGCGGGAGTGGGACTCTCACCTTCCAACCCGCAGAGCTGTTGCTGTCGCCTTTGTCTTTGAAGTAGGGGATGGATCTGACCATCCAGTCGTAAATCTGGGACAGCGTCAGTCTCTTGTCCGGTGCGCTCTCAATGGCTTTGGTGATCAGGTCGGCGTAGGACAGATTCCCCCAGGCGTTCCGGCGAGAGGACGCCTTCCTCGGGGTCTGCAGAGCGGCCAAGCCGCTCGGGGTCAGCGCGCCAGAAGTGGCCGTAGGGGAGTGCGAGGAGAGCGGGGAGCCGCCGCTCTCGTGGCCGGGGGAGGAGAGCGCTCCATCGGCCGCGGGGCTGCTGCTGCTCTGGTCCTCCGTCGCCACGCCGGATCCGTTGACGGCCGTCGGGGTGGCTCCGTCCTCCTCATCGTCGTCCTCCTCCGGTATAATGTCGGCGTCGTTGCTCTCCGGTTTCTCCGCGTTCGAGTCCGGTCGCGGCAGCGGCCAGGTGCAAGATCTGGGCCGCTTCTGGGGCTCGAAATCCGGGTCGATGACCACGTCCAGTTCCGGGAGTGGGTCCGGGAGCGTAGCCTCGGCCATTGTCTCCGGGCTTATCACCTATGTCGTCCCCCCCACCGCTGCCAGGTATTAAAGTTAGAAGACAAGAAACGAAGAGCTGTCAAAGTCGCGTCCCATGAATGCGCGCTCCCGTCCTTTGTTGCTATTCCCCAGCAGCGAAGTCCCAGCAAGGCCAAGAGCAAATTACTTACTATCGCCTGTTGAGGACATAGAGAAATAATAAATACAGCCAGCAACGCTCAGTTAGAGACTCATTAAAATACATCCGATTCTACAACAATGTATGAAACACTGCGTCTGAGTGTGAAGGCTGAACACACAAGAAGCTTCATTAACATCTTTTAAAGTGACCAAAAAAAAAGAAGAGGTTTAAATGAAGCGCTTTTGCCTCCGAGCGTCACTACAGTCACTACATTACACTACTTGCTCATGAATTGGAGCTTTTACACCAAATCCCGTCCTGGTGCAAGCAGCTGCAGCCCATCTACTGGAGATCAATGGCTCCGGAGAAAGTGCTCAGACCTCATCTCACTGGGAATAAATACTCTCTAAAGACTTTAAACGAAATACCTTGCGCGGCCAATCAATTGCGCTCCGCGGTGGTACCAAAGCCCCCAAAAGAGAGACTAGATCCCGGACTGTCCACTTTCGGGTGCCATCTTGCAATTTTTCTCTTTCACTCCTCCTCAAGTGCGCTGTGCGATATAGACACGGATAGGATGTATGCAGGGCATGTCAGTGTCGATGTGGAATAAGACTGCCACCTCACTCTGAGTTACTACTGTATCTCGATGTGTTCTCCTCGCAGCGCTGCGCGCGCGCGCACACACACACACACATACACGCATACACACACTCACACGCATGCAAGTCGATCGAGGTCCAGCCCCCTGGATCCTGTGCATGGGATCGCCTTTTAAAGAGACACTACAGTAACAGGACAGGCTGAATAGAGGCTGGGACACGTCCTGACATGTTGGTGATGGGCAACGAATATAGGGACACTACAAAGCGGAACCTTAATGGAAGTTAAATTTAGAAAGAAACCGTGCGGGTAGAAAAAGTATTTACACCCATTTTCAGGATAAGGATCAGAAAAATAATGTAAAATAAGTGTATCTATAGCTACAGGTGTAAGCAAGCGATTTAGAACTGTGACTCATTTATTTTCATTATCAGATCATTTCTGGACATTCATCAATGAGTCGCTCCATAAAATATCAGATGTGTAGTTTAGTAACATAGAAGACAACTACTACACTGTGAATTTTGAGTGTTTGCTTAAAAAAAATGAAAAGTTAATGATTGATTTTCATCCTAATTGATAAATCACCTACTTGCCTACAACTCTACAACAGTTGTATTGAAATGGAAATAGTATTTTAAAAAATGACTTATCATCTTGCCATCAACGTCAATGTTAATTTTTTTTTAAAAGAAATTATCTGTAAATGATCCCTCTGATTTATATAATGCTACCACCAAAACACTATCATTGTGAACTTACTAGGAATCAATGATCACACTGATAAACGAGTTTTCTACAGGAATTTTAAGAATTCCATTTAGCATTTTTAGTAGGATGAAATATTGTATACATTAATTTAACACTACGAAGTCACGTGTTAGTCAGTGGAAATTTGATTAATATCCCACATATTGGGATCTTTGCTTTAACATCCACTTATTTGGTTGCCATCCTCTTGTTGCTTGTGTCTGATTGTGCCTTTAATAAGTGAACCAGGCTGTCAATCAACGTTTGTCACGGCTGCGCAGGCCACGCCCCCTTTCTAGTCTCTCACCTCATCCAGGGTGACATCATCCCGTTTATTAGCCAGATATTATAGGAGAAGAAATCCTAGATAAGTGATGCCCTGGACCTCCCCCCTCCCCCCTCCTCCTCCTCCTCCTCCTCCATCGTTGACTGGATCAAAACAGCCTCGTCCACGTCTTCTTTGTTTTACCGGGCTGCCTGCCGTGCAAGGTGCGCGTCCACCTGCTCGTACTCGCGATTTCTGTGCAGGAATGCGCGTTCACAGCTGACCATGACAAGTCAGCACTTCGATATACCTTCAGGGATTCAAGGTATTTGAGTGATACTGAAATGTAGCCTATGGATGTGTTGTTTTGACAAATTAAAATAATGTATTATGTGATAATGTGATGATCTTGCATTAATTCTTATTCTTGGTTATCCAAGAATATGCACTCAGAGCTACATACTACATATAGTATCAGAAGCTGGGAGATCTGCTCTGTTACTTGGATGTTGTTTACCTGCTTTCATTCATGACACACATTCAACCAAGCAGATTGGTTACGGCACACAAGCTCATTTGCAGTCTGGAGTCTGTACTGTACAGGATTACAGGAGATAGTCAGTCCACACACACACACACACACACACACACACATACACGTGCGCACGCACACACACACACACACACACTCATGGTGTGATGCTTTTTGTTCCCTTCACATCAAAGAGAATACCTGATGCAGCAGTTTGGCTCCTGCAGAGAACTATAGAGTTAACTGCTCACTGGATGTATACAGGGAGGTCAGGATGTCTGAGCGTGTGTCTGTGCAGAAATATCGTATGTAGTCAAATCAGAAATGAAGCTTTTTATATCCTTAAATTACGTTATAACACCCTGAATCTTTAGAATATTTGAAATGAGATTTAATAGGAATGTGTTAGAATTCAGTGTTTAAATTTCATGTCTGTGTGTACACTATTGTGTTCTGACAATATTTTCTTTCATAGAAAAGTATTAAGATACCATATCTTTAATACCATTGTCTTTATTCCCAGTCACAGATGAGGTGATTTCCACCTTTCCTCTAATAGCAGTGCGTGTGTATGTGTGAAGGCTGTAGTCCAGAGAGGATGGAGACTATGACCGTGCCTCTAAGCCAGCGTGAGTCATCTAATTAAGACAATCAAAAAGTCTCTGTGTTTGATGTTTCTCCAAAACAGCATAATGATCTGATTGGATTAGGGGCCTTGTCACAGGGTGTGATTGATTTTTCTTTAATGGAGAGTTATGATGGGGGACACACAAGGCCTTATTATAGACTCAAACACATTTAATAGTATACGCCAAGTGCATGTTCTCTGCACACACACACTCACAAACCTGCAGACAGACACTGGCCACCAGCGGTTGGAAGTAACCAAGTACTGTACTTGAGTACAGTTTTGAAGTACTATTAATGTAAATATTGTACTTTCTACTCCACTATTTATCTGGTATCTTTAGTTACTTTTCAGATGTAGATTTTGATGTAAATATGTAATTTTTCTTTAATAAAACTATGTCTTACACAGTGTAAAAGGTGCTATATATAAAGTGGTGCTCACTGTATTTGTTAAAGCAGGCTGGTCCAGGCTGGAGTGGTGCACTAGGATGACCTCATCCTTTGAGGGACGCAATAACAAACCTCACAGCTGCCATCTGCTGCCCCCTACAGGTCTAAAGAGGGACATTTACAAACAGGCAGTAATAATCTCTACATACTGTTTAATATTATATAAAGTGTAGATGACAAACAAGATATGTGATTATAGTTTGTTTTTCTGACCCAAATCTACAATTTGAATGTTTTAGGAATTTTGTTGTAAACTTTAACAGCACAGAATATCATTTGCTTTTTCATCTGGGTACAGAAATGCAACAGTCCATTTTCTTTCTTTTTTATGTATTTTTTTTATTGCCAACTGTTCCTTAAATAGCAGATTGTGCTATCTCTTACAACGGGCCACTTTATTCTGCACCAAGGTAAGTCTTCACCCAACACACCCCTGTGAGTGCAATAATAGTGTTGCACAAACACACAAGCAAATAAATGCACATAAATACCACAGACCAGATTAGCTCGGCGTAATAACTAAAATATGCATGACAAACAAGAAAATCACTTATAATTTGCCTTCATGAAGCAAAACATTATCCATGATCCTATATGTGTGAGTGCCTGACGTTGAACGATTTAAACAAACAATAAAAAAGTAATAATTTGGAAGAGAAGATACAATCACAAAATTATCATTTAACATATATAACACTTGTGCACACGTTACAACAGAGACATGTTTATTTCTTTGAATAATGAACTGCATTTACAATATAATTCAATATAGCTCAAAAAATTGATAGAGAAAAAATTTAATAGAGAACATGCTATATATATTAGATTTTTTGTTGCAGTTTTCTTGACCAATTCTCCCTCTAAGACAATGATACATTATATATATATATATATATATATATATATGTATGTGTGTGTGTGTGTGTGTATATATGATACCACAAACATATTATCATATCATTGCCAATCCAACAATCCAATACTGTGCTCAACATAGAAATAAACGCCTCATTATTTCCTTGAATACAAGCATCCTATCCTGCAGTCTAAATCAGACGCTACATGGATAAATATATCGCATAACAATCTAGATTTAGACCAGGTTTCATACAGTTGAGTTTAAATATAAAACCGCACAGAGGCTGACATTGTTCCCGAAAAACAGAAACCGCTTGAAAACATGTTGCCATTCACCCACTAGAGGGCAGTAGCCGCCTACTGTGACACTGTGACACTTGGTCTCCATTTCTCTCCCTGAAGTGAGCACCTGTTTGCTTACTGGTTCACACTTTCTGGAGAGCTTCTTTAAAATAAACAGTCCACAAGGGGGAGAGATTACGCCTCACAGAAGGGGCCACATAGGCTGAAAGAGTAGAGCGGTATAAACACATGCATACGATGAAGAGAAGTCAAATGTGACAGGTAGACATCCATATAGTAGTTTCAAGTTTTAAATCGTTCTATATTTCGCTCCCTTATCTGTCGGTTATGCAATGTGAGTCAGGAAGGTTTTGGTGAATGTGAGCTGTCCATGTTTTTCTTGATGATGCTGCGGTCTCCCTCCATCCAGTAGGACTCTGTCTGCATCTCCGTCAGCCTGGAGACGGTCCTCTGGAAGGCAAAGATCTCTTCCTCGGCTGTGAACAGAGTCAGGCGTTCTGCTGCGTCCTGAAGCGAGGACCGTGCACCGGGGTTAGCAGCTAATACACTCCATTCTAATCTAACAATTTTGCAAAGTGGATCTACACCCCCTTGACATTTAAACACTTCATTGAAATCAGAAATCAGCCTCCTTCAGTTTGATAAATTTAAATATTTACAACAAAACATTATGTTTATATTCTACATTTTTTTTTGAGGAACATAAAGCTTTCCTCTCATTTGTGATGAGCGATGATGGCTTTCCTGCTGTTTTCATCTGTGATCTTACCCCACTGAGGCCCAGGTCATCCAGCAGCTGTCGGTCCCTCTCATCTTCTCCTCCAGAATGGACAAACAGCCGGTCTAAAGGAGCTGCTGCCAGTAGCACCACTCTCACCTGGGATCAGACACAGGAATCTCTGGTTTGTTTGTTGAGGACGTTTCCTAGATTATTAATAACTCACATCCTGTGATCAATAATAAGCGAGAGTGGAAAATATGATACAAATTGCATCATAAAAAGATATAAATATGATACAAAACAGTCATTGGAGAACTTAAAAAAAGAAGAAATTAAAAATAGGCTAAAATAGAATAGGACAAACTAAATAAAATTTTAAAAAATATCAAGTCACATTACAGTGCAAAGAATAAATGTATCTGTCAATCTCACCCTTACAGGATATTAAAACTAATTAAAAAATAGGGCACTTCAACATCTATTTAATGTTGCGGCAGCTTTGGGAAGCAATAAATGTGCTTTCTGTATGCATATTTTTCTTGTCCAGTCAAAAATTAAAAAAAGAAATGTTTTGGACTAAAATTACATTTTCTGTCTCTTGCAGCACTGTAAAAAACAAAAAAAGGTTATCATTTATTTCATAAAACATGAAGGACCATGCCATGCTTTATGAAATAAAGACTCACTTTTTTATTTGGTCATTTTTGCAAGGTTAGTGTAGAAGAACTTGACTGGCCTGCACAGAATGAAACCTTCAAAGAGGAGTGGATGCTGAAAAGCCCAAAAAAACACAAATGTATGATTCCAAAAAAGGAAAGAAATGGCAGAGGCACTCCGAGATTTAAAAAAAACATGTAAAAAGCCTTTAAACTAACATAGCAAGAATACTGTATATCTGTATATATGGACACAAATGGATAATTGTTTGGGTTTCTACATACTTTTGGTTATATAGTATGTTGTACATATTTGATGGCCAAATAAAGTGATATTTCCAGGTAAAATGAGGCGGTATCATCAGCTGTATAATGTATGATACCCAACCCAGGTTTATCAACCGATACCTTGTAGTTGTAGAAGTTGTCTATGAGGGTGGTGAAGCGTCGGGCCTGGTCCTTCAGGGTCAGCGTCAGCATGGGAACATGGCGGATGAATACAGTGTCAAAGAGCTGTGCCATCTCCAGGTAGTCGCTGGCACCTAGAGGCTGGACAACAACAGATCAGGTTATATACTGGATAATAGGTCAGGTGGTCTGAGTCAGTATGGCACATGTGCACAGCTGTCTTGTACAGTGTAATAAGAGCACCTTGGGCAAAGGCTGATGTCATTTTAGTCCCCATCCATGTCCCTTTGCCATTCAGGATGACTGCTCTCAATATTAGCGTAGCAGCATACACCAAACAGAAGAAGAAACCTTGAAGCTCATATGCTTGGAAAAGCTTCCTGCTGTCCATCAGGACTTTACACAGATGGTAGATTATTGTACCTCTGAGGCAAAAGGGCAAAACTATTCAAAAAATGATGAATAAACAATCTTTTTGACATTGAGCAGAAAAATAGGACCGAGATGGAGGGAATATTGAGTTTGAGAGCAAAGGCTTTTTGACAATAAGTACACAGAGGAGAGAAAAACAGAGCATAGAGGCAACAAAGAGGCAAAAGAAGTGCTTTGAATTTCAGCAATTCTGTAGTAATAGTGGTAAGTGGAATTTGCGTAATTATTATGGGCATCATTAATGAGAATAAATGTTATTGTGCAATTTATGGGGCTGTTCTCATTCACCGTTTGTACATATTCATACAAACAGCAATGCAGCCCTAATTTGTATAAATCCTAAGAAGTAACTTGTGTATATCTAACAAAAGGTTTTAACTGTATTTGCAGGTGGCAGGCTGAGTGGTGGTTAGATAACTAGACATCTTAGATGATAGATAGATGTCCCTGTGGGGATATTAAAAGGCACAGAGAGAGCAGCATGTAGAAGGACAAACAGGACATCAAATAAAAAATTAGACCACTTGCAAGGTGCAAATGGTAAAAGAGATACAGCTTATTTTTCCAGCGACCATCAATGACAAGTGGCCTGAGCACTATAGTGCTATGTATAGTTAGAGTAACAGTCAGTGGTGGATGAGTTGACATAACTCAACAGCGGCCATATTGGAACAGTACTGCCCTGGCCGTTTTCTGGCACTCTCTCTGAAATAAAGCGAGTGATCTTCACAAAGCTGAATATTAATAATTGCTAAGATTTTGACCGTTTTCCAAATGGTTTGTTTTACTACACGTGTTAAATATCATGTATATCTATAGAGATATTAGATCCCTTGTGTGTCTGAATAACAGAAAGGTGTTGTACATAAAAAATACATTAAAATATACAAGCAGACAAAGGAAAATAACTCACTCTGCTACACAGTTCATCAAAAGTACAGTCTGCGATGGAGCCACAAGTCTTTTCCAGAGTAACATCCCTGCCCAGCACAGAGAGCACACGAGGACCTGTCGCTATGGAAACAAACCACACCATAATATGAACGACCTTCGGTCATACCATGAAAACTTGTATCATCACATTTACAGTAACATCATTGTATTAAAACCAGATCTTTAACGGAATGTCCTGTACTGCTTTAGTTAATCGTGGACCACATTCCTCCTTGGAATATCCTGACTTTTACACTTACAAAGCAGAAAATGTCAAACTTCAGTTCAAACACTGCCAAACAAGAAAACATTTCAAAAACATAGCAACAAAGACATTATATTTCAGGCTTGCTGGCACCCTGTTGTAACAATTACTGTTTTTTTCCAGTGTTTTATAGTTGAATAAAGACTTATACAAAATAAAACATTTATGCATAAGGAGGCTAGAAAGATACGTTTTCACATAGTAAATGTGAACGATAGATAGTGCCATCGCTTATCTAAACTGAAGACTAGCAGAGATGGCTCAGAATCTAAGCAGTTCATCATGTCTGCTAACCCCTACAAACCATTAAATCCAATCTCAGAATGTTTTGGCTCATTACTGCCATTGTATTAGTCACTTAACACAATGCATGATGAAGAGAAAATATAACTTTTTACCGCTCTTTTGTCTTAGGGCCAGTTCATCAAACAGTGTGTCTAAGAAGGCCTCTGCACCGGGTTCCTCAGCACTGCACGACGCATAAAGGCAATGAAACAGAGATGAAATAATAGGATATGGAATTAATAATGCTGAAGTGTTAGCATCAAACAGGCAGCAGAGAGCGCACAGGGGCGGGGGGGCTGGGTGGGGGCTACTTAGCTTTTCACTTCATAAGTAAAAAACAGGATGTTAGGCTCTAAACACAAGCATTAGCCTGTGAATGCACGTCAAAATGAGATTGTGAAGTGTGTGCGTTTTGTGCCCATATGTGTGCTTGTGTTTTAACTCCGGGTAAAAAGGGTGTGATGCACTCTATTTACATACAGTGAAAAGATGAAAGCACTTGAAAGCTCCAATACAGCGATGAGCAAAAGCAGTGTCATTCATTCATGCCACGTTTGCCTGCGTGTGTGTGTTCACAACAGTGTATATGTAATGAGGAAAATTGAAAACTAGCTTTTAAAGCTCTACCATTTCCTCATATTCTATTGATTCCCCTTTCATTATTTTCATGTGCTATATCTCTCAAGGTAATGCAGTTCTTTATAAATTCCCCAGGCGGCTTCTCCCCATTTATACATCTGTTTGCCTTCTCTTTCTATCCTTGTGCACAAACATTGTGTGCGTGTGTATTTTGTGGCCGGGGGGGTTAATGTCTGGACTGCAAACAGAGGAACAAATGGGACCAATATTAGTGTGTTTGTCTGTCTTACAGGTAGTAGAGTTTCCCTGCTGCAGCCTGGTCCAGCCTCCTGTAGTCAATCCCAGAGTCAAGACGGATGGTCTGACAATATTCCTGTACACATGTGCACACAAACACACGTCCTATCAAAGGATTTACCACATTGTAAGTAAGTCAATTTTATTTATATAGCACTTCTTACAGTGAAGACTCACAAAGTGTTTCACAATCAAAATACAATACAATATAAAGAAACGATTTTTAGCACCCTTTAAAAGTTTCTATGGCTCTTAAGTCCAGAGGAAGAGCATTCCACCATTTGAGTGCCACATACTCAAACTCACTATCCCTTTTGGTTTTAAACCTGGTGTGGGAGAAAACCAGTAAACCCTGTTTGATTAAACTCATGGACACACTGGGAGGAATCACAGGTAGCATGTTAGACATAAATAGTAGCCTGGACAAGCAGAGCTCTATACGCTAACGCAAGAACCTGAAACTGAGAGGAAGTCAGTTATAGGAAGCTCAGATTGGATTGATGCGAATATATATAATGAATCACTAACTTGGCTGCAGCATTCTGCAACAACTGGAGGCGGTCGATGACACAAAAAGATACCATAGATCTGAGTTTAGCGATAATTTAAGGTTTTAAAAAAAGGTTTGTGCAGAGGTGTCTATGCTTTTTGTTACTGTGCACTAAATTCTTGCATTTCTTGATGATATATTATTTCAGATTGTATGCGCTAACAGTTTTTTCTTTTCTCTACATGTAAAAAAAACTGACAGACGAGAGCTTTGTGGCACGGCTTCCATCCTTCTGTGTAAATGATAAAAGAGCACATATGGAATGAAGGAATCCACCAATGGGGCAGCTTGATCCATTGTTCCTGCAGCTATTCAAATGTGTTACAGCCGAGGTGAACTTGTAATGCGGAGTTCAAACTTTTCCACATAGTGTAAAACGTCAACAGGATTCATGTCAGCGAGTACAGCACAAACTATAATCATCATCTCCGCCATTCTATCAAAGAAAAGAAAGGAATTGCATATCATCCCATCCGAGCCATCGACGGCTGACTGAGTATTCAAAGACAGCTCCAGTAAATTATGAAATCAGTGAATTTCTGCCACTGGCCTCCTTAAGTAGGATAATTAGTAATCATCACAAAGCAAGGGGACGGAAATACCCTATTCTTCTCCGCTGTCAACTTTTTATCTCCGTGTCCGCTCACACAAACGGGGTTCCCACTCTGAGCCAATTGGCTGAATCAGGCTTAATAACAACCTGACAATCTTGCCCTCCCCCATGAACAAAAGGGAGGTGTCATTTCATCAACCTACTGTGACCCCACCAACGGGTAAATAGTCCCTCCAAAATGGGAAAAAAAAGGAGAGGGGAAAAAGAAAAAAAACTTGTCACTATCGAGGCTACATCATTATAATCTCAGTTTGTCTTTTCTCCTGCTATCATCTACTCCCTCCCTTTATGAAGCATCCCTACCTACAGTGCAGGCGGCTGATGGGTTTGCACAGATCGTTTGACGGAGAAGGAAGGTACAAATAAGGGAGAGGAGAGAAGGAGGAATGGAAACACAATCAGTGATGATGATTCCATTGGTTATTTATAATCAGATGAGGCTGAAGCCTTACGGGTCATTACTTGATTATCCATCTTGAGGGGATTGTCAAGTTCTCACTCCTCCAAGATTTCATCCGCCTACACATTGTGGTCCCCCCCCCTCCCCCCCTCCCCCCCCCCCAGACACACACACACACACACACACACACACACACACACACACACACACACACACACACACACACACACACACACACACACACACACACACACCTCCTCTCTCTCATCCCTATCCAAGTCAGCTTACTTTATAACTTAGTCAAATCTTCTGCTGCCCTTTCAGCTTATTCTGTATATCTGCTGGAGGGTAACAATCACACCAACTGACTTGTATGGCTGTTTTATCTGATACTGGTAGTTGATATTACTGAAATGAATGGACAACAATTTAGTAAAGAAGTGTGGGTTGCATTGTCTCAGATGTGAGGATTTTCTCTTTGTTTTATATTATTGAAAATTTGAGACTGACAAAACAACTGAATTTTCAGACTAGTCAGTGTACCTCTCTATATGTCACTATTAACATATTTCTGTTAATATTAAAATGCTCAAATGCCCAATTATAGTTCCTTCAATATGTGACAGCCTGTTTTTCCTACCATTGCCTATAGGTTTGCTTGTACATTTGAATTTTTACTTCATCTCCAAAGAGTTTTCTAACTCACTGGTTGGTCAAGAGAGATTACATTAAATATGTATAGTGATGGCCTTAAAAGTGATCCAATTATAGGCTATGGCTGTGTGTCTAATAGCAGATTACATTGGTGTTATTATTGAGAAAATACTCTAAAACACTGTAGTAGGCACTTTTCACTATTTTAAAGATTTTGAATATTGGGTGTAACTTTATGAGTTTAGTTATTAGTTATAAGTATTAGTTATTAGTTACTGTCCACATTTTATTTACCCGATAATCAGTGGCAAAATAGTTATTCGTACCAATAAAAAAAAAACAAACTAGTCATAAGTGAAGCTGCCACTGCAAATTAAGACTTTCACTACTCACAGATGAGAGAGAGAGAGAGAGACAGAGAGAGACAGACAGCAAAGCTAGATGACAGACATGAGAATCAGACTCTCTTTTGAAGAAAGTCATCCAAACACATGTAGCTCCAATCATGTCATTGTCCGAGCTGTCCACTTCTCTCTCTGGACAGCTGTTTAGCATAAAAACAGAGTGGCTTTTTTTTTCCTTTTTTTTTTTTTTTTTCCAGCGGTGGCCCCTACTCCCCTCAGCGCCCGCTCCCTTCACGCCATATCTTTCTCTATCCTTTACTCCTCAAAAAGTTGCTTTTGAGTTTTTCAAAGAGCGCGGTGCCATTGAGCTGCAACAAAAGCCAAGGATAGCTGACTATTGGGCCCTGATGAGGTCCACTCCCTCATTACCCGGCAGCAGAAAACATTTGATGCTTTTTTTGTTTGGCCCGGAGAATTGACCAGGCCTCAAAGAAATGCGGGGTGGGAAGGCTGAAAAAGAGACGAAGGGGGGAGAGAAGGGTGGGGGGGGGGGGAGGGTTGTGGGGGGGGAAGGAGGGGAAAAGGTTGTCGTTCATTCAACCATGTGTGTGTCTTACAGCCTTGTGTGCAGGGACAGAAGAAAAGAGGGAGGCAGGGATAGAGGGGTCGAGAGAGACGGGGAGAAAAGAGAGAAAGCTTAAAACAGTGCCTTTATGCTGGCAAGTTCTGGACGACTCTTCTGACATCAAAGTGTTTTCACTAACTGGGGAACTGCTGTGTGTGTGTGTGTGTGTGTGTGTGTGTGTGTGTGTGTGTGTGTGTGTGTGTGTGTGTGTGCGAGCAAGTGAGAGAGTGACTGTGTGAGTGAGTGAGTGAGTGGGGGGTGTATCTAGTGATTTTATTCATTCTCGGGCAGTCGGGAGGGGGTACGTGACAATGTGAACACCCTAATTACACCTAATGATCTATTCCCTTAAAGTGTGACTGCCTTGGGCCAGCGGTGGTTTGTTCTGCGGGGTCGTTCTCACAACCTCCCCCTGCCTAGGCTGCTCCTCTTGGGGAAACATCTTTTGAGTTGGAGGCCCCACCTTTCGTGATCCAGGACCCCACTGGACCCCCCACCCTCAACCCCATCTCGAGCCCCGTGGAGGCCCAGAAACCAACCTGCGCTACCCACACCTGTCCAACAGAGGCTCCACATACTGGCGGCGACACGCCGAGCCTGGAGCGGCTGTGCGTAACGCTCCGGTGCCTCCACTGTTACAACAGATTATCTTAATCCATTAGAAATTTAACCACAGGCCTATTTTAGTTAGAATACTGCAATAAGAAAACAAATCTAAACTTGTGTTTTACTACGTATAAACATACTTTATTTCAAACAAGGCCAAACTGACCCAAATCAGGAAAAAGTAATAAGCTCTGAATGTGAATGAATATGATGTTGATTATTTCTCAATTTTGGTATATAAAATTCTAGAACAAATTCAACATTATAATGAAATGTGCTATGTTACACGATTAATAATGAAAAGACCAAATATTTGACAGGATATTGACAGGTGAGGTGATGGTTGGGGTTCTACAGGTTGACTTTTAGAGGTTTAGTTGTTTTTAGATCTACACAATATTAGTTTTTCCTTTCAGTTCATATACGAATATGTTTTTGTTTTTTTATAGTATTGTTCATTATTAACATTTCCTCTATTTTATTCTGTATTTTTATTCCTATGTAAATCACTTTCAATAACCTTTGAAAGGTAGATACCATGACGGGATCAATCAAATTATCAGTTGACAGAAAAGTAATCACCAATAAGTTTTACGGCGCTAACCCCTGCGACACGGTTTCGCAGGGGTTAGCCTCACAGCAAGAAGGTCGCAGGTTCAAGACCTCCTTAGTCCAGGGTCTGGGACCTTTCTGTGTGGAGTTTGCATGTTCTCCCCGTGTCTGTGTGGGTTTTCACCGGGTACTCCTGCTTCCTCCCACAGTCCAAAAACATGCTGAGGTTAATTGGAGACTAAATTACCCATAGGTGTGAGTGTGTGAGTGAATGGTGTGTGTGCCCCACGATTGGCTGGCGACCATCTGGGGTGTATCCCTGCCTCTCACCGTAATGCACTGGGATAGGCTCCAGCAGACCATGTGACCCTAATGAGGAATAAGCAGGTATAGAAAATGACTGACTGAATGACAGGCTGTTAGTGAAATACATTTTTCCCCTTTCCCCTGGTCTTCCATGATTCTATGACAGGAGACTGAAGTTCTGGCAAGCAGTTTGACTCTAATCCATAGGGAAAAATCTAAGAGATTGATCATAAAAAAGCTCATCACACTAACTTAAAACAATTAATTGCAGCCCTTACAAAACATGATATAGAAATAAGGTTCTCTCAAAGCGTGCTGTATAACCTACTGATGTTAGTCCCACCATACATTCATGAAAGGACTCCCTGAGATTCTGATTCACTTTCCATCTTCTAAAAGAAATATGATCGATAGGTGACTTGGCTTAAAGTGTAGAAATAAGAGCATACTTCAAACGTACAAGTTTATGAGGATATAACGAGAGGAACGGTTTTGAATCAAGTATTGCCATGTGATCAAACACCCTTATAATACAATACAAAAAAAAAAAAAAACATCAGTTGCACAGAAGAAAATAAATACCCAAAAAATGAGGCAATATATACCCAGCCAGAATTACTTCCTTGTGTTCTAAAGGAGAAAAATCGATTTTCCATTTATCACTTGTACTTCTGATTTGAGACCGTGATGTGAAAGAAGCCTTGAGGCATATAGTGAGTGGAACTGCTTTGCTTTTGTACAATCTGGAAGACAATGACAGTAAGCAGATATCAACATCTATTTGATTTGAACTGGCAGGCTGCTGGCTCTTCACAGGCAGCACTTCTCACCAAGGTCTTCAGTAGAGGACCACATCCCTCCCGTTCTCAATTCTTTTACGTTTTTATTTATATATGTTTCCTCATTACTATCTGCACAGTACATAGTTATTAACAATGGCACAAAAAAGGAAGGAGAGCAGATTAAAAAGAAGGATTTAAAAATGGCAGGAAACCCAGAGATACTTAAGTTGCTTCAGGGTTGTTGTCATGTTCAAACACCCATGCCCACCCCCACCCACCCCTACCGCAGCATTGTGCGTGACTGCAATCGAACAAGCGGAGAGAAAATAAAGTCACTATTCTGCTACCAAAATACAGAGACCTGACCTTGGGTGAGTAAATCCAGCGAGCAGAGCAGGATAGTGATAGAATAAAGAGCGGGGATAAAAGGGTAGAGAGAGTATGGGCAATGAAAAGTGGAGTGGAGAGGGAGGACAGTTTGAGCGAGAGAAAGACGGTCTTCGTTACAATACTGGCAGTGTCCATTAAAAAAAAGCCTTTAAGCCCTGTATACTCTGAGCTTTGGCTACAAAGAAAAAGAAGCCTAAACAACTGAATAGATTCCCCGATGGAGTCTACAATGACACTAAAAAGGACAAGAATTCACAAATGGCTGAGTGAATGAAAAAACAGTCAGGGACTTTTAGGTTCAGTGAAGGTTTTCCATGTCTGGCAACTTCATACTTGATCTGACGATTACTTATTTGCAGCATAGGAAACCGGGGTCATGATTAAGGGGGGGGGGTTGCGGAAAAAAGGGGTCCCAACTAATCAGAAGTCAATAGTTAAATAAAGATGTCAACCCAGGCAGACAGAGCCCGGGGATTAACCTCTTCCACTCTGGCTCAGGTGACAGGGAGGAGAGGTCAAAGCCTATTTTTTACTTTTTTTTTTTAAACACCTTCATTCACACCATCGCTATAGAAACACAGCCGGGCATGGACATACAAGCTGCATCTGGGAAGAGGAACCTGCACTGCCGGTCCCTGCAAGCATTAATTCAATCTATTAAGGGTCAGTTAGTTAGCAGTGTGACCCTGCTAAAACACGCTTTAACTTTATACAACGGGACACTATAGAGGGCGCCTTGCACCTCCTGAAATACCCCGACCCTGAAAACCAGATGGCCTCACAAAGGGGAACATGGGATCCTGAAAGAGAGGAGGTAGTGCAGGGCAGAGTGGGACAACAGGCATTCAGGACCTTGATAAGGGTGGATTAGAGGGGGCAAGGGTGCTGCTGGGAGAGTGGGTGGGGAGCAGGGTGACTCCAAGGCCTCCCTGGTTGTGGAAGTGGCAACTACTGTGTTCAAGATAAAGTGGAGCTCCGACGACCATGAGTGGCTGGACACCATGTAGCATCCAATTACCAGTGTTACGACCGGCTCGGTAGAGGGGAAAGGGAAGTAACATAAAATAACCCAGGTCTTGTAAGGTTTAAGAAAAAGTTGTTTTTAATTAAAGAAAAGAGCTTGTTTCCAAGATATCAACCAAGGGTGCAGTAAGTAAAAATAAGGTACAACTAAAGAAGGACTCTAACAGAGTTGTTCAAAATTTACCAAAATAAATCCCACTACAACAAAAGAAACACTCAATCAAAACTTAAGTAGCACCCACTAATAAGGTTACAAAACTAAGGGAGATGGAAATACCAAAATAAATCTAGTGCCTCGCAGGTCACAATACACACACACATTCGATACAGATTTTAGAAACGCAGGCACAGGAGCTCGGCTGGCTACAGCTGGCTGGGGAGTGTTGGGTCCACTGGCTTCTTATACCGCAGCTTGGGTTGATTGGCTGAGGGCGGGCTGTCATCTGTCCAATCAGGGTCCACAAGCACAGGTGCTCCTGATCTGTTGATTGGCCCGGGACAACGAGCACACACACACACACACACACACAGGGAGACACATACTCCAAAACGGCCTCGGCCGTAACACCCCTCCCCTTAAGACATAACCCGTACACAACGTTTTATTATAAAATGCAAAATTTACAAGTAAAAGCCATCACAACCTGGACAGAGCATCAGCCACTATGTTCTCTGTCCCTTTTTTATGCCGGATCTCTAAGTTATAGTCCTGCGCAATCAGTGCCCATCGCATGAGTCGGTGGTTGTGGTTATACATGCGTCGCAGGAAAACAAGTGGATTGTGGTCAGTGAAGACCACCACCGGCAGAGGGCTGGACCCTATGTAAACTTCAAAATGCTGGAGTGACCACAACAAAGCAAGTGTTTCTTGTTTCATTAGGGTGCGTTTCATTGGGTTTACTCGGTAGGGATGCTGACGGATGGGCTTGGCTGCTTTTACGTCGATGTCGCGCTGTATGACAGTAGTGCGAGTGGGAACATCATTAAAAAGACACTGGTACTTACCTATCAACACAATTATGTCATTTTGTTGCGCGCTAGTCAAATGGCCTAATTGGGAAGGTAGCTTTTTAATCATCTCTGAATTTGGGAGCCGAGCAGTTTGGGGAGATGAACGATGGATGTTTAACTCGTCACTGATGTTAGTAGGCTCAGCGATAATTAACGCATTAGCAGCAGCCGGCTTTGGTGAGCTTATGGGTGATGTAGTAGTGTTTGTTATATCACGGGAAATATACGGTTTGAGCATATTTATGTGGCACAATCGAGTTTTACGCCTCCTCTCCGGTGTGGCAATATTGTAGTTTGTGTCGCTGAGGCGTTCACGGACCTCATACGGACCCGTAAATTTAGCAGAGAGCGCGGAACCCGGAATAGGCAGTAGAGCAAGGACTTTATCGCCAATTTTAAAACTGCGGGAAACAGTGGAGCGGTCATAACAGCGTTTCATCACAGATTGGGAGGTCAGTAAACACTCTTTAGCAAGTGAGTTTGCACGATGTAACCGTTCACGAAACTCATTTACAAAATCAAGCACGTTCTTTTCCGGCGAAGATTCAACAGAAAGAAAATCTTCATGCAACGCCTTAAGGGGACCACGGAGTGTGTGTCCGAAAACGAGCTCCGCTGGACTAAAACCCGTGGACTCTTGGACAGCTTCACGAGCAGCAAATAGCACGAAGGGAAGTCCTTCATCCCAACTCTTACCCGTTTCTAGTGCATACTTACGGATCATTGACTTTAGCGTCTGATGCCATCGTTCTAGTGCACCTTGGGATTCAGGATGATATGGACTTGAAATGGAGTGCTTTATTCGAAGGCTCTTAAGGACCTGATTAAAGAGCCGTGACTGGAAGTTTGTGCCCTGGTCGGTCTGAATTACCCGAGGTAGGCCAAAGGTGGAGAAGAACTTAGTCAACGCCTTAACTATTGAGCTGGATGTGATCTTACGCAGAGGGACAGCCTCTGGATAACGAGTAGCAGTGCACAGTACTGTAAGTAGATATTGATTTCCGCTTTTAGAACGAGGTAATGGTCCAACACAGTCTACTATTATGCGTTCAAATGGCTCACCTATAACGGGGATAGGATGGAGTGGAGCAGGAGGTATTACCCGATTTGGCTTACCAGCAATTTGACACGTATGACAAGAGCGGCAGAATTTAGCAACGTCTGTTTTTAACCCAGGCCAAAAGAAGTGTTTTAAGATGAGGTTGTAGGTTTTAGTGATTCCTAGATGACCTGACCAGTTACTCTCATGGGCTATAGAAAGCACATGTTGCCGATATACAGAAGGAACGACAATCTGAAGAACACTATGCTCAGAATTGGACA
The DNA here is from genome assembly GCA_030544235.1 of Lepturacanthus savala. Classification (NCBI taxonomy): domain Eukaryota; kingdom Metazoa; phylum Chordata; class Actinopteri; order Scombriformes; family Trichiuridae; genus Lepturacanthus; species Lepturacanthus savala. The sequence goes on from CM060477.1 coordinate 11,664,612, forward strand.
TAGGACACCATTTACGCATTAGTATATTTTTATTCAACACAAAGGCCACTGTTTCACCACTTGCTTTGTTGCTACTCACCACATTTTCAAAGCAACGCTGCAGAGTTGGGTCAGCCCTGCGCGGCGGTGAGACATTCACTGTCCACCTGCAGCGTCAGACTCTCTGTCAAGGGCGGACTCTGACCGTCAGAGCGCATCAGTTTGGCGCATTCAGAGGGCGGAGATGTCTTCGCCGGCCCAGGATTTGCATTTTCCTCGGAAAAGGCAGACGCAATCACAGAATCAGAAAGAGAAAATTCATCAAGTTTTCGGGCTTGGGCCCGTGTTATGGCACAAGAGGGAAAAATTTTAGATTGCATTTCATCATTAATCTGGACGCTCTGAGGGGAAGCCAATACCTCAAGCGTAGGAATAACTTTACCACCAGCTATGTCATTTCCCAACAACAATACTACCCCTTTTATGGGCAGAGCGGTACAAACAGCCACAGGGAAAAACCCAGTTACCAATTTGGACTCAAGGTGAATTTTGTGCACAGGCTGGGGGACATAACCCATCTCGATTCCCTGTAAGGCAACAGTATAGCCACACGAAGACTCCTCAGAAAATGGTAGTGCACTAGCCAGAATGACCGATTGAGAGCCACCGGTGTCTCTCAGAATGCGCACTGGACACTGATCGGCAGACTTACCCGTTAGAGATACCAGCCCATCAAACAGAAATGGCTCGAAACATGGATCTGGGCAAACAGAGGACACAAGGTTAGCGTTAGAACATTTCTCTGTTTTAATCAACCCGACGCCTTTAGGAGGTGACCCACTCCCATTTTGTTCCTTTCGTTTTAACGCAGGGCAATTGGCTATGAGATGTCCAGGTCGGTGGCAGTAAAAACAATCTCGCTCCTCCTTTTTATTTAACACCCTAGGTGGCACAGTCTGGGGTGCAGAAGCACGAGGCTTCTCAGAGGCTGGCTGAAACACAGTTTTATGCGTAAGAACATACTCGTCAGCCAGAATAGAGGCAGCAGAGAGAGACAATACTTTTTGCTCATTTAGATAAACAACGATTCGCTCAGGCAGACAGTTTTTAAATTCCTCAAGAAGAACCAGTTCGCGCAGCGAATCATAGTCTTTTGACTTACAGGCAGTAATCCATTTATCAAAAAGGTTTCCCTTTTCCCTCGCGAACTCAACGTAAGTTTGAGCAGGGGGCTTTCTGTGGCTTCTAAATTTTTGGCGGTAAGCTTCAGGAACTAATTCATAGGCACGTAAGATTGATACTTTAACCTTATCATAATTTAAACTGTCTTCCATAGGAAGTGCAGCAATTGCTTCTTGGGCCTTACCATAAATTTTACACTGCAACAGGAGTGGCCAAACGCTGTATGGCCAGCGTAGCGCCGATGCAATGCGCTCAAAGGCAGAAAAATAACTGTCAACTTCAGCTTCTCTTAAAAGGTGGAACAAGAGATATTTGCTTACCGAGGTCGAATTGTTCCAAGTTAGCGCTGGTGGAAGGGGGTGACGTACCTGCCTCGGCAGGTGCGCTCAGTGCTGGGGTTTCCCTCAGCTGAGCCTCTAGCTCCAGCTGACGGAGACGGACTGCCTTGTCAGCCTCAATCTCCATGCGGCGTATCTCGAGCTTAAACTGATTCTGCCGACTCTCGGCTTTTTCTTGAGACTCCATCTGGAGCCGGGCGAGCCTCACCTTCAGTCTCGCCTCACCTAAGGAATCAGCACTGGCCGAGGAGAGAGGATCATAGCGGGGCAGCGTGAACGGCGTTCTGGGCCGCTCCTTAGCCTCCGCAGGCACAGGTGAACCATGCAGCACCGGTACCACGATCACCCCTAGTTCCACCAACTTACCTATAATCAATGACTTTAATTCTCTTTTTAGTGTTTGTTTAGCAAATGGGATGTTGAAATGGACAGCTATTTGTATTAAATGGTCTTTTCTCAAGGTGTCAATTTTATCAAGGGTAGGATCCTCCAAGAAGCTTTCCAAATCAAACGAAGCCATCTCTCTTTTTTTTTCAAAAAAACAAGCTTACCTTTTATTTATTTATTTTCAACTTTTAATTGATTACCGGGTCTCCTTTGACGGAAAGTTATCCCGGATGAGCCCCCACTTTATGTTACGACCGGCTCGGTAGAGGGGAAAGGGAAGTAACATAAAATAACCCAGGTCTTGTAAGGTTTAAGAAAAAGTTGTTTTTAATTAAAGAAAAGAGCTTGTTTCCAAGATATCAACCAAGGGTGCAGTAAGTAAAAATAAGGTACAACTAAAGAAGGACTCTAACAGAGTTGTTCAAAATTTACCAAAATAAATCCCACTACAACAAAAGAAACACTCAATCAAAACTTAAGTAGCACCCACTAATAAGGTTACAAAACTAAGGGAGATGGAAATACCAAAATAAATCTAGTGCCTCGCAGGTCACAATACACACACACATTCGATACAGATTTTAGAAACGCAGGCACAGGAGCTCGGCTGGCTACAGCTGGCTGGGGAGTGTTGGGTCCACTGGCTTCTTATACCGCAGCTTGGGTTGATTGGCTGAGGGCGGGCTGTCATCTGTCCAATCAGGGTCCACAAGCACAGGTGCTCCTGATCTGTTGATTGGCCCGGGACAACGAGCACACACACACACACACACACACACAGGGAGACACATACTCCAAAACGGCCTCGGCCGTAACAACCAGATTACTCAATCAGATGCTCAATCGATCAATGAATCAAAGGTTTACATAAATATGAGCCTCAAAAACTTCTTCCTGTATTATTGCATACACAAATACCAAACACGAGGGATTTATTAGCATTTGTATTGTACATCCTACACAGCTACCTGCAATTACTAAGATGTAATTATAGTGTTATCAATTGTTGTGTTGTACTAACATTGTAATGAATGGTCTTGTCAGTAAAGTACTTTCAATTTTTTTTTAATCAGATAAATTAAAAATAGTTTTGTCCAATGTCCCCCCATTCATCCATCCTAAAGAAGAGGTTACTCCAAAATCTTTAATATTTGCGTATTTAGATCTATTCACTTTTGCCTTATTTCTGTCATTAAACAAGAAAGGTTCATTATCCTGTTAATGCTGCTAAAAAAACTGAAAACTGTTGGGAATCACTTTTGGAAGTTGTGAAGCAGATAAGTCTGTGCAAATCATATAATCTGTATCTTATTGTACTTAATATCCACCTAATTATGACTGTGTGTGTTTATGCGTTTCAGCTAATGCTTATTTTTTTCTAATGAATAGGGAAAATTTAGCAGCACATTTATGGGCCCATATACCATTTCTATTCTGAATAAATACCAATAAAAGGTGCAAGAATGCTGCTCTTCTCTGTTGCAAAATGCATGACAACAAATTATGATGCAATTAATTATGATCATGATCACTCCAAACACATCAATGATCATCTGAGATGCAGGCAGGATAATGGTGCTACCTGCTTAAATTGCAAAGTAGATTTTGCGCTAGAAACGTCAACCGCCACATCGCTCCTCTCCTCTCCCGCCCCCTCTCCCTCCATACTTTTGAAATGCAAGCAGCCTCGGCCAGTCGCTCTTGCTCATTCGCCCGTCTCCCCGTTCACGTTACCTGTGCTCACGCTCCTGCCATCTCCTCTCCCTACCTTTCTCTCTGCGAGTCTTTCACCGTGCCTTTGGTATGATCAAAGACAGCTTTGTGATGCTGTGTGAGGCATCCGGGAAGCACAAAACATCAAACCACTAAAGAGCAACTTGCAAAAAGACAGACACAGAGTGACACATGCAAGTGTCTGTGTGTGTGTATATGTGTATGTTTGTGTGTGTGCACATGCATGTGTTATGACCAAATGAATAAATTAACAAGACAAGAGAGGGGGATGACTTTGTCTCTACCTTCAGCACGTCGATGAAAGGCAGGAAGGTGTCCCTCTGAAGTCCATTTTTGTACAGATCTGAAAAAGGAGGGGAGGACCTATATTAGAGCTGCTGTTTAGCCTCCTAATAATGTCATTCCCCCGCCACAGATTGGCAGATAAAGTGGCTATTGATGAACTGAAGGATGGGTGGGGTGGCGTGACAAAAGGACCGGGGACCAGGGGAGAAAAATGGATTTCTCTACCGGCAGCGGCAGCAACATAAAATTCATTACATTCCCAAACAATGGTGGCGAGAGAAAGGACTCTCGCCTTTTCAGCGGGGACAATGTCCACAGCAGCTCGCTGAATAGAGGTTTCAATTAGCTCGGCTGGAACAAATTACATCTGAAGTAGCATCCCGGATAGACAGATAAAACAGATCAGGATTCACACACAAACATGAACAAAGACACACAAACACACACGTGCACCTACTAAGCTCTCCAGCTGCGAACCCAAACAAATGGTTGTTGTCGATGTTTAAGCTTACTACAGTAGGACCCACCTCACTAATAACTCGCGGTAACTTTTAGGCTGTGATGGACTGTGGGAGACGCAACTAACGTCAGTTACCTTTCGGGAAATATGCTTGCTTCACTTTCTTTTCAAGAGTCAGATGAGAAGATACCGCTCGGATGTATGGTAAATAAAAAGCTACTGTGAGCGGCTAGCTAGCCTAGCTTAGCAGAAACACTGGAAACGGGAGGGAAAGCACTAACCTGGCTCTGTCCAAAATAACAAATTTTGAAAAAAAAACACTTTATACTTCTATATAATAATATAGAATAAATAATATATCATAATAATAAATAATAAAATTCTCACATAATGGTTTATTCAGTTATTCGCTGGTGGGGAGCAGTGACTTCCTTTAGTTTTGCCACCCAAAGTGTTGCTAGGCAACCAGTGGAGACTTCATGCCTACAAAACCCCAATGCAAACTTTGATTTCTGCATGAGTTAAACAATTTATAAGCTGTTAATTAGAGAGTAGGACAATTTTGTTAACTTTAAAGAAAAGCCCCTGTTTCGAGTCTCCGCTAACCATTTTTTGCCCCTCTCTAAAGCATCAGCAGCATGCCACAACATTTTACATTCAGCCGCGTCCATCCATCCTGTACATCCACTGTCATGATCTTTCACTCCCTTGTCTGGTATCCTGGTGTTTTGGTTGTTCAATGTTCCCTTCTGGGTCTAGTTCCTATTTTATTTGGAAATAGGTTCCTCCCTTTGCCTCCCTCTATCTTTATCTACTTCTGACAAGACATTTTTCACCTGTCTGGTTCCTCACCAGTTCCTCAATCAGGAATTTTAACCCTGTTTTTGGAGTCTTTGTTAGATCGTCCGCATCTTAATTGAAACCTGACATCCATGCTGTCAAACACCAATATTTTTTTCTAATAACTGTCAAACACTTCACTCCCAAACTATTCCTTTCAGATAAGCAAATGGTCAAAATGTATTTGAAAAGCGGTCTTATTCACACCAGGAGTTAGCTGCTATAGTATATTTTCATATGAATAGAATCAATAAAATAAATGATCTCACTTCTAATTAAAATGCATCTATGACAATCAAGATAAGCTTGAGTCCATTAACGTAAACTGCATTTGAGATGTAATGCACTGGAGGCGTTGCACTTCATTGGTGCATAAAAACAGTATAATGCTTCTTTAGCTATTCGAGCTAAAGCCTATCTCTAAATTCACCCTCCACACACATCTAGGGCCTTTTGATAGTGGCATCTCGACATCCATTAAGATTGAAAATCTATGCCTTTCATGTCCAGTTGTCTCTCACAGCTTTCAATAATCCATTAACCATGTAATTAATACTAAGTAGGCCCTATCAAGTTTGCATGGTTTGGTGCTTTGTTCTTAATGGCTAGCAAATATCAGAGATGCGCATCTTTGTCTACGAGAAGCGTCTTGCTGCCATCCACTTCGTCGTACCCACTCAATGCTTTGAGACATCAACATATTCTGTGAGAAAGAAAGACATCAGATAGGACATCATGCATTTATCCCCACCTTGATCACCATCTTGCTCATTCTTCCTCCAGCCTTGCTCTGCCGGCAGTAAATGCAACATCAAAGCCTGTTTAAAGGCTGCGTCATGTCTCAGAGGTCAGAGATGCAGCGAACGTCGCCGCCTTTTCCTCTGGCTAATTGTTGTGTCCCGTAAAGCTTAATCAGTTTTTGCTGGAGCCAACTTGGCAAATGAGGGTGTATTGGTTGATGTGGACCTTGCATATTTAAAGTCAAGAATGATGATAATATTTAATTTTATCTTCTCAGCAGTGCTGGAAAAAGTACTCCGATTCTTTACTTAAGTACTAATACAGAAAAATAAAAAATACTCCATGAGAGTGCTATTAAAAAATACACTTAAGGTGTGTGTGTATATATATATATATATATATATATATATATATATATATATATATATATATATATATATATATATATATATATAGTATTAACACTGAAATAGCAGTGTGCAGCACTTACTGTAGTTTGAACTACTTAATAGAAATTGCATTAAGCTACTTATGTCCAGTGGTTCCCAACCTAGGAGTTGGGCTCCTCCAAAGGGTCACCAGCTAAATCTGAGGGGCCGTGGGGTGATTAATGGGATAGAAAAGAAGAAGAAGAAACAAAAAAAGTTCTGATACACAAATCTGTTTTAAATGTTTGGAATTTTTTTTCTTTGATTAACAATACAATGATTTTGATTTGTTGAAATTAAACCATGGGAGAAGTTCAAGTGGAAAAAAAAAGATCACTATTTGGTGCTGCTGTTAATAAATCGTTTTGAGACTTCAAAAGACAAAATGGTCAGAAACCAGGAGTTTCAGCTTTAACAATGTATCTTGTTTAAAAAGCTATACGATGTGGCAACATCAAGTACCTTGATTGTACTTAAGTACTTGAATAAATGTACTTAGTTACTTTTCACCACTGCTTCTCAGTTGAATGAGGGAGGTGTTTCTTGACTTGCTATTTTCTATACAAGTTAAAATTATTTCACACTAATAGATAAAAGCTGACAATTAATGAGTCAATAGTCCCTATTTTTGAGAATGTACATACGGTGTGGAAAAGAACTGTGTGAGCTGTTAATATGTTGCACAATTCTACTACAACATAATGTGCCTGCATGCTTTATTCCACATCTCTGAAATTATCCTGTGACGTATAACTCAACTGATTAGTTTTGTTAAAATCTGGGAAAAACGCAGCTTCCTCCGACTGCTCTGGACACTACATTAAACATCCCTCATGTACCAAGCTGTGTGTGATAGAAAGAAAAAAAAAAAGAGGTACAATATGTATGTGCTCAGACACTTGTCGTACCGTCAGGGGATCTGTTGGATGTGGCCACCACAACCACTCCAGTCTGGAACAGTGTCTCAAAAAGCTGCTTCAGGATCATAGCGTCAGCGATGTCAGTCACCTGGACAGAATGGGACCAAAGAAGAAGACAGGTTCATGTATTGTATAAACACACACACAAACCACTTGAAGTGACTGCAAATGGACATGAAACGACTTTCTGCTGAGGACAAGGAGCTGAGGCAAAGCAGCGGAACCGAGCTAATCCACTGAAGGGATGTGAGACTGATTGAAACAACGGGAAGAAGAAATGATGAAAACAGAGCGATATGAATCCAGGCTGGGGTCATGACAAAGCCTCAAACAAAGATGGCCACATAAGAGCATGCATGTTGTATGAACTAAACATAACTTTACATACATGAATACAGTGCAACAGGCTGCTCACTTTTTCATCTGCATCATTTCCATAAGTCCACAATAAACAAAAGACAAGGACGTTTATGTGTCACTGGCTGCTAAATGAGGAGCTGTGACCTTTTTATGAGTAATGCACAGCTCTCAAATTTGTCCTTATTCCCTCATCTCACCCTCTCTGTCACCTCTGTTCTACTTTTCAACGACCATGAAAGGAGAAATCATGTCACCCTGTAAGGCACAGTAGACAAATCAGCATGTATATAACATCCCTGATTACTCATGATGACAAAAGAAACAGATGGAATCAGGCCTCTCTTGATGCATTAAGTGTTGCTCTCATGCCGATTGTCATTTATAGATAGTAAAAGTTAGAAATGTAATCAGGTTTTCTTTCACTATGTCTTACAAATCAACTTTATCAAAGAAAGAAATACATTTTGAGAGACACCTTTTAAGTAAATTGTAACCTATTAGGATGTCTTGAATAAAAGGAAGGAAGACTTTCCAGTCATGTATCTGTCCCGCCCCCTCCTCTTGCCTACTTTCCTGCACTTGTGACGGCCATACCCACAGCATATGCCTCTTTTCATACTCTGGAGAGTCTTCTGCTTTTGCATATTAGCCCCACTGCCCTTGCCAATACTTGATTAACATTTGTGTTAAAGCCTTGATTTCGCTAAGGAGAGGTGGCTAGGGACATCAAATTAGTGTGTGCGAGTGTGTCCGTGTGTGATTATGTGTGTGTGTAATGAGAATCAACAGAAAGCCAAGGCTCTGTGTCTCTCTGAAGGGGCCCCCCATTTCCTCCGACCGCAGGATTTTATTTTCATTTCAAAAGAATCATTTAAAAATGACCTTTTATACAACCTGGATTTGTTTATTCATGTGCCCTCAACATGGGCATAGTATGAGGGGCAATATTGATTGCTGAATGAGTAGGGGGAGAGGGAAAGAGAATGGGTACCCACAAAATGAGAAAGGTGAAGGGGACTGATGTAGCACTTGTGGAGCACAAAAATAATAGTGCAATCTCCGTCAGCCAATGCCGATATTTAAATGAGCATCCAATTACTCAAGCGGCTGTCAGTTCACAGTGAGGCGCACGGGTGCCAATTATACCTTTTTGATGTTATACCTCTTTATGTACACAACCTATGAGCGATTTCACCGAGGCTGCACGGTGACTGAGGCCCTGAGACAATGGCGCTCATGCGTTTTCTTCTCACTCTTCTTCTTCCCTTCTCACCCACTTCCCCATCTTTCCATCTTGGACCTCTCAATGGTGAGTATTCATTAGGGGGAGCCGGATGGGGGCCGTAAAAGGAGGGAGGGGGGCTACAAATTACTGATAATGGCACGGCGCTAATGAAGAGAATGGAGAAATGTCATTAGCATTTAAGAGGATAAGATCCATCTGACCCGGTGCCGCCAGTCGCTTTCTAGCTCCACTCACTTAAGGAAGCAGGAGAGTGCGACTGATACCCAGAGCCTCATTTGCATGGCTGAGTGGAGGAGGATGCTGATTGGTATAGACCCCCCCCCCCCCCCACACACACACACACACTCATCACCACCACCACCTCCGACTCTCCCAACCTCTTGTTTATGCATCACAAACAACGCGCACATGTCCGCTTGTTCCCCCCCCCATCCCCATCCCCACCCCCCCTCCCATTCACCGGTAGCAACAGTCGACAGGCATAAACAGAGAAGCTGGCGACAGCAAACAAAACAAATCAATGAGAATGCACAAACAGCACCGCAGTTTAAAATGTGAAAGACGGGCGAATGAAAGGAGCAGCTCTTGATCCTCGCAGATGCACAGACAGTGATTAGAGGGAGCAACTGCACCTTCTGTGGCCTTTGACCCGCTGGCATTAACCATAATGATATCAGGGAGAAGAGCAACATTGTGCTACTAACAGATGTGTTCGTCGGCTTATGATAAAAGATGGAAGCACATGTCCTTCTGTGCCGCAGTGAATGACTAGCTACCTTACAGTGAATAGAGAGTGCTTCAGTAGTTGTTCTCTCCTCTGACACCAAAGGGTGAAATAATGAGAATGTCTGCAGCGCTAATGGCTGAAGGTGCCTTTTAGTTTGCACAAACCCTCTGGGTCAAATACAACTCTGAGTGCATGGGAAAAGTAAAAGCAGCAAGTTACTGACTAATGCAGTCACAAGGTAAATAAACGGTATACGCCGAATATCGATGTAGGATTTTACACTTTTACTACTACTTAAAAACTATAGTGTTTCAGTGCTATTACATGTCATTGGACACTTCTGCTACATTTAAAATAGCCACTAGGTGTCCCCAGTCCTGTTTATATTGGGATGTCAACATTGTCCATTTACCAGGATAGCTGCTGTGATTAAACACCAACACTGAACACAGATCGAACACCGAATGCAGCATTTAAAATGATTTTGAAACATTTCTGGCATAGAAATAGTGTGTAACAAAAACTGAAATATTACTTGGTTCACTTCCTCAGACATTCGGGGCCTCTTCTCTGTGAGCAACTGTTTTATATCAGTCTCTACTCCTGTGGTTTTCTACTGTTTCTGGCTTTGTGTTTGATCCTAATATATACAGTAACATATCTTGTTTGCTTACTGTGGCCCGTGAAAACCTAAGATGTTAGTATCTATATTTTAAAAATTGGATACAAAATTGTTTAAATCATTTCTAATTATTTGTCTCTCGCCCTAATTCAAATCCATTCAGTGTTGTGCAAAATGAATTTCTTGTGTCACAGTATTATTTAAAATTATAAGTTGTATATATGGACATGTTACCTCATCCTGGGCATTCAATTATTTATTTTTCTGTACATAAATTTGTTTACATGCATAACATGTAAAAACAGACCTACTTCACACAGTAGGCTCACAAATTATCTACTTAACACTTTAAATCTCTGGTGTATTTTGAGAACTGTATGGGTATCAAATTTATCTGAATAAATTATTTCTTTACAATTTAACACCTGATTATCACCGTGCCATTACAATATAATACGACCCGTTACTTAGCACTAGTTTAAGCAAATTGACTCAGTTGATGTAATGAGCATCAACGGGATTTTTATTGTCTTGTTTGGTACTTACAGAATTTTCAAGCACATTCACACACACACACACACACACTCACACTCACCTGAAACTCGTCAAAACACAAGAGGCAGGTTTCATTGCTGATCTCCATGGCAACCGGTGATATTGGGTCATAGTTGAACATTTTCCCAAGCCTTCGTTTTGGCAGGCTTTGTTTTCTCCGGTGGATCCCTTGAAGCGGTACACAAACGTCAGGCACATCTTAAGCACACCTGCATCAGCAACATGCAGACAATACTGAATAAAGCGGTAATTTCACCTGTATGCATAATGGTAGACAATTAGCAGGAGGGCTTCAGGACAAACACGGGGATAAATATAGGATCTCTGGCGCACGAGGAGTCAGGAAACTTCCACAAAGTCACGCAAACCAACCTTCTGTGTTTAGTGCTGTGCAGTGGGAGGAGAATACTAACTTTTGTGGATGTCCAACATGAAGCCATTGAAGTGGACTCTCTTTTTACGTGCGTTTTCCACCCGAGAATAGAACATATCCATCAGCATGGTCTTCCCTGTGCCTATAGGGAGAGATCACTTTACAGCTTGTGCTCGGGTGATCTTTTAGACATTTAGTATCGCAGATAAACACTGCTTTCACGTATGATCTTACCAACATCTCCGTATATATAGAGGCCTTTGGGTGGTGGTGGTGGAGCAGGAGCGGGTTCCTCCTTTTGGGGAGCAAAAGGAAGAAAAATTAGGAAATGACTATAGGATGTTTGTTTTATCTCATATCTTAACAGCTGCTTATCCTCCTGAAAATAACACACCAGTTGATCACATGTAGTTTTCGAAAAGCCTTCAAAGATTAATTCCTTATCAAAAACACAAGCGCTACGTAGATGGTGACCCAAATATTCTTCATTATATTCATTACCATATAGACGGAATCATCGTTTAATAAACAAAGTATGCTGAGGCATTAAGCCACCGCTACAGTGTGAGGATTCACATTCTCCAGACTAGCCCACTGCAGGGGAGGAAGACAAAGGGGATCTAATCAACAAGACAAGCCAGGGTTCCCACGAAAGAAAAGCATCATCAGAGGAACAATGGGGGGATTTGTCAGACAAAACGGAGAGGACTGGATGAGGCTCCATACGAGATGGAGTGGACTTGTCTGTGCAGTCTGTTTAGCGCTGCTAATTGTGATACGGTACTGTTGCATTGAGGTACTGCTGGAAGTCATTGTGCTGCCTGCCTCCGATCATCAAAAGGTCCTTGCTTCAAAAAAAAAAAAAAGGAGAAAAAAAAAAAAGAAAACGTCTTCTGTGTGACCAAGCTGAGAACATCCAGTAAAATATCTCTAAAGAGGGTCCGAGCTATGCGAAACGCATCAGCTTAAACATGACACGCAACGGTAGCGTGGAGCATATTTTAATAAACATTGTGTTTGAGGACCGTCCATATCTGTAACCGGGCAATGTCAAAAAGCTCTGGGATTAACTCGGCGCTGTCCTCTTAAAATTAAATTTAGTGACTGTTTCGTGGCGACGGTACTCCGTGTCCATTGCACAAGGAGCACTTGACTCTGGTAAAAGCAGACAATGGCTGATTGAAATCCAAATGAAAAACAAACTTGTTACCCATCCTCTCTCTCTCTCTGCACCCACTTCCCGCTCCTCCCCTCCTCCCCTCCTCCCTCCCCCTCCTCCGCCCCCCTCCGTCCCCGCCTGTCCTGTCCTGTCCTGTCGCTGGAGTGAAATCCTGGAAGAGCAACAGGCCTTTCCTGTCTGCTCTGGCATAACAAGTGTATGACTTCTCCCTGACTTCCCATGCTGCCCTCTGGCATGGCGGGGTAATTGTCAGCGGTGGCTTGTAGCCATTCTGCCACGGCAGAGTGGAGAAGGACAAGGCCGCCCCTCAGGCACCCCGTCTAGCTGAGCCCCGTGGCCTCGTCTCACTTCCTGGTGGAGGACGTAGACTGGCACATGAGTGGAAAGTTCACAAGCAGGACACCGCCACTTTGGCTTTTCAACATGTTTATCGACAACCAAAAGATGTCGTGTCTCCCGGTAACAAGGTCAGCGGAGGGATTGCAGGAGTCGAAGTTGGGTTTAACTGGTGCGACTGCTCTGCCGGTGACCGACAGTGTAAAGGAGGACTCTGTGGTGCAGGTCCGACTTGAAGAGGGTGGCTCCCACCAAACAATGGCCCATTGTTAGCCGACCATCCGCAAAACCACGCCACATTGGGTCAATATTAAGTCAAGTGTACTCTCCCCACAGACTTGGTCAGTTAGCGAGGACAATGGCGGCACTTTCACAGAGATAACAGACACCGAAGGGACAGTGGACCTGATTCAAACCAGAATAATTGCATAAGTACTCCAGACAGTGTGTATGTGTATGCGAGGGACAGAGCAATAAATAAAGTGCAAAAAGAAGAGGAAGGGGGTGGCGGTGTTGATAGCCTTTTACCAAAGTATTTGTCAGAGTCCCGAATCAAAAGCAAAAAGGACAAGAATGGCCCAGACAATAGGGATCCCCTCATTACTGCATGGGGACGGTGAGAGTGTGAGAGGGGTGCCGGGACGGGCCCAGCGGGAGGTCTGCCCCGCTGCCTTCCAAAATCTCTGCCTATCCCTATGTGTCTGTGCCAGCTAACCAACAAAAAAAAAATCCCACCACCAAATACTAGACAGTCAGCTCCCCTGACCTAAAAACAACAAGAGCCCCCTACATTACGCTCAACCAAAACTCACAGGCACAATACACTTCCCAGACCCCTACCCTCCCTTTGACCTGAGCCCCACTGCCACCATCGGTGATACGACTGGAGTACAGTGCGCTGCATTCTGTCAAGTCCCCTCCATATGTTAGACGTCAATGGAGGCTTTATAATAGAATGGGCGTCCAGATGCTGCACCGTAAAAAGGCTTTAGACAAAGTCCATGCTGCCGTGCAAATCCTAAACTGTAGGCAGAATGACTCCCTAGTTTTTCCCAAGTGAACTATATTTATTTTTCACCCTTTTATTTGAGTGTAAGAATTCTCTGAAATGTATGTTTTTTCTTTGGTTACCTGTATAAAGCCCTTCAAGTATGTTTGCAACAACCTTTTGCTAAAAAAAAAACAAAAACAACGCAAAACTACACATACATTTTTTACACTGAATGATAAAATGTGAATTTAATCATAACTACACACTTGACACAACAGAGTGAAGTTGCATTTGTTGAAAAAAAAAACTGAATTTAAGACATAGTAGTCATTTTAATCATGGGGGCTGATTCTTGACGTTGGAAATTCTGAAAATTCACCCATTAGCTTTTATTATGGAGAGTTCAAATAGAGCTGCTCTGATTGGTCGATTCATCAATTAGACAATATGCAGAAATATAATTCACCAGAATATCGATTCATCTTTTTCAGTCATCACACGGATTCATACACTGATGCAATAGTCGCCGTGCAGGGCACCAACCTGCCCATTAGGTTCTAATCATGTAATAATTCACACAATGAAGCAATTTGGGGTTTAATGTCTTGCTCAAGGACACTTCATCGCCTGTACACACATATGTATATAAATCTCATTACAGCCTCTTCAATTGTGAATATTGTCTGCTTTCTTTAGCCCTTTATGGTAGTAAACTGAACATATTTGGGTTGTGGAGGCTGCATCTCACATTTTGTCGAGCAGTAACATTTTTTTTACCATTTTATAGAACCAATTACCATCCAGGCAGATTAATCAATAACAATGAAAATAGTTGCAGCCCCGTTTTCAGGTGCATTACAAACTCTTTTGTTGTCATGAAGATTAATCTGCTGCTGCTTAATCTGCATACTCAATAATAGCTGCTGTAGGAGCCATTTATTTTTATTGTTGCCATGTCATACTGTCTTATTTAGTTAAATCTGGGGGTTGTATATGTAGGAGCATAGGCTATAGGAGAAGGGAGAGAACACACTTCTTACTGCACCAGCCCAGACACAAACAGCCCATTACAACCTTTAGAAGTTTGTCTTTTTTTCTACAAACTGCTTCAATAAACAAAAAAAACTGCATACCATCTGGAAATCAAATCTTTCTTGGTTTGCACAAGATCATTTCATGCAACCTGTATATTAATGGCAAGGACTCATTGGAAACTGGAGAAACAGCCATTGCAGCTTGATTTGACTCATTTAGAAGCACCAAATTAGCTTCAGATAAACTTTTAAAGGAGGCTTGTGGATTTGCTCACCATTACATGAGTGCATTATTGAGGGATCTTCTAACTATCTCAATCTTGTGATCGTGTGATGTGAGGACCGATATGTATCATATCATTGTACTAGCCTGTGTACCTTCTCAGTGGGCCCACCACCTTTATTATCAGCTGTTGTAATACTGGACTCTTGAACCTTCCGATGGTCGCTGCCATCTTCTGAGGTTAGTCTAGGCGGAGGTGGGATGAAGTAGATGTTGTTGCTGTAGTTGTTGAGTGTCTGCTGCAGGGAAACCAGCTGCTGCAGCACATGTCTCTGCTGAGCATCTTCCCTCAGGGAGCCACACTGGATCAGGCGATCATAGTGTCCCACAGTGTCCCTGGAGGGACAAACATCTGCAGCTGGAGGATCAGAGGAGCAGGATGATGCAGATGAACTGTATGTCCTCCAGCTGCTGGAACCTTGGAGCATTACACCGGAAACATCCAGCATTAATCGTTACCCAATGCAGTAACAATGCATCAGACATTCAATTACATGTAATGAAATAGTGACAGTGGAGAAAATGGCGCCACAGCAACTCAGAATAGGTGTTCAAAGCTACCAAACGTGTATGTTATTGTGTCACAGACGGGCACTAACACCATCAGTAACGTCTCACGCGGTCTTGAGCGCCTCGTGACAGAAAGTCTCTCACCTCTCACACTGCTGCTGCAGGCGGCGAGACAGCTGATCTTCTTTGACGTCAGAACGGTGTCTTTACGTAAAAACGTTACCGAGCATCTGACAGCTGCCGGAAGCCATGCTGGAAACGGGAAGGCCGCCATGATGTTTCAAAATGGCATAACTTTATTGAGACCCGTTTGACAAATAAGTCGCATGACTATAGGCTGTATACATGAGCGCATGACAAAGTGCATGGACGTGATGTCACTAAAAATAACATTACGCATACAACACAATGCCGTCAATAGTTATTCTCATGCACAGCACAGATAGAGGGCTTAGTAGTACGTTTGTGAGCGCGGCTTTTATTAGATAATATAATTGCGCGCATTAAATTCTGGGCATTTAGAGACTGCTGAATGCCAGGTCACGTGTGCACTTAGATTTTAAGCGGTTCCCTAGCACAATTCAGTGGGATTGTTCTAGATGATGTAAAATGAAATGAATGCATGCGTATATGTGATCTTGTGAAGCGAATCCGACTTAAGTGTCCACTGGCGGGTTGTAAACAAACCCAGCAACAGGTGGCCGGACAGAGTCAGCTGAACCTCAGCTGATCGGAAGTCCCAGTCGCAGATGTTTCAAGCTCACGACAGTCAGAGACAGAGCACCACCGGAAGTTGTGAGCTATCCATAAAAATAAAAGTTGTAATCAGACTTTTTTATCGGCTATTTGCAAACTCACGTAGATGCGTACTGCAACTGATATGTGGTGTTATTGACTACAGACGCCTCACTGAAATCGCGTGACATTGTTTTTAATACGCGGACGAAAACGAGCGTCGGGTTTTTATTTTGAAGGTCCGCGCCGTACATAGGTGTATTGCGGTAAACTTGACACTAGCTGCCAGAAGGACGGGGGAAGAAATGGCTGATACCATAGCTGATACAAGACGGCTTTTTACTAAGCCACAGAACCTGAATGACGCTTATGGACCCCCGAGTAATTTTCTAGAGATTGACGTGAGCAACCCTGACACCATTGGGGTCGGCAGAAGCAGATACACCACGTATGAAGTGAGACTGAAGGTGAGCCCTGAAGTATCACATGCTAATGACGTTAGCTCCCAGGCTAGAGAGCCGCCGTCTGTCTCTGTGGTCAGAAGAAGACGTGACCTCTTGACATCGGGGTGTCCGCGGTCCACACTCAGACCAGAGTCCGCTTTTAAACCCTTTATGCGGATAAAAACGTTATTTTTCACGAAACAAGCTAGCTAGCCGACGCTCGTCACAACTAAGCTAGCTAACGCAGGGTGGCTCTTTTGACATTAAATTAACGAGTCATTCGCGATATAATGACGTTTTTTCCTGGCCAAACGTTGTTTAATACGTTCCTGGCAATGTTAAGACATTTTCTTCGACGTTGACAAGTAGATTGTCTTTGACTGGAATTTGTTTACATTAGCCTCAAGTGTTTCCCCACACACACACACTGTGTGACGACATTAAATGTGTTTCACCCGTTCGAACGAGATCAATAAATACACGTGATTTTGGATTATATACACAATAAGATGTAAAACCGAAAGTTAAAGCCTTTCTGGGAAGTTGACTTTAACTTTCAGCCACACCCCACTTGTTTTCTTACTGGAAATAGCAGATAACAGCGTTGGTCACATTTAAGGGCCAGAATAACGCGAAGTTAGGATTGTATACACAACATATTAATGTTACTATAGTGGCGGGGAATGTTGGTTATTTGACAGATTATTCAGTAAATGCCATCCGGTGTGTGACTCTCCAATATCCAGTCAAAGGGGAACAAAACTCAGCAAGTCAGCTTCTCTGCATGAGTAGACAGGATGCAGCTCCCTGATCCTCTCCTGCCCCCCTTGTTTCATTTCCTTCCTCCTGTCTGCTGAAGAACGTGCAGGGGAGAACAAATGCTTTTCTTTTCAGAGAAGGTCCTATAATCCATTGCTAAACAAACAAAGATATAGACTATATCTTTGTATAGGTATGTATATTTTACCATGTGTTCTAAATACATGTGAAAATATTAAGATGTTAGACTATTGGCTTACGCTGTTCAGACATTTGGTAGTAGTGAGTAATCAGTTCAGTGAGTGGAGGAACGGTTAAACAATCTATTGCAAAACCGATCCAGCATCATGTAATTTCATCTGTCACAGACACACGACTCCAACGTCAAGGCCTAACAGCATTAAAAATTATAGAATACTTTCGAACAGCGCTTGTACTGTGCTTCAATCAATTAACACGTTGTGCATGATCATATTAAATTATTGAGAAAACCGAATTGGCAAAATCCCAACTCAATGTCCACTTACCCACTTGTTCTGTTGATTTTGCGACCATATCACACAGTCTTCATCAGTCGGTGGAGTTTGCTCAGTTGTCATGCATCCCTTAGATGTGCAAGTTGTCCATGTAGAGCTCAACTTTTAAAACACAAAACAGACCATTCTTATAGGCTTCATTAAAAACTAAAGACACTGAATTTGAAGGTTTAAAGCTACCAGTTAATAATTTGTCAAGTTTTAAATAGGCATTGCTGAACTGTTGTTTTTACAGCATGAATAACTTTACCATCTCGACAATTTAAGTTAGTTTACAATACAGGAAAACAGTGAGCCAGTGCAAATATCAGGTAGATTATCAATTATTTTCCTTAAAAAAGCATTATTCTCAGGATGTGACATGAGTTGTTTTATAAAGACATTTTATGTGTCATTTTATCGTGACATCTTTCATTACATATCATTTTGTATGCACTGAGCATACCAGTTCTTAACTGACAACCCTGTGGTTAGTGGCCTGGAGCATTTAGATCAGCCCTAACATATTTATAGTTTCTCTTTACCTTAAACAAAACTGACGAGGGAAGAGAAGCTGTCTCCAGGCATTAGGGCTACTGTACTTGATTAGCGTGTAATAATTAGCATATGCGTGTAATCAGCATTATTGTGCACCTCATAGCCCTGTGTGACCCTGCTTTGCATAAGACCACAGAAGAAGCGGCGCATCCCTCGCTTCTCAACAAACGTGGTGTCAACTTTGCTTTGCTTCTCTCCTTCTCCTTTCTTCAGCTTTCTTTGGAAGTGTTTTACTCCATCTCCAGTATGTTAAGAGCGTTAGCCACAAAGCCTCGACCTGGAATGCATAGTGTTTTGCTGTTATTTTTACGTGTCCCATCTTGCTCATTATATTTAGAACTACTTTATTGTGTATGATATTTCTCTACAGTTTTTATGTTATAATTCCCCCCCTGTTCTCACTTGTGTTCGCTTTTCCACCCAAAATCAAGAGAGAGCCCTTGCGGCCGCACTGAGAGAGTCTGCCTAATCCTCTCATTGAGAGAAGAGAAGAATGAAGCAGGCCAGGGTGTGGGGGAGGCTGGAGCGTTTGCTCCCCATCTTTACCCCCCCCCCCCCCCCCCCCCCAACCCATGGGAGGGCAGAAAGCCACCCCCTCACCAGCCTTCATCTTGTTGCCCACTTATCCCATTTCACTCCCAGTTGTGTGCAGTCAGTCACCTAGTTCATAGTGCACTTTTCATTCTCCTCATGATAACTACTCTTTATAGGCGAGGGTTGTGGTCTGCATAGTGTAAACACCAGAGCAAGAGATAATTCCTACTATGATATCAAAGTCATAAAGTTTTACATTTGCCTGAATGATCTCAAAGTGAGTGGGGAAACGAATTGTATAGGGTTGGATTATCATGTGGGAAGCCAACTGGCTGAGAGACGGGATGTATAGTCACTTGTTGACATACTGGCTTAGATTTGTATTTAAAATCAATGGGATCAATCCGGCTCTTTCACTCAGGTTTTTTAATGGGGTGGAAGCTAAGTTCATAGTGAAAGAAGGTGGAGATCTTGTGTTGCCTGAGTGGACTTGTAATGCCCAGAGTCGTTGAAACAATCGATTTTTGTTCTCAATCTAAAACCCTTCGTTTTAGGTGTAGTTAAAATCCGAAAGGCCATAGACCACCAGAAGGTTTTGGGATTTTTTTTCTTGTCTCCTTTCTACCCCTGCACATGTTTTTCATATGGGCAGAGTTGTCCGGTCATACCAGCATACTATTTTTTTTTTTTTGGTCATCGCTTGTTTGAGAGGATCCCCTCAAGCAGCCGAGCATATTTGTTTGGACCCTGGCAAACAAGGGGTTGGAGTTGGTGAGGGGGGGGAGAGGGAGGGGGGGTTGGGTATTATCAACATTTCTTGTCTTTAGCTGGTTCTCATCTCATCCAGAGAGCACATTCAGGGGAGCGAACTTTGGGATCTCACTTTGTTTATGGATAGGAGTACATAAAAGGCCTCTTATAGCTCTGTCTCTCACTCTCACTCAGTCTTCTACCCCTCCTCTTCTCTACTCCAAATAGCTTCTCCCTCTCTTTCTTTCTCTTTTCCATTTGGGCATCGGGGTGGGGGCCTTTGGTCATTAATAAAATGGGGAGAGATGGGGTGTGTGCCTGGGGGGTGGGGCGGGGGGGTGGGTGGCGCTTGTCAGGCACAGTCAAGTGTAATCCAAAGTCTACAGCATCCTCTTCGACAACTATTTTAATGGAAATAGGGAACATATTGTATCAAGGCTACCATATCCTATTTGAAATGACAGTATCAAAAGTGGGAGGTGATACTATGGTAACAAAGCAGCTTTTTGCCAGCTCTGTGAGTCGGAGCGAGGGTAGGCTGTCAGGCCGCAGGGGCCGGCAAGCGAGGGAACGAGTGAGAGAGTACACGGAGAGGCGAGAGAAAAAAAAAAGAGCCATATCCCCAATGCTTTTGTTCCCCATCTCTCTTTTTTTTTTCCTTATTTTGGAATATGATGCAATGAGATGGTATTATGTTTCCATTTTTAATGCTATTATTCTGAAAGGGGGAGTATATGTGAGGGGTAAGAAGGGGGCACGAGGGAGGTTTACTATCCGCACTCTCAAACTTGACTTAATCCATCCTGCTAAAAGCTAATGCATGGTGCCCTTGAACTATTCTCTCAGGAGATGAGTGATCTTTGTCCCCCTCACTCCCACTTTCTCTGTCTCGCTGTTTTAAGGGTTCTGCCTCCTTTTCAACCCATTTTCAATGAGCCTAAGGTATTGTGTCCCACACATTATGAATCACATGGTCTTTCTATGGAGTGTAGATTGCACCTTGTACACTCATAATGGAAAGTGGAGAAGGTACATCTAGCTCAATGCTCTTCCTTTTTTTAAATATAGTATTCTCTCTTTTATACCTGCACGCTCTCTCTCTCTCTCTCTCTCTCTCTCTCTCTCTCTCTCTCTTTCTATATATATATATATATATATATATATATATATATATATATATATATATATATATATATATATATATTCAATTGCTCATGTATTTATAAGTTTTTATCCCCCTTCTACTAACTTTTAATCTGTTTTTTTTTATTCCGTTCCTTAGAGAGGAGTGAAGCAAAGTGTGCCTTTTAGACAATTGATGAAATGCTAAGACCCAGCTGGGTGTGGGCTGGTCCCTTGTTCCAATCACTGCAAGGGCCAGTAAGTTGAGACACCCGGGCCCTAACCTCTAACCAGCCGTGAAGAGAACAGAGGACAGGGAAACCTGATCTTTGACTCTGGGAGCTCTCACGCATCGCCTCTTTCTCTGTATGTATGTGTGTGTGTGTGAGAAGGTGAGTGAGTGAGCGAGCAAGTAAGCAAGACCTCTCATTTTTCAGTTCTGGCGTTTTCGTTCCTCCTCCCCATGCCGTGTGAGGCCAATCTCTTAATCACAGGGTTTGAGAGGGTGAGAGGACTGGAAGGCCAGGTGACTTTCTTTCCTTACGCTCTCACTGCAAACTTCATTATCTGGAGATGAGCGGTGCGACTTCGACTGTGTGTCTAAAAACAGGCTTGAACGCTTTTGCTATTATATTTACATTGTTAACCAGTGCGACTGGTCAAATATTTTTACTTAACATGCCGCATGTGCACATGCGTCATGTACGTGAGAGTGTGTGTGTGTGTGTTTTTCTGTGTGCACATGATGGGATTAGAGTCACGGCGGTGGCAGATTACCTGTAACTGTGATCTGTTGTGGTGGGGATTAACTTTGCGGCGCTCCATGCTGTGAGGTAACATGACGCAGCAGGGACAGAGCACGGTGAGAAGAGAGCGGAGTTAATGCTAGAGCACCGGGGCAATAAAGCTAAGATAATCCACTTCTTCTGTGACCTGAGAAAGAGGAGGAGTGAGGGCCTCATTGACAACTTCACCTGGAAAGAACTTAAAGTATGTGGAAGTTTTCAGGGTTGGTGACTTGATGAAAACTCAGTGGGTTTAAAAAAAAAAAAAGGAGTGTTTGAGTATGAGGTGATACTCGATGTCATGTTTGTTTAAAAAAAAAAATAGCTGCAAGGCTGGTAGTGGTAAAACCAAACATCTCTTAACAGATTCTAAATACAGCTCTTAAATTAATAGCCTAATAGATAAGAACATAGCAGTTTTACCTGCAGCGTCCCTACAACTCCATAGATGTGGATGTATGTGTGGTAGTTGCAGCATTGCCCATATTTCCATTTCAGTCTAAGTACTTCAAATGTGGAAAAACTTTATGATTATTAAATGTTTTTGAGGAGTTGGGAGGTGAAACTAAACAAATGTTGGATATTTGACACAACATGCTCTTGGCCTGAAGCTACTTTTCATCACAAAAACCAATGCCATCAAACACAGAAGCCACGAAACACTAATGAGATAAATGAGATTTCATTTTTAAATTTCCCTTTTTTTGAAGTATCTGAAAAAAGGGACAAAAGAAGTCTGTTGCATGAAGAAACAAACACAGAAAAAAAATCCATTCCATCGACTCCAGTAAAATGATATTTATAATATTTAATATACAATACGTTGCGACATAATTGCAATCGTTTCCTTGTGAGGTTTGTATCACTCGAACATGCAACACGCAGCCATGTTGGCGGTTCTGATCGTCATTATCAAAAAATGATCAAGAGTTTTTTTCTTTCCCACCAAATCTGGTCAGGCTCCTTAATTTTGAAGAGGAGAGATGAATGAGCGAAGGGGAAGAAAACTAATGCCTGCATTTCCCCCATTGAAACACCACTAGAGGAGTCTCAAGGGCAGAAAATCTGACTTATTATCACCAAGCAGGGGAAATATCTATAAAGAGGAAAAAGACTGAAAGGGAGAGACCATGAGGTTGAAAGGACCACTCCTGCACCTCTTCAATTAGTCATGTACAGAGCAGATGAAGCTGCAAACCTCCCGAGTTTTTCTGCTCTTCATTTATGACCCCCCCCCCCCCCCACACACACATATACTCAAATACACATTTTCTTTTTTGTTCAGCCATTTACTCAGCCTTGTAGTTAACTCTCCTTTACTACACCCATCAAATGTTTCGACTCATCGATCAGCTGTATTCATGCTGCACCCACTCTCAAGCTTTTGCTCTTATGATTCCTTCTACCACGAATTCTGACCTTCTGTGAATGTGGCCCGCCAATGAAATGCTCATTCACTCCCTCCTCCTTTGTACATTGTCGTGGGATGGCCATGTACTGTCAGGACTAGTGAAGAGGGTTGGCTTTGTGCTGTAATGTGCGGTTCGCTTCAGTGTTCTGTCAATGTCGAAACATCTCCTTTTTTTAATATGAAATTCACTCTGAAGTGGCTGCCAACAGCAATTTAGAATTAGACACACATCCCTGCAGAGACGAACACAAACGCACACACACACACACAAAAAAAAAAACGCAAAACATTCTGATTGCAACAGACCTTGGTGAGCAAAAGCATAAGTGAACTTTTTTTTTTTTTTGCCTTGAGGCCGATTTCAATTTTCCCTATTCAGTACTGTTCAATTTGAAGGAGTGTGTGTGTGTTTGTGTGTACGTGCGTGTGTGTGTCCACAGACCAATCTACCCATCTTCAAGCTGAAGGAGTCTTGTGTACGGAGGCGGTACAGCGACTTTGAGTGGCTCAGAGCAGAGCTGGAGAGGGAGAGCAAGGTGAGCCATTGAGGGCAAATTCAAACACAAACACATCGGAGCACTTGACTAATCAAATAAGCGAGCACAACATTAAAAACAATGATCTGCAATGATTTCTCATTTGAAGGATAGTCGTTAAGAGATCTGTGTGGTTTCAGTTCACATGTGTACAGTATGTGCCGTTTGCTCAATGTCTCACTAGTAATGAAGTCCTGTTTTTTTGCCTCAGAAATTAATGATTATATTGTACATAAAGGATTTCGTTACAGGGTTTTTGTTTTAGTTTTTCTTAAATATAAGCTCTATATTCTCTTCAATGCCGGTTTCACTACTGCTGTGTGATTTTCTGCGGCTGCTCTTTTGTTTTAGGTGGTTGTCCCACCTCTTCCAGGCAAAGCTCTTTTCCGGCAGCTTCCTTTCAGAGGGGATGACGGGATATTTGATGACTCTTTCATCGAGGAGCGGAGACAGGGTCTGGAGCAGTTTCTTAACAAGTAAGCTTCACCACATCTCCTCAAGTCCTCTATTTAGCAATGAGGTTAAAACGATTTACTCTCCCCCATCTTGTTCTTTGTCATTGCGAAGCGCTCACAGCTTCTGCCTTTCGCAGCATATTATCTTGACAATAAAACACTTTGTGCAATAAGTAGATTCAACTTTTTCACTTATCTTCATATTGTTAACAAACTGAACCCACAGAAACAGGCAGGTCTCTTTCTAACTATCCTCCTTAATTCTCTTTTATAATTACCTCGCAAAGGACAAGAACAGTGAAAGAGGACTCAAGTGCGCACCCCCACAACATAATTTTTCCTACATTTGTTTTATTGTTGATGCGTAATTTATGATAATTGCAGCTCAAATTACAGCGCGTGGTTCCATGGGATGGTGTGTGCACCTCTGCTTATTTTTGATCCAGCATGTCCTCATTTTCAGTTGCGGAACAATAAAAGTTACAGTGCGATTGTAATTATTTGCTTTGATTGCAGACTTGGCCATTATCTTTGTTTCATGTGCAAATGCATCAATGTTTCCTGTTTGAATATTAAGTGTGCAAAGATAGTTGAGAAAATTAAAATCCATAAATGTTTTTGAAGACGATGAGAGTCACCCTGCCCCCCCCTTGCTTCCCATGAATGGAACACTGCTGTTGATCATATCATATCATTGTTCAGACGTAATACCGGCCGATGTGGCTGGCAGCATTGTTTAATCTGTGATTGAGAGCATTGTGTAGAGGAAATCTTTTTGGAACGGTAAACATGATTGTCGCTGTTAAACGGAGGAGAAGTAGAAGAAGAGAGAACTATTTGTTTTTGATTAGGACAGTCAAACCGAATTCATGCTTCAGGTAGAAAAGAAGGGCATTCATCCTTTCTTCAAAAGAAAAAAAAAGTCAGGTTGAGATTTAAAATGCTTCTGACCTACCTTTTCCTTGATGTCAGTATTTCCCAAACATATTAAAAAAAAAAAGGTTTAATGTGCACGAATCTGATTTTTCTATTTATTGATCTGTTATTTGACATACAAAACCTTGGTTTCTGGGTCACCCTTCTGAACTATTTCCCATTAGAGGTTAAGATGCATGCATATGTACAATGTCATCATGTTGATCTGTTCCCACAAAACGCACCGTTTATTTTACAGATAATTGACCGGTCTCAGGTGCACTGGCTCATTCTCGTTAATCTCTCCTGCCTCATCCGAAGAGACAGTCAGGAAAAGCCACATGTCGTGGCTTCAATAGAGGAAAGGCACAGCAGAAAACATACCATGTTTTCTAGACTTAGTGATGTGCAAATATTTCGTAATTGTCATGGTAAAGTACTGATGTATTCCCACACCTATCCCCCAAACTCTGATTTCATATGGTAGAGGGAGCTCATTTACTGGTTGTTGAAGCCCTTACAGAGGGCTCTTGCGTATCCTTTTAGTCCATGTTGATAGACTTTCCCTTCCACAAGATTTTAATTGACGCCTGTCTTTTTCTCTGGCTGGAAGGCGCAAGAAAAATCATTACAGAGTAGTAAGAGCCACAGGACCACAATATTACATCTAAGCATTTGGCAAAAATGAAATGAGTGTGAAAAACACAGATATAATGGACCGTGATTATGACCTGATCTAAATATACTTCATGGCTTGTTGTGTTCGACTATAAGTGATCTACACCTACAAGTAAGTATGATATATTCTTAAAAATGCAAAAACATGTACCTCCACATTTCTTAAATACACACTACATATACTGGCAAAAAATGGTAAAAAATAGTCAAAACAGTCATTTTGCATATTTGCATATCTGGTAAATCTATGGCATTAAAACCCAATAGGTGGTTATTATTTTTTCTTTTTGGTATTTAACATTTTGCGTCTTTATTATAGTGAAGGTAGAAAGATGATTGGAAGTGAGGGGAGATAGAGCAAGGGAGAAATGCAATGCAACAAAGGTCCCCAGCTGGACTCCAACTGGGAATGTTGCTGGTCATGGTCAGTGATTGAAACACCCTCCAGTTACCAGGATGGCCCAAACTACTCTTGATTTTTAAGTGTGCTGTTAAAGGTACACTATTCTATCACAATGCATTGCAAAATAGATTAAAGAATATGCTCAGAGCCGGGGGAAAAAAACATTAAAATACGACTGTGGATGCTGGTAAAACTTTGACTGACATCAAGTATTGCATCATTTCCAAGACACGACATTAAGTCATTCAGAGTGCCTTATGAGGGCAAAAAACAAGACCTTAAGATTGCATTTAAAAATAAAAATACATAAAAAGTAAAAGGCAGTCACAAGCAAATGAATTATGTTTTAAGATTTAAATGAGCCAACTGATTTGGGAGACCTTATGTATTGAGGAATCTTGTTCCACAGGTGAGGTGAAACTGTTCCTTCTATTCTTACAAGCAAATCAGAAATGTATTTGGGCCCGAAACCATTTAGGGCTTTATAAACCTAGGATTTGGAAAAAAAAAATATTCTTTGACACACAAACCCAAAGCAGTATTAAGGTCCAGAGTACTACGATTCCTTTTCTTGATATTAGTGAGGACTCACAGCAGCACTCTGAATGTTAGATTTCTTTTAATTTTTTTTGCTAAGTCCTTTCCTGATGGAAAATAACCACACAAGTTTATTCTGCTAAGTGTACAACAGTTATGTAAATCCTCTTTTATAAAAAATATATTCATTTTGTTGTATTACAATATTAATGATAAATAAATATTTGTATACTTTCTACAATTAAATGTTCTGTGGAATTGGCACAAAAGAATTAAAGTGTGTGTTGTTTGTTTTTTTTTATATAAAAAGAAAATGTGTATATAATATAAATTGCAACATGGGTAGTTTGGCTGTGCTTATAGTGTCTGGATTTGGAAATTATAGATCGATAATATTTTGAACATTTTTTCTTTTCACACAAAATGTAAATTTGTCTGAAAAAACACATTTAACATGAACCAACATTACCAAAGATACATTATAAATTTAATATGGAACATAATGTTAAACACTATAAGTGGTAGGGGGTCTCTGCTCTATCTCTCTATGAACTAAGGGGTTCAAGCTCTGATTGGCCTAATGTTAATGACCCCTTGATCAATAGATCAAGCTATTGAGACCTTTAAACCTTTAAAACATCACTTTATAAAATGCCTTTCCATTTAGAATCCTGTGTCATGTTATTCATCAGTTGTTAAACTCACATTACATAGGTGGCACCTCTCAAACAATCCCACAAAAAAGGAGTTGAATCAAAATGTTGACTCAACAGCTTCAATTAATGATTTCCTATCATTTTTCTTGCGGTCACTTATGCTAAATCTTTTCATCCAAACGTTAGCTGCCCTTATGTCTCTGTCCCCATGTTCTTCTTTTGTCTTTTGAACAATTGGTCAACTTGAAACCTGTCTTTTGCCCTTGTGTGTTTCAGAGTGGCCGGTCACCCTCTAGCCCAAAACGAACGATGCCTGCACATGTTTCTACAGGACGAGTCTGTCGACAAGAGCTACACCCCGTCCAAAATCAGACAAGCTTGAAAGAAAAAGACGGCTCTGCTTGGCCTAGTCTGGCCCGGCCCCGCTCAGGCTTGCTTGGCCTGACAACCCAAAGCTCTCTTCACTGCTCCAGGTTTCTCTCAGTTAATAAACATTTCAGTGACAACTCCCCTCCCTTATCCCCCCCCCCACCTGAAATAATGTTGTTCACTGCCTCTTTTACTTTAATTAGTGACCCTGATCAATGTTTTTCACCTTCTAATTGGAGTCAAGAATGTTCGACACATAACTGTGGTTGAAAGTAATTTATAGTAATTTCTCTTTATGTCTGGAAATGCCACTAACATGGATATATTATGTATTTATCATTAGCTATGTCTTGAATATATTCATTTATATAGTAACATTGAATGAACGTTCTATGTATGCAAAGCTCCTGTAAAGACCCATCCATCGTATATTCAATATTGGCATGTTGCAACTAAACACACTCACACACTCTCACACACACACACACACTTGATGGGCCTTGACTTTCGAATCACACTTTGATCCTCTCTTGACAAATGAAGAACATGTGTGTGTGTACATCAAACAGCACTTGCCAGGTTATCACAATAATTTTCTAGAAAGAAAGAAGTAATTTACACAGAGGGAACTGCAGTATTTCTACAGGCTATAATGCATTTTGAGATTTGTATACTGCTGTGCCATTTTTGTTTATTTTGAAGATTTTCCAATAAAATAGGTGAAATGTCCACATGCATAAGTACATTTGTTGAATTTGAGTGTGTGACCCGTCTAGTATTATACACAGGATAGCTGCTGTTAGAAATGGCCAGTAATGTCAAAGTAGATCTGGATAATAACTGCAACTACAGCTACTTTAAATGTATTATTGAATAAATACATAAACTGGATCCTCGTTACAAAGACAGTATAGGCCTGTTAGTTTATATAACCTGTCCTGAGTTTTTATTTCGATTACATAAATGAAAATCTTTTGAAGTTATTCCTTACATCGTTGGCACAAATTCGAAGAATAGCATCACTTCTATTGCAAAAATGTGTCCAAACAAGTGTTTATATCTTGCGCTGTATGGAAACTATTTAACTCTGTGTCTTTATTCTCTTGGTTACAACTAAATATTTATAACTCCAAATATTTACAGCAGAGTAAAATCACAGGCCACAAATGGTTCCAAGTGCTGAATATTATTTTATCCAGTGTTAGTGTCTAACTTCACAAAGTCGACCTAAACATTTTTTAATGCTGCGTCTCGAACAGGACACACCAACACAAACAGGACAGTAACCACTTAAATACAGACACCATCTTCAGTTTGAATGTAGTATTACAGTCAGGAGGAAATGCAAACATGTCCTTTTTGTTTTCCATAAAAGTCTTTTCCTCTCTGCCCCCCCCCCTCCAAAAAAAAAATATCTTCATAGAGTTGGCACCTCTTCTTTGTTGCCCAGTGCGTTTGGTTTCAGCACTGGATCAATGGACAGCGACTCGCATCCATCCATTACGCATGCGTCATCTTTTTTTTTTTCTTTCTTTTTTTGGTATCCTCCATTGGGATTGAGCACAGCAATAAAAGACTCAATTGGTCGTCAAGCTCATTGGTCTCATAGACACTCAAAAAAAACACAAACTTCTTTAATATATAACATTTTTTTTCAAATAACTGGCAGGCCGCGTTTGCCCACACCAGAGATCATAGAGCCAATTCTATAATGAGAGTTACAGGCTAATCCTTAACTAGAGCAACTGTTAACAGGCTACTTGGTGAATTACGGCTCTCTCTCTCGTTTTTTGCAGTTTTTCTTTCATTTGGAGCTTACAGGCCTAAATAGAATGTGAGATTTTGTGCTCAGCAACAATTCAACCCCACGGTTACACGTGCTCCGGTTTGACATTCTGTCCACTGCTGGGTGGGTCTCTCCGGGCCTTCACAGCTCTAGTCTCTTTTTTTGTATTATTATTATTTTTCCGCACCGCAGGACAGGTTTGGCGGGAAGCTCATATGTCGCTGGATTTGTACATGTCGGAGAGGAGCCTGGTGATGGGCACGTTGCCGATGGTCTTCTTGAAGAACACCTCCTCTATGGTGGACGGGCCCACCGAGCGCAGCGCCGGCAGCAGCAGGAGCAGCTTCCCGAAGCGACACGGCTGAGTCGGGTACCTGAAACACAGCAAACTCCGGGGAGTCAAAAAAAAAAAAAGAAAAAAAAACCCAACGTCTATTTTCCCGGTGTTTAGCGATAATTGCCTGAGTCACTTTCAACAAAGCCGCGTCCAGTTGACGCACACCTGTGCCAAATAGCTGCTAATTAGGCGCTTCTGTCGCACCTGTGCCAAATTACAGCAGCGTACACTGTCTTATTGCTTCCTCTTCTATTGAACGCGGCTGCTAATGGTTTGTCTGGAGACCTCGCGTCATGGCGGAGAGATGTTGGCGTTTACCTGGTGTGTATGTAGCTGTTGAGGGTCAGCTGCGCCTCGTCTTGTAGCGCGGCGATGGCGCTAGCGTTGCGGAAACTTCTTAACTCCGCGTCACCGTGCGTGGGAACTGTAACATACAAGCAGGGCGTCCGCTGTTTAAAATAGTGCTGGTTTTACGCGTGTTTTTTTTTTTGTTTTCATACGACGCCTTGTTTCAATCATAAAGTGACTCACCGGCTTTGAATGTCACGATACATTTCAAACAGGCGAACTCTGTCGCGTCGAGACGCATCTGTCTGAATCTGGTCACCACCTCTTGGAGTGCTTGTATCTCAGACATGATCTTGTTCATCCGTTGAGACTCCGTGTTTTCAGTGTTCATCCCTGGGGAAAAAAACACGAAACACGAAAAAAAACGTTTTACTTCTGCAGATCCATGAGATTTCGTTCAGGATCACTCGTGGCTTTTACATACCAGAGACAGCGAGCAGGGTGGTGGAGTCCACAGGAATGGCCCACTGCGCAATTCCGAGGACAAATAATTCCCTCCAAGCGTCCTCCAACAGAATAAGCTGCAAAAGAGTAATTGTTTCGCTGTTTAACTCCATTGGAAATGGTGAGCAAAAGCCCAAGAATTAAGTATACACACGCACGACAGCTTAGATTATACTAATACAAACGGGAAGAAAACTGCTCATAGTTAAAAGTACATACAGTTTTAAACTGACAGATTTAAAATGCACGCACAGGTGACTCCTCGAGTTTTTGTGGATAAACCAGGGAGAAAAATGAACAATTTATGTAGAGGAGTGCAAGCCTCCAACATTAGGAGTGAACAGGTAGTTCAGCATTTAATAGAACAGTAGCGTCTGCCTGAAGGAGTTGGAACAAAACGACTGGCAAGCAGGATGGCATGGAGGGTCTCTGATAAATGAGCTGTGCGCTGACAGGCTGACTCCACGATGTCTGTTCAAGGATTTACACTCTTGTACAACGAGATTCCCAAACCACAGCGTTAAGGAGCACTGCTCTCAATTAGACAATGGTAAAAAGTGGTAATATTGAACATTATTCATACACCACCATTAAGTAAATATTTATTATGCGATTTTTAATATTATCGACAGTAATTTGTGTGAGATGGGTATATTCTCTCCATATGAAATCTGTGCAACGTTCCAAAAACAAAGCTTCTAACGTCGTTTGGCGTCAAATATTTATAACAAGTGGATAATATGAGAACTATTGATAGTAGTGACTTGTTACATAAGGTGTCTCCTGATTTAATCACACGCTTCTTGTGAATGCTCTTCTCTAAAATAGGCCCACAGTAAAAATGTGAAAACCCTTGCATTTATATGGTTGAGTATTTTCCAAACGCGTATGTGTGTGTGTGTGTGTGTGTGTGTAACTCTTCTGTTCTCTTCTAAACCAGTCAAACTGTACCTGGTCTGTTAAGGGGAGAGTGGAGAACGCGGGCACGCTTTTCGCCCACTTGATGCTCATGAACAGGAGGCGCGCCGCCGACTCGCACACAGACTCCGTCGCGACCTCATAGAGGTACATGGGTGTGCCGTTGACTTCGTGGGGATACTGGAGGACAAAGTTTGAAATCAGTTTTATCATCATTATTTGTTAAAATGGAGCACAGCTCGGATTATTGCGCACCACAAAGGTCAAACTCCAAGCCACAGCACCTGCTTCTATAATTACAGCTGTTGCTTGTGGTATATTTACAGTGAGAAATCTAATTGGTGGATTTGTGGCTTATACAGGCTTCTAAATCGGAGCAAGAATTTCAACTTCTAACCCTTAGCGGAAAAAACGTAATCCTATAATAAAATTTGGGAAGTTTAATACAACTATCCATAAAATATAAACGTTTAAGAAATTAAAGTTTCTTAATACATTTTGAATAAATTGCTATTAAATCCTTAGTTTAGAAAACTTAAGTTTTCTTATTCCTATAGATATCTCAGAGGAATATAGAGATCTAGATAAGTCTACTAATAAATCAAGTATAATTTATATCTAGTAGCATATTTGAGAAAATCATAAGTATATTTTTTAAATAATTCTAATAAAGAGAACAAAAATATACCTTCGGTGTGGGCTGTGCCAAACCCACAATGGCCTGTCGCTCCGGTGTGGTGGCGACTGCACTCATCTCTAAGTTGTGAGGCTCCAGCTGTGTGACGGTGGTGAAGAAGGGAGGGCCAGGCAGAGAGGATCCCGGGAAATGGGTCGATGATCCATTCACCTCTTTATGGCCCCGGAAATATAGGGCGACCTGTTTGCGGATGGTGGACGTCCGGGGCCCCCTCTCGTGTTGAACGGCTGTGAAACGAGTCAGCAGTGACACAGAGTGAAGGAATGAACCCTCACCAACCTTAACTATTAAAACAACCAACCTATTACAACCTAACTACCTAAAAAAACGAATTAACAGCTCAAAGTGCAAATTTTGTTTGTGTGGAGGGAAATTAATTGGCTATAATGAGTTGCGTAATCGTGCCTCCATGGAGTAAAAATAACATGCCCTCTAAAACAAGTAAATAATATGTAATTATCAACGTGTTACTTCTTTTGATGCTCGATTAAGAGAGTTAATACATGTTTTAATCAGAGTTGTCCTCGAATTCGAACACCACTGCATGACTCGTCTATGGCCAAAGATATAATTACATCAAGCCCGTATTTACCGTCTTTATTCATGTTCACTTCCAGACACTTTTTCAACCGGCACGCTCGGCACTGGTTTCTGTGAGTTTTGTCTACAGGACAACCGCCCTGTGCAGAAAGAGAGCGAGGGAAGAAGAGAAAGAGCGTTACAGCTTCCGTTTAAATTAATCTCCGCTTACACAACAGAAGGCTTCTCGCTATTATCTTCCTGGGAGGCCAATCTCCAGGTGAAAGACCGTGCTATTATCGTGTAGTTATCGACCTGCTCCCCTGCGGCTCCAGAGGATAAGTACTCCATCCCGCCCTCTGCTGCCTAAATCCTCGCCTTCGAGTCATATTAGATTGGATTACACCTGATATATTACAGCACATGGTGTTTAGCCCAGTGCTTAATGGTACAGGCATGACACAATTAGGCTCATCAAGGGAGACTTAACACACTACCACACGGGGAAGCCAAATGGAATGCGCGCGTAAAATTGCGCATTCTGTGCGTAAAGCTGTTAATGTTCTTTGAACGAGGAGCAGGAACGTCACGTCACTTAAATCCCGCTTTTAATAATCAGATGATAAACACACGTCTAGGGACAATTACAGAAATGGATGCATGGTGACAACATATCATTTATTTATTTAGAATAAATTAGTATCCCCTTTGCTCGTAGCTCCAAATTACCTAATTTCTTAAATACAATGAAAAGAGACATGATTAAAATGAGCCAACTTATAGTCAGTTCATTTTTCCACTTTATGCCCATCTGAATATTAGTATAAAAAAACCTAAAACTTAAATAAAAGACTGAGGCCTCACCTGGGAGCCGGATTTACAGACGTACGTCCTATTTCTGCGGATGCTCCTCTTGAAGAATCCCGAGCAGCCGTCACAGGCGTAAACACCATAGTGTTTCCCTGAGCTGCGGTCACCGCACACTTTGCACGGGATGTCCAGAATCCGACCTGAGAGAGGCCGAATTTCAATTAGATACAATGCTCACCGAATTATGAAATATCGTGAGGAATTTAAGATTGAATACAAATTCGTGGGAAAAATATTACTGAATTTTGAATAATGCAGCCTTTTCTTAGTTTCGCAGTTTTAGTTATGCAATCAGTGAAGTTTCACAGATGTGTCAGGGTTACCTGCGTGATTTGGCACCGTGTGTGTGCCAAAAATGAACACGTTTGACACTAGAAAACTGTGAAGCAAATTAGTTTTTTTGTCCGACAACCCTACCACAAACACACACACATGCTCTGGACAGCGCCTCGTCTGACCATGGGAATTCACTGCGCACATTTCAAGAATAAAGTCCGGTGGGAAGCGTCATATCTGAGCTCTCTAAGACAATGGCCTGAGGGCGCACAATGGAGACATTAGGGGAAAGTGTTAACTTAATGATTTTCCCCCATTGAACCTCGTCTGACTGCCTGGATCTCGACAAGCTGCCAACTCCCCTTCATAATAGGACTCGACAGCTGCTTTATCCCGCAGGTCTATAGGCCCCAGGATTAGGGAGTGACACTGCGCCATGAGAATAATGCGCACCAACTCGTTTCACCAACTCAAATGAAGTGTATGTAAATCGACCCCGGTGTAGATGAAAAAATGTGATTTTTTTGTGTGTGAAGATTTTATATTCAAATCAACGAAAAAGAAGTATATTTGTATGCATATGAGGGAGTCTTTTTTTTATTCTGGAGGGAATAGCCGCCTATGTAATTACACTGACGTTTTGCCACCTGCTCATTGATTCACCAGTGACCCGTCAAAAAGGGTAGCATGGGAATAACTAGTCAGCGGCAAAAACAATGACTCCAGAAGCGAATCATAGAGCTCCAATTGCCAGATTATTAAGAATCAGAAGACCATAAAGGCTTTTCAACTGTAGGCCACAA
This sequence comes from Lepturacanthus savala, assembly GCA_030544235.1. NCBI lineage: Eukaryota > Metazoa > Chordata > Actinopteri > Scombriformes > Trichiuridae > Lepturacanthus > Lepturacanthus savala. The sequence goes on from CM060477.1 coordinate 11,699,282, forward strand.
CCGTGTAATTGCCATACAGAGAGAAGCATTTATGTCTGTTGAGAGTATTTTTGGCCTGTTGAAAGTCAACTCCTTATCATGAGAACAATTCAAAATATTAAACCTACATAATTACTTATCAATTATTATTGACAACTATTATATTTATATAGAGATAGACATTTTTAGTTTTCAGCCATTACTCATTTCAGTCATCTATTGATTACATGATATTAAATAAATCATGTTCATTTGCGAACTGCCTCAATCCAATTTTGACCGTATAATTTAAAGATCACGAAAGAGTTTGAACAAGTTAAGACCAAATATAAAACTAGATTTCTTGGCGTCAATTAAAAAAAAATGTCGTACAATTTTGTTATGAGGGAGGGGGGAATGTATTTAACTTCCCGCTGTGGGGGTCCAATTCGCCCCCATTGTGTGGCGTAATTGCTAGAAGATATATGGCATATTCCATTAACGTAATCACCATCAAGGCGAAAACCTGCTAAAAGAGGTGGGAATGAAGTTTTAGTGAGTGGAGGAAATGTTGCTCTGACCACCCATAAAGTGGGGGTGAACTTGAACGATAATTGTGCTGTTTCAGTGTCGAGTTGATTTATTCTAATTTAGAATTGATTATCTATAGCAATGCGAACATATGAGGGCCGTTTGCTGCGTAAAGGAAGCACTTTTCACATGAATAGCATATATCTGGATATAGAAGAGGAAACTGAAAAGAAATTTAATTCCCTTTCAAACAGAACCATAGCCGACTTTAGGCCTATATTATAATTTAAGTGTGATTTCAATTGAATTCATACGAGGCCTAAAAGAGGGATAATTGCTGAGGTTGGGGGGGGGAAAACGCCCACTCACATATAATCCAAACCACAAGAATTCTTTGATACTTTATTTTTTAAATTAGTGAATGCATTCATGATTAATTCAATATACTGGAGAATTTTTAAGGCGCACAGGCAGACACAATCACACCTTCGGACAGATTAGAGTTTATGTGGTTAATTTAAAGGAGTCGAGTAGCTGCATGGAAAGATAAATATCTCTTACAGAAGCCTTAGAATCAAATTAACGGTGGATATCTCTGTTTATTCCATTATTCTCGTTTACAGGCTTCATTGTAAATAAAATTACAGGCAACAAGTGGCATTAAGTGCGACGCTTCAAATGGGAATATTCCAAAAGTGCATTGGACGCAGATTAATTCGTTTACCTTTCAAATGCGTAAATCTACTTTAGAAAATATAATCCTGACGTCACGGATACAAGTTTAGGCGGCTTTGCACTTAGGGGAAAAGACACGGACGACAGCAGCTTCCCTACGGGGTCACATTTTCAAACCAGGAGGAAACTGGCTTGATTATCATTGTTATGAAGCGGGTGCAACAGATTTCTATGTCTTTATATTTTACACGTCCTGGCAGAATAAGGCCTTGTAGCAGTTCCTCTTATTTAACACATCGGGCTACTCAATATTCTGCAGAAGCATTAGGGAAAGAATAGAGACACTTACTTGATTTGACGTTCAGAATATCCAAACAGCCACTTGTTGATCCGGCGGGTTTGCTCATCATGGATACTCGACTTTATAATAAAGTATAGAAAGAAAAAAATGTCTTCTTCTTTAGTCTTAATGGCAAAAAACAATACAACTCGTGAAGCCGCCGCACTTTCCTTTAATTTCTTTTGTCAGCAGCGATGAAAGTGGCAACTCGGAGTCCCGAGTTGCCCAAGTTGACGACTCCTGAATCAAGACGATTGCGCATCAGGCGCTCTTCGCCTTTGCGGTGGTCGGGACTCCCTCGCAGACGTGCAGCCCCCCTGGACGCGCGGATAAACCGGACCGCAGCCCCCCGCGAAGGCGACCGGTCAACGGCGGCGGCGGCGGCGGCAGCGGCAGCCCTGCAGCTCGGGGCGCAACAGCCGGTGCATAAAGTTCGAGTTGAGAGAAAACGCTGCCCGGAGCGACTGAGGTACAGCGGCGGGGAACAGAAAAGGCACAGAAAATAGTTCGGGTTAATTCTGACAGGTGAAAGCTTGTTAAAACCAGGACACGATGTGACTTTCTGCTGCGAGTTCCCCAAATAAGCCTTGGTAATATTTATGAGAAGTGTAAGGGGGAGGCTGGAGGGTGGAGATCTCCACTTCCTTCATCCACTTGGCTTTCCACTCCAAACTCTAGCCTGACGTCACTGGCTGCGTGTGTGTGTGTGTGTGTTTGCAAGGGTGTAGGTTTTGTTTGAACATTGGTGGGGGCACATTAAGCAGGGGGTCTGGGGTCCTCCCTCCTGAAATTTTGAGGGTCAAAAACTTCATTTGTTGCATCGTAGTGATTTTTTAAATTGTAGGCTACATATTTGTGCCTTTTCTGCATTAATTTCTGGTGTAAATATCTTTATTTATATTAGGGAAAAAAACTAAACCAGATGATGTAGTATAATGTAGGCTTTTAAACGTTCTATGTTACATTTATATATTTATTCTCCTGTAGATTAATTTTTCTCATGTAATATCCCTGCTGAGTCAACACACAGACATGATTTACTTTTTAATTTTTTTTTTTTCAAAATAAAAGTCCTCTGCTACTTCCATGTTTTTACTGGGGGAAATACAGGAGCAAATCTCCCCTGCAACCCCCTGAAATATACACCTGTGTGTGTGAGAGAGAGTGTGAATCTTGTGATAAACCTCAAACTAAGACAGTTGTAATTTTGTAATCTTTTCATTAACATTTTGCACGGAAGAAACGTGAACAGCAGTTGAATTGAGATGAAGCCTGTAAACACGGAACTATTTTGCTTTACACCAGGGGTCTCCATCCCTGGTCCTAGAGAGCCGCTGCGGGTGCAGGCTTTTGTTCCAACCAAGCAGTGACACACCTGATTCTACTAATCAACCTTTAGAGCCTTTGCTAAGGACACTCATTAGTAGAATCAGGTGTGTCACTGTTTGGTTGGAACAAAAGCCTGCACCCACAGCGGCTCTCTAGGACCAGGGAAGAGTTTTCACTGAGAAGTTTCAGAATGCAGGTAATGGACTCAGGCTGGCAGCACATTAAACTGCAGTATAGCAGCGTATGGGCCTGCAGCTCATTGTGTCTGATACAATCCTTAAGATTCAAGGACACTGAGTGAGTATTAACAAAGACCTGGGGTAGAAATGTAATTTTATGAATTATTATTGAAAAGGTTATAATATGATCAAAGGCTATTATAATAAGATACCACTGTGCATTCTAGTTAAAATGTAAGTAGTTTAAAACAGACTTAATATAATATTGTCAAACAAGTATTTATGTCTTAGTCATTTGTTTTTCAGTCCTTGTTTATTTGTGGGTTGTTATACATAATCAACTTTTTTTTGTTCATGGCTTTTTTTTAATGTAAAACTAACTGTTTTATGCTTCTAGTGTTTCTTAACCTGTTGCTGTTCTCACATATCTGTCATTTCAGCAGCGTTATTAGTCAGGGACTACAGCTGACAAGCTACATTATGAGTTAAAATCATAATGCAATATAGGTTAAATGAACAAAAGATTTTTTGTTTTTGCCTTTTAGAAAACTTTTAGAAAATCTCAAACATTGGTGTTTAAACCCCTGTCTCTGCTGTGTATCTGAATGTAACTCAACCTAATTTAATCATTATACAAGAACAACATATAGGCTATGAATAAACAAATAAAACATGCCAGTACTATGAGAATTGACTCAATAATGGTATGTGTACAACTGATTCCTTATAATGTTATAATACTAGCATTCTTTGAGTTTTTATTATTATTATTTAACTTTTTTGTAGTAAACATGCTCCCCACTAAACATTCTTATTTAATACTTTTAATTTGACTTTAGTTTTAATATTTTAGCCTTTTTCAGTATATCTGTACTACTATCTTATCTATTCCGATTTTGATTGACTTACATTTGACTTCTCTCCTGCTTTTACCGCAGTCTTCCTCGCTCACTTTACATTACGATACAGCTTGTAAGGAGACGGCACAACCCGTCCACAATACTAGCCAATAATAATAATAATAATAATCATAATAACAAAATTCGATACGATATGTTTATTTTAATTAATCAATTAATTAACTAACATCCACCGTGTTGCTGCGCCTCCCAGCTCTCTGTAGGCAGCCTTTAGATTTAGGGCAGTGAAGTACAATCCTCGGCCGGCTGTCCGGAGGCCGGGGTCGGGCCGCAGGGCCTTCTCACTGACACCCTGACCTTGACAGCTTGCTGCGCTTTCGCCGGGTAACTCCAGAAATCCATATTCTGTTTTTAATTGTGTTCATTCCCACGGTGCACCGGGGGCCATATGGACGCACAAAGTGTCGATTTAAGCGGACAGGGGCGAGGCGGAGAGGCGTAGTTAATTGCAATTAGTCATTGTTGTGTCTTTCAACCTGCCCTTTAGCTGAACAGCTAAAGCTGGGGACTAACAAGCCAGAGGAGAAATCACTATAATATTCCTTTGATTTTCCTGCAGAGAGCCTTTAGTCCTCAATAGGAAGTTTGCAGCCATTGTCTGCGTGTGTTTTTTTATATTTCCCATTAAAAAGTCCCCATAATAAAGGCTACAATACACCTTTTTATGTGTGCTATTATCTAGACTTCTTCCATTAAAGAAGAAAAAAGATTAGTTCATTGTAAAACACGTTTTAATAGTTATTTAAAAGATACTATATAGTAATAAACAAACCACAAGCAAAATTGAGCCAGTTTCTTACATCAGAAATCATGATGCCATTTTTAGAAATTAATAACATTTACACCGTGTGTGTGTGTGTGTGTGTGTCTGTGTGTGTGTCTGTGTGTGTGTGTGTGTGTGTGTGTGGGTGGCTGGAGTGAGTGAATGGTGAATGTGTGACATAATCTCCTTAACTCGTCCTAATCCTCGTCATTCACTGATAGCCTTTACACAAATATAACCAACATCATGGTTGCCGGGGTTGCCTTCTTTCGCTTTTTTGTATTAGTGACTCTCTTCTCCTCCAACAGTCAATGAAATGATGCTGACAAAGGGGCAGTGGATTGTGTATCTGTTTTTTTTTTTTTTTTTTTTGGGAGGGGGGTTGGCGCTCTGCACAAGTATGCGGATACTTGACGTATAAGTCTAATAGAAGTCACCGCAAAACAATACGAAGGTGTGTCCCCAGAGTCCTGACAAGTTAGATTATTCTTGAGACGTATGGGGGTAAAATGACCCCTTCAGGCCATGGAGGATGCGTCGTATAGAGAATTCCCTGCGTTTATTTTACTTCTCCATATACAAATCTAAAGTGCGGTGCAGGCTGTAGTGGGACAAACATCAACGGGTTTGTTTTTCATTCTATATAAGTTATTTCTAATAGAAATCATGGACCTATTTATTCCCCCTTTTTATTCGCCACTATCGCTGTGCAGACCCCTAACCGACCAGGCGTAAACCAATTGGCTTGAGGGAGAAGTCACTAAGCTCCTGAGTGCAAATAATGGGGAGAATTCAAGCCCAAAAAAGCTCCACCAAAGGCCCATGGAGCCGCGCGTCCTTTAAAAAGTGACCGGAGAGTCGGTCCTCTCAGCCACACACGCTGCTCTATGTGTTAAATACAGCGGATGATTGTTTTAACAGTGACTTATCATTTCATCAGCTGCCGTAATGAGAGATTCATTCGCTCATAGTACGTGTTTGCCTGGACAAGGGAATAAAAGCTTCAGCAAAGTGTTTCCTCGATGGCGTTAATGCGTGACAGTCTTAAATATGATCAGATATTACAAATACGAGTAAAATATGCAGCCTGGTTTCAGCACCACGGACAGTTCTTCAAGAGGATGGATGCAGGTCACCTGTCCAAGTATTTATTCAGAATTAAAAGGAACCTTGAGTCTTATGATTAAAACATGTAATAATTTTAAGATGGTGTAAAAACAAACAAACAAACAAACAAAAGCGATTTACTGCGTTCAAATCTACACTTCTCATGTTTTGATTCATCAAAATGTATGTGTTGTGTATGTATCTAAATGTGTTGGGGTCGTTTTTACAGGCAGCACTTTAGATCTGAATGTGATCTTGACTGACTTCCCTAATCCAGTAATTGATCCTGACAACCAGACACAGGTGAATTCAGCCTGTTCCCCAATGAGGCCGACTTAAGCCTTTAACTTCATATACACACATCAAAATATGAAAAATACTGAAGGCCCCCCTCCAGACTTTTTAAATGACACATAGAATTACTCAGCTTTAAATAAAACATGTCTATATGATATGTTTTCTCCCTTAAAGTTGGTTTTTAATTTATATAAAAAAATGCTCCTTTTTCCTTATTAGAAAAAAACACAATTATCTCTATTTTTTTCATTCAAACATTTAGATTATGGACGCAACATGCCTCCTACTTCACTGTGTATAAATCCAGTGTGTGTGTGTGTGTGTGTGTGTGTGTGTGTGTGTGTGTGTGTGTGTGTGTGTGTGTGTGTGTGTGTGTGTGTGTGTGTGTGTGTGTGTGTGTGTGTGTGTGTGTGTGTGTGTGTGTGTGTGTGTGTGTGTGTGTGTGTGTGTGTGTGTGTGTGTGTATGCACGCACTTGTGTGAGCTGCATTTTGGATCATGATTGGCTTCCAAATTATAGTTGTGATGTCATAAAATCATCCTTGAACATGTGTCACATAGAAACTTTCTCACTAAATCAGGATATTTGAATATTATAAGATATTTGAGACAGTGCACACTTTACTACTGCTTTTTTATCCCTATTAAATAAGTACATGTGGACATATTGACATAGAATTTGTGTGGTAGTGTTTCTCTGTTTACACCCTTAGGGAATAAAGGTCAATACATCTTATTGTCCTATCCAGACAGGTGTTTAGGGGTCATAAGCAGCCCTCTGATAATGAATTACGCTGCAGTGTGTGCAACTTCATTCTGTTGATGAGTGGCCTTAATTTGAATTTAAGATGTAGATATGTTTTAGTGCTGATTGCCCGAGTTGGTGTTGAACGCCTCACCCTGGCATACAGTGGTTAATTTACATAAAGGAGAAACAGAATGTCAAAGATGTCAGCATTCACATTAAACCCACCTGTACATCCGACCCCTCTGTTCTACTACTACTGCTCCACCAGTGACTTGCCTCCAGGCCTCATACAGTCATCATCTCCCTCACTGGTGTGAAATCTGCATCTAAACGCGCCTCGGCATGCGAACCCATGCACACTTGCACGCGTTTACGCACATGCACACGCCGGAGGTCTCTACATGGACGAGTCCCCCTCCGGAAAATAGACATACCCAGGACCCAAACCCAGAAACCCACAAGTCGGTGCGGTGCAGTTGGACGCTCTGACAAATCTATTTGGGGCAAATTGTCAGTGAGAAACTTCCGCTCGAACTGCCTTGGACAAAACTGGCTGTTGGGGAGAGCAAATCCCGCTGCATGAGGGTGGGGGACAATGGGGGGCGAATGTGTTGATGTGCGGCCGGTGGCTGGGGAGGGACAATGGACGGATTAGTCAGTCCCCTGGCTGACTGATTTGAGATGGCTCCTCTCAGCCCCTCACCGTGGGGAGTCCCATTGTCCGGCTTCTGATTCCCACTTCTCACAAACTCCAAACAAAAGTCAATCTCTTTCTCAAGGGGGGGAAAAATATCGACCCGTGTTTCAGCCGGGGAAAGTGACTCAAAAACTTATTTGCTAGAGATGGCTGACTCTCTTAACTCCCCTTTCCACTCTTTATGTCTTTTTTCCTCCCCTGTGCCTTCATCCTCTTCATTTGCAGTCTTTATTGCCCGGTGGTGGCGTTGGATAGTGGGATGTTGAATGATCCCGGTTTTTCAGACTTGAGTGGGGCTGGGGCACCTGTTGAAGGCTTAGAGGCGGCTTTGCGGCCGGGGTCATTAATATTAAAATATACAGAGATGCCATCACAGGCTGGTCTGAAATCGGTCTGATGTCGCCCCTGGGTTCCCTCTCTGGATGGACCTCTGCTTTCAGTCACTCGTGAAGAGCCTTTTTTTCTTTTTTTCTGTCTTCTCTTTCTCTTTTTTCCCTCCCTGAAAAGACTCGTTAACAAATTATGACAGCTGAGTAGAGGGGCTTAGTCTGTTCACACTGCAAAGACAAACATGTGAGAGCCAAGGAGGCCGCAATGTGATCAATGTATCTACAGTTCATTGAATATTCTGCCTGTGGTGTGTGAAAGTGTCAGGATTTGCTAGAGTTCAGGGGAAAAAAATCAGGTTCCAGTGAAAGAAAACACCAGCACTTTGGGTGAAAAGCCACAAATAGCATTTTCATTTGCTTTCCTTTACCCTCCTTCTCCATGTTCACCAATGATAATAATGATATTGTACAACAAGATTCTTATAACTTAAAATAATGAAAAGGTTAATATTTAGTGAAGTTAGCATTTAACATTCACTCTACTGTGAGATTTAATATACAGGATCCATAAATGAAAATGAAACAATAGAGAGTAGAAAACTCTTCAACAATCTTGTTATAAACGGTACCATTCAACTATTTCAGAAGCTATAATTACAGTTTTAGACTGATTTTAAATTAACATATATTTCCTTATCCACATGCAATACATGACAGTTTTAAATTGAAATTATCATTCTTGCTTTGGGTCATTACAATAACAATAATTAATGTCTTATATTTCATCAACATGATCTATTGTTGAGCCAGAAGTTGATGTTAATTAATTGATCTCTGGTGGCTTTTATTACATTTCATTCATAATTAAAGTTTTCAGGCACTTTAACATTAAAGTGCCTGATATATTTATTTATACAGATTTATTATTTTTATATATCAGATGCAATAACACAATTATTTATTCATTCATGAACCAGTTAAATGAATGATAGTGAATCAAAATCCTCCAAATGTGGTTTAAAACATAGGCTACTATATAAAAATACTCTTCTTAAAATGAAAATTCGTATCCATATATATGTTTTTTCCACAAAAACAATTTGAATTAAATAGTTATGAATTATTTCCACCACTTTGATTTGTTATCCCTTGTGTGGAATTTGGATTGTCTCCTACTTCAATGAAATGTTAATTCTCAGTGTATTTGTGTACCGGTAGCTTTGTGTTTCCATGCCACACTTGCACATGAGCGACTGGCCTCCTATTTGTGATGTCACAAATCATGCTCCGAGGACAAACTGGAGTGAGTTCAGAAACACTTTCAACTTTTAGCAGACAAATGGGAAAACTCTGCACACATGTTAATGTTTACACCATAACAAATTGTTCCTGTAATTAGTTGCTTTGGCTTCTGTTTATGATCAAACTTTCCTGCCATCAGTATTTTTACAACAATATAAAAATGCAAATGACATTTACTAACTCTTCATTGCATTTCATAGAAATAATAAAAGAAGAACATTTTGTAAAAAGGCTTTAAACTGAGAGGTAATGTTAGTTACCTGTCCAGTACTGCAGTGTGTTCAGTATAGATTTTCTATATTTTCTACTTTTATCATTGTTTTGGTGGACAGGGATGTCCAAATAATGACACAGATCACACACTTCTAGCGGGTCATAAGTGATTATTGATGAGTATATTTGTATGAGTTCAAATATTATTTTTAGGGAACTCCTACATACTCTACCTGTTAAGTAAAGCTCTTGACTCTTGAATTTCCTTATGTCTGTCTGATTCAAATTCACTTATATTGAAAATAGAAATGACCCATTTCTAAGGACATCCAATCTCAATTGGACACACACACACACACACACACACATACACACACACACATACACATGGTGTGTGTCTAAATGACTCTGTCTGTAAAAAGCAGCAGTGTGAACAGTGGTTGCGGTCGTCAGGCAGATTAACCACAGAATGGCCGTCATCAGCTCCTTCCACAGCAGCGATTCACCTGGAGTCACTCTGACAGTCGTCCCGCTGCACTCAGCTCAGCCTCTGTTTATCCACCGCTGTTCAGCAGTCAGTCTTTCTGCCGGCCTGCGTTCCCTGATGTTTTCCTGCTGGCTCCGCAGGTCAGGTTCAATGGTCACGGTCCGAGGTCACAGTTTCCACTCGTCATTAACCCTCAGGGACCCCGCGGCACAAGAGCTGTCATCAGGAGCCTCAAGCTCACCTCGCAGGTCTTAATACACGCCCAGACACCAGACACACAGGAGACTGCTGATTCATTCACGTGACCTTTCCTGTTTCCATCGGGGTATAAGTGTGAGATGCAGCTCTTTGGAGACTATGAGTGTGTATGCTGGTGACACGCTGAGAACATTGATGAGCAGGTGGCATTTATATTCATGTGTATCCTGAGCACTTGTCTACTGAGCACGTGATAACAGTGCTTTGAAGTGAGTGGTTATGTGGTTATTTTAAATAAACATCAGATAATCTGAAACATTTTATGTGTTGCCACGAGATGTTGAAAACTGAAGTCAAGGTAATTTTTTTAATGTGAAAGTGATGGTGCATAAATGCAAATTAATGTTCATGTGGATTAGAAAAACAATAGAGGAATGGAGGATTTCATGGGTGTGGAAGCAGGTGCACATTTTTTTGTTTTGTTAAAGGACAGAAGTTAAAAAAAAAATTAGTACTGTGTTTGACAAACATGAGCAGCTTCACGTGAGAAATACTGGAGCAACTTCTGTCTCTCTTATTACACCTGTAACCCCCAATGACTGAACACATACTGGGTCCCAATTCCATACATACTTAATCTAAGATGATTTTTGAGTATGAGCTGTGTTCTCATTGGAAAATTAACAAAGGTTTTTTTTTTAACAAAATGTAAACGCTTTGAAAAGAACATACAAATTCAAGTATTAAATAGTTTAAATATCTCTCTGTGAACTGAATTTTCATAATATCTCCTGTCAATATTAAACAAATCATTTTACATTTTTTTTTCTATGACCTACAAAAACAGTATGCTACAGTGTATAAAGTGAACAAAGTCATTATTAATGTTTTTTGCTTTTTCTACTATGACGAGTCACAATGTTTGCAGTGACACAGGCACAAAGTAACATTTTTATAAGTAACATATAAAGAAATAAGTATGATAAATATCCTTTTCACACAAAAACTTTTTTTAATTTTTAAAATTTTCTCCATGCACCCCTCTCCCCTTATTTCTCATAAAAATAAAAACGTGCATACAATAAAAGGAAGATATAGGAAATAAGGGCCTATTACTTATCATTTACTGTATTGATTCAAAAGTCCATGTGCATGGATAGAAATGAAAACCCTAAATCATTGTAAAACTGTCTTTGCAACTTTACGCTAACATGTATAAGGTTAACTAATTAAAATTTATCTCTTTGCTGCCATCCTTGCACAGAGGTAGCTCCACGCTTTGAACGTTTTTATTTTCAAACAGTTCAAATTTAACAACTGAATAAAAAAAAAAGACAAAACTAAGCATGTTGTCTGTATCGGTCTCCAGGTTAAAGTAGTGAAATGGTCACAGCAGTATTCTGTGAAAGTCTTTCATACATAGTTTTGTCTCTGTGGGACTTTTTGTAATTTTTTTTTTTTTTACCTTTGAAAGATGAAGATGTGGAATGATGAAAGCAACGGTGGCCCTTTAGAAAGACCCAATGAGGGCAAACTTATTATTTTTTTCCTCATATTCACCACATTTTTTCATTCATCCACCCCACCACCCAGCAGTTCAGTGCTTTCAGATGCTCACAATTACACAATGCCCAGATGCTGTCCTTTGGCCCTTTACCCCCCTCAACCCAGAGCTATCATTCATAACCTTTCTGTAGAGCTGGGAGTGAAAGAGGTGGGATAAGGGAGAAAGAGGGGAAGCGGAGAGAGACATGGCAGCTTATTTAGAAGACTTCCTTCATTGGAACATGTGCAAGCAGTTCTCTCACAAAGGACTTAAATAGGATATTTTCTGTTCCCTATAGTTGCTTTCCCCTTTTAAGTACTGAGGCAAAAAAAGTAAGTTTACAACTCCCTCCTCAATGGGGGCTCTTCACTCTCAGGTTGTGGGGACCTGAGTGACCCAGGAAAGTTAATTAGGAGGCGAACAAAGAGCGAGCTGGAGCAGAATGCCTCGCCTCTCCTCCAGCCAAAGATGTCATCCATTAATTAGGAAAATCTTTAAGGTGGCCTCATTGAATTTACAGAAAGCCCTGTGGTTGGCGGGCAACAGTTTTTTGATCAAGCCCTGACTCAAACAATGCCTTTCTGGGGGTTAAAAAAGAAGAAGAAGGGAGGAGATTGGTAGAAGAAGAGAGGGAAAAGGGGGGAGAGAAAGAAACATATGGGCTCGCAGTGCAGTACATTTTAATGGTGGGGTGGCTGCCGATTGTGACAGCTCAGATTCACATGGGTATGGGGGGCATAGTTTGGGGATGATGTCATGCAAAGGCAACCTGGGGGCTTGGGAAGTACGGAGGAGGGGGTACTGAGCTTGAGCCACAGGGGCCACTCAAAGTTAACATCGCTGCCTGCATCTGGGCCAAATCCTTTTCTTCTGGCCCAGGAGAGGCTTTCCTGAACGCCAGGCCCTCCACTATTCCTCCCACTCCTCCGTTCACAAATCAGGGCCTAGTTTAAAGCTAACCCCTCGCTAACTGCCTAGCTAACTGCCTTTTCTTCCCCCGTCTAAATGCCTATTGAACCCCGGCCTACTATGAATAAAATAAATATAACACAGAGCTATAATGCTTAAAAACGTCATGTATCAGCTTATCAGTATCCTATATTACAACTGGTATTGACATTGTAAGCAATTTGAAAAGACATCAAATGAAAACCTTTTGTCTATCTTTGTTTTAGACCTTTTCTTTATTTAAAAAAAACAAAATAATTTCTACTTTTGGTTCCATTTTGAATCAGATATCCATCCACTTCCAGATTCAGTCTTTTTTATAATTATATTCCCAGTTTAATGTTAAATTCTGTTTGTTGCTGCCTCTATATCAGCACTCCAATTTTTCACATTTTTTAAAAATTTTCAATTAAAAATCAATTATAATGTAAAGAATATCTGCATATACCTGAAACACATTGGATTCGGTTTCCACTCAGTTACAGATACGCTGTGGAGATTTTGGTCAGCTGTGGTGCTGTAGAGCAACATCCTTGTAATTATTAATACCACCTGCTCTCCATGCACATGTAAGCACATGTACAAGAGAGCACAGGTCATACATGTTCCTATTGACTGCAGAGGGTGGTAATTCATCTTATTACTGCTAGGTAATATGCCATAAAAGGCAGCACTATACTAATAAAAGAGAAGACTGCAGCCTGTACAGAAACATAAAAGGAGGATTTCCAATGCTTTTGAGACATAAAAAAAAAATACATTCATTTTCTAAGCCGTAATGCTAAGCCTTAAAGAAATATCAAATGTAAGAAAAAAAATCCAAATCGGTACCTTTGAATTTAAGTAACATATAATTTTTTTAGAATAGGTTTTCAAAATAAATAGCAGAGACCTATAACTAATCCTGTGGCCTAATTAGAACATTTTGGCACTGAGCTGAAGCATTTTGTGTCTCTGTTTCTAACTAACTTCCTCCTAAAACAATATCTTTTTTGCTGTTGTATGCTCATGGAGACAAATGCCACTTACTAGGACAACAGTCTAGGATTAGATTGATTTGCAAAGGGGAAAACAAGCTCAATCACTTGTAATTGACTTGTTAGCATAGTATAAGATGAATTCTATATCTATATATTTTCATAGCAACAACTGCTCAGAAAAAGCTTCAGATGAACTTCTGAGTATTTATATTTATACGATTCAATGGAAATATGAATTTAAAAATTTTAATTCTAGATAATAATGATTTTTTTTCTATCCTTGGAGTGATCTCACAGGCTTCATAACTGATGTTTAATTCCGGAACCAAAGGAAGGGCAGTAAAATCCAACCTGGATGCTGACAGTCACGTGCACGTTCCTGCTATATGCTGGCATGCTGTCCTGTCCATGCGTCTCCTGGGACATGAACCCCTCACCCCACCCCCTCCTGGGGGACTAATTTGAGGGGAGGGGCGATGTGTTTTGTTGCTTGTCAGAAACAATCACTCCCGGCCCATTACATTTACAGCACGCCGCGCTTTCATTGGCGTGTCGCACTGAGCTGCGAGAGGACCTCAGAGAGAAATGACTCATAAGAATACTCATCATGGAGATTAAAAAAAAAAAAGTTGACAACCTCAGATAGAGTTCTGAAATAACCAAATCACAAATGCTGGTTGCTATAGAAGGAGCTTCTAAACTGGCCAAACCGGCTTTTAGGTGAAGTTCCCTTGGTATTATTTTTCCAAAGATGAATAACAACTTTATTTAGTGTGCCCTGTGCCGCCCCCACCCCTTTCTTGTCCTCTGTCCCGGCCCACCCGTCCTCTCTCTGTTCTGTTTGGGCACTGGAGGTTGTCAGTCGGGGTTTATGTCCAGTTCACTGGAGCTGAAAGAAGTCAGTTTCGTGTCTTGTTATGGAACAAGACGTCTCTGCCTCTCAGGAGTGATGAGAAGTGGTCTGGGCGAGCAGGGCGAGCGGGGAGTGGGACCATCCCTCCAGGCGACCAGCAGTGAGGAAGTCAAAACGGCTTTTGTGTCGCTGCTGTCGGCTGCGTGTTTGGTAATTATTCCCCTCTATGTGAGTGCAGGCCGGGCTTCCTAGGAGAGATCCGACCCAACTGGCCCACGGAAGAGTGCACAACACACCGTCAACAAAGATTAACTTCTCACAGTGCCGACGAGGTGCCTGATTGGAGGAGACACGGCACATACATGAGACCCTCTCTTGTGTGATGTGCCGGCGATGAGCAGATCTGCACAGATTGTGGCAAACTGTTGCAATATAGCAGTGTCAGTGGCCTCTTTATACACTGATATTTAGATCCTACTGTGGGGTATTTTACTACCGTTTGGCCTAATACACTTTGAATTGTTTCTAGGGCACATGTCCAAAAATGTGCTGGAGGACACACGTTCATTGTGATACTTCATTGCCCTTTGATCCTCATTAAACATATTGAAGATGTTTGCAGCTGTCTCGTTATTGCAGTCCACATACACCGTGGTGTGCAGTAAAATTGCAAGACTGGATGAGTTCCAGCCTGAAAATGAACCATGGCCTTTCACGGGCTCCTCTTTTTGAGGAACAATAAGTTGAAGATGAAAGGCAGGTAGTGACCCTGTTAAGTGCCCTGGGAGCTTAAATATGGACTTTTGCGCAATTTGGTTCAAGCTGAAAAAACAAAAGGTCCAGGAAGAGGCTGGATGAAGCTCTATGCACTGGATTTCTCCGTGGGACCAACACTGAAACTCTGAGGGCAGACTAAAGCCAAACTCCTAGAACTATTAAAATCTGCCTGATTGAAACAACTTCCTGGAGCCCTCCGTCCATTTTATGCAATATAGCCATGAGAAACATAGTCAGCACCAACAACTTCTGACCAAACTGTATTTTGCATCCAGTTTATTTGCTCTGAACAAGTTGATGGTAACACGCCTGACTCACATTTATTTTATTGCATGATTTAAACATTTTCTTGAAATCTGAGGTCAGGAATGCAGTAGAGGAAGCAGTATGAGAGAAATGACCTGGTGATCTGTAATGTTTTAACATTATCTGTTGGTATCAGCTCAGAACAGTTAACAACTCATAGACACCCAATTGTTGGTTTGTAAAGGGCTACAAGCCAAAATGTAATCTCTATTGCATAGCATTGCCATATGGCAACAATTACTTTGGCTCAATATTACTAAAAAGCAGTAATATAAAATCTATGTTTTACTGTTTAGTTGTAAAAATCTGTGTTTTACTTTGAAGGACAAAAAATGATCACATCATATGACCAGGAAATACTGTTTTCACTCCTTTTTACATTGACTGACAAAAATCCTTTGAATCTTCAGAGCACATTTGTTGCAGCGACCCCGAATACTGCAGTGCATTCTAAGCCAAAATCAGAAAGAACCAAATATGACATAATTTGCTTGGCAAGGACATGCAATAAAGGGTTAGCAATGTTGTATTTATTGAGAAAAATCATTCCTTTTAAATTTAATTTGCATTAGGTTGTATTTTTGTATACTATCAATATAAAATGTAACTACTAGTTGCCAAATAAATGTAAAAAAAGAAAAAAAGAAATAAATAACCATTATTATGCGATCATCATCATCACCATCATCATCATCATCATCACTGTCTTTCTAATTATATTAATCTGATCCTTGTTATCATCCTCACAACCACAACCATCATCGTCCTCATCATCCTCATCATCACTATCATACAGCCTTTATTATTCCTCATTTTTACCAACATCATCACACAAAAATACATCAACAAAAACAGCTGTAATCTGGAAAATAGCAGTTCATTTATGGGACGTAAAGTGAAGAGCATCCATTTCTTCCATTAAAACTCCTTCATTTAAACTCGACACAGACCGGTCCTTTTGAAAGGCGCAGAATGGGCCTGCCTTGATCTGCATCAATTGTCATCCCGGGGCTCAGGGGCACTTCGGCGGCCAGTATAGCGGGCGAAGTCAGGGCTAATCCCTGGAGAAGGGGAGAATCACGGGAGAGGAGAAAAGCAACAATAACCAAGTCAAGCGTATAAAATGAAAGCGAAATCTCTATTATCACTCCCCGCAATTCCCAGCAAAGTGGTGAAAATCAGGGTTAGTTTGTGATTCGAGTCAGACGCGGAGGGAAGAATATGGGGGTCCCTGCGGGTTGGGAGACTCACACGACGAAAAGGGCAATATTCTGGAGAAAAGGCGAAGAAGAAAGCCCCTCTCCCATCGCGACATAACCATTAAATGCAGTCTGACTTTATGTTGTATAGAGAGGGGGGGATAAGAAAGGAGGCACAGTTCTCCGATGAAAGAATGAGGTTTTTGGCGGATTAGGGACGGCCCGAAGGATGAAGAATAACTTCTGCATAACTTTACAGCTATTTTCTCTCCCCACGCCAAGAGCCAAGTTTAAGGCTGAACCGGTTTGAGTTAACCCCTTTGTGATTGTCCAGTTTAAGAGTTTAACAAGGAGGGAAAGGACTTCGATTAGAAAACGGCAAACAGGGCCAACGTGATGGATTGTAAATCTGGTGGAAACTAAATTATTAAGTAGATACATTTTGAGATATTATAGGCTACTTTTACTCATTTACTATCTAATTAAATACTTTATTTGTTACTCCAGTGCACATATTTGACAGGCAGCTATGCCTGTTACTGTTCATTTCAAGATTTAGATATGAAAATCAATGCATTGTTATAGATTAATCTAGAGGTTTCCAACCATTTTTGTTCTAGGGAGCGACCCTCTTCTTTGAGTTGAGCAGTTCCACCAAAGACTGGTTTTTCCTCCAGATCTCTCAGATGGTTTTATTTCATTTAAATATGACTCTGCGATACAATCATCCAGTGGTTATCCATCAAAAAAGCAACAATTAAACAAAGATTTGCCAAATATTCACAAACGTATGTTTTGAACAACTTTCTTGTTTCTTAACCCGTAAATAGTCTCAGGTTTATCTTGTGTCCGTTTGGAGGGGTCTGACCCCTAGATTGGGATCATTAAGGAGTATAAATATAACAACAGCTACACTGCTTACATAATAGGAAATAGTCATGTATAATAAAGAGATTAATTCACTAGTTACAGGGGCAGAAATGCTCCCATTTGATACTTCATGTACAATTTGTTGTTTCTCAACTTGAATGATTTATAGTTGTAATGCAGTCATTTTACATTGTACTTTCATATAAAAGATCCGAGTCCTTCTTTCACCAATAAAGACCATCTTGGAATGGTTGTATTTTAGGCTTAGCGGGGCCTACAGCTCCCATCTGCAGTCCTTTTGCCCAAATCACCATCTTCTTTGGACCAGTCTTTCCTGTATATCTTGCGCCAAATCAAGACCTTGGACTGAGTCTTGCCTGAAGGGCTCTCGTCATCACCATCATCTAATTTATGGGTCTAATTAGTGATTTTTGTCCTCTTGCATGGTTTCTCTATCTATCACATGCTAATGAAGGCATTTTCTGCCATCTGACAATAACGGCCATCTCAAATAATGAGGCTATGCCGATTTTACTTGGTGCTCTGCTGATTAGCCCGCAGAGAAAGCGATCCAAATGTGGTGAATAATGTGATCAGTGCACCTACAGGCCTATATGTTATATTGGTGCATGAATTACTAATAAGAAGAATGAAAGTGGCGTTTTTTGGGGGGGGGGTTTTGTCTAAATTTGTGACGTTACCAAGTGGACATCTATAACTGCACAAAAAAAGGGGAAAAAGCAAGATCATGATGGCTTTAGGTTGTAATCATTTCTTTTTTTCTGAGAGACACACTAGAAAATAATAAAGGAATGGGAAACATCTGAACAATTAGGTGAACTCTGGTCAGGAGAAGAAGAGTTAATGAGCTGCCGGTGTCATGTGCTTTGAGAGGCACATTAGGGGCCAGAATCCATATTTACCACTTGAGTTATGCGCAGGCATTAGAATAGGCCACTAATGCCGTGCACACTCTCTCCCCCTTATTTTCATTAGGCTCTGATGACTGTGGAATTGATGCAGCCTGAAAGTTATCAAGAGCCACTAATTTCACATTAACGACCATTGACTGCGGTTGCTTGATTCGAGGGGTTTTTTGACAATTATCACAATCAGGATTGGAGCCCAAAACGTTTACCTTGACTCAGTGATTATTTGCTCTGAGCCGAGCCCGCATTGCAAAATTGTATGGTGTCAAAAACCCATAGCCTACATAATGAGGAGACCAGTAGGAACGGCTACCTCTTTCCAGCATGCACTCACACATTCATTCCCAACCCCCTCTTCACACACTAGATTGTTGAATAGATGGACACATCTATGATTTACAGAATGTACAGTTCATACAAAAGATTTTAAAGGTCCCTTACTGTAGAAAGGGAGATTTTAATTGCTTTTTTGTTCATCAGAAAGGTCTAGGTGCTATATATACATGCACACTATCAAGATTGAGAATCTGTGCCTTTAAACAAGCTGTTGGGACTTCTGTACATTTGTGATGTCAAAACTATACAGTCACCGCTCATTAATATTAATGAGACAGACAAAAAGGACCTGTTTTTTTCTAGAACTAGAGAGCTTTTTTATTCTTATTTCATTTTTTTATTCAGTGAGAAGTGTAAGAGAGTAAAACCATACTGATGATTTTTGGGTTCTACATATCTTGTAGGGGTTAAAAACAAAAACTTCATATAAAATCCAAGAAAACAATATGGGACCTTTGAACCTTTTTTTTTTTTTTTTTTTTTTTTTTTACAGCCTTTGGATTATAAGACAATTGATTTTAATTATTTTAGGCTGTATCGTTAGTTGAAACTCCTTTGTGAAAAGCAGTTTAACTTTTTACTGTTAAATTTGATTTGTGTAATATATAACTAATTATAAGACACTGTCAAAACTGTCGTGTGGTGTAACCCTAAAAACTTGGTACCAGTTTAACTCTCTTAAAAAAGCTTTTAAAAACTAAAAACACATGCTCTCATCAAATTTAGTATTATAGGTAGATTAAATATTCGCACGAAATCGTGATTTTTTAAATGACAAGAAAGCAAATAACAACACAAAATGTACATTTTGAGAGACCTGATGAATGCTTCATAAAACTGTATTTTTTAAATGACTTTTCGTCTTCCCAACCATGATTTGACACCGACACATATGCTTTAAAGTTATCTTTATATATTTAAAACAACGCTTGTTTCTAGACGAATGCAATCAATGTGCCACAGACGGACCTTTTTGAGTGTTCTCGCGAGATCTCCAGGCTGTCACATGATCACGCTGGGCGAAAACCAGGAAGTCATGGTTTGTTTGGAGTGAAAGAAGACAGAAAAAATAGGAACAGACGCAACAGTCATGTCTCTTGACGAAAAGAACGCGTTTTGTGTTTTATCACTAATCTACATATGCGCTCTTTTGACAAGCGACGCAGCCAATGTCACTCTTTCAGTTGCGGCGGACAAAGTGATTTCGGCGCCGGGTTCTGCTGTTGTGGTCAACTCGACCGAGTTTATCCCTGACGGTGCGGACTCTTTATTCCCTCTCCAGCTGCTGTCTGCTTTCCCGGAGGACCTGGAGGTCAGCGAGTACTGCAGGCAGCTGCTTCACACCTTCGGGCAGCGGTATGTCACCTATGTGAACTGCTTGGTGCCCGCGGCACGACCTGTCAAAGTGTGCGTCAACTGCTACTCCAGCTACGGCAGCCTCGAGCAGATCGCCGCGAACATCTCCTCCACCGAGGTAAGACAAAGCTCCTTGTGTGTTGTAGCTGGCAGGAAACTGTCTCTCTAGGCCTCGGTTGTGCTCAGTCCTCTTCACGAGTCACGAGTCTCGTGGTGTGACTTACTGACGGTGACGAATATGAGGAAACAAGACTTCTCTACGTGGTATAGACTCAAAACCGAGTTCATTTATCATCCAACAAGACAGAGATACCTGCAACAACTGAATGAGTACACTTTATATTTAAAGGTCTGTACGTATTACTAGCAACATGCACCCGGTATTTAAGATATCAAAAGTAAAAATACTCATTATGCAGACTGTTATATTACTTTAGTGTATTATACATTTTTTGTTCTCTTGAATCCAGTGCATGAGAGCAATTCTTACTGCTTGTTTCTGTAATATATATATATATATTATATATCTTTTATTATATCTTTTATGTTGCTTATGTATTAGAGCTGGACAACGTTTTACTCTTAATATGGAAAGTAATTGGTAACTAGATGCCAAATAAATGTAAAAAAAGCATTATTTTATCATAATCCCATAAACTGATCATCATCACTTCCACTTTTATCATTATATTAGTCACTATCAACATCTTCATCAACCTTTCTATAGGCTATCATCCTCATTATTGTCTTTTTAATTATATTAACCAGATCATTGTCATCTTCCTCATCATTATCACTACCATCATCATACGTGCCGTCATTGTCTATATATAATGGCTTTATGTTATGCTATGTATTAGGGTTGAATAATTAATCAATCATTGATCACATTTTATCTAATTCACCATATGGCCTGCTGTGATTTCCAAACTGCAGGAGGTGCAATGTTTGTGAAATATATGCATTTTAAATTAAATATTGTGGTGCTGCTGAGAAAATCACAGCATAATCTTTCAAAATGTGTTTTAATGAAAATGAAAACATTGATGTAAAAACGATCATTCCCTCTGGGTATGGCAAATAGATCACAATTGCAATGTGAGTCAAAATAAATGCAATTAGATACTTTTGCAAAGTCAGCCCTATCATTTGTAAGTGTTGCGCTTCTGCACATTAGCTAAAACATGGCTGCCAGCCAATCGTGGGGCACACACACCATTCACTCACACACTCCTACAGGCAATTTAGAGTTGTCAATTAACCTCAGCATGTTTTTGGACTGTGGGAGGAAGCCGGAGTACCCGGTGAAAACCCACACAGACACGGGGAGAACATGCAAACTCCACACAGAAAGGTCCCAGACCCAGGATGCAAAGAGGTTTTGAACCTGTGACCTTCTTGCTGTGAGGCAACAGCGCTAACCCCTGCACCACCGTGTCGCCCTACAAAATCCGTATTACCTTATAATCTAGCACAAACTCTTGGACACCTTGTTTTTACATACACTATATGAGATTACAACCAAAAACGTGAAATTAAAATACCTTTTCACTATTTCACTTTGACTCTTGTTTTAAGACAAACTTTAAAAATTGTAAACATGTCCTTTTAAACTGTTCCTGTGTGTCCTCAGCTGGGTCCTGGTAATGTGAGCTGCAGGAACAGTCTACTGCGCAGTGATCGGCTGATGGTGGTGTACGTGCTGTACAGCAACCTGGAAGATCTGTGGAAAAAGTCAAAGTGCGACAGTAAGTCTTTGGCAGGAATTTGAAACTACAAAGCAGATATTGGGAGGTTGACATATAATATCTGTGTTACTGGGATTTATTTGTTATTATGATATGAGTATGTTTTGTTTTCTTGACACACACACACACACACATACACACACATTCAAACAATTGACCACAGAGGTCAAGTAGGGGCAGTAAGATTCAGTGTTCCAGCTTTAGGGTGATTTAATCAAAATAGTCAGATAATGTTACAGATATCTAACATGTGTCTTTCATTTGATCTGATCAACTCTCCAAACATCAGGATGGCTGATATGTTCTGCAGCAGCATGTGACTTTATGACAAGATTGCATCAGTTTTGGTAGATCTTAATACTGTTTTTTTGCCAGTAGGAACATGTGATTTCATGATTTACTCGTGAAGCTATATATTTTTTGAAGGGGTAAGAATCATTTTTATTTTTAATTCATCTTTAGTAATATTTTTCTCTAACCAATGCTCCAAACCTCAAATCAGGATATCTACAGGGTGTGAGTCGCCATCTTAAATGGATCATGGGCTCTGGTCACTGACATTTACATTATGCATTTCTCTACATCAATTAATACATAATTTAGGTAAATATTGTGTACAATGGTGGACACCAGAATATCATAGCATAAAGATGTAAAAGGAAAAAAAAAGAAAGTAATATATACATAGGAATGGAATACAAACAAATATGAACAATGGCTCAGAACAGTAAAAACATCAAGCAGTCAAACTATCATAGCTTCTATGAGGTTATGAAGTTAAATGGGGTGTCCTTCATTAATTAAAAAACCCAAAACTGCAACATCTAACATATATGAATAGTAGGTCAATGTAACAACATAGCATGAGAGTATGACTCGGCAATACATTAAAGACACAAGTCATACAGTGTCTATAGCAAAGCTAGCAGCACAGAACAGCTGGAACAGGATTGAAAATCTCTAGTGCAGGGGTCTCCAACCCTGGTCTTGGAGAACCACTGTGGGTGCAGGCTTTTGTTGCGACCAGGCAGTAACACACCTGATTATACTAATGAAGTTCCTTAAATAGGATCCTAGTGGCTGATTAGTAGAATCAGGTGTGTTACTGCTTGGTTGGAACAAAAGCCTGCACCCATAGTGGCTCTCCAGGACCAGGGTTGGAGACCCATGATCTAGTGACAGGAAAATCTACACAAAGCATGCTTTCACAGACAAGGACTAATACTGAAGTACTCATTCAGACCCCTAGGTCTAAGAGGGTTCAATGTATGAATCCAAAACAGTTCTCTCCTCTGGAGTAAAGAGCCAATGTCTCCTCCTCTATGAGGGATTTTTATGGCTTCGGTGCTCGTATATCCAAGTGTAAAAACACTGTGTTGAGCTTTTTTGAAATCAATTGCAATGGCGTTTTTCTGATTCTGGCTTTAAGAGCTCTGCTTGCTTTTCAAATATACACTAAGCCACAAGGGCCCAAGCATGTATATGTTTTATACTGCAGGATGTAATGCAATTGATGTACTTTTTTGAGAGTGAGAATGTTTGAAGTAGCAGATTTTGTGTGTGAAGTGGCAGAGAATTTCCTCATTTGTAGTTACCAGCAGGTAATTGACTGAGAAAGTGTAATGGGGCAGTTTTGCTCTCAAACTTCATTTATAAAGCACATTTAAAACAACTAAAGTTGACCAAAGTGCCAAACACGTCACTAAAAATGAAAATAATTATAGCCAACACAATGAGGTATAGTACACCACAATATAAACCATATTGTATATTAAAATACATGAGTTATAAAAATGAAATAAGAATAAGATCAAATGTTTGATGTCCAGCTCTCCAGAGAGAATAAGTGGGATTTAAGAAGAGGTTTAAAAACTAAATGCTCCAGGGCAGGCTATTCCAGGTCGGTCACCTCTGCTTTTCAACCTGGTCTGAGGGACCAGTATCAATTGATTGGTTGGTCTCAGTGGAGATTGTTGATATTACTAAAATAAAACCTTCCGAAAATGTCACCATGCATCTGTCTTACATTACAATATTTATTGAACTGAATAAATTTATCGTATCAGGGATCATTTTTTACTTCCCGTCTGTGCAGAGTGTATCAGCGCAGGATTCCAGGGCCTGACCAATGAGACTGTCCACTTCATGGCTGCTCAGAACCAAACTCTTGCCTGCTTTGATAAGCATAAACAGGTATGTCGTACATTGGTTGATGTCTGCCTGTCTGTCCAGTGTTAACCATGTTGAGCTTTTCTCCATTTTTTTTCCTTAAACAGGGGAACCACACAGAGCTGTGCAAAAACTGTAAGGACAGTTACAGGAGCCTGAATGAGCTGTACAGCCGCATGGAGAAGGCTCACATGTGTATTGACATAGAGGATGCGGTATGTATGTAAATATGCAGCAGTTGTGTTTAAGATGGAAAGAGGGAAAGCTGCATCCCCTAGAGGAATTTATGGACACTTGAGGACAATAAGTCAGAACAGTTTTCTACTTGGTGACAAGATGCTGTGTTTCAGGAATTTAGGGTTAGTGAAATTGTGCTGAATTACCAAACATTCATGTGTCACGATGCATCTTGCAGCTCTTGAGGGCCGGTCAGTGGGATTTATGTGGAAGATTGAGTCATTTTTTCCTGGTGCATATTTGCTTGATGTTTTTTTTTTACCTTTTAGTTTGAGGTTGCTCTGTTCCTAAAAGGTAGTTTTAGTTTGTTTGTTTTTTTCAGTAATTTATGATTGTGATCAGAAATAAAAGAAACTTTGGGGGAAAAAAGGCAGGAAAACAGCATGTGGTAGCTGTCTGTCGTGGTTGGAAGATTTCACTTGTGGGTCCTCTGCTAGCCTCAATAAGAAGGTATCTCTGATATATAAGTTTTGTCTAAAAACACCTATGAAGGTTGAGTTAATAACAATATCGTGCTGTAATTTTTCAAAATTCATCATCTGATGGATTTTGTCTCGTTCTAGATGAATATTACCCGCAGACTGTGGAGTAGGAAGTTCAATTGTTCCTTCCCCCGTGAGGAGACGGTGCCTGTCATCGCTGTGTCCAGCTTCATGCTCTTTCTGCCCATCATCTTCTACTTGAGCAGCTTCCTTCACTCTGAACAAAAGAAACGCAAGCTCATACACCGTGAGTAACCAGCTTAATTCACCCATTGTCACATAAGGATTTTTTGACAGTGTATTGAGGGGTTCAGGGTTTTTTTTACGGAGGGAGGAGTGACTGACTGCCATATTGGGGATTTGGGGGAAAGGGGGGCGATTGAGAGGTTATTCTAAAGCATAGTGGGGATGCCTCCTGAAAACCTCTGGATCATAGAAAAGGTGATGGATGCCTTGAAGGATCAATGGGCCTTTCACAAGACTTTATTTTTTCATAGAGTGTAGGAGGCTGCACTAAATAAAGATTGTTAAAATGTAAGGACACATTCAGTTGGAGTCCTTCACTGATCATATCAGCTTCACTGTTTCCATTAAGAGTTTACATTTAATCATCTTTTTACTGACTAAACATATCATATAGGAAAAAATGTTTTTTTTTTTAAATCTGATATATTGAATACATTAAATGCTAGATTCACCTAATGTAACATAGTCAATGAGCTCCACAAATATTGCTACTGAGAAATACATTTTAAATAAATTCTCCCTTTTACAGCCAAGCGAGCAAAGTCATACACCACTCTGACGAACATCCAGGAGAAGCAGAGCTGAGCTCAGCAGAACCGGGTGATGACTGAAGCAGGACCAGTCGTTGATTAAACGTCACCACCCAGGAGATTTGTCTCCTCGCCTACTTGTGCCTGAGGTTTGACAGAACATCCAGGAACTAAACTCAATAGCAGCATTCCCAGTTTGTTTACAGGAGGCCATTATCCCAATCAGTATGCCGAGGACTTCAAGGTTCCAAATGAAAAAAACTGAAAGTGACATGCACTGGAATTTGCAAAAAAAAAAAAAATGGAATTTGCTCTCCTATCTTTAAAACCACCTACTCCAGTTAAGTAAAGGGAGCCTGCAGGATTTAAAGTTTTATATTTTGTGCAAAATAGTCCACACACTGTTTGAGTTGGTCCGTAACTGCTACAGTTTACTATTATTTATTTTGTTTGGCACGACATGGCGAATTTCACGTTTAAAGATGTTTCTATGAGGCTGATCTGTGATTGATTCAACTAACTTTGTTGATTAGATAGTTGTTTGTTACTGAAGGACACACTCACATTCCTCCTTCCTTTCAACTCGTTAACAATCTGCAAAGTTGTTCAGCACATCCTGCAGTTGGAAACATTAAGAAGGTGTGTGTGTGTGCGCCTATGTGAGTGTGTGTGCGCGCATGTGTGTGTGTGTGCACAAGCGTGTGTGTGTGTGTGTGTGCGCGCGCGCGCGTGTATATTCGAATGTGTGTGTGTCAATAAATTTTTATTTATCACATGTGATCACAGTGTAATCAGTGAAACATTATTTCGTTTCTTCCTTTAAATTGTTCAGCAAAAATGAAATAATTAAAAATAAAAAGCAGTGTCAATTAATCATCCTTATTTGTTACATGTGATCACAGTGAAACATGTTCCTTTAATTGTGCAATAAATTCAAATTATGGGATTCACAAGTGCTGTCCATGCTCTACACTTTTTCCTCAACGCCTATTTCAGCATTTTAGTTTGAAAAATCTCAAGCAGCAAGACCGCAGGGAGTTGATCACCACCACATCCCATCCCGATAAGAGATCCACAATCTAGTATTATATTAATATTATTCACAAAAGTGCAAAAAATTAGCATCGCTGATGGAGAGGCGACACCTCCAAGAGTCCAGGGTGTGTAAAGAAGCTTCAGAACTCATGGGTCACATAACCAAAAAGGATCTCTAAATTTTTCTTCTTCACTTAATGAGATAATTCTCCACATTGCTTCTTTATTGCTCTTTGGCTACTGGGATGTTGGTAACAGTGGCAGGGTAGGGCAGTTAGCGGCTAGTTGGTTGATTCGAGTTTAAAAATATATCCAAAGATAATATTTTGTCTTCTGTTCTTGCTGATCAGTGCTGTCGCTCTTCTTCAGAGTCATTTCTGGAGGTTTTTTGAGGATTAGTCTGCAAAACGCTCCACTTTCCAGGTCCAAGTTTGAGATGTTATTCAGGAGCCCATTCCTGGTGCAGCCACTCCTCATGTCACCATGGTAACGCGTGTGAGAGTGCGCGTCTGTGTGTGAAAATGAGCTTGTGTGTGGTCTTTTTATGAGTTGAGAAATGGATTTTCTGTCTCTAATGTATGTCCAGTAAAGAGCTGCAAAAAGGAACCACTTGAGGTCCATTAGTGGTGACATGTATCTGCTGTAAGAAGGGTGTTGGTGGTGGGGGGGTGTGGGTGCACCACAGTAAGGTGGGTTTGGGTGGGTGAGCCTAAACATAACACATAATGTAAGAGCACTCCAAAGTGCCACACTGAGATGTTGGCTGTTTTCCAGTCACTTTTTTTTTTTTTTTTGCAGTTGCATGAAGCTTTTAATATGCTTTGTCATTTCCCCGACATCAACTTAATTTGTTGGGTTTCTCTCTCTTTTATGAGGTATGAGGCTGAATTGATGAGTTTTCCTAATATAAATGCATTTAAAATCCTGTAAAGTGATGCAAATTTTAATTTTGAATGTATAAGCTCAAATAAATCTAATTTGTCAAACGCAACTGCAATTTGAGCACAAACAGTTGTGCTGCTGCTGATGATGATGATGTGAAAATATTGCGCAACCTTTTTTTAATTCAATCAAGCGGTTAAAATGATCTCCGCGCTGAAGCGCTGCAACGCCGCTTACTTGTTATTGCATCTTTAATCACAACTTAATATAATGTGCCCGTGTCGCTGCAGGTTCAGGCCGTTTCCCCACACAGGACCGGCCCTTGTTCTCGGGTTACGTGGCCCCTTGTGTTTCTTGCAACGAGGCTTTTCCCTCCGTCATTAGCGGCTAATAGAACTGTAGGATAAAGATACTTGGCCGAATAATCGCGGCAACACATCCGTTAAACCCCTTTGGCTTCTTGGTCTTATGGAGCGCAGCCACCGCTGGCCGTCAGCAGGTGTAAGAGCATTACGCGTACGCCGAGTCATATGATCCGGTCGCGGCCGGCCGAGCGCGCTAGAAACACGGGATTTTTGTCGTTTCGCGCTCCCGCGCAGCGAAGTGTGTTGACCGGCTCGTGTGCGGCGCAGCTCTGGGGGGCTCAAGAATGACAGCTTTGATTCCCGCTAAGCCTCGGTGCTTTTTTTCCCCGTCGGGTCCTTTAAGCGGGGCTGAAAGTCAAGAAACACTCCCGAGCTGACCGGAGGCCAACACGTGATGACAGAAATCGCTGTTTCTAATAGGTTTATTGATTTCTAATCACTGAAAACCATTCAGATCTATCGCAACGTGAAAGTGCATCAAATATGCATTCGTTGTCTGTTAGAGTAGTCCATCTAGAAATGAATAAAATGACATTTTATCAGGTGAATATTACACCAATAATAATCACTTGAGATGAATCATTTTGTTTTTAAGGGTCTGAAAGTTAAACACAGAAGTAACTCAGACGTTTACTCAAGTACTGCACTTTAATTATGAGTTATTAGTTCTTTTATTTTCCTTTTAAAAATATGATTTATTTTAGGGTTTTGAGACTGATGGTTTGAGACTAATTTATGTTGCACATTTCAACAAGTGTTTTAAATAGGTTTAAGTTATTAAGATAAAGACGTACATTGTAAAAGGAGATTTATAAACGCTCATAAAGAGCCAATCAGCAAAAACAGCAGCTATTACCAGAAATTAAAAGTAGCTGCTTGTTAAGGAGACTTCATTCAGATTGCATTATTATTGCATGTAGGCCTATTATTGGATTAGTATTTCAGATACATTATAACATGTAAGCAGGATTTTAATGCAGCATAAGCTGGTGTTTTATGTCAGTAACATTGAATTAATACTCTGTCAAGTCAGCAGAGTGGAGAAAGAAAATCCATCTGAAATGCAGTAAAGTAGAAGTAGCATCACATGGAAATCTATACCCCCAAAGTGCCGGATAGCCAAGTAATAGGCTACTTGAGTAAAATGGCTCAATTACTTTCTATCTCTCATATGTCATATTTCGGGGCAGCTGCCAGACATGATGTGTTCACTCCTGTAAAATTAAAGTAAATCTGCATATTTAGCCAAAAAAATGCTCCAATAGAACAGTTAGTGTCTTAAAAGTGTCTTGCAGGTCTAGTTTTGGAAAGGAATCATACTGGGGATTTTGATCTGTGACCTCGGGTTGGTAGCACATAAAAAAACGACAGTATTATCTTTGGTCCTTTTTGCAATCCTTATTGTCATTGTGTGTAAAACAAAAAAATAAAGAAGATTGTTTTAATATACATATCTACATTATAAAGGCTACATTACAAACAAATGTCGATGTGTTTCTTTGTCACAGTTTGTGACCAGTTGCCTTAAATGGAAACAGCTGATTGACCTTCTCAATGAACTGACTGCAGTTCAGCAAAAAATATAATCCAGCAGTAATCACTTCCTAATGACTAATGCATGCGCAATTATTGTGCACCTAATCCACTCATGTAGAGCTTTGATTCAAAAACATCACTGTGAGAATAATTCTTCTGAAATTGTGACAGTTTATTGTGAAGAAATTATTTTGGTTTTGTAAATTGACTAAAACCTGAATGTTATTTCTTTTTGTACATGTGTATTTGTGAAACATCTCTTTTTGATTTTGAGTATTGCACCAAAGATAGAAATCTAAAAAATACACAATGAGAATTGATCGTTAATGCACAAAATACAAAATGAATGATTCTGAGTTATTACATTATAATAATCAAACATTTATTCATAATGTGCCTCCTATAATTAAATGTGTATGTCTTAGTCACATGTTTTTATCCAGTTATTTATACATTTATCTTCAGGCAGAGCAAGTGATGCTATATATTTAATTGTGGCTTTCATTATTGATAGTATAAACAAATTAAAAAATGAAAAAAAAACTCTCCTACAGGATCCAAACTCATCATTTTGATTAAATTCAGGCCATATAATGGAGCAAGCATATATTCTCTTTTCTTGAACTCTCAGATTACATCATGTGTGAACCTGTTAGCTGACTTTTCTTTAATGCTGAGGAGGAAATAAAGCCTGCAGCAGGAATGTTGGAGTATAACCACTGGAGGTGAACTGAGATGTTTGAGAAGCTAAGTGCAGCCAAGTATTGAAAAAAGTGGATTTAGTGGACTTTGCCATTTGCTTCCTGCTTCACGTTAATAGACTTTAACCCACACCACCTTTCAAATTAACATTTCAACCCAAACTATGATACTTCCTTAACCCAAACCAAGTGTTTTTTGTGCCTGAACCTAACCAGGCCTTAACCACCATTGAACCGTCGCCCCCTGCTGGTTCATATGATAAGAAATCAAGGGAGAAGAAGGAAAAAACCTTTATTTTGCCTTCACTGCACATAACTTGATATTTATTTATTAACTGTAATCCCAGGTAACATGTAACTGTTTTATTTCTCTAGATTTCTTTACATTTTCTGATCATCACCCTCTGCTTTTCTGCTCCTTTTGCTTCTTGTGTGTCGAGGCAGCAAACGTCTCCTTCGTTATCCTGATATTAAGAAACCGTTACTGAGAACTTGTTGTTATGCAACCCCCCCAACAACACTCTAATCTGTCAGTTAGTTGACTGGCTGAAGGTCAGGCTCAGATTATGCACCTCTCAACGCCTGAGCAATGAATATGATGCTTTGTTGAACAGCGAATAAACATATGCCCCTGAGGGGAGGAATTTGCAGACGCACACGCATGCACCCTCTCTCATTGAGCATATGCAGAGTGAATGGGGCTTATTATACACCTGTGAGTGGGGTCAAAGTCTGTCAATCCCTAGCTTATGGTATTATGATAGATTATAGAATCACTCTCTAATGGCAGTCATTCAGTTTGTAATCTCAGCAGCTTGATGCGAAAGCACTCAGCGTTCCAGCTAAAGGGTCTGTTGAAAATAAGGCCTTCTCCTCATTCATCCCTTCAACCCCCCACCCCCCCTCTCCTCCTCCTTTCACAAAGGTCTTATGACAAGTCAGCTGTTGGTGACATCACAGATGCTGGATCATATGTCAGAAACCTTTGCCGGCTGACTTGCATCCCTTGTGGCTCAGCGGCAAGGGAAAGAGGCAGGAGGCCACTTCAGGCCAAAAGAGCGGCGAAGGTGCCACGGGGGGCTGCACCATTAGGGCAGGAACATCTGCCCCAATGTCTGGGTTTGTCTGTGTGAGGAAACCAGAGAGTGTCCATCTTGTCATCAGCTTGAGAAGACATTTATCATTTGTGTACGCCTGAATTAAAACCAGATATTGTTCATGTGAATTACTGTTTTTTTTTTGTTTTTTTTTATCAGCATATGTCAGAGAGAGCCGTGCGGCTGCTAAATTGCTAAATCATTGTGTCTTTGACTATATATATATATATATATATATATATATATATATATATATATATATATATATATATATATATATATAAAGGGAATTATTTTGCGAGCCCTGGGTACATTTTTGATTACAAGGCAGTAGCACCATCTAAAGTCAGCTTCCGACATTAAAGGTAACGCCACTATGTTTTGGCTCAGAAGTAAAAGAGCTATGTTCTTATTAAATGAACACTTCAGTCTTTAGGTGTAAACACATTTACAGGAAGGAAACTTTTGCAGCTCGTTCCCTTTTCAGTTTTGAAAATCAAAACTGCAAGAATGAAAACAGCTTTAATAATTCTATAACGGTGATTCTGTTTATCAGTGGGGTTTTTGTGCTTGGATTATTTTATTGTGATTGAGAACAGTTTCCCTTGAAATATTACATAAATATGTTTTGCTAGTTACAGATATTTTGTTTCATAATGCTCTCTCTGACATTGATGATAAAATTGCTTACAGAAGGTCTTTTAAAGTAGGCTGGCAGATCGCGTTTGTGACAAACTGTTTAGCAATTGTAATGAGGTTACTTCATTTATTTTCACTACCAGCTGTATTTCAGGTTGTCTTTGAACATAAATCTTCTGTGTGAATGCAGGTCGTCATCATAGAGACTTGGATGTAAAACAAGTGCTTTGATACATTCTAAAGTGCAATATCTGAATGCAAAGATTTCCAGAGAAGGCGACTTTTTAGGAGAAAAGAACTGACAGAATGAGCAAAACCAATAACTAATATCCAACCAAAGGTTTTAAAACATTATGTTGCCACTAGATGGCTGCACTAAGCTATGTATAATATTACCTCAGACATATTTTGTACTCTGCATTATCACTACTGTACTCAACAAAAAAAATTCAGGTGTATGAAATAACCTATATATTCAAGATTGCACCTTTAAGTGATGCTATTTGTGCTGAAAAATCATAGAAAATCATAAAGAAGGGACAGGAAGCCACGTTTCTTGTTTCTGATGTTGCTGCGTGATGATATTTTATGCAAACCTTTACATGATCTCACCTCTACATTCAAAATACAGTGCCACACTGTAAACCTTCTCAATGATGAGGTGCCAAAAACGCTGTAATTACTGTTGAGCAGCTACAAGGCCAGAGCCAAAGTAATAAATTGAACAAAATATTCCCTCAAATATTTTCAAAAAGAAAAATCTTTTTACTGACTGCATTCAAACAACCTACTATTTACCTTTTAGTTTCTTCAGAATCATCTTATTGTAAACATGTGAGTGCACAATTAAATAAATTCTTCTCACAAGTCGTGTTTACAGGTTTTTTTCTAAAATGACACGATTCCAAAAACTGTGGCTCAATTTTCAGTCCTAGAACTCTTTACACAAAACTGAAAAGCATAAGCCACCTTGACAAAACTCTATGATTCATCTCTTGCAAAATAAAAAAAAAACTGTACTCAAAGCCATATCTTCAAAAGACTAATTATTTCCACAAATACAGTACATAAAACACACACTCAAACTCTGGGGATTTATTGAATTGCAATTCATAGATTGCAATTTATTGCAATCAATACAAACAATATAAAACCTGTTGCCATATTTTAATACTGAGAATATCATACAGGTGCATCTTAAATAATTAGAATATTGTGAAACGCACTAGAGTTTAGCATACATAGCATTCACTTTTTCTATAAGAACCTGACATAACGAAACCCTACAGTCCGAGCTTTACGATGGGCCCTGAAGGTGTTACACGTCACTCCGTCGCCATAGCAACGTTTACCAAACAGACGGAGCCGCTTCTTCTCTGCTTTTGTTACTGTCCTCAGCATTTTAGCTGCATAAAAGCTGCTGCTTTCACTAAAAACCATACAGCAGAGCGAACATGGAAGTAGCAGAAGCTGAGAAGGAGCCAAAGGAGGCGCCAGAACCCTCTGTGTCCGCAGCTCAACAGGCTGATAATAGGTAATAATAAAAAAAAAACTCTAGCTAATATATATAATATAGCTAGTATATTACTATAATGCCTAGGCCACAGGAACTTAATGATATCCAAATAGTGAGGTTTTGCTTTCTGTAGTGTATAAAAGTAGCCTGTAGAATACACATTCACAGCTTTTATTTATGTTATAAAATATTATTTGTTGCTGTTTTACCAAACAAATCCTACTGCAGAAAGGGGCTGGAAACAGAAACATGTGCTGAAGTCAACAACAAGTACACTGAGGAGCTGTGGAGCAGCCGGCCTGAACAGGAGGTGGAGGAAAGTGAACTGGTTTGTTTAGTTTAAATAATTAAATACAAATTCCAAGTCTAAGATAAGACAAACAAAACCTAAAGATTTTTCAATGTGGTCACTGAAGTAAATAACTGTGAAACTGAAATATACTGGTTAAATAATCAAGAATATCACTCCCAGAATAAACCTTTTTCTAGATACTGTATATATATATATATATATATATATATATATATATATATATATATATATATATATATATATATATATATATATATATATATATACACATTTGTTTTAATTATATATATATAATATAATAATAATAATATATTTAATGACTTTACTCCAGCTATATATATTTCATGATATGACTTCTCATGTACCTGATGATATTGCTTTAACAGTATAAGTAAATATATAGAGTTGAACATGATCATCATGTCGAGCTACTATTCACAGTTTCTTGACATTCACGCTGTAATATAATTGAACATATTTATTAGTGCCATAACTGTCCTCCTTTATGTTAGATGACCACTCCTCAGCGGATAATCAACCTGCAGAGAGAGTCCATGACATTAGTGTCCAACATCAAAACTGCAGCAGATGCGAAAGAGTCAATGCGAAGGACAGAGCTGGAGGAAGCTCGCAGAATAAGGTATTTTTTTCCCCTCAGATTCTGGATTATCTTCATGTTTGATTTGATAAGAAGACCCTACATCCTAATAATCATCATATGGGCATTTTAATTCCTCCCCTCCATCCCTGTTTGCTGTCATATTTGTCCTTCTTGGCCCAGATTGGAGCGGCTGGCGAATGATGTAAAGTCCAGCCAGGAGAAATTTGAGGAGATCAGCAGAGGGTGGGCTCTGGCTGAGCAGAAGATCGTCCCTCAGGAGCTACAGGAAGCTTTGAACAGCCAGCGGCAGCTGTGTGCTGAGCTCATAGAAGACAAGCAAAAACTGATAAATGACCTGCAACAGGTACGGTCACTATTTAACCACTTAAGCCCCAGGTTTATTTTTTTCAGTTTTCCTGCTATAATCGATGATAAGTATTGAATATCTCTACAACCATAAAGGTTATGTATTTTAACTTGGTACCAACATAACCGAACACTCCAGAAGTGTCAGAATTAATTCATGTTGCTGTTACAAATATATAAATATATATAAGAAAATATATAAAATCTAAAATTGTGTTTCACTAAAGATAAAAATACTTAATTTATAACTTAAAACAAGACCACACTGACCCAAATCAGGAAAAAAAAACTTGAAATAAGCTATTTATCTATTCATTTTATAGAATTATCTGCAATGCAAATTTCAATTATTAATAAGATAAGACTTCAAAGATCAATTATTTCTCCATCAAATCATAGAAATCACACTGAGGATCATTACAGAACATAAAGAATATATTCTGTAAGATGTTTAATAAAGAGATTATAAAGGACCCAATTAAATAATTGCACAAAGGGCTCCAATTAAATAAATATAAATATCAAAATAGTGGTTAGTTGTAGCCCTGCTACTGATGACATATTAAACTATATTCTTATTGTATTGATGATATGGATATTGACGATATATATTGATGCAGTAAAACTGTGTTTTACTGCAGATGAAAATACATTATTTAGTGTTGTAGCTGAGGTTTTCTGATGTAATATATGTTTAAACTCAATACTGCCCCTGTATCAGGGAGTTTGGGGTTTTAACAGGTTAATTATAAATATACTTTTTAACAGTTACCAATTTAAGACAGTCATTGTTTAAAACCCTCTCTGTAAAATATGTATAAATAAGTAATGCAACAAGCAGAAAACATGGTTTTAGTGTAATATGTTTCCTGAGAGCGTTGTTCACTAATTTGATCACCTCCCATCTGTCTGAACAGGAGCTGAAGAGCGGAGACGATCGCTATGTTAAGGACTTGAAGAAGCAGGCGGAGGAGCTGGATGTGATGATGGAGAGGATGGAAGAGCAGATCAAAACCCTGATGCAGGCCTACAGGGAGGAAATGGCACAGATTGAGGTACTGTATAAAAAGATGTGGGTCAAGAAGCAGCTTTAAATAATTTCAAACTCCCCATCACCACATCATTTACATCTGCCATGAAAAATAAAATGAAATGAGCATTTAAGGGAAATCGGATGGATCAGGCCTGAGTGATTAATTGTCTCAGGGGAGTCAAACTCAGTTCATGGGCCACATCCAGTGCAATCTGTTCTCAAGTGGGCTGGACCAATAAAAATTTATATTTAAATAACAACACCTACACATTTGAAAAAAGTGTGAATATAGAATCCATTGAGCCCTGAAAGATACTTAATGATTTCATATTTCTGTGAAGAAACAGGAACTGGTCCATTGTCCAGTGGGGCCGGATTGGGACCTTTAGCGGGCCAGTTCTGGCCCCTGGGCCGCATGTTTGACACCCATTGTCTAAATTGATTGCTCTCATTATTGCTCTAACCTTCTGGCATTTGGTTGAGTAATTTATTGTTGAAATATAGAATCATCTGCCTAATAATATGGATTAATACTAATAATACTGCTAAAGATTTTTACTTTACTTCACCACTTTTAGTTCAGATTGAAATACTGCTGTACAAGCTAAAATCAGACATACCCAGTTCTCAGAAGATCAATTGTGATGTTTTTTTTTTTTTTTACCTTTTATTTAGCACCATAACCAAAATTTGAATTTGTCTTTTATGACCAAATAGCTGAAAAAGCTAATGACAGTTTAGTGCAAACTCACTGACACACTCAACTTGCCGCAAACATGGTAAAAAATGAAGCCTGCTATGCATCACGCATGTCAGTGTTGGCGAAATTCTTACTAACGGTCGACCTTTTGTTATTCACAGAGCGTTTATCAGCAGGAACACGAGGGCTTACTTTTACAACACAAGACTGATTGGGAACGACACATGGAGGAGTTGACAGACAAACAGGTCAGGAGAACTGACATAAAATCACATGTTTTATATGTATCAGCTGTGTGTATAATTATATCTGATTCACTTCTAGCAAGTGAGGCTGAAGGAGAAGAAGGAGAAAGTGGAGGAGTATGAAGCGAGAATTCACAACCTGATGATGGAAACTATTGACAAGTTCTCTGTCGTCAACTTGGAACAGAATACAAAGTTTCAGGTTGGCACAAATATAAAAGTCAAATCAAAATATATATATATAATTTTTGAATATTTGATGCGTTCCTGGTGAACATTTTTGTGTGAACTGATTTTAAATATGAATAAGAAACCTTTAGAAACCAATTCTTCCTATTGGCATCGCCAAGAATGAAACAAATGCATGAAAATAATCCCGATTTCACCTTCCCAGGTTCTGGAGAGGGAACATCAGCAGATAAAGACTGACACCATGATCACCAATTTCAAAATAAAAAAGCAAAAGCATGACACGGACATACACAGCCTGAACCTGGCCCACATGAAGAGCAGAATCATCAGGTAGTTTTGCCTCCACACGTGTGCGTACTCATGCTGTTATATTCACTTCACTCGCTGCTTCTCATCTTTGTCTGTCAGTCTGCAGAAAATGATTGTTAAGCAAAGGAGCAAGTACACCAGCCAGGAGAAGCAGTTTAAGCAGGAGTACTGGTATTTGTCCGAGGACTACAAACGCAGCATCCAACAGTATGAACGCATTCAGAAGAAAATCAGGTGAGTTGTAATCATTCACGTGATTATCACAGACATGACAGAAACGCCTTAGGGAACAAAACAAATTTGGTGATATTCTCCAACTTGATTCAGGCACTTTGCAGTCGCGGACGCCAGGAAATTTGAGGAGATGTGGCTAATGATCGACGCAGAGGTGAAGCAGCTGGTGGAAGTGGCTCTGGTCATTGACTCGCTGATCTACAGGAAGCATCTTGGTTTATCCTGGGAGAGACCTCACATGGCCTTCATGGAGCACTCCGGTCCGATCCGGCCACAGAAGCCAAAACGCACGGCCACCTCTGAGCTGCTTCTATCCGGGCGGGCAATGGACGCCTCAGTTGGGCCTAAACTGGAGACTGACTCTGAGAGCGCGGACATAGAAGTGTGCGGGGAAGGAACGGCGGTGGAGAGCGAGAGCCCCGCAGAGGAGGACGGGAAGGTGTCGGTGGAGACGATGAAGAAACTGATGGAGCTGCTGTGTGACGAGTCGGTGAGAATAAAGCCCAAGATTTAAGCTTAAAAGTTAAGCATAGAGTAGTGGTTTGTACGGAAAAGGACAACAATCATACAGTATTTTAGACAATCACATTGGATATACAGGTATATATCATAATAATCACAGACATATGGCAGAAATAACATGAGAAGGTATGGTTTAACGTTCAAAAATGACAAGAGATAGGACCATCAATATTACTCTCACATTCATTTTTTATTAAATAATACTGTGGATTATTTGAATAAGTGAGCTGCTTTATGCTAAGCTAGGCTAACTGTCTCCAGCTTCATGTTTACAGAACAAGTCATCGATCTTCTCATCCGACTCTCAGCAAGAAAGTGAATGTGTTTCCCCAGATGTTGGACTAGTCCTTTGATTTACATTTGTCTTCTTTGAAGTTGCTGCGTTAGCTGCATTGTACCTGCAGTTTTCTAGATGGCCTTTAATGTGCCACAACACTTGTAGATAAGCTGTAGCTTAATTAAAAAGGCCCTCTCTGCAGGCTGGAGCCCCACATAAGTGTTTGCGCAGCAGTCAAAGTAAAGTAGATAAGAGTGAATGAGCTGAATTTATGTAATGAGGCTTTTTTACTAAAAAAAAATATTATTATAGTGTAGAAGTCATCAAAGCAGCACAAAAAAGGGATAATATGAAATGATGTGAAAAGCACATTAAACGTTTAGTGTTTCCTTCCCTCCTGTCTCAGGGCTTCCTGATGGAGGATAAATTCCTGAAGCTGCTGGCTCCGCTGCAGAAGGATGAACAGACCGTTGTGCAGCTGGGCTCTCTCCTTTGTGTGAGCTGGTGTTTTTTTTTTCACCAAAACTAATACATCACAGCCGAGCACGCTGCATTGCCAATACTGATCCTGAGTGAGACTGGAGGTCATTTTCTCTTCTCTTCCAGGCTTTTGGCATTGATGAGGTAGATGTCCCCAAATTGGCCGATTTCTTATTAAAATACAAACACCAGCAGAGAGAGACGACTGAGGTGAGGAGGGAAAAAGATGAGGAATGTGCACTTCTATTTGGATATCAACTTGACAAAGACCTTTAATTTGAATTATTAGAAATTGGCCATTTCTGCATGCTTCCACCTGTATTATTTTTTTCTTTTCCCGCAGGTTATGTTTGCTGAGTTGGGTGAATCCAGCAGCTCTACATCTGATCTCTCATCTGAAATCATCCATCCTAACCATGTCCTACCTGCTCTTAAGAGTTTCCTCAAGCAGCATCACAGGTATTAAAATAACCAATGTGAATAACTTATTTATGAGGATTGTATTTCTTTCCATCGTATATAAAATCTGAAATGATTCATTCGTCCCAACAGCTGAAAGGAACTATGAATGACTTCATATCAGCAAAAGCAAAATTATGTTCTTTTTTTTGTCTCACTATGATACTTAATGCTAATCCCATCCCAATGATTTCTAAGAGAGAGATCAGCCCGTCGACAGCCCAGCTTTCGTCGTGTAGAAGCCCGGGATACATCAGAAGATGAAGCCTACTGGAAGAGTATGGGAAACATCATATCTGAGGACAAAATCAGACTCTGGGAGGCAGCAGAGAACATACTGAAACAGCACCTGTGAGCAGCATGCACACACGCTCGCTCACAAGCAACATAAACATAAACACACCTTGACTTGCATGAGTAATTTTCTCATTCTGCGTTTGCAGCTCGGTCCTGACAGAGATCTCTGAACTCATCCCCGAGACTCAGAGTCTGGAGCAGCAGAACACCGAGCTACGGATGTTGCTGCAAAAATCTCTCAACTCAACAGTATGTCCGGGTTTTTCATTTGCATGTTTTCCACTTTTTTTTTTCCAGATAGTCCCTGTGAACAAAGATCAAACACTGTAGAATATATGGTTAGGTTTAAAAAAATAAAATAAAATAAAATAATCAATAAATTAATTATTAATTAACATTAAATTAGCAATTTTAACAAGCAACCATTTTTTATTTTGGAAATTTTCAAGTAAAAATGACATCATTTTTTTGTGGTTTTCTTCATCACATTTGATGATGAATCAAATATCTTGATTTTTAAATGTTTGGACTCTCTTGGGCCCATTGAATTCTGAGGTGCATTTTTTAAATATTTAGTATATTATTATTTATTTTTAATTTAAAAAACATAATAGGGTACATCAATGAGTTTTTTTTTTATCTGTCTTCCCTGCCAGGTTGGCACAGAGCTGGACATTCCATAATCCATAATCAACTTGGAAACATCCGACGGGAGCAGCACATGCATGTGGAATCATCAGTATTCCGCTGGAGGATTTATGTTTATTACAAAAAATAAAGCCTCTATAAAATCATGTCGAGGTTGCAGTTTTTATTTTGACACCCCAAAAGAATCAATAACCATCACAGCTGATTAAAGACATACAAGAGCCCCTGTGAGGTACACAGAGAGACATACAGTGGTTGTGTGTGTGTTCATTGATCTACCCAGCAATGTTGAGGAGCTTGTGGCTGAGCTCTGAGGGCAGAGAGAAGAAGAGCAGAGCCAGGAAGAGCGCGACCAGCACAGCGGCCAGCAGCAAGGCGCAGTGCAGCTTGTAGTGCCTCCAGGCCAGGATGCACATGGTCCTCACTGGGCTCAGCAGCCACGACATGCTGGTGCTGGGACGGCTGCACACAGAGATTTAAAAAATAAAAAAGGCGATCGTAAGCAGCTCTGAGGAACGTCCCTTCTTCCCGCGCGTTCAGGGCGAGAGCAACGACCTCATTGGACACGTGGAACGTCGGGTTCAGTTTATTTCGAATTGCCAGAACGGACAGAAAATAAATATCACACACATTTTCAACAGATATATAAATACACATATGCATCGTAAAAACAGGCAAGTCTAGTGCAAACGACAACTCTGGAAATCGGTGAAAGGGAACCTGAAACGAAGACACAAATGGACAGGTCAAGCGCAGGCAAATTGTGGAAAGTGGGTAGAGGACACTGCAAACGATGCCTTCTGATTCTGATTGAGAGCTGGAGTTTTGAGAGTTTTCTGCACAGACTCCTTTCACCGCTCCGCTCAAGTGCACTTTTATCATATTTCCATGAGGTTATCTTTACATTATGCGTAATGCTCAAGACAAGAGGGGGCTTGTGATTTGGTTTGTGTGGAGGTGTAGGGACAGTCATGCCAACACACACGACCTCTCTGGTCAGTTATCACTATGATGCATGCATATCAACACGTAGGTTTGGTAGAAAACTGACCTATTTGTTCCTTTTTTAGGACTTTCCAGTCAGACCTGGATAAATGATATTTGCAATAATTTTATTTTCTACATAAATATGGGAACATCCACACGTTACTGAGAGCACCCGCCTTTTATACCGCCAAAATGGTTCCTACAATAAACGTATTAGTTTATCTTTATTCTATTTTTTTAAAATTTTGTTTTGTTCCTTTCATGGAAGTGGGCACCAAAAAAAGAGAGAAATATTTCTGCATTCTACATTTTCAGTTCAACACTTCCATGACAGAAAAGGAGCAGCAAAAAGAAAATAATTGTTTGCCCCCTGCATACACAATAAAAAAACAACTGATTATACAAAATAGATGCTAAGAATTATTTGCAAATATGGTTTAACCCAAGTCTGGCTTGGTAGCGTTTATTTGAGAGGTTCAACATTTAACGTAGTAGCTGAACTTGACCCTGTGTAAAGTTTATTTCATTTTTTCGCTATTTGATGAATTTTGTCTTGTTCGTTGTCTCGTTGAATTTCATTAGGAAAATAGACATCTTTGTTATTTTTGTTTCTTCATTATTATTCTCAAAGTGTACAAAGACTGCAAGAACTAGAATATTGTTAAAAATATTTGTTCTCTATTGTTCTCTAAATCAACAGCAGAACTGGGAGATCTAACAGCATCGCAGGAAAATCGCTTGAAATGAACGTCCAGGCAATCGCCTGACCATGACCCTGTGAAATTAATTTCAGTCAATAAATAAATTCAAATAAATAAAATTCAAATCTCTATGAACAGTTAAAGAAACATTCATTGTCATGTAACATTGCACAGTAAAATCAGGTCAGATCAGGGATTACTATGTGCCATGCGATTGCTTTTCACTTTCAGTTCAAGGACGGAGTCCAGATATTGAGCTTTAGATTTGTTAGACATGCTGCAAATTGGATAGAGGTTACTGTTACTGTTTCTCATGACTTGGGGAGGAAAAGTCTTTCTGCCTCTCTCCTCAGGGGTAAAGCGGAAGGTCAAGCTGTACATGAAGATCAGAATGCATTACAAAGGAGAAAATAATGCAATCGGACCTCCAGGGAACGTCCCCCCCCTCCACCCAGTCCTCCCAGCAGCCTCTCAGGCGCCCAGCAGTTTCTTGACAAGGTAGCCCGGCATGCTATAGAGGAAG
Source organism: Lepturacanthus savala (assembly GCA_030544235.1). Taxonomy (NCBI): domain Eukaryota; kingdom Metazoa; phylum Chordata; class Actinopteri; order Scombriformes; family Trichiuridae; genus Lepturacanthus; species Lepturacanthus savala. Next base: position 11,741,524 of record CM060477.1, read on the forward strand.
AGGCCCAGCATGATCAGCAGCAGCAGGGCCAGCACGATCTTGATGATCAGCCACTTGTAGCGGTTGCACACCAGGTAGCGGATGGCTTTCAGCGGGCTCAGGAACCACAGGAAGGTGGTGTCTGGGCGGCTAGTCGGGAGGGATGGAGGCGAGAGGTGGAGGATGAGGTAGAAGAGGGCGTGATGGTGGATGGAGGGCGAGAAAGGGGTGAGTGACAAAAGGGATGGAAGAGAGAGAAAGAACAAGCTGGCGTTAGTGGTTAGTAAGCCGGGTTTCATTTGTGATCATGTTCACCAAATGTATCTTTCTATACAGTACTCATAACCCACACAAAAATCTATATATTTCAGAATATCAAAATTCCACATTGCAGTCTGAAAAGCTGTACTATAAGAAACATATGCACAATGAATATGTTGACAAAATAGATGATTGACCAACTGCTCGAAACACTGGTGTCAGGGCAGTTTCCTTTAGTTTCATTCAACTTCTAGTTTATTTTTATTAAGATATGATATGCCATTAACTCTATAAAGCCGTACATATCATATATATTACTTTAACTTTTAAGGCGGGCGACATGGTGGCGCAGGGGTTAGCGCTGTTGCCTCACAGCAAGAAGGTCGCAGGTTCAAGACGTCCTGGGTCTGGGACCTTTCTGTGTGGAGTTTGCATGTTCTCCCCGTGTCTGCGTGGGTTTTCCCACAGTCCAAAAACATGCTCAGGTTAATTGGTGACTCTAAATTGCCCGTAGGTGTGAGTGTGTGAGTGAATGGTGTGTGTGCCCCATGATTGGCTGGCGACCATCTGGGGTGTATCCCTGCCTCTCGCTGTAACACGCTGGGATAGGCTCCAGCAGACCCCTGCGACCCTAATGAGGAATAAGCAGGTATAGAAAATGACTGACTGACTTTTAAGGCCTTTCTATCATCAGTACAATATTTTTTTTTCCTGAAAAAACAATCAAATACATGTATTTGGTGAGAGATGCAAACACTGCAGAGACAAACCCTGCTTCACCTGTGTCTGCTGTGAGAAATGCAAAGTCCATCTTTGCTGGGGCTACCACCATGCAAAATAAAGAGGTTGCAAACCAAAAATGAGCCAAACTGAAAGGTTGCTCTTCCATCTTATCAGTTCCATTGGCAGACAAACTTGTGTTTTCCATGTTTTTGATTGTTGGGTTTAGGGATTGTTGCTGTCTTTTGGTGGTTTCCTACAGTGAATCTGTTATTGCTTCAACTAAATAATGGACACCTGCAAAAGGACTGAAATAGATCTAAAGTAGTTGTGTTTTAGTTTACAGATCACTTGATTTTCTTCCAATTTTAATGGAAATTTGATTATTATCGTTTTAGGTAGTGGTGCAATTTTCGACAAATTATAAGAAACATTTTAAAAAAGTAAAAAAAAAAAAAAAGGGTGTTTATGATAGTGTCCTAGCTGCTGCGTAGATGTTAATTCTTTTAGAGGTTTCGTTTAGTATAGGAAATGTGCTAATTAATGAGTTTTAAGAAAACAACCTGATATGCTAATATTTAGACAATGAAATCTAAATATTTTACAAATTGTAAAGTGTCTAATTTATTCAAAATATTGTCAGACTATCAATCATGCATGAACCTAATAATTGATCAGCACTCTCTTCATTTGTTTTCTTATAATTTAACACAAATTACAATAAAATAAAAGGAAGTGTAAAATAAAGCATTAACCTGATGCCTTCTGCTTCTGCTGTTGCTCTCTACCATTAACACGCAGTTGGTCATTTACAAAATGCATGATGGCAACAGACACTGGCTTTCACAAAGGGTTTTGACAGACAGACACAGAACATAAAGACTTATTCTATAGCTGAGACACCAGAGGAGAGAAAGCAGCGGAGGAAAAGAGAGTTTTCGCGGGACAGAAGAGGAGGCTACAGTTAGGTCGCAGAACCCAGGAAGGTTTAGTAGAGAAGCAGAGACAGCTGAAAAAGAGGGGGCGAAGGCTACCGGCGTGTCAGGCCCCAAGCAGCTTCTTGACCAGGTAGCCGGGGATTGAGTAGAGGAAGAGGCCCAGCATGAGCAGCAGCAGCATCACACCCAGAACCTTGAGGATCAGCCAGCGGTAGTTGTGCCAGATGAAGTAACGAATGGACTTCAGCGGGCTCAGAAACCACATAAGACTGGTGTCCGGGCGACTTCGCAGGAGGGAGGGAAATCGGGGAAAAGAGGGAATGCAGATGGAGGCAAAAACAGAGAAAAAGGTAAAGGAGGAGGAAAGGGGTCACACACACACACACAGAAGAGGGAAGGGACGAAAGGAGGGGAGAGACAGAGGGAGACAGTTGAAGAGATGGTAGGAGGAGAAACGAGCGCGAAAGTGTAACAGTGGCCTTCTGACAGTGCAGAAAGCAGCAAACCGGATCAAATCGCACCTTTATAAACGCACTGGCAAATCGTGATTGGCAGCAGTTTGCTGTTAAATCTTTGATACGCTGGGTTTGTGCGCTGTGATATAGATTTTCCTGAAGAGGAGATTAATGGGACACTCCTCGCTCCACACAACCATCCTCAGTTTTCAACCGCCAAAGTAATAAAGTGTACATAACTGTAGGAGTGTTTGTGTTAGATTACACATATATCATCCTATGAAACAACGATATCTTACTTCGGTTTTTCTAGCGGGTCCGGCTCGTTTCGTCCCAGTCCAACAGGACTTTTCTCTGCCTCCTCTGCCGTCACCAGATGGAGCTCAGCTTCAACCTTACCCTGTAACCACAGCATGATTCACTACAATGTAATCAACTGGATAGAAAGTATGTGAAGTGGTGTTTTTGTTTGGTTCATTGTGGTTGGGTTTGTTGAGATCAGGCCTGACACAGATAATGATTCCATTGTACTGCAGTGTTTTCTTTTTACTTTTGACACTTGGCGTCAACATGAGGAATTAAACGGAAAGGTGATTTTTTTCCTTAGAAACATTTTTTAATTCAAAGCAGTTTTAGAGATCTGTACGAATAGTATTAGCGCCACAAAAAAGTCTCATCATTCTTTTCACAGAACTGAAAAGATTTTTTTTTCCAGAACTGATAACAGATTATAGTCAGAATTTTAAAAACTTTCTTTTTTCAGTTATGACATACTAATCAGTATTATGAAAAGTATTAGTATTATGAAATTCAATTCTGAGCATAAAATCATAATTCTGACTTTTTACTCACCACTGAAAAAAAAAAACATAATATTTCAGAAATCAGAAATCAGATTTTTTTTCCTTCAGTTTTGAGGAAAAAGTCAGAATTCTGACTTTAGTCTAAGAATTGTGCGACTGAAGTAGAATTCTGACTAAAAACATCTTCAAAAGATCTGTAGAGGTGGAAGTATTCAATATTTATCAAGAACAAAGAGAAAAACCTCAAACTTCATTTCATCCTTTACTGCCTTGAAATTGGCTCCTGACTGGGGTTTAGGAGTCAATCATGGTCATTTCATGCCTGTCTTACCGTGAGCTCCATCTCATCGTTTTCATCACGGGCCACAAAAGGCCACCATCCCTTGACCCGCTTTTGTTTGAAGATGGAGATGGAGGGCAGCTCCTGCTCATTCCGGATCATGTCAATGGAGCACTGCTTGGCTGTCTTTGCGCCACGAGGGAACCGGTTTAAGTCCAACTCAATCGCACCTGGGAGCGAATATAGTCACAGACACTGTCAGACATCATAGTCATTATAGTAAAGCAGGAGGAGGAGTCATACATTCCATAAATAGAAATCTAAGGAGACAGACTGAAAACCCATCTATGGGATTTTAGCCTCTATTCAAGTGCTTTTATTCCTGTCAGTCCTCACCAAGGAAGTCATCAGCGGAGAAGTGGTCGGCATCCCACACCTGCAGCGTGAGGCGAGGAGGAATCTTGTATTCCGTCTCGTCCCAGGAGAACATGGACTCTTTCTTAGAGATGACAATCTTCTCCTCAGCCATGAGGTAATCAAAGGGGAAGACAAAGCGCCAGTTAAAGTTTCCCTCACCGGTCAAGGAGTGATAGTGCACATCTGTGTCCTGCTTGTCTTCCTGCTGCCCTTTCAGCCACCTGTGGGACGTTCACAGACAGGGGAGACCATGAATCAGTGCAGGTGTTTTTTTTTTGGGTTATATTAGTGGATATATCTTGTCATTTGACTTTGTCAGGCATGCACCTTTAAGGTTTAACATGTAGGAAACTGTCGGTCAGTTAGTATGTTAATTTGGTTGATTTAAACAAGGAGCACAGGACATGTTACATGTACCAGTCTGCCAACAAGAGAGATGATGCTAATTGGTCAAAATCAAAATACGTAATGCGGCTCTCCAACAGCAAACCAGATTAACGCAGTTTTATGTGCATCATTCTTAAAGATGTTTCTTGATCCATTCGAATCTGGTTTGATGTTGGAGCCTCGCGCTACTTTCAAAGACATGCAAACACAAAGCTTGCAGAAATGCCATTGGTGAAAAAAGCATATTTTGTCCTTATAGTATTAAACTGCAGATATTAACAGAGAATAAAAGCATGTGAGTTTTTTTTTTTTTTTTTCTGCTGACTGGAGCTTTTTCATTAACAGTTGAGTCTGACTGGCTTCACTAGTCAGGAGGAAAAGGAACTAATCAGGAAGAGGGAGGGAAGCTGCACCAAACACTAAAAAAACACGAGAACATAAGTATCTGTCACATCGTGCTATGATTTCCAGTGGTGGAAAAGTACATTTACTCAAGTACTGTACTGTTTCTTTTTTACTTCTGCTCAACTAGTTTCAGAAGGTCCTTTTATTCCTCCTACATTTATATCACAGCTATAATTATAATTACTAACTGTGTTTCAGATCAAATATTTATACATACAAACATCATTTCATAAAATATCACAGTATAGATCCAAATCAACTCTACCTTGAAAACATTAAAATGCACATATCAATATATCTATATTATTATACTCTCTATATAGAGAGCTTTACTAGAGCTCTAGTAAAAACAGGTAATTTTATGTCTGTCTCAATAATAATGAGCCTCTACTCTGAAAGGGGTGTGGGCAGTTGTTACATCACAACTTCACATCTTCTGAAAACAGGCTGTATGTGTTTCTCTGCGGATCGAGCATTTTGAACCAGTATTTCTATAACACCTACATCTTCTAATAATCAAAAAGCAATTCAAATCTCACTTTGTATGATACATGACCTTTATTACAGAATGAAAGGCTGGAATGGCTCTCAGAGGAGAGGCACATTAATATTAATGTGACAGACTCAAACTGATCAGTTCTTTTGAGAGCTCCAGGCAGAGGAGACTGGGAGAGAAGATGTAAAATTATATTGAGATGATTTTCAGCGCTTAAAACCTTAAAAAATATATAGTATCTTGGTAGGGATATCAAAACTTCAAATAACACCCGGGAAAAGTGCTAAATAGAAGACCTTTACTCAAGTACAAACATTTCTGTACTTCTTCCACCACTGTTGTTGACTAAGATGCATCGTCTTCATTTCGGGCAAGGCTGGGATCAAGTAGTGGGAAGTTTTTGCTGAGCTTTAGAGGAAACATGTCATTAAAACATGCCTCAATCATAACCATTGTATCACAACAGTGGATCCATTCTAAAACAACCCCAATCCTCCTGTCTCTACTTGTCAAAAGTCCATAGGTGTGTCAGTTGCTGGATTCTAGGAAATACTTCCTACTACTTAAATAATGTGTTAAGGGTTGTTAGGATGGTACCCTGTTTGTTACAGCGAAACCCTGAGGTGACACATCCACACTGGGCTGACACCGACGGGAAAAGCAAGGAGGCGCCGGAAAACCTGATCATAAAAAACTACAAATATTCAAAGCATTACACACCTTTTTCATAACAGTCATATTGACAGGTCATAGCAGGAAGAAAAAATTGGCTACGTTTCTTTTTTATGTGTTAGTTCCAGAACTTTATTGTGCAAGTTGCTGTGCTTTTCCTGCTATCACAAGGCAATTAAAAAAAAAAGGGTCAGTACCAACATGCATGTTCTTTGCATGTATGCATCCATGCAAGAGACTCTAAAAAGCTCCTAGAAAGTAATTGCTAGTAGAAATTACAGTACAAGACCAAACCACAAACTTTAAATAATAAATAATGATAAAAATACTATGTAACATTTCATTTTAAATCTATTTGAATTTATAACATATTTATAGCATAATATATTTGCTAGCTGATCTAAGAAAAAATACATTAAGTGTTTTTGAAAACACTGTCAACAATATTAATTTGTCCAATGACATTTATATTATTACAACACTTTGACTACTTTGTCATTCATTATCCTTTCATACACTAATCTCAACATATGTGCACACAGAGGGAATAATAGTTGATGTCCAATATATAAATATAAAGTTAAAGTTGCTTTAAACTACATTATTGTTTGTTATTAACCATCTATTCATTGATTTAGCTGTTTCTGTACAGGTCTGTGAGATTTTTCGCAGTATGGATGCAATCAGATTTTTTTTTGTTTGTTTTAAACACTATATGTATGTTTACACTTATAACTGTACACATAGTTGCTTATGTGGTTTTGTTCTTGACTGGACAAATGTTTCATTTTCAGTAGTTTTCAGCGTGCTGAAGAGTAAGAGACAAGCAAGGTTACATGCTGAATGGGAAGTTGAGACAAAAAGCAGGATCTGCAATTGGAAAAAAAAAAAATGATTCAAGGACTTCAGGAGGAAGGAAGGGGGGGAGGTAGGGTAGATGTACGAGCCATGCGATGGAATCGTGTGTTTACCCCCTGACATAGATGTCAGACATCTTCTCTCCTGTCATGAAAGCATCGTCCTCTAGAATTACGTCATCAGTGTTCCAAATAACAACACGAAGCTCAAAGCTAGACAGCAGCAGAGCATTGACCAGAGAAGAGAGAGAGGACGACAGAAAGGAGACACGCCACAAACACGCAACAAACGACACGAAACACGCACACACACACACAAAAAAATGGAAAAAAAAAAATGGTTAACCGTAAAACAAAACCACACACAGCTCACACCCACGGGACGAGGCTTGGTCACCACATCCCGCCGTACCTACCCCCTGACAAATATGTCACTGGACTTTTCCCCAGTGAAGTAATCATCGTCCTCCAGTATTACTTCGTCTGTATTCCAAATAACCACCCTGAGCTCATATCTGGTAAGGGGGGGAGGAAGGAACACATATACACACACAGTTGGACTTACATTCGACAGTAAATAGAGAGCTAACTAGTCAAACAGACTCACCATTATAAAATCTGGAGATTAAACTACAAATTCTGTTGAAAAAAACTGAAGAACTTTAGGTACTGCAACAAATATATTTCCAAATTGTGTTGGAATTATACTTTTATCAAAAGTAAAGGGTATTCTTTTCAGTACCGGCAAGACCTACCTCTTTGGTTTTCGTGGCGATATGTCGATCGCGGGTCCAGGAGCCGGCATGTCCATGGGAAACATGTCCACCCACATCTCAATACGACCCTTTGAGTAAAACCATACAATTTTAGCAACTTTTTAGTCAGTTTCAAGATATAAAGCATCTACTTCCTACCTGTTCGATGCCAGGTTTGTCAGGGTTCAGCAGGGGTCTGGTCTCCACATGTTCAGGGACCAGCTTACAACCCACCCTTGGGATCTCCTCCCAGTGGTTCAGCACCGTCAGAGCTAAATGCTCTTCAGTCTGCTTCTTCAGACCTGTGAGGTCGACACGGCCGAGACAATATAGAGAGAAAAGGGAAAGCTGATATAGCAAGCAAGAAATCCTATAAGGACCTTTAAATGATTGGTTTTCACTTTCCTACCGTTTTCATCCTCGAGCTCCGTAGGTCCCATGAAGACACGGCCCTCCACCTTTACTTTTCCTCCAGGCCCATAATGAGGTCCATCGATCTTGCCTTCTTTACACAGCTTTGTCAGGATCTGGCTGGGCTTCATAGGATCACGCCAGAAATTGTACCCATGGCTAACATCAACAGATAAAGACGGTATTACATGTCTGAACCGTTGGAGGAAGAAAAACTTTATTGTCCTTTGCAAAAAAACAGAGAAAAATCTTTTTTTGACATACTGACATGCCCTGATATGTTTCTCTAAGTTATATATAAATAAATAGGATTAAGGATCTGGAAATTTGAGAGAAAGAGAGTTACTATTACTATACATTTCTCTTATAAATACTATACTAGTTATACTTTAAAAATGTTGAAAATCTGTTAAAATTCTTATCTTATCTTAAATAACAAAATACAATAGATTCTTCAAACAACACTTTGAGTATTGAGTTAGAAGAATAGAATAGAATGCCTTTTATTGTCACAATTCACACATACAATTTACACTATACACATTCACAATAAGGTTGAAAGCACTCACTTCAGTGCAGACATTAAAGGGAGGTGTATATATATATAAAAACAGGGGGATAAAAATAATAAAAAATAACAAGTATCTACATTGTGCAGTTGAGGTGGCCCTGGTCTGGGTCAGTCAACCACATACATGCAAAGGGTATCTACATTGTACATTGTAGAGAGATTAAATGGTCACAGTATCTATAAACCAATCAAATATCAAAGATAAAGTGACTAAAATTTAATGGCATCTAAAAGAACTGACTTGACAGACATGGAATAGATGTACATATGTATCTTTTAATTAGTATGTACTTCAAGCAAAATAAGAATAGTCTTTTTTATGTATTTATTATGAGCTGTGTTATCTACATGGAGAGTGAAACCAGCCATATTGCATTGCTTTGTTTTCACAGTGGCCCAGAACAGACAATTCAAACAAAAGTTCCAGAGTTGTACTTACATGTTTCCATGGCAACCGTAGGTTCTCTTACATGCATGGGAACTAAATTGGATTCGACCTGCAAACTCGCCACTAGTGGCCACCAGAAACTACACACTGTACCTTAAAATATGCAAAGGATGAGATATATAGATGCTCACACTGAGTAGTTGGAGGAAATGCCACAGGTGGCTCTGTATTTGCTGTAGAATCGGTTCTCCAGGTCAATCTTTGTCTCTCCGATCAGGTCATCTGTGCCGACCAGGTCCCAGTCGTACACAGACACCGTTAGCATGGACTCCATGGGGAACGTGGCTTCGATGTCAAATGATCTAAGCAGGAAGTTGAAGATAAACAAAATAAGAAGGCAATTAAAGGAAACACGTTTGTAGGCATATCTTCTCATTTTGGAATATTTTTGGATCATTTACTATTAAAAAACAACAACTTTTACTTATTTGATTTCCAAGATTCAGGTTTAGCTATTTTACATTTTTTCTGCCTTTCTTCCCCTCTTGACAAAAGTTTCATACAGACTTTTAGCTTGAACAAATGCATGATAACAACAAGTTCAACTAAATAAAGAGAATGGTTTCTTTCCACTCACTTGCCAAATACAGGATTGAGTTGTTTGGAGATGTAGTTCTCTTTGTCCTTGACCTCTGATTTGCCCAATTTGATGACAATGTAGGGATCAGCCTTCCCATTGATATCAGCAGGATGAAGATCCGTGGCCTGAAGTGGAGGAATAAAGCAGAATGGGACATGTTAGCAGATAAGTTAGAGCACAGATTTATATGGTGAGGAAGTCACTTACCCTGACCACATAGACACGAACGAGGACGTTGATCGGATCGTTATGAGGAATGCTCTGGAACATGCCCATGTTGGGATCAAAACCCGCCTCTCTTGTGATCTCCTCTGACAGGGGCAGCTTGTACATGCATAAGGATCCCTGAGTAACAGAAGAACAAACAGGTTAGAGATGAGCCGTCCTCATATATACCGTCAGCATGGGGTGGGCCGTGATCTTTCTACTCCCACCTTGAATCTTCCAACAATTCTCTCATCATCCAGCGCCTGTTCATCATCATCGCCAGCTTTTCCTCTGTAGAGATTGAAAGTGTGGAGCCAGTCCTCAAAGTTGCCATACTCACACTCCAGCTCCTTGTTGTACACCTGCGTAGGTCACGGAAAACACACAGTATGTCTATGAACATCAAATGGTGTGTCGTGCTGGTTCATTTTTGACCGAGCATGAATGATGGACTCACCATCAACTCGTCCACTTTTGCTTTAACCGGACGTTTCTCTGCTCCATCCGCAGCTTGACCCTTCTTCTTGTCCTTGGAGCTCTTCTTCTCTCTTCCCTTTTCTTTTGTCTTGGAGCCTTTCGGAAGAAGGTCATCGGGTTTGATATCTGATCAGAGGGGTGAGTGGAAATGGAAGCGGACAAAGCAGGGTTGGAGTCACGAGGGAGGGGAGGCGGGTTCTGCACGCAGCACTCAACATGAAAGTTGACAGGAGTGCTCATGACGGGGCACGTTTCCCCCAAATTCATCTTGTAAATGCTCTACTGAACTCAACAGAGGCACGGCAAGAACCAAAGATGTTTTAAAAGGGAGTTCTGTTCTGTTAACTTATCAGACAATAATTAGTAGAAACATGTTGTATGAAACAGGCTCTACACTGTTACACATGAAGATCTGCTTACTAACACACAATTGTATAATATCTCTAAATATGAAAAAAATGTAATTAATTTGTTAACTATTTTACTTTGTGAAACATTTTATCTGTGGTTATGATTTTGATAAATTCTCTAATAATTAATTATCAATATAGAGAGCACATATCTTGGTCTCATGATTCTTACAGCTATGTAAAAAACATATTATGTTTCATGTTTCCCAAACACTTGGATGAGAACATGTTTTGATTGGTTGTTATGGTTAGAAGTAGCATCTTCAGATTAGAGTAAAGTTAATACCGCCAACTTTCATGTGTACTGCAGAGCTGGGAGGTCATACTGATGCATGAAGTGGTCATGAATATGATGATGTTTGACTCTATTTAACAGATAACAGAGAGCTCAGAGGGAACCTGGGATGAAGCACATACTTTATGACGTCTCTTCCACGCTCTTCCAGACATCGACAACCACTGTCATTCCCAAAGAGCACATTTTTATACTAGAGAAAAGCCATAACAATTTTCTTGCAAACTTTTTTGGTATAATAACAAAATTCACCCTGAATTTGAAGCAATCACCCAAAAAGGAAAAAAAAATACTGAACAGAGTCAGGAATATGATGATTCTAGCAGAATAACTGCTTAAAATGCAATACACATGCAATTCTAAGCTGCCAAAATTTCATCTTGCTGAAGGCAGGAAGGCAGCCTGACTGATTTATTTGTTCAATACCTGCTGCCTCTGCTGCTATCTCCAGGTCCTCTCTCTCCTCTGCCTCTGCCTGAGCTGCCTCCTGGGCTCTGAGGGTCTGCAGAGAAAATTATGATTCAAAATATGTGAAATGCTCCAGATTAAACTGGGCAAAAGCGGACTAAAACACGACAGAATAGACAAACCTCCTTCAGCGTCTCAATAGAAGCGAAATACTTGGACCACCAGTCCAGCACCCGCTCATCTGTCTCTTCTTCTTCCTCCAACCCTCCCTTCTTTTTCTTCTTTTTCTTCCTTTTCTCTTTCTCGCTCTCTTCCTCCGTCTGCAGAAAGAGTCGAGACACTAAAGTGAGGCGCCGGTCATGCACTTTTATCATTGCTTATTTTTTTTTATTTCTGTGAATTGTTGCTTGTTGGGTCTGTTTGTTGCATAAATTAAAGGGGGTAGGCAGGGTTATGTTTCACTGTGACTGCATGACAAAGACTATTTGACCATATTTCTATAGGAGCCATTACTTACCATGTCAACTTTTATTACAGCTTCAGACGTCTACGACAGAGGGCGCCACATAAAACAACACAGGGATTAATACACACAAAGGATCACAGGGGCATGAGTAGCACATTTACAGAAGCAGAAGCAAAGCAGTGCTTCACTCTCACCTTTTACATATATGCACACACACAGGTACACTATAGAAATCAGAAGGAATCTCCCTGCTGTGCAGCAACATACGACTATCGAACTTACAGCGTCTAACTTGACAACCGTGTCCATTTTTCGGACCGGGGGCTCTGAGTCCAGGTTGACGATGATGTCACCTGCGGGGCGAGAGAGAGTGCGGTGGGAAAGGCTGGGTGAGGAGCGAGGCTGGCAGCCGCCATTGGTTAGGACCATGTAGCCATTCATTAGCTTAGCTGGGGCGAGGCCCAAAGGGAAAGGCCGCAGGAGGCAGGAAAGGGCAGGACAGCCAAAGACATGCAAGAAGAGAGAGAGAGAAAAGAAAATTACAGATGGAGAGAGGATGTGAATACAAAAAGGTGGGAGGAGCACAAAGCAAGCAGCCAAATCAGGAAGGTTAGCAAAGAATGTAGATTCCATTCTTTAAAGTTTGTTTCAACCTTTCTTGACACAGTGTTGCTCAAAATTGACTCCACGCGGGTTTAAAACAAAGTTTTCAGACATGGTTTTATGCATGTCTTTTAAGAACAACAGGATAAGAGAACTGAAAAAGAAGTTAACGAAAGATTGCCTTCTGCATGATTTATAAGAATTGAAATACTATAAATATTTCTAAATCATAAAGGCTGACTGTAATATCAATAATGTGTAATAATACACTTCACGCTAAAATATAGAGACATTACTCTGTCCTCTGTTGGTGAAATACTGGAATGGGTATTTTGCCTAGAAAATGTCATTGCTGCCAGTTGTTACAGCAGCGATTCAATATCTTTTATAGCAATGCCTGCGAATGAAATTGCATGAGATTGTACAGACTTAGCAGCCTTCCGTACAGAATTACCATGTTTAGTTACAATTGGATGAGGCATTCAATAGTTATGATTCTTAAAGTGTATTAAGCTTGGTTTGTGAACTAAATATGATATGTACAGTATGTTTGGTAAAGACATTACCAGTCTAATGCCTCTCCGAGAACAGTTGCAAAATGCTGCAGTTAACAAGTGACTAATTAACTATTGAATACATGTCTGTTCCCTCAGATGAAGGTTTAGCACCTGCAGTGGCCCAGTTGTTGGAGTTCTTGTCTGGTGTGGTGTAGATGAAACGCCTCAGGCTGCTGACAGCGTGCGTCCCCACCAGGATGTAGCGGCCGAACGCACGGCAGTCCACCACTCGGATGTTGAGTGGAGGGTGGAGAAGCTCATTCTCTGGCAAGTCCTGAGGACAAGATTAAAACTGAAGTCCAGCTAAGCTAAAACATACTGTAGCTTCCAAAAGATTCCAGTCATATTCAATGCAATAGATAAAACACAACCTGACAACTTTTGGGGTCTTGAAATTAAGGGTTAGGGTTAGGGAAACTAAGAAATGTCCTTATTTTTAAAGAAAAGCACTGTTTTTTTTAATAAAGATAACTTTAAACTAACCAGAAACACACTCTATACATTGCTAATGTGGTAAATGACTATTCTAGCTGCAAATATCTAGTTTTGGTGCAATATCTACATAGGTGTCTCGAGGACAATTTCCAGCAATTATCACTCCAGTGTCCTAATGGTGCAATGTGTTTGCTCATTGTATCAGAAGGCTAATGGATGATTAGAAAGCCCTTGTGCAATCATGTTAGCACAGCTGAAAACAGTTTAGCTGCTTAGAGAAGCTATAAAACTGACCTTCCTTTGATGAGAGCATAGTTTGAAGGAAAAAAAAATATTATTTCAAATACAAATCATTATTTCTAACCTTGTCAGTGTCTTGATTATATTTTCTATTCATCTCATTGCGGTAAATAAAAGTGTGACTTTTCATGGAAAACACAAAACTGTCTGGATAACCCTAAACTTCTGAACGGTAGTGTATTTACTAAAATCAACTGGATGTAATATGAAATGTCAAAGGTCATTAATAATGATTTGTACTCACCACCTCAAACCATTTGACCAGTGTGTTGAAATTGGGGTTCTTCTTGTAGTTCTGAATGAGGGCAGATTGAACACCTTTTCCTGCACATTCAATATCAACACGGGGCCGATCCACCTGGGCCAGATTTATCCTTTTTAGGTCCCTTAAGCCCCAAAACAAAACCTGGACCGGAGGGAAACAGCAGTAAGCGAAGAGGATCCATAAAGGTTTTAAAACACAGAGGTGCAGGTGAAAGTCTCACTTCTATGCGGTAGCGGCTCAGGACAGGCCGGATGCCCAGTGGCACAGGGATAATCGGTCCATGCTCAGAGTCCGTCTGCCCTTCAATGGGAGGAAGGTCGGCTCTCCCTCCTTGACCAATCTAATCAGGAAGGAGAGAGGGGAAGTAAATCCAGGCGGGTGGCAACGCTTTGGTGATTTTTTGATAGAGTATGAGCACCGGCATAAATTCATTTCCTGCAGTCCTAAATATTAATCTTTCTTTGCTTAGTGTAACACCTTTGGAGAGATAGGGGAGGCAAAGGGGGAATATCAGGTTGACGCAGTTATTGCAATACAAGCACTGGAGACAAGAGAGTAAAGCACAGTGGGATGAAACAAGAGAATGAAAAGAAAAGAGCACCTTTATTTGAGGAACGGCAAAGTTATGGACGGCGATCAGAGCTCGCCTAATCTCCTCCGAATTGAAAGGTACCTGTAGGCAACAGGAGGAAGCCCCGGGAGGCAGAAATGGATATTTCACAGGAGATAGAAGGGAAAAGAAAATATGAAGATTGTGGCAGAGTGGAGTTTAAAGGGGGTTTGTGATGATGTTGTATGCGGGCTGTGACAACAGGCAAAGGACATGAAGTTTTAAATCAAGATAAATGCACACAGAATAAATTACAGAGAGAAAGAACACCTGTATTTATGCGATTTTCCAGTGACGTGCAATCTTTCTGTGGAGTTGAATGTGTGCACATGCGTATATGAAAGCACTTTAAATGCGTTACGTTACCTGTAGCAGCTCAAAGGCAGCCAGCAGTTCCCCAGCGGTGCAGTTCCCTCTGTAGATCTGGTAATACTCAAGCTGCGGCGGGAACCTCGGTGGGCCGTAGTGCTCGTCACACATCTTGATGGTTGGCTTCGCAAACGTCCGACCTATGAACTCCGCCTTGCCCTGAACACCACATCATGACAGCAGGCAGTCCAGACAGTCAAGGGACAGGGGACAAATTAGACACGGGTTTGGGAGATGCAGTTTTCACGGCAGCCACTTAGAGTCAGTATTGGTCAAATGGTCGAAGGTTAAAACGGTGTGTGTATGTGTGTGTGTGTAGGAAAAGCTTGTAAAACAACAAAGCCTTATTGTTCAAACAAAGAACATGACTGGAGAATACAGTATAATAGAAAAAAAGAGGTGGATTAATTAAAATAAACAGATATGGTGCATATAAGCATTTTCTGAAAAAACATTCTTTGTGTTGAATATTGTGAGGCAGATATTCTGCACTGCACCACTCCTCCTACTACAGCCAGTGCTGCTGCATATCCTCTTAATGCACATTAAAAAAGCAAAAGGTGGAGGAGGTACAACCAGAGCTCATCAACCAGCTAAATGAACAATGCTTGTTGTTAGATTTCAGCAGCTATTAGAACCTCAGCGCAGATTCTGCAACCACTAATGCTTTCACACTCTATTTAGCCGGGACAGCGTGAGCAGGGACAGAGTTCATGCAGAGACAGGTCGGATGGTTCAGACAAGGATGGACGGACAGTCAAGAACATGAGAGATGAGAGAAGCAGAGCAGTGTTAGTCGCACAAACAGATTCCTTAAAAAAACAGACTAACGAGGATTGATGATACTTTGTTTTAAGGGAGCACATCCTACCACAGTGTCCTGGTCAAAGATTTCGACTACAATGATGGGCGGATCATCTCTCAGCTCGCTGGCCTCGCCAAACAGCTCCACGTCGTCAAACACTAGCAGCTGGTCCCACGTCGGGCAAAGGGTCTCGCTCAGGATCTGCAGGACACGCTCAAGTTAACGCGCCGCACGCGTGTTAATTCACAGATGCAGCTGTGCATCAAAAGTCTTACCTCAGTGACCTGGCTGTGTGTGGAGAAGAAGACCCTGGCGAAGGGGTCTGAGAGGCCACTGCTGTCAGCAGCAAACAGGCTGCGGGCCTGGTACATGTGGGCTCTCAGCTGAAAGACCTGCTTCACTGTTTGGACACACATCACATCTCAAATCAACTGCCTTTGTGAGCAGTTTTGTAGTAAATTGTAGTTGGAAAAGTGAACCGCAATCAGCTAACGTCAAATGTTTATTTTAGATTTTAGACGTAGCCTAAATGAAAAGAAAACATAATGCAAGGCTTGATGGTGAATGAAAACCATACTTGCTGATAAGGCTCAGAATCAGCTGCTCAGACGTTTGTCGTTTTTCAGCGCGTACTTACTGTTGTATACGAGGCTGACAGGGGGGACGGACTGAAGACCGGGGCCAGTGTTAGCAGCTTTGATCTCTTCAAAACCATTCGGCAGACCATTGAGAAAGTCCTTCCTTTGCTTGTTGAGGCCCAGCCACAGGTACAACTCCAGCTTAGCCTGAACTGTCCAGCCTGCAGGACCAAAGCCCTTTTTACCAGGCAGCTGTGGACAAAAAGTAGCAAGCAATTACCTACTGGCTGAAAGCTGAATGCTCTTGATTCGAAGAGCTCAATAAAATCCTCTTTGTGGTACTTTAACAGTGAATCTATTATTATTCATTATGCAGATGTTACAACAAGGCCAGAATCATAAATATTAAGCAGCTGGCTTATTGATTTTCAACCTTCCCTCTAGGCAGCTTTCAAAAATGAACGAGCCTCTTCACTGTAATAACTGGTAATGTTGTATCTTGTACCATGAGTATTAATGACTACTGATCATCTCAAGGCAGCAAAGTCTGATGCTGAAAATAATAATCTCATCCCATGACGGCATCAGCAGAGTGTCTTTAAAAGGCTGAGAAAGAAGAGATACCTTGAGGAAGACAGCTTTGACTTTACCACAGTCCTTTCCTGTTTCCTCGTCCACTATGGAGTACAGGATGTCTTTGGAAGGAATCCGGGCATAAGCAACGCGCTTGTTGTTGCTCATCATCCAGATGAAAACCTCTGGGATGCTGTGCTGAGGCTGAAAAAGATGCACACATAAGATGAAAGAATGAATGAATGACTTCCTTCTCTAAAAGCTTGTTCAGGAAAGGTAGATTCGAAATGTCACAGTAATTAGTCAGAGAGGAGGTGTCTTTGTTAGGGTTTTTTGAATAAAGCTTTTAGTGTTGCAGTCTTAAAAAGGGAACATGATAGATTCTAGGGAGTCATTTATAATGAGAAGCATATATAAGGACAGTGTGGGTCAAGGGAACAGGTAGAGGGTTTTAGTTTATTCTGTATTTTTGTGATATTAGTGGAGGGCGGGTGGGTCTATTGTTTACCGGGATCATTTAAATATTGAGTCTTATATTTTAATGCTTTTCTTTAAACAAGGCAAACTCTTTGCAGACCAGGCTCTTTTAGTGGAGCCTGGTCTGCTACGTCCGAGCTTCAATTTGAATTTAAAAGGCTATTTATAGTTGAGAAAAGCATCCTGGGATTCTTTGGGTTGTCTGTGATAATGTTAGAGAAATGGGTTCATCTCTCATCTCACACCACTTTATTGTTTTGCTATTACTACTCTTCTATATTCACTTAATAATTTACGGATAGCAACGCTTCGCCAAAGCCTTTATTGGTGCAGCAGTGTCAAGCATCACAAAGACGAAAAATAAAATGCTTCTACTGTAAAACTAAAACTACTCCATTGTGTATGGAGCCGGTAGAAGGGAAAGACATAGTTTGACTCGTGAGTTGCTAAAATTTGGCAACTGCATGTGTATATTGTTTCTTGATTAAATGGTTTATCTTTGCGTTGTAGCGGAAATAGACATTTCAAACAGTGCAAAGAAATGATTGGAGATAGCCAGATTAGTGATAACGGTAAGATCAATACCAATAATCTTTGAGTCGACGGTGTGGCCCTGTCTGTGTGTGTGTGGATCCCTTAAAATGTTGATTAAAATCAACATCACTTGTGTAGAACTCAACAGCAGGTTATACTTAAAGTGATAATGTTAAATTATTACCTCGTCAGCAAGGAAGCGGAGCCTCTGCAGGAAGTTCTGTGCCAGCTTGAGTTTATCTTTGACCGTGTTTTTCTTCACCTGCGACCGAATCTGCTTGGTTTGCTGACCCATGCTGTCCTGCAGGAGGTCAGTGTGAGAGGATGAGACTTATTAACAGTTCACCTTATACACATGCACAATAGGCATGCATATGCTAGACCTGGCCTCTGTTCACTTTTATTTCAACCAAACGCTCTGTGAACCAATTTTAGCCAAAACGCAGACACAAAAATCTTTATGAAAAAATGACCCAACGAAAAACCCATAAAAAAAGATGCAAACATTTGTTTTTATCTCATCACATCACCCAATCATGCATTCAGACTTTCTGAAAATGAATCAGGACCAAAGATAGTTAAAAGACTTAACCAAACAAAAGTGGAAAATTACTATATCACAATTTTATTGCAGTTTTTAATGGGGGATCTTTTTGATCCCTTATGTGCTGAAAGTATTTTTTTAAACTGAATCTAATAAAAATTATGAATCAGACAAACTATAAAAAAAATCCTTGAAGATGAGTATGTATTGAAAATATATACCTGCAAATGAGTTATTACCAAGGGAATAAAACATATTTCTGAAATTAATTTTATCGCTTGACCTTCACAGGGATTATATATACACACAAAGGCACTGGGAAAACTAACTCATATATCACAGCTATTTTCCTTCCCACTTTTTTGGAGGCTATAAATCATACCATCTCTCTCATGCAGGACTTGAGCCGTTCTCGATCCAGTTTGGTTCTGCCTGCCTGGTTCACGTCCTTGTTCGCCAGAGTTACAAACCGACTGGAAAGGACCAGAAAATACAGAGGATGAAGCAGTGAATGCAAAACTGGCTATCAAGTTCTTCCTGTATTAGGGCTTACAGCAGGTTTACATCTCTCAATATCAGGAGAAACCCCAATATCTGCAGCGAACTTTGAGTCACAATGGTTCAGATACAAGACTTTGACAAATGCAGCTTGCCTGCAGCCAATGCTGAGCTCCTCCAGCACGCCTCTGAGTCGACGCTCTGGGAAGGCCTTCTCCGTCTTAATGATCTCCTGAACATCATTCAGACCCTCTTCCTGTGCAAACACAAAACATACTGAAGCTTAGCACAAAATAAACACAAAAATTCTAAGATTTATAACCAAAATGTCTATTTTAAATGGAAAACGATGCTTATCTATGCATACTACCATCTATTATACTTACAATTCCTTGATGTAGAGTGGCTAATAAGGTGTATGTAACTTATGTTTGCAAGGGTGTTTGCATACTGACCAGCTTATCCGCGATCTTGTCCATCATGTTGGAGTTGTACAGTCGTCTTCTTTGGTCCTGCCACCAGCTCTTGATGTAGATACATGGCTTCTTTTCAAAGTAGGGAAGATGGAAGTAATTCCTGTGAAGTTCAAACAAAACGAGTAGGATTGATCGGTCTGAATCTCTGAAATGTTGTGCATAAACCGACATGACCCTTGACCCCTTGACCTGTCAGTGATGACGGGCTTCATGGGCGGAGTGGAGGAGACCGAGACCAGGTCCCTGTCCTCGTCTGCTTCATCGTCACTCGAGTTCTGAATGAGCTCGCTCTCCTCCTCTTCACTTTCTCCATCTTTCCTCTTCTTCTTTGCAGATGAAGGCTTGCTCACGCCATCTATCTGGTTGCCATAGTTACCTGTTGTCAGAGGGAAAAGCATTCTATGTTTTGAAGAAGTGTGCACGTGTACAAGTTATTCCAGTGATGTATCAGTAATCTGTGGAGTTTATTGCATCACTGAAACACCTGAGATGATTCCAGATATCCTTTCTGTTATCCATTAAAACTGTATCTTAAAACTAAAAGCATTTCAGTACCAACAAGCTACAGAAGAAAAAGATGACTTACCTATTGTGATTTCAAAACTAATTGGCTTGTCACCAATCTTCCTGTCAACCATGGTGGCCTCCAGGAAGGAACCAAAGAGGAAGAACTCTTCCATTTTCCCTGTGGCGCTCTGAGGGAGTGAGAACCAGAGCAACAAAGGCAAAGTGAAACATTTATTAGAGATAATGTGGTAGTTTGTAGTTTAGTGTCTGTGGAAGAACTCTTGGCACAAATGCTCCTTGAACTGATTTATGGTTCAATTTTGGCGACGTCAGCTCACTTAGAACCAAACGCACCCAGTTCGCAGTTCGGTACACTATCATTAATCAGTGCTACATGTTCAAATTAAATTATTAGCATCAGTCCTTACAATAGTCTAATAAATTAGAAGGACAAATGCAACTCTGCTGTAGATGACCCAAAATACACATACACATTTTACTTAGATCCAATTTGCAGTTTATGTAATATTTACAGGGGGGAAATGAATGAGACAATTTATTTTTTAAATTATTGTTTTGTGTCTTCAATTAGCGACCTGTCTCTTCTTCAAAACGTGCAACTAGATGGCACAGAGCCAGGCTGGCACGAGTGGCTGAGCTTCCTGGGGGAGACATTTACACCGTACAGCCAAGGGATCGAAGCTGGCATGCTTGAAGGGAAGTCTAATGTTTCTGATTTCCCTGATGAGCAGTTAACTACACATATGCCAATAGAATGGTGGATTGTACCACTGATATGTTTATTGAGGGGGCAAAGGGGTCAGGTGAGGTCAAACAGCCTGTTCACATGGATTACAAGTCATGATAACAGCTGTTCTTTGACTGTATTATAATGGTGTTTTTCAGAGATTACCTAACCCGTGCAATTCAACCATATGAAATCATATCTTCAAGAAGCTACATTAAAAACAACCCACTTAATAGTGTGAACAAGCCCTCTCACCTCTGAGATGTTGGAGACAGACTCCACCTGCACCTCAGTGGAGCTGATGATCTCGGGGGAAGTGGTGTCCAGGATCTCCACGGCAATAGAGAGCAGAAGACGGGCTCTGAAGGACACGCCTTCTCCAAGTCCCTCATTCAGGTCCTGGTGCTCGTCCATGAGAGTATACTGGCGGGTGGAGCCGTACATGTTGACCCAGGCTGGACCCAGGGTGGGCAGGAACCCTGCGGAGAGCAAATAGACAAGAAATGCCTTTGAAATGTATGATACAAGCTGGTGATCTGCAAGAAACCTTGTGGTCTTTTGATCTTTCTTTCAAGCATATTATTCCAGTATTCGTTCAAGTATCTACATCCATTGCATCAAATCATTAACATTTGCCTATGGCATCAGCAATCCTTGAAGAAAGATTTGCATGCATTGATAGTCAATGTTCTTCTTGATTAAAGTCCATATATTTATCCATATCACTTAAAATCCTTTTGAACTTTTTTACCAGAGCCAGTTCTATCACAGCTTATTTTATTCATGTAATAGTCCACTTGTAAATCTACTCTAGGTGAAATTCGAATGTTAAAATTATATTTAATAACTTATTTATCATAAGTCAATCCCAAATTCGTCTCAGTGGATGATGCAGATCTATTTGATATATACTCAGTATGTATTGATCACAAGTCAAAAGGGCCATTACGGGAGGGTCAGGTGGGTCATGGGGTTCAACCTAACACAGCTAATAACAAGATTCGGTGAAGCATTAACAAAATGTGACGTATTCATGTGCCTAATAGGCAATTAAGGCTAATGAGACAAACTGGTCGCATGGTGCCCCGCATGTTTTTGACCAACCTTTGTCACCATCGTTGGATATCTTGCGTAGGTCAATAAAATGGGTTCCTATGGCAACATCATTGACCTTATCGGAGTCTCGTATCTGGACCTTCAGGCGTTTGCAGAGGGGAGGGAAGAGCTCAGTGAAGACGATTTGCTCGTTCCAGATTGGTTCGTAACTGCTTTTCTGGACTGAAGTCTTCCCCTGGAGAGACAAACCAGTGTTTAGATAGAAAGTACAAATGCATTCATGTTGCTCTGCTATGCAGCTGTAGTCTTACCTTAATTTAATGATATTAACTTCAAAGAGGCAATTCTAATATGTTATGTACCTAAAGGCCTTACCAGGTTTAAAGCAGGAAAAACACTTGAATAATTTTCAGGATCTTAATGTGTTGTAAACCCACAATGGACTATCAAAAGCACTCAGTAATTAGGATTGATAATAGATCCTAGGGAATAACAACAATCATGGAGTAACCGGGTGCAGGATGTGGAGAAAATTACTTTCTGCCCAGCAAATTGCACTTGAACGTAGGGGTCAACCAGGTCTCTGTTCTCTCCTATGAAGGCTTTCTTCACATTAGCCATGATGGTGGTGTTCATTTTGGGAAGTCCCTCGGCGCGGTAGATCTTCACGTAGAACCTTGCCCACTGACGCTCCGCTGGGATGCCCTCTGGAAGAAGAAGGTTCCTGGAAGACAAAGATTCAGAGACAGCACTGAGGCGTTGGATTACATTAACAGAAAAAGCTTTCTAAAGTTTCTGGCCAGTAAATTTCTAAATACACAGTTCAAGCATTAACTATTTATCATTGCTATTTTTGTCAATATATTTTTTATTGTATTACAAATGCACACAAGCGGCATATTACCCCTCTACATCATCTTCATCCGTCTCGTTGGCCTTGTGTGGTGTCTTAATGTTGTCGCCTTTCCCGACCACAGCGATGTCGCACTTTATGTACCCTTTGCACCCCGCTGTGATGTCATCGGGATCAGACAGTATGGCCCATTTGTGGTAGAACTGGTGTTCTGAGTTACAGTAGGTGTCAATCAGTGAATCAACGAAACAAAAGGATTTAATTTCACTATTTTACTTTTACTCCTTTTATTCTGTTATATGAAAACAAATATAAACTCAATGTACAAGAGATTTAAACTGCAGCTTGTACTTTACCAGGCTGAGAGTAAACGGTCCCAACATCCATTTTAAAGGTGCCCACTAAGGTCCCACTCCGAAGAAGGTTTTTAGAGTGAATAACCTAACCGGAGGATAGAGCATTAAATATTTACATAAAGTGCAAACTGAAGCAATTGTTGTTTTTTTGTGGAATGTGTACTCGGAGGTCTCATGGGGCGACGTATGGCTTTAGACTTAATGTTCAACAAGGGCTTCATAAAATATGTATATTTAATGAACATAATTGAATTAGTTTGTCTTTAATACTTAGCTCTGCCAAGGGGTGGTAGAAACATATGTATGCAGCAAAATGCACCAAAGTCAAACTGAGAGTTTAATATATGCATGGAACTGTACCACACACAAATAAAGGCAGCGGTAACAGTTTGTTAGGGTGTAGTGCAGTGCTCATTTGTGGTGAATGTGTTACTAACCGAGAGCTTGATGATCTTGTCAAACATGACATCAGGAGGGACGTGGAAGTCAAAGACAAAATACTGCAAAAAAGAGTAGAGAAAATCATGATCATGATTTGACTGTCACCGTCGAGCTCTCTGAAGTGACAAAAACTAGAATCAAAAGCGTTTAGATACAAGAAGAAAAAGCAGGAATGACATTTATCCTGATCGGTTTCGGTCCGCAGGGGATTTTTTTTCCTTTTTTTTTTTTTTTTAGACAAACGGAAACAATCGATGGCAGACAAATTATCACTTCCACTCGCTGTAGGACACAACCCAGAGGCTGAGCTCTGCAGAATGATGGTCTCCACTAACACTCTCTGCCAAGACAGATTCTCTGCTTTTCAGGAACACTCTGAGCTGCCAAGAAAAGTGTTATGAGTAGCATTTTAAGGTCAATAAATCATCAAAGAAACCACTGACCATCTACTCTGCGTTTCAGTTCAAGCATGTCTCGGTTGCATTTTGCCTGAAATCTGCTACAAAACAGGAGTGAAGCAATGATGGATGTCTTCATGTTTTTTCAGCTTTACTAGAAATGCCACTGTGACAAAATGAACTCATATCAATCATAAGTAAAAAACTTGACTTTACTCTGAGAGTTTTACTGTCATTTTTATTATATTCTGATGCTCTGCAGATTATCCCCATGTTGCCGTTTCCTTTAAGTGTTTGTATTTTTAACATTTGTACACTACAGGTTTTTATCATGGTGTTTTATTTGTCTTGTGCTATTGTTCTGTTTACTGTGAGCAGCTTGGCATGCCAATTTCTTTCATGATTTATAAAGTGAATTAAACTAATATAAATGCTACACAAAGTCATAAGTGTTTACCGCTAATAATGCTGCTACTTCTACTTTAGTTAGGTTAATTTTCATTCATTTACATTTTAATTACCGTTTCATTATAATTGGTATCATTATTCAGAATTGAATCTCAGCATCCCTCAACGACAAATCTCAGGGGAATCTCAATGTCGGCTGGAATGTAATTAAAGGCGGTTAATATCAATTTAGACAGTGGATGATTACAATTTTTTTAAACTAGAATCTAGAAACAACATACGAAGACACAAACTGTGTGTTTGTGTCTTTAGTTATATTACTTAATTGTTTCCACCGCCTTCTTGCTTAATCAAATGGCAAAGCTTTAAACGTCTTACCTCATTGTAGTATGGACAGTTGGTGGACTCCTTCATAGACGTGTACTTCTTGTCATCTCCTATCTCTACACACACCACGGGGTCCATGTTGAGGCCGAGCAGCTGCCGGGCCTCGATAACCGTGATGCTAATCTGATAGGAGATATTAGCCGGATCAGGTGTGACGCGGCAACTGCTAAAACAAGTTGACTCAGCACAAACAGCAACAACCATCGTCATCATAAATCATGGCCTACAATGATTACCATGAGGACAATAAAAATCGATCGCATGCAACTCTAATGACACTCCTGTTTCAGAGCTTTCCTCAGACTTTCTCATTCTAGCCCATAATTTCACTCAGAGATCCCCGCAGAGCCTGATGTAATGAAAACATTAAGAGCGAGACCCAGAGCAAAGGTTTCTACATCCAGGCAATATCACTCTGGTTTAATTAGCCTCTGGATGGTGAAGAGGAGCAGAAAGAGGGAGACAAAAAGAGAAGCAGAGAGGGTGAGTCTGCTGCCCACATTTACACCCACATCTCAGGCTGGTGCATGAATTAATTCGTATTGCTGTATTAAATAATGAAAATAGGGGATGGGCTATTGTTATTTTATCTATTTCCATTGATGCTTTATTGTGACAAAGGAAGAAAAAATGATTAGCAAGATGATTTGGAAACTTTGCATTATTCAGCTGATTAGCCGTTTCCCCCACCGTCTAGTCTTAATGCTAATTCAAACTAATTAGCATCAAATCAAACTATTCAGTACCTCCATACGGGGGATAATTTGTATTAATTTTTTGCACAAATTAATTACACCCATCAACAGACACAAACACACAAACCTGATAATCCAAAGGTCGCCCGGAGCTTGGTTCCATCTTGATATCCGGCTTTGACCTGAAGAAATGTCACACTATAAGTCATTTTCTTACAGTGGACGGGCAGAGCGTTTGCATGGTTATGACCTGCTATGTTAAGGTTGAATCTTCCCAATATTCCAATATTTTTAAAAATACCTGCTATTCACTAACAGTGTGCAGCCAGCTTCAATTTATACTGCAGCATCAGCAGTTTGAGACGTACAATACTGACTTTCACCACTAAGGAGAGACTAAGGTGAGTGAATGGGGTAAACACTTAAACTAAAAGATATCACCATGAGACCTGTTGATGTCTTACATTAAGACAATTGACAATTTAAATATGCTTTAATGCATCATCTAAGTGAGTATGTGCATACATTTCAAGGGCTTAAATCTGAATATCGGATAAAACTAGGTTCAAAGTTCTTGATTCATTTTGAACAGACACATGTGAGTCTTTTTACAGAGGGGAATTTTGGATATGTCTTATTATATCTAAACTCTCTCTCAACAGTCTGAAAAAAACTTTCATGAATAAAACATTCTATAAATCAGACTATGAATGATATATGAAAAAACCTCTCCGCCAAACCCTTAAGTGATTTGGAGTATAAATGCTACTGAGGTGGAGTTTTCTGGCAAATTTTGAGGAAAGGAGCCTTTAAAGATTTGCTTTGCAGAGGAAATCTACAGAGGCAACATGAACAAAATGAAGCTAATTAAACACCTTGATGTGGATTTTTATCGTTTTTTTTTCTTAATTTTCTTTCTTCTGAATCAACACATAATATAGAAGCAAAATAGTCCAAAATCTTAAAATTAACCTACTGTGCAAGTCAGCATTTCAGTGCACTCCTCAACCTGTGTAAGCAGTGTGTGTATGTGTGTGTGTGTGTGGGTGTGTCTGAACAGACAAGAGACCTCTTATTGGAGACATTTGTGGTGACGGCGGTGACAGAGGCCAGAGAGATGGTGTCTGGATCCATCATTCCAGCAAGACGCATCGCCCTCCTGTCCATGTCCTCCATGTCCAGGACCGCCGGCTCATCTGGACGTCATGACAACAGCATTGACATCAACAGAACCAACCAAAAATCTGTAGTGACCACTGAGAACACGTCCTCTGTATTCTAACACGTGAGGGTTTTTAGGAACTTTTACGTACTTTCTACAACCAAAATGTAACGCTTGGTGTATATTTCATATTGCATATTCCAGCACCATTTTATATTATATGTATTAAATTTTATTGCCCTAAAAGGCCTATAGATCAGTAAAAAAATACTTCTTTCTCGAAAATACTGGCTTTCTGGTAGACGTTGATATCATTTACATCTTTATGTGAGGAATAACATTTACAGACAATATAGTTGAGCTGTATTTGTGGTTTCTGGTGCAAATTGTCTTGGGGAGGGAGAACTTGGCCCATTGACTTTAGTTCTTCAAAAAATCCTGCAGTTGTTGATTGTTGCCTACATGCACTGTCTGGGTCGATGAGAAGATTAGAAATGGGCTTTCACGTACATTTCCCCTCCAGCTGCAGTAAAGATTTAAACTGACACTTAGAATTTGGGCTCAGTCGAGCCTTGTGTTACTTTACCTCCTTTCTTGTGATCCTCTTTAGAGCTCTTGATCTTGCCAAGCTTCATGGCTGAGAAAACTCCCTTCCCTGCTCTGGTGAAGGGAAAACAGAGAGAGAGAGAAAGAGAGATTCACTTCTCAGCCACTCCTGGCCATAATAAACCCGCAACCCAACACCATAGCATCCGTACATCACTGGCATCTTTGTGGCTCAGCTGGACATTTAATTCCAGTTGATTCAACTCCCCTCCCATCACCACCACCAGTTCTCCGGACCCTCAATCACAAAACAAGAGTATCCGGTGTCTCCACATTGATGTTATCTGGATCACATATCACCGCGGCAACAAAGAGCTTGTGATGTCACCAGTGGGATGACAAATGAGCGGCCTTAATAATTAAAAAGTGAGTGTGACCGTTTGCCACGGATATGGATACACAAGGAATTAATGAATGCGAAGGTTTCGTTTTTGTTTCCCCGTCATTCACAGTCCAGTGTATCAGAGTTCGGTTTCTGCTTTGATCTTTCCCCCTTCATTCCTGAGAAACCCTCAGCCTCGTTAAATGTACTGTACGGCAGCACTTCATTTGATAGGCTGATAACTGAGCGCAAAAAAAAGAAAAAAGCGATTAAAAGCCCGGAGCCCTGCGGGAAGAAAAAGTCAAGAAGGAGTAAGTAATGACTCATCAGAATAAAGATAAAAAGCTTCTCCAGTCAAATTAAATCACGACCATTCACACTTAAGGATGCCTCCACTGGACTCTCATCTTACAAGCGCAATAATTACACCTGATAGTAAAGTTTAGTGATTCATCAGGGGATTAATAAGAAATCCTGAAAAAAATACAAATAAATTTAACATCTGGAAACATATGCATCAATCAACAGACAATACATTTACTATAATCAATTTTAAAATATGAATTTCTATAATGATTGATTTATCAAGCAACACGACCTAACCATTGTTTGATCCAGCTTCATAAATGCGAGGATTAGCATTATTATTATATCAATCACTTTAAAGATATCACTTTGAAATCATACCTTACATATACTATACTTACTATACCTTTGATCCACTTTATAGGCTGCATGACTGACCGACTAATTAAAAACACAATTCATTGGGAATGAAAATCGTGGGTTGTGGCACCACTTAATTGCAAATTTTCGATTATCCAGAAACCAGTCCATCTCCCAGACTCCTTTGTCGAAACAGGATTCAACAACAAGCTACAAAAAGAAACGCAAAATACATACCACCACTGGTCCAACGCAACTCGGCAGAGATAAATCCTCCCCAAACTCCCTCCAGTTTTCTACTATATTTCCATATTAATCACCTGCCAGGTGCAGATGCTCCAACCAGGCGGATAACAGGTGGACAGGTGAGTGGATGGTGCAGGGAGGGGAGGGAGATAGGAAGAGCTGGAGGTAGTAGGAGATATAGAGAGAGGAGGAGGAAGAAGGGAAAGATGAAGGGGTTGGACTCTAGAGACCAAAGAAGATGATAGTTCCCACTCACTCTTCTTGACAGATGAACTCTGTTAGAGTTCATCAATTCTTTTAAACTAAAATTCATGTAATTAAGCAATGGAATAAAGAGAAATGTCACTACTATGGTTAAGACTGGTTCGATCTACTGAAGGTATTTATAGGTAACCGGGTCTTTAACATATGTTAAATAAATATATTTTGGCTTCAGGCAATTAGACAAAACAAGCTACGGTTGCCATTTTTCACAATTTTCTCATTTTTTAACATTTTGTCGAATGACCAAATTAATCATCGTTAGTTGCAGCCCTAAAAAGAACTGATGAAGGTCATTTACTAGGAAAATGTACATATGTGAGTTTAAGCACTTGTACAAATGAGTACTACAGTCCTTTTTTTTCCTGGAGATTACAATCTCTATCAACAGCAGTCGATAACAGCATGAAGTTCTGGCAGGTGAAGATGTCATGAGAGATATTGCTAAATTCTAGAGTAAAAACTTGGAGACTTTATCTTTCACTCCCTTCTCTCTCTCCGTCTCTCTTCCTTTGCTTTGCTGTGCCGAGTTAAGAAGGAATACAAGGTCAAACATGAAAAAAAATAGAAATGCTTTCATTAGGAGGCTGCCTGAGTTTTAAACGAGCTTAACAAGCTCCCTATGCCTCTGTGCTGATGTAATGGGGAATTCATGTAACCTGAAGGCAACGAAAGTACACAAGTGGGGTTTCCAATTAGTGTAATGGTAATATGCAAATTCCCATCCATCCATTTTCTATACCCGTTTATTCCTCGCTAGGGTCACAGGGGTCTGCCGGAGCCAATCCCAGCGTACTTCAAGCGAGAGGCAGGGATACACCCCAGATGATCGCCAGCCAATCATGAGGCACACACACCATTCACTCACACACTCATACCTACACTTCAGTGTCTCCAATTAACCCAAGCGTGTTTTCGGATTGTGGGAAGAAGAGAACTCTGAGAAAACTCCACACAGAAAGGTCTCAGCCCAAGTCTTTGGACCTGCGACCTTACTGTGAGGCAACAACGGTACCCACTGCCCTATGCAAATTACCACTGAGGTTTTTTTAAGTTGGCAGGTGAATGTAACTTTAAGGGGAAGTGGCAACTTGAAGGAGGAGAGAGGTCGCCTTCTATTTTCTTTCCTCTTGATCTGACCGAAAAATCATGAAACCATCATTGAATGAAAAAGTAACATTTTGGCAGCTCGAATGAGAAAAGCCCATTCGAGCCCTGTGAAGATTACAGGCTTACTGTATGCAAAGCACTGCTCTTGCATATTTACAAAACATAGGATTCGATCTATGAACGCACACGTGTGGAGCCTAAAACAAACTGTGCCTTATGTCTGGGCCATTGTGATGTGAATCAATAATACATGAAAGCATGAATAAATTGCCTGGTTACATATGTTAATTGCAGCAAAGATGAATGATCTTACTGCAGCAGAATTAATCCCATGCTTAACCACCAGTACCTGGCAGCTTTACTTCCATTTCCTCGGTAAAACAGGAGTTGCAATCTGCATAAAACACGTTTCTCACGGTGATGAATTAATTTTAAGTGTTAATGTCAAGCGGTGGTAAGTAGTACCGTGTGAACCAGTTACTGCAGGGCCAGCAGCGCACGGTAACATAAGTATGTATCTGTAAGGAAATGGTTTAATAAGATGATACTGTTCTGCTGCTGCAAGTTTATTGGAGTAGATTTATTTTGCTGCCCTAACAACCACTACTGGCAAAAAAACAAACATCTGAACAACCACTGAATGGATTGCCATATAATTCTGTAAATTAAGGTTAAAAAATGAGGCTTGCCTGCCTGTCCAGGACAAGTAAAATATCCCATGTAGTAAAACTAGCAACTCGCCTGCCTGATCAGGCAAGTTGCTCAGAAGTGTAATGGGCTTTAGTCCAATACAGACTCTGGAGGAGGTCAGCTGGAGGTGAGAGTCTCCTGGTTCTCTCCATGGTGCTGAATAATTTGGGTGTTTTATATTATATTGATAAAGCTGTTGTTAAGGTCTGGTTGGGTTTAGTTATAAAAAACACTGAGGTATGGTTAGGAAAAGATTGAGGTTTAGGTTATTAGGCTGATTATTGGGATATAATAGTGAAGGCAGAACACTGAATCATTTGTTCTGTGTAAAAGAAAATCTAAGGAGATCTTTAGGCCTGTGTCTGATATGGCCTGTCACATTGGTGAAAGTGTTTCAAGCTCTGTTTTATTTATTTACCACATACTGCACTGTCTAAATGTGGCATATCTTCTTTCCATTTTGTGCGCTTGCGTTGTGTGTTTTTGTACAACTCGCCCAGTCACCATACAAAACTCCCATTCAGATGAAAATAAACGCAAAAAAGGGAAGAGATAACAAAAAATAATCCAGCAGCGATCAATAATTCATTGACACACTGTACGTTCTGCACCGGGGGCTCCGCTGAATGGAGCTCAGTGATCTATACCCTACACCTGTTCTCCCAATAACACACATGGACTGGATATGCACATATTTTTTATGCTTCCAGGATCCTCCAGACTGGAACCAGACAAAGATCAAGCTACCTGAGATGGAGAAAACTCACATTAAAGTAGAACGCTCTGCTCTTATTGAGCGTTCTGCAGTTCTCTCTCTTTCTCAATACTTGATTTCTTTCTTTGTCGGATTTCTTCCTCCGCTGCTGAAAAACCTTCAGTGATGTTTTTTTTTTCCTACCTTCAACATCGACTATAGAGAGACAGCGGTGTTACTTCCGTGTGACTAAATCAGATAAAACAGAACATCAATATTCATTAATCTACCTACAAGACAGCTAATTGATTCCCGTACTTGATATTCTTTGCCTGTGATGTTGGGAATGTTTGCTTATAACTTTACCCTCATTAGTGTCATATAGTTAGAGGATTATGCAATTTCGATGCCTTCACAACCCCCAAGCAAAGCCCTTTGAGCTTTCCTGGCCTACATACAGTGAACAAAATATTACAAATACAAATTTTAGGCCTATTCTGTGTATTTATATGTGATCTTATGTGTGTTCAGCGTGCATCTGTAGAATAAATATAAACAGAGAGCCTGTGTGGGTGCATTATTTAAGAAGTGAGGTAAGATGTTTTATGAAATGTAGACTTAAGAGTCAGGAAGAAAAGAAAAACTCCAAATAGCACTCTTGCGCTTTTTACTCTTTTATTGCATCAACTGGCCTGGAAAAAAAAAAAAATCTCGGGACAATACACTTCCACAGACTGATTCAAAGGCTTTTAGAGACAAAGTGTTCCTTCCCCTCCGACATCTATGATGACGTCTAAGGGATTCCAAAAAAATCCGCTTTTTCATGTAACCTAGTTATGATCGGTCCTTATGAGAAGATTACATAGCTGCTCAAAGCGTTCGTCTTTACGCGCCGTACTATTACAGCAGAGAGAAAAAAAAAAATCCTGCAACAAAACTCGGCAGCGGAGCTGACAGTTACGGCACGGTCCCCTGAGAGAGAACACAGCTACGCGGGAAAACAAGGAACGTCAGCTCCAAAAGACGACTGCATCAATCCTGCATCTGTCTCAGCAGAAGGAAACAAGCTGCAGTGAAACAAACCTAGCATGAAGGGTTGAAAATAACGGATGACAGTTTTTATTTGATCGTATATATATATATATAAAATAAAAGGAACTTGCTATCACATATCTTTTCTTATCTTTAAGCCCCAAACAGAAATGGGCTCGGTAAATCCTTATCTGTGATTTTAGTGTGTCAGCTATGTCTTGATTCATTGATCTGAGAGCTTTTCATTTGCTGACATGGACTTTCTGCACCGTGCATTTAGGAGGCGACAGCTTTCAAGTAAAACCTGCTCTACTCTACATGCGTTTAGCGATGCAGTCCCACTGGGGTGCTGCTAAAAGGTCTAATCCAGCAGCATTAGCGAAGGGACTTGTGCAAGGTAACCTTTGGGTGTTAATTTTGCACAGGCGCGGAATCTAAGCCATGCGTTCTCTGTTGTTATGAGTTTCCACAGGGAATCCGTGCAGCAGTGAGCTGCTAGTTCCAGAAACACACGTTTACAGTCCAGTGGAAAAAAGACGGGCGAGATAAAAGGCCGTATAACACCTGTGTCATGGTGCTGTGTGGTGACATTATCAGCGTACAGTACGCTACATCGGGGCTGTCTTTGAAGACACGGCTATTTATACTGATAGACAAATGAATCATGCATAAAATCGCCTGGTAAATGATGGATAAATCAAACACTTCAGCCCGAGTAAATTATCCTTTCAAAAGAGGCTGAGTTGTCTCCTTTGAGCGCAGATTTGATGCTACACAAATGGCCCATCCATATTTAAATGGACAGAATAAGCACAATGACTGACAATGACTATATGCAGCGAAGTGTTTTAGCGATGCTAATCTAATTTGTTATTATGGGGAGAAAATCCCACCCTGTTAGTGCGTTACATCTGTGTTAAAGTATGATCGTATGATGTGCATCCTCATTTCATGTCGTCGCCCTCTTTGTTTCCAGTGTTTGATGTCCACAGATCAAGTGACAACTGAGGCCTTAAATCCATTCTCTTCATGTCTGGAACATGCGCTCCTCTGCATGCACAATTCAGCAGATCTGCTTCCCCCCGGCAGTAAAACCACGCAGCCGGTGATTTATTTATTAGGAATAACAAACCCTCTGTGAAGCCGGCTTATTGTGGTGTCACGGATAGCACATAATGCTTTATAGGCGCTGCCATAAATCATTCTGCAGGCCCAGGAGTGTGAGGAGGCACTATAGTGAACTGAACATGATTGGGTGCAATTTCACTCAATTAAGGAGAAGCAGAACAACCACTATGCCCCAATAAGCCACCTACACAATTGTGGTCATACTTTCAAATTACCATATAATGAAATTCCCTGCCCACTGTAAAGTTTAATGAGCGCAAACTCTCCGAAGCAGCATCGTGACCTTTAGGCTGCATGTGATGTAACAGAAATAGACAGCAGTGATAATGCAGTTTGTACTGCCACTCCACATGCATGTGTAGGCTAAACTCAGAGCAGTCGAAGAGTAATTCATTACGGAGGAGGTTGTGTTTGCATCTCTGCCTCTCAGCCGTTTTAAAAAATGAGATAGGACTTCTGTTCTCCTGCACTTTTACGACAAAAGTCAGCAGAATTCAGTCCTTTAGGAGACTGTTGCTGTGTGGTTATGACTTCATCAAATGTGTCGTATAGAGAAAACAAATTTCCTAGGTGAAATCTTTCATCAAAATGAAAGCGGAAGTAGAAAGAGACACAGAAACCGGCACACCAAAAACAATTTAAACATCACAGCAGGCTGTAGGAGCTATATCTGGAGTTGTATAATGCTCATAACATTCTCCTCCTCCACCTCCACCACCTCCTCCTTCTCCTCCTCCTTCTTTAATGAAATCAGAGTCATCCCAGGTTATCATCTCTGACACATTCACGCTTCATTACATGAAAAATGGGCAAATTAACACTAGGCATAGCATGTATGATTTTAGGGACAAAATGAAACATCAGTCACCTTCTGAAAACCTCTCAAACGGAGACAAACAGAGCAGCTGATAATTCATGATACAAAAGGTTCACATGAAAAGTGGCAGAGCGATTAAAATCTTCCCACAAGATCACCGGTCTGTCCGGGACTGTGATGTGCGGCAGATTAGAGTTAATTGTTGTGGCTATGCTGGAAGTTATGGGTATTTTCATTATTCACAGCTTCTGCTGCATGAGTGTGTGCTGGGCTATTGTGCTTTATATATATTTTTTCCCTTATCTTTGTTGCCCAAATCCACATACCGTATCTGTTATATAATTCCTGGGAGATGCTATAATACTGAGATTAGTGAGGTTTTCTTGTTTTTCCTTGGCTTGCTTCACGTCTCACACCATCAGACCCTGAACGGCTTGAATTTTTGCTGTAGAATGAGTGAAATTTGGGCGTCCACATTCAGCCACACAGATACGCACACATAGACACATACAGGCACCATTTATCACACGCCTATTCAACATGCAGTATAAAGATGGATTTTGGGGTCTGTCTTTGCAGATACTCTCAGTGGGGATCAATACCACCCACAAATGATTTCGCAAAGTATTCAGCAAAAACACGACAAGTATACTGCAGAGGAAGAGCGTGTATCCTGCAAATAGCAGCCTGCAGGGTTATCTCTAGACACAGTGGTTTTCATTTATCGTTTTATTCCTCAAGTAAATAACATTTGTAGTGATGAGAAAGAAAACTGTTCTCACAAATTTAAACTACATCCATGTAAAAGCAGGAAAAAAACATAACTTCCTCTTCTTTCAGTCCCTTTAACGTTGTATCTTTGAAGGATGAGGATTCTTTAAGTCAAGGTTGAGTAGTAAATCCTTTAATGGATAAATCTATCCATTAAAGGGTTAGGGTTGTGTCCATGAAATGTATGAGGTAGGAGAATCATTAAGGATCCCAACCACCCGGATAACAATCTCTTTTCTCCTCCTGTTGGGGAGGAAGGTCCCAGATGCAGCAGGCTGGCTGTGGCAAGTCCTCGGATTATTAATGGCCTTATTCGTTCTCATGTAATAAAACGAAAAGCTCATGGAAATACACTGCCTGGCCAAGAAAAAAGTCACACCTAAAAATTAGGTCACACACACATTTCATTGGACTGCCTTTTACCTTTAATCATGGCTCGCATTTGCCATTGTTTCGATAAGCTTCTGCGATGTCACAAGATTAATTTCCATCCAAGTGATGCATTCATTTTTCACCAAGATCTCGTATTGATCACGGTAGAGTCTGACCACTGCACAAAGTCTTCTCCAACACACTAAAGATTCTCGGTGGGATGCAGGTGTGGACTCTGTGGTGGCCAGTCCATGTGTGAAAGTGATGTCTCATGTTCGCTGAACCACTCCATCACAATTTGAGCCTGACGAATCCTGGCGTTCTTGGAATTCACTCGTGCAGGGAAGAAAAAATCCAATGATGGAATAACCTGATCATTCACTTCATCTGCTTCTCGTCTTACCCTGATACACCCATCACTCTGGTTCCCCAGTGTCCTTTCAGTTTTTAACAATGTGCTGGACCAGCAACGGACCAATAATGTGTTCAAACCAACTAAGAAGTCCAGTTGCTTTGCTCTGAACTCCACAAGAAAAAGATGACCTGGATGACTAAGAACCTGCACGGACAGTTTAGTAGTTTCTGAAATCTCCTTAGATGTTTTCTCTGCTTGATGCCAATGATTTGACCCTTCTTAAACAGACTAACATCTGTTCCACATGGTTGTTTTAGAAATGAGAAGCTACTTATTACATCAGTAGGGGTTAAGTAACATATGCCACCCATTTAGAAATGATCCAACAGGAGACTCTGTTTTCTTTTTTAGCCAGGTGTAGTTTGTATGTTTGACTCACTTTCTGAATGTTGGTATGGATCCCTGTAACGATCGTCCAGGAGACGTCCCCGACTTGTGGCTTTGTCCCGACAGCAAACTGTCTGTTTCAAACGCAAAAATCCCGTCACGATCCTCTGGAACGTCCAGAAACTCCCCGTCACTCCACGCGCCCACTGTGCCATCCATCGGCTGATATTTGATCTCTATGGTAACGCTGGTCTGCAAGCAGAAATAAAGTAATTAGGTTTACATTATCAGCAGGTGATTAACCCCTTCCGCCGCAGTTAGGGTGAAACCACTTCATCTCAGCGCGTTTTGGAGGTAAGGTAATAGCTCTAAACATATCCAAACAATTTACATAATAACCAAAGGGTGTTATATAACCCCCTTTTGAGCAGATCTCATTTACTCTCCTCACAGCTGATTCTGATATGTCTATTATCCATATACGGAAATCAAATAATTGACTTCATGATAATATGGTTCTGGAATATGTAGCCTATCAATTATTCCCTATTAGAGATTTTATGCAAATCTGTCTCTAGACATTAATGTTGGCCAGTCGGTCTTAATAGCTCAACGACTGTTGGATAATTTGCTGTTGACTAGTTGAAGTGGACCAGGGTGAAGCACAGGCTCAGACAGAACCACAAACATCCACAAAGAAAAGTTGATGAGTTTCCATCAACCTTTAATCCTCGCTTCCCATTGGATGAATGTCATAACTAAAGCTAGATCTTCAGACTTTCCATATAACGTCATGATCAGCTCAAAGTTTCCAATTTCCAGTTGTCCAATATTTCAGTTTATGACTACAGAGCTACAAAACAAGCCTCAGCTGTGCTTAGTGTTTGTGTTGAAGTAGCAAATGTCAGCATGCCAAAATATTTATTGAGATTTTAAGCACAGTTAATATTTTATGTGCCAAACATCAACATTTTCGTTGTGGGCATATTTCCATTAGCACTGAGCTTAAAGCATCACTTTAAAACCACTTGAGTGGCTGTATACTCTAACCTTATTATCTGTTTTATGTGTACCACTTGTAGTGGTTTCTTTTTGAATGGCTAATCAAAACAACATTTATAGCTGTTATTATCAATAGTTCATATCTATTTCCCCCTCTGCCCTGATTTGTGGATATTCACTGTGGACAAATTTTAAAGATTATATAACACTAAAAGGGGACACAGGAAAGGCAGAGGAGAGAGAGTGGACCCAGAAGACGCTCCAGCAGATGAGCCACTGTGGCGCCTGAGTGTCTACATTTATGTAAAAATTGTACAAGTTGCTACACTAAACACATACTAACAAATCACTATCATTATCATATTGGCTGGGTATTTATTTGCCAAACAAAAACCTGTGGATAAACAGACAAATTAAATTTTAGATCAACTGGCACCGTAAGGCTGACTCTTGGCAAGTTTTCTGCCGTCTAATTAATTGTGTTTAGACAAAAGCTGTGAATGTAGGCTGACAGGGCTATAATTCAGCTTTCCTCCCCGGTATTTTGCAGGGGAGATTTAGATTGACAGGAACCGCTAGTTTAATCCTGTTCAGACACACAGGTGACACTGTAGTTTGTCTTTAGAGTCTTCTGGGCAGTCCTGCTTGGACAAATACCCTCCTGACAATTATCTGATTTTTATTGCAAAGAGGCCAATTTATTCTACTGACAAAGACAGATGAGGAAGGAATATACATAGGACCACAGGGCTCTCCCTCCCTCCTTCCCTCACCCCTCCCTCCCTCTCTCTCTCTCTCTGTTCTCCTTTCCTTACACCCTCGCAAGGCAATCACTGTGGTCCATGAGGAGTTAGATTCGTTGCTATAGCAACCAAAAAAAAGTGTGCTTTTGTAAGTCAGAGTATTAGAGTTAGATTATAGCAGGTTTAGTTTCTTGCTTCCAGTACAGTATACTTCTCCTAACGCACACATGCTGCAGTATACACATGGACATGCTTGTGTGTGTGTATGTGTGTGTGTGTGTGTAAAGCCCTAAAGCACTCCCATGCTATGTATCATCATCTCAGAAATATTACATCAGCACTCCCAACTCCACTAACATGATTTTTTTTTTTTTTTTTACCCCGTGGTGTTTTAAAACCTCACGAAGATAAACTCTCCCTCACACATCCTATTGTGCCGCCCTCATTCCCACACACATACCTATTCCCTCTCAGATTCACTGTATCACTGCATTATATGTGGTTTGATGTAAATAGCTGGCATCCTAAGGTGCTGATGTTGCTAAGAGACCGTTTAAATCCTTGTTGATTTACAGGAATCTAATTCCACCGTTGCAGGTGCATTTAAAGAACGATTTCTCCATTTTAGATTTCCTCAATTTACTTGTGAGTACATTTAATTAGAGCATCGATACAGGACGGAGACACAACACAACACGGCAGAAACCATCGAAGGATCTCAATGCAGAAATGTCACAGTGGTGAGAATCTGAACAAGAATAGACAAGAAGATTTACCTCCTTTTTTCACAGACAGTATTCAGAAAATCAGATATACCAGCTACAGGGTATGTGTTGTCCAAGTGCTGACTTCAAATCAATTCAAACAGTCTGGAGGACTAATCTGGAGGACATTATTCAACAACTAAACTCTTCCTACTGCTTTTTATTATTCTGCACACAGGCCTTTTTTTTTTTTTTTTTATAAAGTGCCTCCCACAAATTGTAAACATGTCTCTTATCTCAGGTTTGCTCCCACAGGCCCTGGAAACTGCAGTTATCAAGCTGCCAAAAAAGATTATTCACGAATGAATAATTATAGGCCCATATCAAACTTTCTGTTTTTGAGTAAAATCATTGAAAAACTGTTTTTCAACACCTCCTTGGCACTAAACAAATTTCCTTTTTTTTTTCTTCCAGTCAGGAAGAGGCTGAGGTATTCAATGACATCCACTTAAACACAGACAGCTACCCAGCTACACAGCTATCACCAGGGCTATATATCCCTATACAAACGCTGAGTAAGTGCATTGAACAAATCGACGATTGGATGCGCCAAACTTTCTTCAAATAAACAAAGATAATACTGAAGCAAATGCCTTTGGAGCCAAATAATTAAAAGTCACCTTCATTCAGTTATGTTAAAAACCTGCAAACCCAGACAGAAATCTTGGTGCAGTCATGGACTCAGATCTGAAAGGCGACAGCAACATTAAAATCGTTACAAAATCCGCCTAATATCACTTGAAGATTATATCACGAATTGAAGAATTTATGTCTCAGCAGGATCTGGGAAACCTATCCATGTTTTTTATCTTCAGCAGACTCCACTACTGTATCTTTACAGGTCTATAAAAAATCGATCAGACAGCTGCAGTGGATTCAGAGTACTGCTGCACTAAAACAAAAAAAAGTGGCTCAAGTAACTCCAGTTCTGAGGTCTTAGCTTTGGTTTACTCTCTGCCAAAGAGCTCCTTTCAAAATACTGATGTTGGTTAATAAAGCACTGAAAGATTTAGGGCCTAAAGATTTTACTGATCAGGTTTTATTTTATGAGCCATCCAGACCTCTAACCTCCTCCCCGAGTCAAAACTAAACATAGAGAAGCAGTTTTCAGTTTCTATGCTCCACATATTTGGATCAAACTTCCAGAGAACTGCAGTTCGGCTGCAACTCAGGGTTTTTTTTTTTAAATTAATGCTGAAAACTTCTGTTTGCCACTGCTTTCTGTAACTTTTTGCTCACTGTAACTTTTATTCTGGTAATTTATGTGCAGTTTAAGTTTCTTCTCTTTTGATTGTTTTTTGTTTTTGCATTTGAATGCTTTTATTTTATTATTTAATGTAATTACCTTGTTGTCAGCTGGCTGATATTTTCTCCCAATTTGATCCTCACGTTTGATATCTATGCAAACTCAACTCAAGTCAAAGAATATAGTTGTTTGCAAAGTTCGGTTATAGCTATATAGTTGGTGGAGGTGTCATTGATGTTACTTTAACCTTCAAATCTACCCACAGCTGCTGTTAGGCGAGCAGTAACTGATTTTGTTGTCTGCTCTTACAGTGGGAGGAAAACAACTGTCTGAAAATGATGCTGATGAGAGCCCTGACCTTGAGCCAAAAGAGAAAAGATGGTGCCCACAGAAACCAAAAACAATGACATGAAAGACTCTGCAGTCGGGTGAAAATTACCATTGGGTTTAATGTGCCAAAACATCTTTTACATTTCACACGGTGATGTGATCCATTGCCATCATAAACCGAGTGATAAACACAGTTTCAGACTGCATTCAAACTGAATATGAAAGAACTTTCAGAGTTGAAACATCAGCGGATGAAAAACTTGCCCTTGGTGGTTTGTAGACAATAAACAAAAGGAGAGCTGTCTGTAGGACAATAAAAACTGAAAGAACCGGAGTTCATGGTAAGTTTGGAAAACAAACAGAGGCTGAATTATTACATAAACCCACAGACACTCAATATTCGGCAAAATTCTACCGCTGGGTTTGAATTTAGCCGGACGCATTAGATCTTTTCTCTGTACACACTAATTCACCATTACTGCAGCTACTTCAAGCTCCTCACAGCCTCTGCAGGCTGGCTGCTGACTCCTTTATTGGCTG
The DNA here is from genome assembly GCA_030544235.1 of Lepturacanthus savala. Lineage (NCBI taxonomy): Eukaryota > Metazoa > Chordata > Actinopteri > Scombriformes > Trichiuridae > Lepturacanthus > Lepturacanthus savala. Next base: position 11,781,939 of record CM060477.1, read on the forward strand.
CTTTACCTTTATTGATGTATTGTTGTCGTCGATGAGCGTGTCAGTGATCTCTAGGTGTCCTTCCTCCGCCACCTTCTGAAGCACCATGCAGAAGGTCCCCACCAATCTGCAGGAAAACACCCACAGAGAGCGACACAAATCAATGCATGACATTAGGAGTTGTTGGCTTTCATTCCTCCTCTGATAAGCACCTCTTGCCTTTGTGTTAATGCAAAGAAGAAATACTGAAGCTGAAGAAATTATTTTTTTTTTATTCACCAAAAGTATCAGTTCTGGACCACTGGGTCTCAGTGTGTGCAGGTGAGTGTGTGTAATGTGATAAGAGTCATGCACAAGCTGCTGCTCTGTGGGTGCTGATGGATGTGCTGTGAAGTGTGGTGCCATCCCGCCTTTGTCACCAGCTCGGCACACTGCAAGTCACACAGGGCAATTTCAAGGACCTAGATAGCATCTTAAATAGACTCAACACTGTCAATCATTTTTATTTATTTATTTTTTAACCAAGTATCTCTGCTATGTTTTTGGTTATTTTGTACAAACCGTGCAAGGTGCAGATTTGTGATTTGTTCTTCCAAGCCTGGTCCTACCAGATTCTCATGGTACATTTCATTCGCTCTCCATTGGAAAGCCTTAAGATTGGAACTTTGTTGAAGTTTAAAACTACTGGATCTGCTCGGCATCACTCTGGATCTGCCTTAACAAATCACGAATGTTTGTTTGTGAAGAATGTCGTGGCTGGAAAAGACTCATCAAAGACTCAGCAGCATTGCCACAATAGACTGAATAGCTTCACTTATATTGTTGCCTATAGTAGTTTATTACTGACCCACTGAACATCATCACTGAACAAGATTTGCAGGGAATTGATATGAAAAAAAAACATACATGACAGTCGCTTTGCTTCTGCTGATAAAATTGTATGTGTTGTGTGGTGTTATTCAGTGTATTAGAGTTTGAGCTTCTTTATACGTGGTAATGGAAATACAAATTCAGTGCAAATGGGAAAAAGCCAACTGCAAGCACATCCGAACAAATGAGAAACATTTACTTCAAATAGATTCTACTGTATAATCCAGACCTGCAAGACAGACAATTATTTGGAACCTTTTCAACAAATTTCAGCGCAGGCAGCAATTTTTAGTCCCCCCTCAAGATAATTAACTTAATGAATTAAGACCCAGACACCAATAAAAACCTTATTCTCCAGTTTTCGTTGCCTATTATTGCCTAGAAAAAGACAAAGAGTTCTCTCATTTTGTAGAAAGTGAGAGAACTAAAGCTTTCAAATTGAATGGTAACTTTTAAATTTGCATATAAAGAGCAGTCCCAGAGTTGATGCTGTAAAATTATAAATACATTAAATGATTCTTTTGATTTAGAAATAAAAATTCAATTCAATATTTGGTAAATCCAGTTTTTCTTTTTTTAAAGTATTTTTTCAAAGCACAAAGCGCACTATATATATATAGTGTGTTTTGTGCTTTGAAAAAAAAAACTGTTGTTGTACATATACAAGCTCATTAGACAAGAAGTTAATTTCTATACTGCCCAGGAATCCTTCCTAGATCGTAGAAGTGGGAAGAAACCAGGCACAGTCCTCATTCAGCAAACCAATTAGAGCTGGTGAATAATTGAAATTGCCCGTTGAGCAATCACTCACACACAAAGAACATGCAGCGCAGCCTGCATGAGAGACAGCCGTGTGTTATTTCAACTACAATGGTCACGGCTCTAGCTCTGTCTCCACACACACACACACAACACAACATGTGGACTGCAATTAAGCTTTGTTTCGCATTTTAGTGCATGTGTGATATGGACGTTACTACATATTCAAATGAGCGAATCATTAGTAAGAACCGACAAACAGGTAGGATATGAGTCCGCAGGGAGAGATGATATTAAATAAAAAGATAGCATGCATTCAATAGCTTTACCACTTAGAACACACACACATACACTGAAACAGAAGAAACCAGCAGGGACCAGTCTGCATCTCTGTGTAAAAAGAAGCAACGACTGTCTTATCAGATTATCACCCAATGAAAAACAATAATGGTAATGGGGCTTTATCGGGTTGACAAATAAAGAGAGCGCACACTGTTTATCACCCGCTATTATCCCTTCCCTATCTCTAGATCTATCGCTCGCTTTATCTCATCTGTCTTCACTCGTCGTTTTCTCTCTTCCACAGCCGCTGGTGACGAGTTCAACCCACACTACTGAGCTGAGCTTTGGAACTTGATGATGAGGAAACGGTAGAGCTACAGAGTTTGATTCAATTTTAAGCTTTGCTAAATAACTTAGCTCAAAAGTAAAACATGAAAACAAAAGTCTGTGTTTCCCCTTCGGGTGCTGTGAAGGCTCCCTACTGAACAGCTCCACACTTTATAGGCTTGACACGACTCCAGCATGAAAAAGCAGTAGGATTTTGATAGAAAACACTGTCTTCGAAGATGAAAAGAACCTTTGCAGCTCTGGGGGCTACGGCTGCTAACGCCAGCCATAGCTGCAGTGTCCCCCACTCGTCCCTCCACCGGACAGAAGTTAGCAGCAGCTTAGAAAAGCAAATGGTTTATCATTTCCTTTTCAGCCATTGTAACGTGCCTATACTATAAGTGCTGAATAATTGAGCTAAACTGGGCCTATCATGTTCCGACTCACAAGGTGGCATTCATTATTTATTAAAGTTCTGCAAGAATTACTTTCATCTGCTCCATAATTCAGACCTCCCTTCCCTTTCATTTAGTGTCCCTTTCATTTCCTTTGTCATCTTCAAATTTCTGTTGCAAATCAAAGCATGACTTTGTCAAAATATCCGGCTCAGGTGAACCCCGGGAAGAGACCGGGCCACCTTGCGGCTTTGAAATATGATTGTTTTTTTTTTTTTTTCCAAAACAGAGTTGTTTTCAAGGTTCCAAAACACCTGCTGGTAAATCAGCATGGGACGGTGTGAAAATGGAAATTTCACAGCAAGCGTGTGTGATTTGGCCTTTGATGGGAAGAGAAAAGCTTCTGCCGAACACTGCCCCCCATTGGTCAGCTCATGCTGATCAGAAGACTCAACAACATGTCAATAATATCAGTGATAAATATCGAATGATTCACATGGACACTGTCAATAACACAGTGTTTCAGCACACACACACATGCACAAACACAAACACACACACACAGCAGGTATTTTAACTCACCATGTCACCAGACAGATAAATAGATTAAAAAAGATTATTTATGACCTGTATTTGATTAATTCGGACAGTTTGAAGAACAATAGATGAAAAAAATAAAGTGTAATGTGGTTGTTGTATTTGTCTGGAATAACAGGTTTATATTTGTAATCTTGCATTTACAAACTAGACTGTGACTGTAACTGAATTCATACACCATGGAGGTATTATTTACTCGTGGAACCAAAAAGAAAAGCCTTGTTGCTGAGCTACAAGTCCATGTCCTGTGTCTTCAATGAAAATGCACTGCACTGTGCCCTAAAAATAAAAGGAAACCCAGAAGTTTACAAAGGAAACGTTTTGCTCAGACGGCGAGAAAGATGGAGGAAGGAAGAATCCTTTGAGTGACGAGGAGCATGTGAATTGTAAACAGTATTATCTGTTTTCAGAGGAAACTTGCTGCAATGAAACTAAAATCCATTTCAAAGACAGACGGCGGAAAAGGGTGAAAGTAAGAAGCACTGATCAACGAGAGAGAGCAGAGCAGAATAAGGCTTTTAGTATTCTAGGATCCGTCTTGTCAGGTAAGTTATGTGCTTGTGACCAAGTAGTAGTGATGTGGATTAATCAGCATCCTATGAGGAAATGCTGCCAACTACAGGCTTGGGATGGCCACGATTAGCATGTGAGTATTCTTTCAACATATAATCATATTTCTTTTTGTTTGTTAAACAAAAGCATTCTGTATATTAGGTCTGTACCAAATGCTTCTATAATATATATTCCCAGCATATCCATTCATTGAAAGAAAAGCAAATAACAGCACTTTTACTTTACTGAAACTGCAATATTGCATTGTTCTTTGCTTGTCTTAACCTTAAAGCTTTCAACGGGCACCATGACAGACTGCACAATTGTAACTCAGCTGCAGTGACTGGGTCCTCGCAGTCCGGATCTTGCGGCTTCAGCAGCAAATCCCACCTATGGGAGTCTTTATTTAAAGTTGAGTTTGTTTGAGGTCATGATTTGATTAAAAAAATGCAACAAAAAAAACTCACAGGCAGAGACAAACATTCCCATTTGCCTTTGAAAGTCTTTCCGCAGCAAAATTAGCCTGTCTGCTCTCACAGAGACCAAAACTCATGGCGCAGGCTTATTAATTTTTATGATTTAATCAGATGAGAACAGCCTTGTCAACCACTTGATGTATTCAGCCTAAAAATGTGGACCTCAGAGGAAGAACCGAGGCTAACAATGCAGTGGGCTTGTTGCAAAACATGTGGTATAAAGTATAGTAGTCATAAATTCCAAGGACTCCCTGATATTCTTCTGTAGAACCTCGCCGACCCTGGGTGAAGACCTTGGATATACAATCATAAACTCATCTTTGCTCCAGTGCACAGTTACTAACATGCAGCATAACATTTCACAGCTTTCAGGAATTAAAAGCATACAATCGGCCGCTTGGGAAAACTACTTGTGACAATAAAACATGGTCTATATGCCACTACAGCACAGAGACCATCATGCATCACTGCTTTCTCTTTGTGCTGTAACGCGATCTCGCGGGGTGTGACACACTGGCCTTACAGTGTGCTGGTGTCCCTGCAGTGAAGAAGCAGATCAGTTACACTGGTAATGGTGTTGCCTGTGGACACACAGAGCAGGTGTTAGAACAACACAAGCTATGACTCACCTTAAATTATTTACCCACTTAAACGAACGCCGTGCTGGGTTGATGTGCATGTGGGTTTGCAAGGGCACTTGTTTATTGTTGTTCATTAGTCTGAGAGTCTATTTAGCTTTTTCGCCTGCATCTGTGTTTTAGCTTGAGGCCGTATTAAAGACGGAGCAGATTAACACGTTTCTTAATTGCATCTGGTTATAAAAAACAAAAAAAACCAAAACAGAAACACCGTTCACATGCATGTTTTCTCTCGATTTCGCAAACGGATCAGTGGTATATATTATTTCTATGCTGCTCAATGTTTGGGCTCGCTACGAGCAAAAAAGAAGAAAATCAAGTGTCAGGTTGCTCACTGATTCTGGATGTGTGAAAGTTGCCACCCTCTCAAGCGTTTCAGTGGTTCAAAAAGTGTTGACAGCGGTTGTCAAGCTTCAAACTACTACTGCTGCCATAAATACTCTCTGGAAATTGAAAACTGTGATCGTTGTTATAAGTCTTTGAACCTTTCTCAACCACCTAACGTGAGCGTAATATTCATGAAAAAGGAGCATGTTACCCAGTGTAATGATGATCTTGACATGTATTAATGGTTTTTGGACAATGGTGTCAATAAGATATTTGTCAGGCTTTGCATACACAGACGGTACTTGCATATAGGATGATTCATTGCTGGTTTGGCTCTGCAGATAAGATTTGGTGATAAAATTATAGAAAATTAGCAGCCAGTATACTCACAAGAGTCTGCATTGCATTAAAGAAAGTTGAATTTTGGAGTGTGCTGTTGATATATTATTATTATCCCATAATGCAAATCACAAGGAATAAATAAAAAATACATTTATAGCATTTTTTTGTGTACTACATTGGTAGAAAAAGTATATTATAAATCTAGATACCGTATAGAATTTATACAGTATAGTATGGAATTAGGACACATCATTAGCAAGTAAAATACACAGTAAAATAGCCCAAAAATATCAACAGATATGGTTCTTGCAAGTCAACTTAAATAACGTATATAGCCATACATTCCCTGAATCAATGTGAAAATGTCCAGTTATCTCTTGTTATACCTTGTCAGCACAACAGATAAGAGTCAGAGCAAAATAACAACCCCTAAGGGAACGTCTGTCTTATTATCAGGCCAGTCAGCTTGTAAACTGAGTTTCGGATGTTGCTCCTGTCATAGCCCAAACTTTTTTGACCCTCTATCAAATTAATTAAATCCCTGTCCTATGTTTGTTTTTCCTCCTCTTCACGGCAGCATGAGACAAGTTGTGGTGACAGAAGAGAGCTGCTTTCATGTCGAACAGCATCCGTCAGCTTTACCCGTGTTATCTTGAAGTTGATGGGAAATGTGTCACCACCTACTGTGCGGTGCGCACACTCACAGACACACACGCACACACACGCACACACGCACGCACGCACACACACACACACACACACACACACGTGGCTGACAATAAGGTCACAGAGATATGACATAGGTACGCACCCACCCAAGTGCACAAAGGTCTAATGTGTGTGTGTGTGTGGGTGATTTATGTGGATGAAGTCTGGGCACATCAACCAACAGCTGCAAATGATCTGACTGGTTGTTTTACAGACACAGGCTTCCTAGCACGACTTGCACACGTCTTTTCAGGACACATCAGTCTGAGGGGCTACAGTGCAAAAGACACCTCAAAGTAAAGATGGAAGATATGAAAAACAAAAAGAAGATGATGAAGAGGAAAGCGAGAAAACGACCTAAAAGTACACATTCAATATTAGTGATGTTTATTTTTGCATATCGTCACCCATGATTTCTGAAAAAAAATTCTATTGACGAGAGATAAGGTTTATTATCATAAAGGCTATAGGCTATAATGCTTTATAGTAATTTAGACACAGGTTTAATGAACTGAAGTTCCAGGATCTTCAGTTCATTAAACATGTGTCATCACTTCATTGAAAAATTGCCACATCTCAGGTTTCAAAAAGTCGTCAATACTGGATGTTGGAAATGAGTTACATTCAATAAAAAACAGGCAAAGAAGACCTGGGAAAGTGATGAAAAAGGGAATTGCCTCCTGACCAATTTGATTTCCCAGACATTTAATTTAACTCCTGGTAATGTAAGTTTTGCACCATGGAATAAAAGGACAGTTTAAGCTTAAAGTTGCCTAAAGTCACAATAGAATGTTCAAAAATTGGCCTGAGTCACATTATCTTTTAATGTTACATAAGTGACACACATTATTTTATGCATGTCCACAATCATTCGCCTTTTTGATTGAAATGATTAATAAATATTATATTATCTGAATTTTTAAAGATTTTCCCAGAATTTGTGAAATTTGTTTCTACAATTTGTATTTTATGGATTGAGTGTTGTTAGGTTGAACATGTTTTTTTAATACCTGGATGCTAACAAATTCCCCCTAGTGGGGCAATGAAAGAATGTGCAGCACTTTTGAAGCAGGTTTTACTATCAGTGCCTTGCTCGAGAGTACTTTGGTGCTTTTAATAAAGCTGTAAAACTGTAAAAGACTCAAGCATCCTCCAGAGGTCGGGTGTTTCTAAAACATGCAAACGATGCAACCCTGTCTCCTAAAAATTATATTCCTGCATATTAAACTGAAAGTACAGCAATATTAAACGTTTTATGATTAGGTTCTTTGGCATTGGCAGCACTCGGTTTAGGTCAGGGAAAGGGACTTGGTTTCATCATGACTTAAGGTCTGATACGTTTAACGCTGAAGAGACATTATGACATATTTCACTATCAATAACTAGCCACATTCCTGCATCTTGTAGCCTCTCTATCCACAAATATAATCCAAAAAACACACACACTGTGAGTGATTAAAGAACAAAAGGTTAACTGAATGTTAGATCCCACTTGTGTCGTCCACTACAGCATCCTGTGTGTTTTTAATGATCGCATTGTTTGCAGAGCACAGTGACAAATGCACCTATTACCGAGGACCACTGTTTCATTACCTCCATCACACCTCTTGGTGTGAAACTCATTCATGACCAGCTCTGTGGCTTGCAGTCTGTTACACGCACAATTGAGTCAATTTAGAACAAGCTCTCAGGGAAAACAGGTTTATTCTCCTTCATCTGAAAAAACACACACTGTGTGTCAGTGGGAATTGATCACGGAATGTGACAGGAAGTACACTGGAACTAATAACTCTGAAATCTTGTTCGGTGTGTTAAGTGTATGTTTTAGGAACATCTGGGAGCAGCAGTGCAGCTTACCTGTTGGAAAAGACTTTGCTGTAATTATACACTTGGATCTCTAGCATCTCGTTTCCATCCAGCCTGCTGGCGATTGGCCACCGAAACGTCTGAAGGAGAAGGAACATAAAATGTTTAGAAGATAGCAGGGCTGCAATCAATGATTATATCAATTTTCAATGAATATATATATATATATATATATATATATATATATATATATAATTGATAATCAAGTGTGTTGAAGATACCTAATAAACCTTATTCATAGCAACCATATTGACATGAAACAGTAGGTAAACACAGGTGTTATGAGTGATACTAATTAAGTCAGTGCAGCAGCGTCTTTCCAGTGAACATGTACAATAGCAGCATCCTGACTCTGTTTGACCTGAATAGAACCTTGATTAGCATCACTGGTTACACCTGTGTTTACCTAGTATTTCATGTCAATAATAATAATAATATTATTAAATAATAATAAAAGGTTTATTTTTTCAGCTGTGGAATACAAACTTTTTTAACAAATGTGTATTGATTTCTATCCCTATTCAATGGAAAGGGGCGAATCACATTATTATTTCAAGATTGATTGATTATGATTGATGCATTGATTGATATTTACCATGTCTGCTTGGTAAATATATTGGTAAATTAGCTAAATCTTCATCTTTAGCAGATTGGACAAATGAGGTATAATGTGGATGTGTTGGTAGGCAAATGTGGCACCTACTGAGCCAGGCTTGTCTTGGGCAATTGCATTAAAACACTATGTTTTTTCCACATAATCATTATATGAAACAGAATTCTGTATTGGATGCTGAACGGTCTGAAGCACTGAGTGACTGTATAAAAACTGACAGCACATGTTGAAATAATAACTTCAAGTCAAAGTCTCAATGGCTTTCAGTCTCTTACATTTGTTGTATGATGCTATAGATGATAATTTATAGCTGTTAATTTATTTAAATTCAAGCATTCATGCATTTCTGTTGAAAATACATTAAGCATTTCTGTTCTGTTATTCATTCATCTACAGATCATTTCCATTCAAGAACTTTAAATTCATAGACTGAAGATGGCCTTCAGCACATTCCTTATTCCTTACAACATCGTTCTTGCATCAGATAGTGAATTCCACCGTCTGCAGAATGTTGCGTGCATGTCTGCGGTGTTATATCATCACATTTCACTGTCAGTAAATATTTTACAATAAGTATTGGAATACAATAGAATTGTAAGCTTGCAAAGGTAGCGCGTTGAATGGGTCAATTGGGTTTCTGAGGTGTAATTAGAGGAATTATACAGGGTTGTCCTGGCCTGTGGCGCTCGGGCCCTATATCTTTTTTATATTGGTGTTGTGTCAAACTTTATTTAGGTCAATCAGAGTCCATAAACGCATTTAAAGCCTCACATCAGCACATGGCATGTTCCTCTGAAGCATTCCTAAGTTTAAAATGATTCCTTTCATAAACGATCAGTTCTGGAGGCAATAATTCACTGCACTGTTTTATTTATTAACCATAATCAGCTCCAGGTTGTATAGCACTGACTCAGAATATTGAGAAGTTTTTGTGCTATAAGATGCAAGAAAAGAAATGGGGAAAAAGCAGTAGGTAAGCAAAACTGTATGGTAATGAATTCCTGGAAATCTAAGAAATAAAAAAAAAACTTTGAGTGATTACCCTCCTTAGGCATTTTCAATATGATTTTCACACAGCTTTGACAGGAAGAGGATAACGATACATCATACATCTTTAATTTTTCAAACAATATTATCGGAAATCTCCTCTGCAATATATTTATCAATTATTAATTAAACTAAATAACTATCAACTAATTGGCTTTTTCAGACTGACAACACCTTTGGTGCTTTCTCTGCTCTTTATGGTAGTTAAGCATACCATATATATATATATATATATATATATATACAGTATATCTGTTAAGTAAGGGTTTGTCATTTATTCTGGACATCATCTTTAGCAGAGTTTTTGTAGTTTTTTTATATTTGGGAAATTTAATAAAAATGTGAAAATAACATAACAGAGTAATACAAAAGACCATGTTAGAGCCAAATAATACGTTTATAAAACCTGAACATGGCATTGTCGCAAAGTCTCTGTCTTCTCTATACATTTCTGAACAGCCAGGAGGGTAGTGAACTGTAACACGACAGTAATAATTTTGTTTTTTTTGTTTCTGTTTTTATGGTGTAAAATAGTTTTGCTTTTTAAAGCTTTCTGAAAATATGTCAGCTAAAAAAAAAAAAAAAGAAATAGTTTAAACAACTTCTTCTCATTTAATTAGCTAGGAAATGAATCGTCAAAGTCCCAGCAAGTTTGTTGCTACTGGCTTTACAATGACAGACAGAGATTTATTCACCACGAACCAATTTAATTAAATTGGACGCACGGACACATTCCGCCATTGTTGGAATTTGATTTAGATGTAGACAGTTCTGAAATATTCATCCTTTAATACTCATGTGAAATGTTTGTAATGATAGATGTGCTGTTCACGCATCCCATTACAGGCATTAACATGCATATGAGCAATGTCTGAGGCAACCATGATACAATATTCTACTAATTGCTAGAGCGGTGCCAGTTGTAAATGTGCCTGGTTGGAACAGTCTGGTCGCTTGGCCTTGAAACAATTTTACACTCAACACTGCAATCCCTTGTGTCCTCAGCAACACACATTTAGTTAGATTAACTATGACGAGGCTACGAGATTGAGTTAAGCAACACAAACATACATAGAAATATGATTAAATCATGGTGATTCACATTCAGTAAGTAAGCTTCCTACTGTACTACAGTAGGAGGAGAGGCTGTATTGTAGAGGGCAGAGGGATGAAGTTTGCACAGGTGATTTAGAATGCATTCACTCCCTGCTGATAGAAGCCACTCATTCAGGAAAACTCTGCAGGCTGTGAGGCAAGCGATCCATCAGGTCTGCCTCATTACTGAATCCTGGGGCTCCCCACCTGCGACTTTAATCCATAACGGCAGACCCGCCACGCTTTCCACCCAGAGGCCCTGCATTCTGCGGTCCTCTTCCCAGACTTCAGCCAGGCATGACCGGGGCTGCTGTCTCCTTTGCTGCGTTTTTTAAGGGCCACATTCAGGCTGCACAAAGCTTCGGGGTGATGGGGCTTTTTTTTTTTGCTGATATGGGTAGTAAAAAAAAAGCCCCAGAACCACATTTACATCCACCAAGAGAGAGAATGAGAGGCATCACAGCGTTAATGACGCACGGATGACAGCACATATAAGTAATGGAGGAAATGATCTACACACATCAGTGCACATCAGCACTAGCTCAGAAATTCTACATACAGACCACTGTGAGCGATACTATCTTTTGTTTATCTAACACCAGGGACAATATGCAGCCACATTAATTTCCCCAGAGAAAGAAAGAAACAGTCATTTTAATGTGTGCCTGCAGAAACAACTGTACTGTCTGTACACAGATGTACAGTACTAACTGGAGGCCTCTGGTTGCCGTAATGCTATTACTTGTCTCTGCACTTGGCACATTCTCAGCCATTATTTCCAAGACTACTTATCTCTGAAGAAACAGACATGCTGTGAATCCCCGACATGAAGCAGTGCGCCGTGTATGCTGGCGTGAAAGAAAAAAGTGCTTACACTGGCTTTAATACTCACACAATGGAATCCAGGTTTAGAGTACTTCAACTTTGAACGAGTTCGAATAATGCTGCAGCACTGCTTACGAACAAAGGGAATTTGGGTTCAGGATTACAACAGATGATAATACACATGCAATGTTGACTACATTTGTAAAAAAAAATTTTTTTAAAACTCAAAAAAGAGGCCATGTTGCCTGCACACTCACATATTTACTTACTTTACTGTTATATTTACATATTTACATGACATAACATAACAGGCACCATGGAAATGAATTAATAAGCCATTTTCACAACTAGACCATAGTTTTATTGTTAATATGATGGAGAATTGTTTTTTATTTCAATTAATATGTTTCTGTCCTGCCCAGAAGAAAAGAGGGTATCCATTCATATGCTCTCCACCTCTACCCCAATCCATGATTGATGGTGAGTGAGCTGACTTCTATTGTTGGACAAGCAGTCTCCTATCCAATACCCATTCAGTATAAATAGAGGAAAGTGAGTTCTTGACCAACAGCAATACCCAGAAGGTGCATACTTTTGGGTAAGACCATATGAAATAACTTAAGGTGAACAATTCCAGCCCCTATACCCCTCAGCCCCTCAACCTTGATCTTATACAATCTAGAGAGATCCAATACATTCTGTTAATAACCGTATCATGTTATGCATTTTAATCTTAAATTGAATTAAATTATGTAGAACGTTGACATTTTTTTTTCGTAATTACAAAGTCAAACAAAGTTTCCCATTCATTTTCTTAGATAGTGTTTTATTTCTGTAATAGCAGAGAGTAGTAAAGTTACTCTTCATGACCCCTGCCATAGCTTGACATAATAGACATAGAGGGGATGTTTGCATTGTGCAGGGATGATAGTGTTTTAAAAGTTGATTTCAGCAGACTATGAATTTGCACATTCTATTTAATTTGGTTCAATTTGGTCTGTAAATCCTTAAAGGATTCGAGGTCATCTTCTAGATAGAGGTCACCATCCACCAGACTACCCCTTTGCAACTCTTCTATACAATTGCAGGGGGAAATTGTACCATAAACTAGGAGTAGTGCTCAGGAAGGCATTGAATTTAAAGAACTTTGCAGACTTCTTGCAAACTCCATTAAGGCAATGACAGTATGGGATGGGACTGAGCACCTGTGGGTAGAGGCAGAAAGATACACAGCCAAGGGAAGAGCAGGGCAGGAGTGTGCTTCTGTACTCACTCTGCTGTCTGCTGAGTGCCACAGACAAAAGGTCTAATGGTACAGAAGTAGGATCAGCATGCCTGAGCCTCCCTGATTCACCCTATCATGAAGTTATTTAACTTAGGCCAAACAGCTAAGTCCACCAGTCAAAATAATTCTTAAATAAATTATTTGACAGGATATTTAAAAGTACAACGCAGGAGTACTGTTCTCGCCTAAAAATCAAACTGATGCAGCACAAGCTGAGATAAAAAAGAAGCCAATATGGTTTTTAATAAAATGCTTGAGCTTCATCAGCATATCCTCACACTGAGAACTTTGTTTTAAATCTAGGGTGGGAAGTAAATTTTTTGTCATGGATGATGTGTTGACAAGCACATAAAATGCAAATAATAAAATAACTGATAATTGAATTCAATTTAGCCGCCACATTTCATGGCACACTGCAATGACATACTGTGATACTGTACTTTAACACCTGTGCTCCTTCTTCTAAGGCAAGTGATAATATCTTCTGTTCCCTTTGAAGAGATCAGTGACCTCGTGTAATCTCCGGTGTTGCGCCATCAAAACTTAATTAGGCAAACTTAATTTGAGTCTTGCAATTGAAAACGCCAGTGGAGATGTGCAGAGCGTTTAAGCGCAGACAAGTACAAGAGAAACAAACAAACATAAATATGAAGCACCATTGTGCTCATGTTCTGTTTTGTTCTCTGCACAACTCAGTTTTGAAGCTGTCAAGCAGTCACTGTGCCTCAAAACTGCTGCAATGTGCAGAATGAAATATTCATTGTGTCTTAAAACATGTCAGATATTATGCGGATAAATAAATGTGAATCTGAAAAATAATCACCGCTGCTACGAAACAGATCCTTTTTTTTAGAGCCTGCTCTCTAGCCGCTCCATCTATCTGTCCTTCAGTACTATATGACACGCAGTCTAATTGGCTCCTTAAGAGTGACAGGTTTGATTTCGCTGCCTGGAAGCCTCGAGGCGACAGTGGCCTATCAGAGGGGCTAAACACTCTGCTGAACTGTCTATTACTGCTGTAATCCCACGCTGCGCCACTGGATGACCGTGCCCTGCTCAGTTAGCCCCCCCCCCCCCCCCCCCCCCCCCCCCCCCCCACACACACACACACACACACACACACACACTCAACATCCTTCATTTTATGACTGTTGTCATGGACACAGAGGAAAACATCTCTGTAATTAATTGTGAACAACATGCAAATAAATTTACAATTACTTGTTATGTTTGCTCCATATGCAGCACTCTGCACTCAGACTTGTTGTGCAACCTCTGCAGAATAAAAGAGAGGATAGACTGCTGAAACAAGCAGTGGAAGCCACCATCTCATTACAACGTTACCGATTGGCTCTAGTATGCTACAGCAAATAATATTTAAGATTGTGAGAAAAGGCTTTCGTTGTATTTTTGGATTTGCTGCCATGTTCATCATAAGAGAGTTCATCTGCAACAATAAATTATTAAATCCTGGAATTGAACTCTGCGCTGTTGCCTCACAGCAAGAAGGTCACAAGTTCAGGTACTTGTGATGGGAGCTTTCTGTGTGGAGCTTGTATGTTCTTCCTATGTCTGTATGGTTTGCTCTGAGTTCCTCCCACAGTCCATTAAACATGCTTAGGTCAATTGAAGACTCTAAATTCCCCATAGGTATGAGTGTGTGAGTGAATGGTGTGTGTGCCCCATGGTAAACCGGCGAACTGTCTGGGGTGTATCCCTGCTTCTCGCCTGAAGTACGCTGGAATTAGTGAGTTATAAACGGGTATAGAAAATAAATGAATGAATGGATTGATGGATGGATGAATTTAAATCCCTGAGATTAACTTTCATTATCCTGCTTATTTTAATATTTCATTTCCCCGTGATGTCACGTTTTGCAGCTGAGGTGGCCCTTAGTGCAGAGATAAGCACAGGTAGGATGCAGTGAAGGAAATTTAATCATAAAGCAAACATGGGAAGCAAAAACAAGCAGGTAACCAGACAGGTAACCCACAGACACACGCGAAACAAAGCGGACAATCGGACAAAGAGTGAACTCAGGCCTTACAGTAAATACACAACGAACACGTGAAACATATTGAACAATCAAGGAAGCAAAAAGGGTACTAGAACCACAAGTATCAAGTCTCTGGAAGAAAACAACCAAAGACCAAGACAGTGACAGATGTCACGTAACAACTTTGCCATTGTGGAACATTTAATCCTCTCAATATAATGAGATTCAGCTTCTGAACAATCCCTTATGCAAATGTAATGTGTTTAATTTAAGTTATAACAGGACCACATTTACATTTTTTTTCCTTTTTTTTCCTGGGCACTAATACTGAGAATCCACACTATTTTTATGTTCCTTTTCTTGTGCATGAACTATGAACTGCATAGCAAACCAAGACTGAGTTTAGATCTAGATCACAAGGTATTCATTCAGATTAATACTAATTAATCAATTAATACTAATTTTAGTAAGTTGTTAAAATACAGTTTTGCAGATAATAATTTATTACAGTAATTTTGTTAAGAATCTGCTATTTTTTTTAGATTTTTTTTTTATACAAGTGAATTGGACAAAGTAGTTTTGACCCCAGCACGCTCACTGAAAAAGTCTGAATGACACAGGGCATCCCTGATAAACCAGGTCTTCTAAGAAACTTCCGTCTTATCCACTTCACTGACTTCCCTCCATGCTCCCAACCCAGTTTCAATTTACTTTTTTGTCAATTGGATTGTCCAGCTGTATTTTCACTTCCATTCCTGCTCTATATTTCATACATGTCACTTTCTCTTCATGCTCCAATGTTTCTCAATTAGCAGAACTCTCGAATTTATTTATAGTGTGGCACAGAAAATGCCACAGCTGCAGACACAATAACATTAATCCTGTCAAATTTAGACATATCCCATTGTCGCCGGTTTCATTGTCATTAATCATCATCCATATAATATTATATCATTACTGCACTGATACAATGCAAGAATTTAATTATTTAATTGTGTCCAACAAAAGATTACTTTTATTTTTATGTGAGATCAGGTGTGACTTGGATACCTCAATTTGGAGTTAAAAGCTTTCTCTTCTTTTTAGATTGAGTGGCAATGAGAACAGGCACCAGCATCTTCATCCAGTTAATTCAATGAAATCTCATTCTGTTTGAAGGTGGACTCTAATAAGACTGCAATTAGCTCCCCAGTTCCACTGCGCTGCATAAATAATGAGCAATACACTACACAATACACAAAACAACAACTCCTTGAAAACTGATAATGTTGTGCTGACTCACCCCTCAATTAAAAACTTTTCTGCTGAGATGGAATGTTTTTTTTATGATTATTACCTTCAACAAAAGAAATATATCTTTTTGTTTCACAAAACAAAACTAGAGCCCAAGCGAAATATTCATTTGATGTAAAAAGAGCTATTGTTTCCAACACAAATCTACTTAGAAATCTAAGGAAAATATTAAAGAAATACTCGGAAACTGTAACAGTAATACAGTACTATCCATTAGTTTAGCAGCATTCTAAGGCCACAAAATTGCCTCCTGCTAATGCATAAAAACCAACCCCTTGCTTTCATTTACTGGGACCATTTTTTTCCAGAATGAAAATCTATATCCATAAAATCTTGATACTTGATGACATAAATAAATAATTCCAAACATGCAGTAGGAGGAAAGCCATGTGATGTTTTTACTATGCTGTGCCAGACGCAGAGACTGAAAAACAACACAAAACCTAATTAAGATTTAAGATTGTGTCGTCCTAATTCTATATTTATTCACAATAGCTTTCTGTATAAAGTTTTCCAACTCATCCACTTGCTGTCCTTTGCTGAACTCTACCTCGTCAATCCTGAGAGGGACTTAAAGCAGACGTGTTACATGCCGATGCACATGGTTTCACACGCAAATATCAACAGAGAATTGGTTGGTTATATTTTCTTCTTCTCCTGAGGGATAAAGTGAACAAAATAAATATACAACATTGCATACAGAAATGATGTGGGTTATATTCACAACTATATATATATATATATATCTTTTCCTTATCTTTTGCTGATTTATTGAAAAAGAAAAACTGAAATATCTGGTGGAGGGCTGCAGTGATGGTTGACTGTCTATAACTTTCTCCCATTTGCATCTCTGGAGCCCAGCCACAGTGAACATTTGGGTTCTTTTTTACCTCTTTCACCAAGGCTCTTCTCCCCCGACTGCTCAGTTTGGCTGCTCTAGGAAGATCGCATACGTCTTCCATTTAAGGATTATGGACATTATTGGTTTTTTTTGCAGCCTTGGTCAGATTTGTGCCTTGCCACAATTCTCTTGTGCCAGTTCCTTTGACCTCATGATTCTCATTTGCTCCGACATGCGCTGCGAGCTGTAAGGTCATATATAGACAGGTGTGTGGCTTTCCTAATCAAGTCAAATCAGTATAATAAAACATTGCTGGACTCCAATGAAGGTGTAGAACCATCTCAAGGATGATCAGAAGAAACAGACAGCCCCCGGGTTTAATATCAATGTGTGTGAGTGTCACAGCACAGGTCTGAATACTTATGGCCATGTGATATTTCAGCTTTTCATTTATAATAAATCTACAAAAATGTTAACAATTTCATGTTTTTCTGTCAATATGGTGTGCTATGGGTACATTAACGAGGGAAAAGAATTAACTGAAATGATTTTAGGAAATGGCTGCAATTTAACAAAGAATGAAAATACTTTATACTTTCCATACCCGCTGTATATATACAAAACTATATATGCTATATTGTTTTGTATATATTATATTCCTCTGTGCTCATTTTGGCTGCCTGCTTAAATTTCAGCTTCCAGCTTCCCTCTAACTCTAAGCTTGCAAAAAGAAAAAAAAATATTCTCTTTGGATCATCATTTATTCAGTTTTCTCAGAGATGGGAAAGCACATCCCTGGAGCTGCCCCGAATCTTAAAAACAGTGAAGTTCATAAGCTATTTTTAGTGCAGCTAGTGTCTAGTCCAGAGGCGTCCAAAAGTACCAACCTTAATGCATACATTTATGTTTTGAGTATTTTATTCTGCAGTGAATTACTGGCTATCCTGCTCTACGTAGTGTGAACCTGATGTTCTAATATAAGAGAAATGCATCACTTGAACCCATTAACTTCCTGAACCCGGTTAAAATGGCAGTCAGGGAAGTGTTTGCTTTTTTTGTTGATTTTTTTAGAAGTGACCTCACTGTGGTGCGCTCTTGAATCACACCCTTGAGTTCTGACTCCTGAGCAAGTTGATAAGGACTTGAAGCGCTGCAAGAATGTCCAAGAACTATTAAAACAAGTCAAATTTGCAACATGCACATGCAGATTTTTGCAGAAAATGCATGACCCTCATGTTTATCTTCAATTCTTGCAAAAACAATATATCAGGAAACAATCGATTTTGTGAAACAGACCCAAACAGTAAGCACACAACATCCTAAAAAAAAGAAGCTGTGCAGAAGTCGTGGGATTCAGAATTTTGTGTTACATAATCACAAGATTCTCATTAAAAAGCCAGACTGTGCGCTTGGTGTGTGGCTGCAGCAGCTGGAAGTTCATGGAGAAAGATGATTCTTGTATTCATTATGTTTGCATTATAATCCCTCCTGGCTTGTCTGTGTGGTTCAAATCGCTTGACATCTTTTTTGGTAATAAACAAACATACATTCTATTTTCAAATTCCTGCATGTGTCTCTTTAATGCACATGTGCAGCAGCTACAGGACTGAAGCACAGTGAAACCCGTGGTCATGTCACTTGCAGGGCTTTCTGTTCCTTGCTCCAGTTATGTCTAACTAGTGAGGGGGGAAACCCTGGTGTACTGCAGCTAAAAGCCAAGCCCCACCATGGAATGAATAATGAATACAGATTCACCATCCAGTCTATCCGCGCACTAGTTCAAAGGCGTCCTGCTAGCCCATGCATAAAGAACTAAGACACACAACTCTATGCTAATGGCCAATTCAACTCCAGGGGCCGGACGGAGCTTACTGAGTCAAATGTGCGAAGGATGAAGATGTCAGACGAGAAGGATTTGATGAGGAATTGCTCCAGTGTTCAGCGAGGGGGTTGGGTACAGTGCAATAGTAAAAAAAAAAAAAAGAAAAAAACAACAGTGCATGTACGTGTGTGCAGCATATATCACACAGTATCAGGAACCACTGAAAGCACAACTCGTCCTAAGGGGAGCCTGGACATTTTATTGATGCTGAGTGATGCTAATGACCTCTCCAGCAGTAGCATACAAGACGAGAGCATCGAGTGAGCATGTCACAAGCAATTGCGAACCAGTGCCAGCCACTTGGCTCTGTACCAGTTAATGTAACGCAGTCCTCAAGATGCCATAAATATTTCTGACACTTTTCTCCCCATTGTCCACGTTCCCCTTCTCACATTTCACCCGTAATGCTGCGAAAGCAGTATTTCTTTTCTGCACTGATAATGTCTGCATGTGTGTGTGTATGTGTGTGTGTAACTGACAAATGTGAACAGTTGTTTAGTCATTTTCCTGATTAGACTGAAAACAAAAGCCCCGGTTATCAGCAACGGAAGCAGCACTCCGCTTGTGAGCCCATCAAAGCAGAAATGTTTTTTTTTCTGTATAAAAGCCAGCAGCTCAGAGAATAACAATGTCGAAAACCTCCACTGGGAAGGTACCGTATGTGTTCAAGTCTCCTACTTTTTTTTATCTTTTGCTCCCACCCCGTGAATTTCTCCCAGCCCGTCTCCGTTGATCCCCCCAACCTTTGCGTCTTTCTCATCCAACCCCTTCACCTCAGTTACACGACTTTTATTCTTCTTCCGTGTCTTTGCTTAGACTTTGCTTCTCCTCTTCATAGAACAAAGAAACCGCAAAGAGAATGCGATCACTGAATTTTCTTTTGCAGCGTTTTCTTTTGTCACTACAAGCAGCAGATAATGTTTAGTTTAACAGAGGAACAGAGCAAGTGTCCGATGATGTGCATGGCTGAGGGCTGCTACCTCGGCCTCGCCTCCCAGGCCCTGAAAGAACATCACTGAAAAGCAGGAAGCCATTAGGACACAGGATATAAGCCATTTGTAAGTAAGAACCGGTACAACTCTGGAGCAGTAATGAGGTGATAAGACGATATCCTCTGGTGGCTCGGTCGGTCGCCTGAGTTTGTGGAGTTTTTATGTTCCTCTTGCGTGGGTTTTTGCAGGTGGACAAGTCCTGTCACAGTCCAAAACCATTCACTGTAGATGAACAGTAAACTAAATGGCTTGGTAAATGTGATTGTCCTTTTCTGCTTGGTGGGCTAGCAACTCTTAACATCCTGCACTAGATAATAATTTGAAAAATTATGTAAATGTTAATGTGTTTGTTCAAGGTGACTTTTCACATTCATACATTGGAAGGATCAACCCACCTATCTTACACCTAATGGTCAACTCACTCTACCAAACGAGCCAAAACCACTAGAAATATGAAGAGCTGCTGTAAAATGAATGGGATTATTGTGAGGATACTTCAACAGCATGACTATAGTGCAATAGTTGGCAACACTGTTTATATACTCTCACCAATGCTAGTGTCTAACACGGTGGTCAGTTCTTATGCCCAACTCATAAAAACTCAATTTGCATTGTTCATAATGAGTTAAAGAATGTGCGATTACAGGGATTCACTAGTTTTAAATATCACACTTTTATTACTACCACTCTTTGACTATCAGGAGAAAACCAAGCATCAACAACCAATGACTTGAACTTCTCAAAAGTCAATAATAATGGTCATTATTCTCTCAATTGCACTTTTAATAAGTGTGCTGGTGTTTTTTGAAACGAATGTTCCATTAATTAGTTTTGGCTTTGTCTGCTGTGTGATTGGCAGCTGGCACCTAATTCTCTCTGACTTTGGCAATTGTTGATATATTTTACTAAGTTTAAAGTTACCTGACAATGATACCAAGCATAATTCAGCTAGAACATTAACCTAAATTCACTGCGCTCTGTATTCCCAGAAAGCTAACACTAGCTTCGGTCCGAGGCATTCCTTTTTCGGAAGGTCCCGGCTCCAGAGAAGATGGCGCCAAATATAAGCAGATAATTTCTTATTGGCCATTATCAGGGTGGACTGGTGTATGGCAGGAGATAAAGGTACTGACCTCATTAAAGTGGACCACGTCCTCACGGTTCTCTGCTACATGGCTGTAGAAGGGCAGACCTGGAAGATAAGGAGGAAATAAGAGGTTAAGAATGGGTAAATGGATCGATAATGCAGTTTTCAATAATGTCATTGCAGCACGAGTGGGCGGGCACGCAGTGAAAGCTTTTTATAAAGCACAAACAAGACTAGACAATCTTTATCATTTATTTAATCTGCGTGCATTATTGAATATGTTATGAGAATCCGGTTATTCAGTTTTGAATTATTAAAGTGCCTAAAAATGACACAAACGAGGCTGGTTCTCTTTAGTAACAGGAGACGGAAATAAATGCTGACCGTTAACTGGTAATAATATGTGTCATGTGTCAATATGTGTAATATGTGAGAGACAGAAAGATGAGCAAATCTTAACAGAAATTAAATGATTAAATAGACGATTTCATGGTTATGGACGACAAAATTACAGCATCTCCACACATGGTCTCCATAAATGAAGGTTGGCCTTTATACAGGGCAGAGAGCCACATGCTGTGACCTGATTCAGTCATGTGTGCTGCAGCCTGTGGTCGCTTTGTGATGCTCATGAATGGCATCAGGCGGCTATGTACATTTTCCTTTGTTGTGTGTATGCCTGGGTTCATGCGCACAGCTGATGTGTACACATTTGTATAAATATATACACAGGCACATGTGTGCATACAAAGACATAGAATATAAAACCGGGTTGACTGTGATGAAATTGTGATGAAGTTTGACCATAAATAAATGTTGTAGATTTATGATTCTGTGTTATTATCATTGGTGCTGAAAGTATCTTCTGATACATTCACAGATGAGACAAATATATACCAAGATGCACAAGTAAAGGTGAAAAGATATCACCATTTATACGAACCTCAGCAGTATCCAGAGAACCCATTTCAAATCAGCTCATTATGTCTGTCTTAAGTGTTCCCATCTCTCTGTTTTATCACTTTTTGGAATATATGTTATTTTAGAGAATAAACACCACTTAAATATTAGTGAGGCTGACATTATTCCTCCTGCATTATTTAAAACACCAGAGTTTTTCATCTCATTCAAACATGGGTTTGGGAAAGTAGAGCATGTGAAGCTTATATAAGGTGCTCCACTCCGAACTACTGTAATATAACATTCTGCTAATCAAATCGCCTTTCGGCCCGGGTAGTAACAGTGAGGAATAATGTGACAGAGAACAGAGCGAAGAAAAGCATTGAAAGGACCTGCGGTGAGAGGAAAGAAAATAAAACGAATAAAATAGAAGGATGGAGAACACCGTGAAAGACCGAAACTAAAACGAGTGAAGTGGGTATAGAAGTGCTCTTTAGCTGTTCTTAAGATTAACAGTAAAGCAAAGAAATGGAGCGGAGCGTAGAGAAACGCGGGAGGTATTTTCTTAATCTGCCATAATGTGTGCGATGTTTGCCATCATCAGAGACTCCCGGCATCCCCCTGAGCATCTCATCTTTGTTGTTCCAGACTATGATTTTTATATGATAAATTTAAGGGGCAAATCAGGGAGGATGTTCATACCATAGCTCATTCAAGAAAAGAAACTTTCTGATACGTCAGTGTCATAGGAATTAATTCAAGTTTTTAGCTGTAAAAGTTAGGAAGTCTTTAAAAATTCTTTGAGTTTCTATGATAATAATCAAACAGCAAACTTCATCGTTCATGCCGATATAAATATACATTTTCAATATAACAATGGATTCTATAATAATCAGTTTTTCCTTTAATTGTACATTTTAAGTTATTTGTTTGTCATAGACATTTTCCACAAACTAGAATTAAAGGGCGACCTATCATGGAGTGGTATCTGTGACATCTGCAAAGCGCCATGGTTCGGCTAAAACTCTGCTTCGATCCAGGAATTTGGGAACTTGTTAAGTACAAAAAAAAAAAAAAAAAGCCGGCAATTGAGCAGCAGAAGAGACAAATGATGAAGAGTTGTGAGAAGAGGCTAATCTACTGAGCTGTCATTGAATATTTAAACTGACATACTGTAGTACTCCTGCAGGCTACCGTGCAGTTACGGAGCCTAAGAATCAGTAGCTAGAACGTTCCTCTTTGATAAAGCCCTGAGCTACAGATAACAGAAAGGTTCTCATCAAAGAAAGCAATTAATTTTTGAAGCCTGGCCTTTGAAGTAGACTCATATTTCCTCATGGTCGCTGTTATCAAGGAATGATGAACTGATCAGGAAAAAAATGTCTTCTTAATTGCATTTTTAAAAAAATATATTTTATATATATTGCATCTTGAATGCATTTAATGCAGTGATTTATGGATTGTAATATTTATGCGTGTTATTGTATCATATAGGATCTCCTTCCCTGTCAGACGTGACAGAGGGAGTTAGACATCATGCATAAAATCTTCCCACCAGCTTCTCAAGGGGTTATGTATGGTTTGACATACTGAGAGGGGGGTTGGGGCTTCCTGGCAGACTTCTTCCTCTCCAGTCTGGAATTTGTTTGAGCTGATAGCACTCAGGAAAAGCTACTGACAACCCTACGGGGGAAATTATGACTCAAAAACCCACAGCCATGAAAGAGACTGGGGAGAACACTACGAGTAGAAGAAGAATTGCCATTTTGAAAAAATACAGTAGTAAAATCTTCAATTCAACTTAAGACTAATGGTTATGGATTTTGTATCTCAATACAACAGCACTGGAGAAAAGGGAAACAGGAGAAACAGATGGTAATAAAACTTCCCCCCATTTGAAATGTTTTCACCATCTTCGGCAACGTGATTCCATGAAACATTAAACATAAAAATAAATGCACTTTTTATTAGTATAGCACAAAACAATTAGCAATTATTCAACCGAAAACATCCCTTATCATTAATATGCTTTTGTTTTTTCTTCTTTTTTTTTTTTTTTATAAATTAAACTAATTATATAGTAGGTGTTGTGGTAGCTCATTTCTGTTGTTGGGCCACTTTCTCTCTCTCTCTAAATACCTTAATACACTACAACAACTTTACATCTGGCCACTCAGATAAAGCAATTTCATGCATATGGATTACAGCAATTGATTTAGGACATGAAAACAAAACCACCATGTACTGTGTGTGTGTGTGTGTGTGTGTGTGTGTGTGTGTGTGTGTGTGTGTGTGTGTGTGTGTGTGTGTGTGTGTGTGTGTGTGTGTGTGTGTGTGTGTGCGTGTGTGTGTGTGTGTGTGTGTGTGTGTGTGTGTGTGTGTGTGTTGACAGGACAGGTGTGTGTCTAATTGGTATAAATGTTAGAAAATCCTCTTTCTTTATAATTTATTTATTAACAACAGCTAACATTCAGAATCTGACACAAGTAATAAGAAAAGGAGAGAAAGCTTCTCATCTTGGGTTTTTACACCATAGGGCAAAACTGATAAAAGAAGCGGTATAGACACCAACACACACACACACACACACACACACACACACACACACACACACACACACACACACACACACACACACACACACACTTGACAGTTAGACCATGGGGAGAGGGGGTAGACAGTCTAATCCTTTACTTGGGTAACACGGTTCATGTAATATCAAGACCCTGGTGAATTCACTGTAGCGCAAAGCACAACACTTTAATACCCATCTTCTTTCCAATGCATGCATCCACACACATATGCGCACACACACACACACACACACACACACACACACACACACACACACAAGGAATTGTAAGGAGAGAGGAAGAGGGTGGTGGTCTTGTAAAATCCTACATAATACTGATGCAGACAGGAGGAGTCTTATCAGAGATCAGCTGAGACTTCAGTCATCAGTCAGTGAGTGGACTGATCGCTGTCCAAGGTGCTGAAACACCTTCTTTCTCTCTCTCACACACACACAAACACCCCAACACACACACACACATTCACACAAAGAGTTATTGAGGATGAATGAATCCATCCTTGCAACTACCCTTCCTATAACCACCTCTGGTCCCTATTACACGTGCAGCGGTTCATGTTTCCTCAGGGAATCCTGTGCAGCTCAGGTGCTAGAATAATGTAGTAATTACACCCTGAAGGCCTGATGAAAGAGACCCCCACACCTCGCCCCCAGACGCCCTCCTCAGCCCAATCGATGCCATTAAGCCAATAGTGACCTATTAGTAACCGTCCCTTTGGACCTGGACATATGGTGGACACATCAACTGATAATTACAGGTGTAAATCACTGTAATGTTCTTGAAGTTCAGTTATCCCGGTGAGCTTTAATTGTAATCGGTTCACGTGTGGGTTTTAGGGGTTTCTTTATAAACTGCGAAGTAGTCTCATTTGATGAAAAAAAAAATCAATCAATTTTTAAGAGATGATGGTGAAGCGCCAACGCGAAACGACACAGTTTTCCCATCCCCGAATAAAAAGCGCATTCGGACACGAGCGCAGCGTCTGATCCAAGAGAGGATTTCACAACTTTTTACGCAGCCACTGGGATCTAATTAACTCCCATCACGATGCCACGAATCAGTCAAATCCGCAGCCGTCACACGGTGAGATTGACCCTTTTTTGAAGAACTTCCAGGCTGCGGAGACAGAGAGAACAGCGGGAGATAAAACCGTGTCCTACCTCTGAATGTAACTTTGGCGATCCTGTCACTTTTCCCCCGGAGGTGGGCGACCGTCTTCAGGTGAACCATTAGAGCCATCATCAGTCCACGCTGGGTGTGTGTGTGGGGGGGAGTGATGTTACTCCACGCGGATCAAACTTGAACCTGCTTGCTGCAATCTGTGTTTAACGGTGTTTAGCTGAGCCGCTCCTCGCGTCTGGATTCGCTGGACACAAAGATCGTTTTCCATACGGACCGTGAGTTTATTTATTTATTGTTTTTAATAATGATAAGAAGAAAAAAAAACCGTGAGTTACTATAAGCCGCAGTTCTCCCGCTTTGTGCTCCGTGACTGCTGGGTGCATCGCGCATCTCCGGGGCTGCCACTTGCTTTTACTCTGCTGGTCGTGCAGGAAGGGAGGGGGCGGGTGTGTGAGAATGAGTGTGTGTGTGCGCGTGTGTGTGTGTGTGTGTGGAGGGGGGGGAGCTCGAAATCTGACGATTTCGGTGCGAAAAAATCTTTAGTGCTTGGTCTGGGTCGGTTAATCACGAATCTTAAATACATTCAGTAACTTTAAATTGATAAAGAGGAGTAAACTTCAACTGAAAAAATGCACACTGTAATCTTAAATCTCCCCCTCAGAATAAATTTAAATAACGTGTGTGTCAGTTTTACCGAATGCAGAGTTTAAATGGTAATGCCTTGTTGGTTATCATATATAGCAGTGACTTAAAATTCTGTTTTGTTGGACAAAATCTGCTGAACAGTTGCTAGGTAACCCAATTCCTCCTTTTTTCGTATTATTGAGGATGGCTAAGGTCAGGGGTCAGATCAGGTGCTGCCCTTGTCAAAAAAAAAAAAAAAAAAAAACTTTCACCCATCTGTAGTCTGTATATGTTAGGCACAACGACCAGCAGGTGAGGAGCTGTGCAAATTGCTTTTTATAATGAATTCCATGTAGCTGTTAGGGCCCAGAGGAGTTATGCATGCATGGAAAACATGATCTTTCAGTGATGAGAACAGGTAAAAAAGAGAGAGAAAAAAAAGTAATGACCCTTTGCCTGAATGTTATCTTTGATGTTATGAGCTGGAAACATGAAAACCTCAGACACCTTTAAAATAAATCTTTCCTGTGAAAAGGTACATGCAAAATTGCATTATTATATTTTATGCTGACATGTTAACACACTGTGAAACTTTGCTGCGAAATCTGCAGTTATTACTGTGTTAAACACAGTATATGTTACTGTAAACGATTATTATAGTGAATTTTATTGATTTTTTACAGTTTTTTTATATTACAGTTTAATATATATATATATATATATATATATATATATATATATATATATATATATATATATATATATATATATATATATATATATATATATATATATATATATATATATACTGCACTAACTTAATGGATAATTGCTGCCAGTAGGTATCATAAAGCAAGCTTAAGGTAACGGTTTTATAGTGTAGTTTAACCCAATAACAATTAAGAATTGATAAACTAAACCATGGTGGGATTGTTTCTTCATAAATGCCACTGATACCACTGATCAGCAGCACGAGTTCTTCTGATAGCACTGTGTCCCAGTAGGTTAACATCTTAACATCACATAGGTTCTATGCGGTATAAGTATAGGTATAAGGTTTGCTTAGATATGAAGACTGAC
The DNA here is from genome assembly GCA_030544235.1 of Lepturacanthus savala. Classification (NCBI taxonomy): domain Eukaryota; kingdom Metazoa; phylum Chordata; class Actinopteri; order Scombriformes; family Trichiuridae; genus Lepturacanthus; species Lepturacanthus savala. The sequence continues at coordinate 11,809,330 of CM060477.1, forward strand.
TGTCAGACTGGACTCATAACATCTGCTAGGAGAAGCTTCCACACAAAAATACATGCATTTTGTGGCATTTAAGTCACAAAAGCCCTATATATGCTCTATATATTCAGCAATATGTATTTTTCTATTTTCTCAAACAGCTTTTTAATTACCTACTGCCAGACAGTTAATTAATATTTTTTCCCTTGAACCCTTTTTTAAAGTTCAGGAAAATCTAGAAAGACAGTCCTTGAATGAAAGAGCTGATTTACTAATTCATCACTTGTACTTCATTACAGCACCAGCCAATGTTGAGCATCTCTTCGCCTAACATCATCACCTAACACCTTTAGTACAGAGGGATAACAAAATGACAAAAGAAATCAAGTTAAATTATTGAAAGAACAGAAACAACACACGGTAGTGTTATTTGTAAAAACAGGGCTTGGACGTCTAGTTTTATATGATGCAGACTTATCAGCAGCGATGGCCTATTTCATCATGAGCATCTTGTCTCCTCACTCAGGGGAATTAGAGCAAGACTTGACAGAGTGTGTGTATGTGTGAGTGAGCAAAAAAGTGACAACTATCTGCTTCAATAACAACTTATAGTTTAAAAATGTAATATGTTTTGTGCTGACTCACAGTCTCAAGAGGTGCTGCAGTAGTGTTTTTGTGTGTGTTTGTCTGTGTGTGTGAGAGAGAGAGCGATAGAGAGAGAGAGAGAGAGAGAGAGAGTCATATAAGGACTCAGTCATCAGCAGTAATGAGTTTATGAAGTTTTAAGGCCAGAGTCTATTTTAAAAAAAGAAAACTATAATTACTTTCATCCCCCCTGCGGGCTGCTAAAATGCTCACAAACACATGTATTGATTTTGTTGTAATTCTGTCCATTTTATTTCTAGTGAGAACTGCTGAAATTCCAGTCTGATGAGTTAACAGCTTGCATAAGATTACTGTATCACCAGTATTGCACAAACCTCACAGGCATTGTATTATTCTTACGTAATTTTCAAAAATCGTTATTCATAGTATGACTCATTCTGGGCTGCAATTTTCATTTTGTAGAATCTCACAACAGGTTCCTAATATCTCTTTTTTGTGTGATCTTTTCCCAGTGCAGTTGAAAACACCAACAGAGGGAGACATTGGTCTGAAGTAAAACCACCTACCGACTGGCAGAAGTCTTGATCTTTATCTGAAGCCAATATAACTGTTCACAGAGAGACACGTGTGATGCCAGATATGCCACATGACAGACATGAGCCCAACTTGCTGACAAATGTGAGCTAACGTTCCAATTACTTCTGTGTAAATAAGAATACAACAGACGGAATAACCTCTGTAGATGATAAAGAGAATCTGTGAGACACTCGCAGATATGAATGCTCATGTGGACGACTGCTGCTGATCTTCTGGGATGTTTTACTGATTTGGATCAACACAGATCAAAAGGTTTTATAGCAAAGCCCACAGACTCTCTGGGAAACCAGAGAAGTCCAAGCATTAAACATGTGTTCCAAAGTTGTAGTGAGGCATTTAACGACCATAATATAATTTATTATATAAATAAAATGCAGTATAACAGATTATAAGATATATAGGATTATATTGCCCATTTTATACCCATATTACCATTTTATTTAAGCTATTTAACTATGCACTAACCATTCCAGATGAATATTCAACTCAGTGTTTTGCTTGACTTGAGCTTGGTGCGTGCTGCACACATGTAGAAATGTGGCGTGTTGCTCCATCTAGTGACTTTTGTGGAAAATAGATGTAATTGTGAAACCTGTCTCCGCGACTTAGATCATCTGTCAGAGTCTTGGCTCGTGCTCCTGTTCTCTTAACACCTGGTGCAGGGATGGTGTCATGGAAATGTTCAGTGCTGAAGAGGCTCCAGTCTGAAGGAACGGGAGCTGCGGTAGAACAGGTGGGACTGAATGGCCCACACAAAGGTTTTTTTTTTTTTTTTTTTAGGAGAGCAATTACATGCCATAAAAAACTATTATACAGTTTTATTGCTGTGAAAACAGGAATCCATCCAAAAGAGGTGCTAATTTAAAGATATCTCAAGGGCAGACAACAGCTGAGTGAACTGGTCCTTTCCACCTTGCAACCAAACCATATTCAACATTGGGTGAAATCAGTGCCGCTTCCTGAAGAGGGAGACATTTTGTCTTTTTTTTTTTTTTCTTAATTTTCCAAAATCGAAGAGAGGCAATGCGCGCCTGTTCAAACAACCCCCCTTGTGTTGAAATAAAAAGTATATTTGGGTCACTTTTAACCCACTCCATAGCACATTTTAGGATTTGGGGGGTAAAAAAAACCAGTGCGCAATAATCTTCCTCTTTGAAATCAGGATCGATTTGTGAGCAGAAAGCAGCAGCCCCACCAGAGGAGGGGAGGGGAGGGCCGGTGTGGTGCGGTGCGTCCCAGCCCTCTGCATCCAGCTGCTGCGTCGCTCCGCAGCAGCACACTCACTATGGCTTTAGCCGCAAGCAGGACGCTCTTGGCGCTGTTCGTCACGTTTTGCGCACCGGGATGCGGATGGACAGGTAAAAGACAGGTTTTACTTTTTTTTTTTTCACGAGCAGGTGCCACGGTTTGCGCTTAATGCGTTTGATGCCAGTTTGCATGTGATGAGCTGTTGCTTTCTCTTCTTGAAGTTGAATGCTTGCAAAGGTTTTCATTAATGACAAGTTGCAAGTGGCTTTGGTGTTTTGCTGCAGTGGAATAAAACAGACATTCTTACTTTAAAATGCTCTCTTCTTTGCACGCATGTGTCTGCGCGTGCACGTCACGCTCTTAAGTGCGAGACTTAAAACTTTCCAAATCTGAAGTCGCTGCAGATGTCATTTCTCAGGGAAATAGATTAATTGCAGCCATTTAACTTTTAATCTAAAACGTATAACGTGATGCATCATTTGCAGATGTATAAGAAGTTAGTCTAAGTGAGCAATTGCAGCTAATATGGACTTTGACAGTATTTAACTTTATGGGGGGAAAATATGATGTAGAGCTCTTTGCAGCAGCCATGGAACAAGTCCTTACCTCATACAGTAGTGGAGAAACTGTGATCAGCGAGTTATAGATGATGACAAATATCAGGCTTCAGTATGAGACAAAAATAAAAATAAAAAAAAGTGAGCAATACCACGCCAAATTGGTGACTAAATCTGGCTGATGGTGGTGATAAATAGCCTGCCTCTAAAATCCAGTGTCATGGGAGAGTATAAGTTTAAAAGTCTGTCACACTTCCTCTGGACAAAGTTGCTTTGCATGTCGTATCAATCATCAGGAGTCTGGAAAAAGTCTTTTTTTTCCTAGGTGGGTCTGTGATGCATTTAATCTAAGCTGCTTTTAATGGCAGACAAATATTCAACCTGCTGGAGGGCTCGGTCTGATAGGATATTTGATCAGAACCTTCTCCGTGTCAGCACAGCGATATATCAAGCAGACAGAGCATTTACATCAAAGAGAGCGTATTGTTTGTGAAATCAATTTCCAGGGAGGGAAAAGAAGCCCACGACCTCCAGACGGTGAAAATATCCGTAATATCAAGAGTGCCATAAAGCCTTAGGAGTTTTGGAGTGGAGTATGGCAAACCCTCTTGGCTGAGTTTAAAGGCCACAATCAGCTTTTTTTCTTGTTCTCTCCTCGCCTCAAACTTACTCAGCCCACTTATTTTGTTCGCTCATCCGTTTGCTTCTATATTGTTCTTCCTCAGCTGTGAGCACCCAGTGTTTGAGGTCATTGCTTTCTGTGAATATATCTTTCTTCTCTCTTTTTAGAATATGTTGCAAAGCATTGCTGACATTTTTTTTTCCTCCACACTGTGCTTCACATTCATTCAATATATATACATTCCCACCTGGGAGCTGCAGTTGAGCACTGCTGGCCACCGAGCAGGGCACTTTAACTCAGATGCTTTCCTCTTGGGCATTTTGGCAGTGTTTGTTAAGGGAGAGAAGGTTGTTACTATTCCTCCACCCACATGTCATCCGTTTGTCAGTCTGAAGTTTGTCAAAACAATGGACAAAATTGATCTTGTGGGAATATCGGCACACCTTGGCGGGAGCAGTGCAAACAGAGAGAACAGGAACACAGTGTATTTGGATAATAAATAATGTCAACTTCTTCCATGCAGCTATACAGTCCATCAACTCCTGGAAAGTAAAAGTGCAGAGAGTAATTGGGACAGACAGAGAGTGAGGGGAAAGAGGGAATCATGTCCTTGCAGGCCAGTGGAATTTAATTTCTCTGCTCCACTTAACGTACTGGAATTCTGTAGGCTCACCACATGACAGATTTCACAGAAAGCTTTCAGAATCGGGAATTTCGTAACTTTAATTTATTGCACAGGGGGGGAGTGTGCATTATAGAGTGGCAGAGGCAGCTAATATTCTTACTAGCGATGTTTGGTGACCCGGCGGAGGTTGACCCAGTGGCCTTGCTCACCTGCAGCTCGGCTAGGTGTCAAACCTGCCAGCAATGGCATGTCTGGTGTCATGATGTCATAGTTTAAACAAGTACCACCTGTCACAGCCCCGTGGAGATATATCTTAAACCAACACTGTCAGTGAATATTAGAATCATTTGGGAAAGTCTTTTGGTTAAAGGAATCTTGCTGCTGCCAATGCCACATATGAAAGTATGTAGCCCCCCAAAGTGAAACAACTACTCCCCCCACTTTGTTGCTTTAACCCATTAAAGCCTGTGAGCCTCTAAATCTATGACTGTCATTTTATATCTAAAATCTAAAAATCTAAAGGTTACTCATGCAGTTTGCTTCCTGTCACATGACGTCAACAACTTCCTCCTGAGAACATGGAGAAGACAAACCCTCCCAGAAAGAGTGATTTTATTTAGATTATTATGATTTTCAACCCTGACATGTATATATCTATTTAATCATTCAAGTATCTAGAACAATCCCTCAAAAAATAATTTTGTACATGGGATAAATAGATTTTTGTTTATGGGCGGATTTGTGCAAGTGACAAAAGGGAAAAAAAATAGATATATATCATGATTGTTAGTGACTCAACTGATGTAATTATATGCATGAAATCTTGGCAAAAAAAAAAATCTGGCCGTAAATGGGTTCATTATAAAATGATAGTCATAGATTAATGGATCTTAGGCTTAAATGGGTTAAATGAAATACATTCTGTCAGCTTTCCCTGTTAAATAACTATCAATACATAAAATGCCAGTTCCAGTATGACTGTATGGAGTCAGAAGGTAACAACCATTTTGCCATAAAGCGGACACGTCATACAGAGGCTACGAGCAAGTTGATTACAGGAGAGAGTTTACTGAAGGTCAGATGTGAGAGAGGTGCTACCAAGAATTCTGCAGCCTCTGGCGTGATTTGAGACCAAACCACCCACCTAGATGTTCACTGGGGCAGCCAAGTAGAATTCTAAAAGCTATTCATTTACCGTATATACTTTTTTACAGTCTGAACAAAACTTGATTTAGTTTATTTGTCCAGGTTTGTAGATATGCAATTTTCTTGGCACCATCTCAGGAGAATGTGGGGTTTTGTTCAAATTACAATAAAAAAAAAATCTAACAGCCACATATCTTTCCAGAACCCATGTCCTAAGAGTTGGTTACTTTCTATTGTTCGCGGAATTGTTGTTAATAGTTTTCTGGTACATTGTTTCTGGACAGCGACTTTGCTGCGGTTCGTGAAATGAATCCGACCACGATTTTATTTTGGTGGCAGCAAAAATTCTAAAAAAAAAAAAACACGTGTTCAGACTGGGGAAAATAAAAATGAAAAGTATCTGCATGGTTGGCTTGTGGTAAATGAAAAAAAAATCATATTGTAGTCATATGCTCGAGGTTACAGTTATCAATACCCAGCGAAATGTTGCAAAAGTTTCACATCTTCATATATAAAAATCAATAGAAAAGTGTAAACGCGAAAATGATTTGTGTTTATACAGATGGAAACAGCTTCAGTATGTTCACTAAAAGACCACATTGTCTCTCTGTGGTGGGCCTCCGCACCTCATCAACACCTCGAAACACACACATGTACAGACACATGTACAGACACATGTACAGACACATGTACAGACATACACACACTCATGCATTCACTGCTGATCCTGGTTATTGATGGGTGCTTTGGGAAGAAGACAGTCATTAAGGGTTTATGGCTTATAGTACATTAGGGGTGAGCGGGGGGTCGATGTTTGTGGTTTTGTAGGCGAGGTGAGAAGGTGTGCTTGTAAAAGTGGAGCACTTTGCAGGTGTGAGCATTTTGAGAACAGTTTCACAAGAATCCTTTGACCTCAGGGCTTACCTGCATATTCTTCTTGTGCCAAACCACACATGTACATACACGTGTGTGTCTGAATATGAATATGTGCCATATATATATATATATATATATATATATATATATATATATATATATATATATATATATATATATATATATATATATATATATATATGTGTGTGTGTGTGTGTGTGTGTGAAATGTATTTTCTTTATTTTCACGACTATTTACATTGTAGATTAGAGTTATGTACTTAACAAAAAAAAGGTGAAATAACTGAAAACATGTTTTATATTCTAGTTTATTCAAAATAGCCACCCTTTGCTCTGATTGATAAATAAGAAATCCCACTAATTAACCCTGATAAGGCACAACTATGAAGTGAAAACCATTTCAGGTGACTACCTCTTGAAGCTCATCAAGAGAATGCCAAGAATGGGCAAAGCAGTAAAGGGTTTCTATTTTGAAGAAACTAGAATATAAAACATGTTTTCAGTTATTTCACCTTTTTTTGTTAAGTACATAACACCATAAACATGTGTTCATTCATAGTTTGGATGCCTTCAGTGAGAATCTACAATGTAAATAGTCATGAAAATAAAGAAAACACTTTGAATGAGAAGGTGTGTGTGTTTTGTTCTTTTTTGTCTTACATGCACACTTTATACACAAACATATGCATTGGATAAAGACGGTGACATAATGACTCTCTGGCCCTGCCCTTATTCTTTAATTTTAATACTTTCCACTGTCTAACTAAATTTGACTCTGTCTGCATGCCTTCCGTTTCACATCCCAAACACAGCATTGAAAATGTTTAATTGTTGCTTTAGTTTCCCGTGGTAACACCCTGAAACCATTTTCCCCCTGTACGATTATGATGTTACAACCGCTCCGTTGCTTAACTGTTTCCCAAAGTGTTTATTCTTGCATGGCAATCATGCATCCGCTGCGCTCGAAACAGTCTTGATTTAATCAGAAATATCTGCTTTGCCTTTGGATCATAAATTGTTAAAGCAGCCAAATCACTGAATGATGTCTGGACAGAGGAGTGGATTCCTCCATATGTAATACATAGACTTATTAGAAACAGGGTGGAAATGATTGAAGTGGATCCAGATTTGTATCAGTGGAGTCTCGCTGGGAACAGCTGATAAAATCGACTCCGCATTAACTCCTCATTAATGAGGAAATAATGAGGAGACATCGTGTTTTGTTTATTAAACAGGAAAGCACTCTCACACTCACTCACGTGTCTCCCTGTGGCGGGAGTCGATCTCAGGGCTTTCTGCCAGAGTGGTGCTGTCTAGAACATCTAGAATATGAAGAAAGTGTGATGAGACAATATTTCAGCAAGTGTTCAAATTAAGCAGAGATATCACTGCACTGTAAGATATCTGTGGCCGCCTGTAAACTGCCATTACTTATCAAGATATTCCCTCAAAAAAGTACGAGAAAAAGAGCGATGCAGCTGGGAGCACACCTGCAGACTGCAAGATTTCAGATTGATGAAGTGATTTTTGCGACGACGCTAAACCGAAACTGCTGCTGAGAACCTTCGGGGAGCGCAGACATTCATAAGGAGCAGCTGTTTATGAGGTGGACTGGTGATATTATTGACAATCGTATATGACAGAAGCAATGAATACTTGTTAATAAACCTTGCAATAGTCGTTGACATGTCCATATATAAAAGACGAACAGCGAAAGAGGAAGCATTGGGCTGATATCGTGTGTATTGTTTCTGTCCCAATTGCTTCCTAATAATTAACTCTGAAAAGAGCAAATCAAGATTAGGAGTCTGCTGCCAAGCAGCTAAATGCTGAAGACAGCGTTTTCACATCGACATTGCTAGCATGCTAGCATTTAGCATAGCCTGTACAGTTTACTGCATTCACCATCTTAGCTCAGAATGCTAATAGTTAATATTAAGCATTTAATGCAGTTCACTACAGCTGTGCACAGTGTTTATTTTGACAAGATTTTTATTTTTAATTTCATCTCATCATTAAATTTATTGTTTTGTTGTAGTTAAGATTTAGTCAGTGGAACTGTAAATCTATTCACATTTTAATCTTTTTGTTTTTTATTCCTAGTAACAATTTTAGGACCTTTTAGTAGCTTCATGTTGTAATTTATTAATCCTGGCCTGTTGGATAATTGTGCAGTCACCTCTGTAGTACATTTCATGGGGATTGCATGCAAAACTAAAGAGGAGCAAAGGGGCTGTTGATATCCAAAACAGAGGTGGTTGCTATTTTCTTTGTTTTGTTTTACTAAATCAAGCCAAGAATGAAGATTACGTATTGTCCTGAGCTGAGCTTGGAGCATCCAACAAGATCCTCATTTATTTATCCAACCAATAGTTGTATTTTTCAGGGCTCTTGTACACATAAATGCATGCTCCACCAAGATCAGAGTTACTTTAAATGCCAAGAATAATAAATACGAAGGAAATGTTCCTAGTGGCACTGAAGTCGATGTGTGTAAACAGCTTACAGACCTCAAACAGGCCGACCTACTCAGGCAACAGGCGTTTACCATAAAGGATAATGCAAGATGCACAATAGTAAAAAGGTTGTTAAAATAAACATTCTACAGACAAAATTAAACAGATGTCATTTGTTTTGCAGCAGAGAAGCCCCTGCGGCCACACAATGGGAAACAGACATCTGTGGACAAGGGCCTGAGGGAGAGCTGGGAGCCTTCTATCCATCTGGATGGAAGACCAGTGGACCGTTTCGTCATCAGCTCCAATAAACCCATGAGGACTCATCGCCTCACTAAAGTGGGCAAGGACAGCCGAAATCCCCTACTGGAGGATGTAGGTAAGACAGAAACTGAGGCAAAGTTTTAAAAAAAAGAGAGAGAGAGATATAAGAGCAGATGGTTACGTCTATGATGTTGTATGAGACTGAGTGACATGAATGAAACAAGTGGGAACAAATGAATATGTGTTTCTGACAAAGTGCTTTTAGTGCTGCTAGACGAAAAAGGAACCCAGAGGAAGGAGATGGAGGAGAGAGAGAGAGAAAAAGAGATTTGGCTTCAAACTTGGAGCGGAGCTTTCAGATCCAAGAGTTTTGTACATTCACGAGACAGGTGCCAAAAAAAAAGAGGAGTTCCACAAAGCTGTGAACAAAGCAGAGACGCTGAGAGGTGACTGTACATACAAGCATGTGCATCTCTGTGCATGCATGTACATTTCATTTCTATCAACGGATTACTCCATTATTGGATATGATGTCATCCAAATTTGCCATGGAAGGAAGAAAGAGCGACAGAGGGGCTGGTGTGCGTGACTGACAATCATTAACCTTGCATAGCAGACAGTGGTTACTTTAGACTTAAGAGGAGGACATTATTTTTAGGTCCTAACAGCTACTCTGGTAAACTACCTAATTCCGCCTTGTAAAATCCAAGACAGGTCCTTATGTTTCTATACACATACAGTTCGCAGTGTTGACACAGTCTAGCCTGCTTTTGTCATTATTCCATTTTCCTCTGTCCTTGGCATCATAGAGCCATACTTCATCAGCGACTCAAAGTCTGCAGCCAACCCTTCTTTTCCACATCCAAACCCAACCCAGCTTCTATAACCCAGTCCCCTGTGTTGTGGTCACTTGTTGTATGTGTGCACACTGTGTGTGTGTGCATGCATATATGTGTGTGTGTGTTTGTGAAATCATGCATCGTATTGTAGTTCAAATACGCATCTATAGATGCCTTTTCGGGTGTGTTTACATGTGAGTGTGTGTTTGCTGCTCAGGGTGCGCTGTGGCAGGCTTGTGATCTGTCCAGCAGTTTGCCATAAATCTCTGGCAATCAAGCTGTGTCTCAGTGTTGCCTTTCCAGAAATTCCTTGCAGATCGTGTGTTGTTCCCTCAGCAGCATGAGAGCAGCATCACTCGTCATAAATAACACCATGCTGTGTGCCTCAAGAGCATTAATGTGTCTGGCCAGCCACTGTTAGAGTCACAAAGACAGATTTACATTGACGTAGGAGCAACAGGGAGCAAGAAAAATGAAAGCGAGAGAAGACACTCACTTTCTCACTGATAACGGGCAAAAGTAAATAATACATGAAAAAAATGCTCCCCATAAAATAAAGACATTGCAGCATTGACATGTCTTCAAGAGGCAGGAGTGGTTTGGCAAAACTGGGAGTTCTTTTTTTTTTCCTAATAGCCGCCATTGGCAACATCATTTAACCAAAAGTCCTTTTCTTTTTTTAGACCCTGAATGGGTTAACCTGGATGGCTTTGCTGTGTTGGGAGGTGCACCCGTCAGCAACACATCAGCAGGTAAATCTGACCTTAAAACATCTTTACAAGCAACACATGGTAGTGATGTCAGCCATATAAAAACATATCAATAAAAGATTAAAATGAATTGCTGTCATCATGGATATAAAAAGAGCTGCCAAATTCAACACGATGGTGATTCGTAATGCTGTCTTTGAGCGGGAATCTCTGTCTTTTATTCCTCTCTAGCAGCGTGTTCACGTTTCTCTGACTCATTAGTTCCAATCTATTAATGGGGATTTTTTTCCTCTGTGATCTATATGACCTATATTTTAGAGCTGTGGTACTTTTAATGCTGTACGTCTCGTTAATTATCACAAATTTGCTTATTGCTTCTTTCACCAGACTGTAAAAAGGAAATTAGTAGCCATTAGACAGTTTGAATAGCATTAACCAATATATCGGATTGTTGTTCTCAGTGAGAAATGGGCATTCAATAGTGCTTAAATGAGAAATAGGTTGCCAATTACCCATGACTTGGTAAGTTGTAGTAAAGTGCCAAACATCAGCTTCTCAAATGTGGGATTTTCACAACTAAAATGGTTTAAGATTTTGTGACAGTGAATTAATAGATATTTTAACTAGGCCTAATGAAAATAATCTTTATTTGGAGCCCTAACTTTTCTTTAACCTTTACATAAGGAAAGTAGATCCTCTTGTGGGCTATGTTTTTTTTGATGTAGCACATACTGTAATATAAGAAAGGAAAGAAACTTCAGAATAGATTTTTGGTTAAATTCATTTTTAACCTGTTTATTTCTGTGCACCATGATGGGACATTTGAATATTTAAGCAGATGTCATGTATCCTCCCTGGATAAGTTACCAGACTGAGATTAACACAAATAGCCTACACTTGTGTTCAAACTGCTTTGTGGACAATTTGGTTTCTCCAAACTTGGCATGTATTTGCGCTGTGGCAGAGAACATGGAGAAAACCAAACACTGAAAAGATCAGGACCAGCAATTGAACCCAGGATCTTCTTCTGTCAGACGACAGTGGTGACCACAGAACCATCATAATACCTACAAGTTCCAATTTTATTTGTTTGAGGCAAAGCTGCTCTGGAGACACAGTTAATCATATTTGTTGAGTTAAACCTCGGTGAAAGAAGCCACAGAACCACCATGCTTTGGGCTGACTTAGACTACAGCCCAGCAAAAACAGAAGGACCAAAGTAGAGTAAGCTAATGACTAGAAAATGTTATAAAGCCTGGTTACCTTTCTTTCTGCCAGCTAAAAAATGAGATTGTACATTCTCCATGAAAACAGCACATGGTAAAAAAAACAAAACAAACCAAATTCAGACATTGGCATAATGTAGCCTACTAATATTTTTTCCAGAGTTGTTTCTGTGCCATTTGGGTTTGTCTGTAAGGTAACTCTGGAAAGTGAGGTTGAAGCTGCCAAGTGACAAATGCTATCTAGCATTAATCTTTTAGATTACCCAATGAATCAAGTTAACATTTTAAGTTTTTCTCTAATCTAGGGTTATCATCGAGACACAACCCCCACAGCAGCCAGAGACAAAGGAGATGCTGATAGATTTCAATAAGAATTCTGAAATCCAGGGATTGGATATTGAGATGGTTGGAATGTGTTCAATTTAACAGTAAACTGGACTGGTCAGACAATATGGCTGTCTGGTACAAAAAGTGACAAAGTCATCTGCATATACTGAGGATACTGAGGTCCTTTGAAGTGGGTAGAAGCCTGTTGAGTATTTTATGGCACTGAGGTGGCATCAACAATCTTTAATGCAGTGGTAATGGAGGAAGTACAGACAGGAACAGAAAAAGACTCAATAAAGTGTTGAAGAGGGCTGGCTTCTGAATATTCACATATTGGGATAAATGTTTTGTGACCAGAAACTGTACTAGTATCTGTTCATAGTCTAGGTAGTATTGAAGAAGTATGTTTGAGCAGGCAGTGGTTACATGCAAGCGATAACATCCCCTGATATTAGCCACAAGTTTTCTCAGGATCTAAAGGAGTTGTCAGTGTTTTAGTTTTTTTATTAGCTTCTGATGAATGGAAAAGGAAGTCTTGGACCTCAGACATCCATGGCTTGCCCGGATGCACAGAAAAAGTGGAGCTCACCCCTTGAGTCTAATCCATTTGCAGACGATAGCGGATGGGTTCCAAGACTGACTCTCACTCCTTGACAACACCTCTCATCCCGTACATGAGGCTCCTTCAGTATCCAACTAGTACACCCACTGCATAAGAAGGAGCGCTACTTTAGAACTTTTTAGCAGTAGCATACTGTCATATTTCGTGGTACCTGCAAGAACACGGTTTCAGCAGGTGTTGAGGCTTCCACCATTCCATCAAGGTGTTCATCAAATGGAAGTGGGCGTACATTAATCTAAACTGGGTTGGAAAATGATAGACACCTCTAGGAATGCTCTGCTACTGAGAATTATTAGCTAGTATTAATGAACACACAACACCATGCAAGTGTTTTGACAATAGGAAAAATGGCTAATATTAGCAACTGTTATAAAAGTAGTGCATTGTTGCCAACTGACAAATACTACAGGTATGTAACGTTAGCTTAAGTCATCTGTTTTGTTGGTGTTGGGTAATAAGCCCAATTATTTAATAACTCCTACCCTTACGTAAAATAGCCTGGCAAGCTAATAAATGGAAAAAAAGGTGAAGAATAAATTACATTGCTATTCATATCTTAACTGGAGTTGTTTCTTTGCCATTGGGCTTGTCGGTTAGCAAACTTCTGTCTGCCAGTTGAGGCTGACTCGATTATTTCTGCCTCCAAAGCTTTGCCGCTGCAGACATTGTTTGTATAAATTAAACTGTGGGTAAACTGAGACATGTCATCCAACCCTACCAATTTATGTTTGCAAAGTTTAGAATTGCTTTTGATGGTGGGTAAATGTGAAAGAAGGTGGATAAAAGCCTTCCTTCCCTCAGCTGGTTTTGTGGAGAGAAGGAGCAGGCAGTGACATTCTTCAGTATCCCAGTCTGAACACACTGAGGTGGGTCTCTCTGCTGTAGCAGTGGTATGTCTGTCTGTCTGAAAGCCAGCTTCATAGCACCTCGACCATTGAGCTTCCAGGAAAAGACAGAAAGGATCTGGCAGTGAGAGCAGTGTGGAGTCAATGGTTTAGTCGTCCGCGGCGTGGCGGCCCGGGCCAAACTATGCACTGTGACAGTTTTCCAGAGAGAGAAAGAGAGGAAGAAGAAAATGGGGAAAAGGAGCAGTCGTCTGATTGAAACCAAATGGGGTCATTTCTGTTTAAAGTCAGCAGCTAGTAGAATAGACAGTTAAATAGGAATAGAAGTTAAGTCGACCAAAAATATTCAGTAGGAATATTATTTGAATTATTGATACTGCACCATACTCACCAAGGTACAAAATGTTATTATTTTCTAATTAAACTGTGCTTTCAACATTTACCATATAGTGGTAGAAGCCATTAAAATGAATGAACAGTCTGAACAACCATTGGCAGGTAATATGTGATTCATAGTTAGACTAATGGTGATTTTCATTTCATTAACATGTAATATAGTCAACAGTTACAAACTCATTCTCCCACCCATACCTGTAATAAAAAGGTGACAGTGGCTGAGGGTTTGCCAACATGTTGGCAAGTCGACAAAAAGAACAGACAATAAAACTTCTACAAGTGCAGGAGAACAGAGGGAAAAGCGTGAAAACATGAAAGCTGAGAGGACCTGATGTGAAGAAAGCAAATCTGGAAAAGAGTTGATGAACCAGTCAATGCTCTCGATCCATGGGGAAGAAATCCACAGCTGTGCAGAGCAGAAAAAAAGGAGTCTAAAGTCAGGCTGAACAGACTCTTAAAGAGACACATGAAGCTCAGACAAACAAGCCTTCTATATCTGATAATCTGTCTAGGTGGATTTTTGACTCAATTTTCTATTCTTGGATAGGCCACCCTACCTGTCAATTGGTGGGGAAACCCCGCATCGCAGTGTTGTCTTGACATTGCAACCCTCTTAGATTTTTTGTCAAATCCACTTTGTTACTTTCAGCTGACCTGTCAGTACTCACCCAGCTGTGCACACAGCTATACTGGTGGGAAAAAGGGCAGATTATTTTCATCTGTCAGTGATTATGAGAAACTGATGAAGGAGGGATAGAATTAGGAAAAAAACAAGACGGAACAGTGGGAGTACAGAGGAGTTTTTATTTGTGCTATCGCTCAATGCCAGATGGTAAAGTAGGGAGATTGTCTAAGTCAGTGTCTGAGTTGTTGTCCAAGATAGAGCTTGGGTGGGAGTAGGACACAGGGAGCAGATGACAGAGGACAGAGCATGTCCCCTATGAGACAACTGGACATGTTTACAGTGAATTCACGTTTGGATCAGAGTGACATATAATTATGTGTTTATGTCCGGTGGACGTGTGGATGTGTCTCTAGTGGCGTGATTATGTTCAATGATTTTCCATGGCAGTTAGTGTTTCAACAAGGCAAATCCGGCCCAAAGCACATATTATGAATGAATAAATGGGGTGATAAAAATATGATGAACTGTAATGTACTCTGACTTCCTTTTTCCTTCAACAGGTCCAGCTAGGTCTACACAAACTGCTGCCAGAAGGCAGCCCCCTGTACAGCGTGCAACAAGGGTGAACAGAACGGTTCGCCCATTGGGTGTACCCAATACCAGGACACACAGGAGGGCCCCTCAGTCCTCCTCAGGGCCCAGGCAGCCTGAGAGAGCTTTGGCAGGAACCCTCCCTCTGGACAGGAGACGGCAACACTACATCAAGCCTCAATCTGACCAGAGGAAACATAACTCACACAAACTAAGTAAGGGGACCCACATTTTACACTTTAAATCACCAGATTAAAAGAGCAGATTTTAGTCAGATGTGATAATAGAGATGCTCCATAAATACCGAAGTCTAACTTGGTACAACATGGGCCTTATTGATTCAGAAGAATTAATTTAAACAAAGGAGAACAACAGTGAGCTAAATGTATACATTTTGTTTGTGTCTATCTTTAGTGTCCATAGTGTAAACCCGGGCTGTGCCTGGTATCCCTTTCTATTCATAGCATCTGAGTCCGTTCATGTGGTGTCACTGCAGGCACAGAAAGCCCCGGGCCAGAGCGTACCCGCTAACAGAGCAGCCACAATCAAAACTACCACACCAGGTACCTGCAGAATTTTTATTTTCACATTTCTCTATGCATATCTGCCTTTCTTTATGCTATAAATATAATGTGTATATAAATATATATAAATATCAATGTGTATGGCTATAAGTAATGTTATGACATTTGACCAGTTGATTTTAATATTGGTTTACTTATAAGAATATAGAGCTAGACTTTGTTCTCTTATCTATTTGTATCTATTTTTATCTATTTCTGCCCTATAGGTCCACCTGAGTATGTGGCCCAGGACATCAGTGTCAGGGTCATGTCTCCTCAGTCAGTCCTTATCTCCTGGGTTGACCCTGCAGTGGAAATGGGGAAGATTGAACCCGGGGAAACCAGGTGGGGTCTGGTAAATTGTATGTTTGAAAGAAGACAAAATGCAAATGACTAGTGGGAACCTGGACTCATCGAAATAAACATTCTCTTTTTCTTTTAACTCAGATCCTACACGGTTAGGTACAGGGAGAAGGGTGAGTCAGCACGCTGGGAGTACAAGGAGAGCACACAGAGAAGAATGATGATAGACACCCTGTCTGCTGACGGCATGTATGAGTTTTCTGTCAGAATCTCTGAAGGGAAGTGGAGCGTCTCTGTCTTTCAGAGGACCCCCGAGTCAGGTATGTGTTGCCACTGCCTGCTGAGAATTACTGTATGCCATGTCTATGTTCACCAAAGCCCTACATTTTCATGCAAAAATTAAAAGAACACCCCCAAATTATTTGTTAGTGTATCAGAAAACACAAAAAAAAACTCTATATAAAAACCCAGACTTTTTGTCTGGATGTTTGTATTTCATTTCAATAGATATACATCTTTCAATATCAAGGTTTACTGATTTTAACTCAGAATGTGTCTATTAAAATATGATTAAGATAAAGAGAAGATTATCTCATATTTGACATTTGGCTAGCTGGGCATTCCTACCATTTTTTCCTTTCCACTTTCCTTAATATAGATAAGGTTTAAGGGGTGATGTTTAGGTTGATAGGGTGATATTAATATTTTGACAAATGTACATTTTAATATAGGGGTGACACGATGGAGCAGGGGTTAGCGCTGTTGCCTGTTGACAGCAAGAAGGTCGCAGGTTCAAGACCTCCTTGATCCTGGGTCTGGGACCTTTCTACATGGAGTTTGCATGTTCTCCCCGTGTCTGTGTGGGCTTACACCGGGTACTCCGGCTTCCTCCCACACTCCAAAAACATGCTGAGGTTAATTGGCGACTCTAAATTGCCCGTAGGTGTGAGTGAATGGTGTGTGTGCCCCATGATAGGCTGGCAACCATCTGGGGTGTATCCATGCCTCTCGCCATAATGCGCTGGGATTGGCCCCCTGCAACCCTAATGAGGAATAAGCGGGTATAGAAGATGACTGACATTTTAATATAAATACTTGTCTGAGGATAGCTACTACTATTGTACATGTTCTTTTTATGGATTTTCCCCTTTTTACCTGAATTTAGTAGAGTAGAATTTAGAGAGAGTAGCTTCAGGGTCGAGCCAATCCTTTTGTCCGACGCCCCTCTGTTTTTTTAATGTAGTGCCGTTGCTTCAGTCTTACATAACCCTGTCTGTTAGCTCTTTTTTCCTTATTTCCTCACACTTCATCACATTCACTGCCTATTACTCCCTTTTGGTATTTGATTCTACTTTTGGCTGCAAATGGTCATGATTGGAGCTTTTATACCTTGTCATAGCAGCTCCTTCACTGTGGTTCATTGGAATGTCAACATTTACTGCCTGGCTCACAGCTCGGCTCTACATCTGCAGTTCCATACATGATCTCAAGGGGAGGTTCTCACAATGTATGGCAGCAATATTTTCCTCAGTTGAAGCCTTTTGGCACAAACGTCCCTGCTGTTTTACATGCTTTAAGCAGCAATTTCCTCACCCTTTTTCATTTTTATGCTGCTTCTGGTTTATTTCCCAATTCTGCACTTTTCACTCTAGTCACTCTTTTCACTTGCTAGCACCATCTGGGCCACCGGAGGACTTTGAGGTCAAGCCACTACGAGGGAAAGGAACTGCTGTCATAGCAACATGGGATGCTCCTGAAGAACCTAATGGGAGGATTCGAGGTCAGACCCAAGGGATACAACATTGTGTGCTTTAACTGTAAAAGTTCATCTGTGTCCCGCAATTTATATATAGGTGACATCCATGTCATTATGTTGATGTTTTTTAATTGGGGGATTCATGCCGCTTTGCTGTCAGATTTTTAAAGGCCATAAATTATGATATTTTTACCTAAATGGTTACACCATATATTTTCATGTGAGTTGTTTACACTCTATTTCCACAGAGTACATTCTGTCTTATGCTCCTGCAATGAAGCCATTTGGAATGAAAAGTGTGACGTACCGTGGCAGCACAACCTCAGCCACCATAGATGGTCTCACACCTGGAGAGCGGTACATTTTCAAGATCAGAGCCACCAACAGGAGGGGACAGGGACCACAAAGCAAAGCCTTCAGTGTTGTCATGCCAGGATGTAAGTACATTAAACTGTGTATGTGTGCACATGTGCACTTTAAGATTTGTTTCACCCTAAATTTGTGACAATTTTTGTCTATTGCCAGCCAGCAGCGCTGTCTCATCGTTCAAGGACATCCGCAGGACCCAAACTCCTTCCAAACAGGATACTCACCATGACAAATATGACCTCCAGACAACAGAGGTGCCAAAAGAACCAACCACGACCCCAAAGCCACGCCCTGCTGTACCTGTCAATAGGCGGGTACGGCCACTTTCTCAGTCACGCTCCTATCACAGCATTTTCTCTTCAGTAAGAGGATCAAGCAGGAATGTAATAAACAGAGGTTCATCTAGAGGAAGAGATGAGGAGGACGAAGAGGAAGAGAAAATACCCACTACACCACCTCCTGTAGAAGAGACAACAACCATGGAGGCTGTACTGGAGACAAAAGAACCAGACAATGAAGTTCTGATGCCTTCCACAACAGAACCTGCTTCTGTTCACCATAATCCATCACACAGAAGACCCATTAAGATCAGGGTCCATGATAAACCAGAATCCAAGGCTGCTTCCTCTTCCACTTCCTCTTCAAAAGCCGCTTCATCTTCTTTCACATTATCATCCTCTTCTGATTCCTCTTCATCTTCTTCCTCTTCATCCTCCTCATCCTCACCTTCTAAAACCTCATTATCTTCCTCCTCACATATGCCAGCAGCCAGTAGCAAGGATATAGCTTCCACATACCAAGAGGGCAAAATCACCTACAATAAGCCCAATGTAATACACAGTAAACCTTCCACTCCAGTTGTGAAGGAGACCGATTCCCAGCCTATGACAGAGGGTATCCCTGTGGGTAAGGTTCCTGCCTCAGCAGGGCGCCCCAGTGGGACTGGTTTAGGTTCTAGATATGGCTTTGGCAGAAGACATCCTGGAATTCTGTTTAGAGGAAATTCAACTCGAATGCTGAATGGTTACAAACCTGGAGCAACTCATAGTCAACCAACATCACACACACATAGCTCAGCAACATCGCAGTCCACTTTATCAGATAGGTCTCCAAAACCAGACACATCAAATACTTTCAATACAGGAACATCTAGGTCCACATCAGGGGGTGGGTTTCAAAGCCAAGCAAGATCAAACACACATAATTTTGACAAGTCACAACCCACAACAGTGTCAAGCTCACACAAAACCTCAACTTCAAATACACACAATGCAGCCACCAACCCTTCCACTTTACAGAGAAGCTCAGAGCATCCATCCACCATCAATACAGGCTCCTCTCAGTCAACTTCAGACAGAAGATCTCATAGCTCTGCAGCTTCACACAACACACAAAACTCACGCACTTCACACACATCACTTAAATCAGATACAAATACATACAAGGAGCGAAATGATGACAGTAGTTTAAAAAATTCAGATGCAAAAGTAACTAAAGTTGAAAAACCTACTACAAGCTATAATGAACAACCCACAGAAGAGAGTGAAAAGGAGGATGAACGAAAGGAGATGAGCAGTACTGAAAAACCTGTTGTTCCTCGTACCAGACTTAGTTCTTCCTTTGCTGAGAGATACCCCTGGCTAGCTAGTCGTTACCCAGGCAGGTTTGGTGCAGGGACACGGACATCATCTTCCAGGCAGGATGGTAGGACCTCTTCAAGCAGATCATCTTCCTCTGTAGGGGCAAGCCGACCTATTTTGAGGGGGACACCCACTAGGGTGTCAGGAGCCACAGGAGCTGCAGGAGTATCCTCAATACAGGAGACTACTGAAGATCTGAGGACTCCCTTCACTCAAGACTCATTAAAGAATGGGGTGGGGGCAGGTTCCCGTAAGCCTTCATTGACCAGTTCCTCTTCCACACCCACTTCTTCAAACTCTGATTCCCATCATTCCTTAGATGGACACAAAGATTTAAGTGAGCCCATTCACAGAAGAACCTCTAATGGCAATGATAATGATCATAATAAGGATTATCTTGGTGAGAAGAATAGAGAAATCACTGGGAAAAATGAAAAAGTTCTAGAACCAACAGTGGTTCAAAAGAATCCAGTTGTAACTTCAGCTGATCCTCACAGAAACACAGAGGACAATGAGAGTCTGGATACAAGGGAAATATCTTCAAGGACAAGGACTGGCTCATCGTCTGTAGTCACTCCAACTTACCGTCGTCCTAGTGGAGGTGTGAATGGGAGGGTACGCTCTCCTTTACTGGCTAACAGGGTTGGTGGGTCTAGGCTTCCCATCAGACCACAGCCAGCACAAAACTCTAGACTGGATTCTTCAACATCTGTTTCTTCCTCATCATCTTCTGATTCTTCTTCTTCATCAACAAATTTGCCCCAGCCAGTGTTGACCTCAGATCGAGATGCTGGTAGTGGCACTACTGTGACAAAGACAGGGGGATTAATTCCAGGAAGTGGACACTCCACATCATCTTCATCCTCATCTTCATCTCGAGACAGCTTTAGGGGCCAAGGGAGTAGGTCTCGTTATCCTATCATCAGAGGGAAACCAACCAATGGAGGAGGACTTAAGCCTAGCAATGGAAATGGTAAAGTCACTTAGTAAGTGCATGATATTGTATGATAACGTCCTTACTAAACTATTGAGTAAGATAATGACTTTGCTTATATTCCACAATTGTGTAGGTAAAAATGGACGACCCAACCTCACAGCAACAAATGATAAAGAGGAATCCCCCACTCGTGGAGCCAGCAAGGCCAATGGTCAAAGGTTTATCACTGGGCCTGATGGAAGCAAATGGGTAATGTTCAATTGGCGGAATCTAACTATAGTTTAATAATATGTCTCAACAAGGGCTGCAAATAAGCAATAACAGTATTCTGCTCTTGAGAAGAAACATGGCCAAGAAACTAAAATCAATGTGAAGGAGAATTGTGTATATATCAAGACAGGAGGTATCATGGAAAACTTTGTAGTTAAAGCATTTTATTTAAGTTTGTAGTGTCATTTATCTTCATGAAATCAGGGAGTCTGACCGGAAAAATTCACAACATACAGTATATTGTTTTTGTGTGTAAAATCGCTGGGCTGTACTGCTGAAGCACTGTCAGAGATATATATGCACTTCACAGCATTTTCCTCCTGCAGTCATAGATAGAGAAACAGACACTTAATAATAGGAAAAAATATAAATGAATATTGTGTTTATTGTAGTTTAGATATTACAGTAAGAACATATATGTAATCCATATAATTCAGAGCAATGTTTATTGAAGGTGTTAATTTTTGTTGTTAATTTATTTTTCTTTTTGTGTTACACACCTAGAAATATTTCAGTAACCAAGACCTTGCATCATGCAATCTCTTTTTACTTGTAACATGACTTTGACAAAACCCCAAAGTGCATTTTGTGCCTGCACCATCTGCCATGCATTTGTGTCTAAATAGCTTAACTAAATCTTACTGGACATGGCATGAGCTTTTATCTAAAAGTTCATTTTGTATAACATATTATCAAATAAAATTATTTTTGTCTATACAGGTAGTAGACTTGGAGCGGGGGGTCCTCATGAATCAGGATGGACAAATTCTTCAGGACTCCCAGGGCAGACCCAAGAGAGTGGTGCTTGGCGAGGATGGACGCACCATTTTTGGTATTATGCTTCCCTCTGTCTTACATTACATTATAATATACAGTATACTGCATAAATATATGAAAACAATACTTTTATGAACCTGCATTGCATTATTTCAGACCTTTTTGTATTGTTTTTTGCTTCACTGGCTTGGTGTTCAAGACAAAGCCATTAAATATTGTCTCCTCCATAACATATAACTCCCCCATCAATGACCACCAGACCACATGGGCAGTCCCTTGTTGACTCAGGAAGGTATGGCTCTATTTGGTCACGGCCGGGATAGTCAACCTGTTATCAACCCCAAAGAGAAGATGCTACTGGTTGGAGGGAAACCTATACTTGGTTTGGACCAGCCTAAGCGAAAATCCACCACCACCACAACCACCACCACAACCACTACAACCACAACCACCACCATGGCCCCTACCACCACACCTGAACCCACCACCACCGAATGGACAGAGGAGCCTACCACTGAACCACCCTTCCCAACATGTCCACCTGGAACCTATTCCAAAAGAGATGATTATGGATATCCAATATTAGACCCAGAAGGAATATTGGACTGTTATCCCGAAGGTGAGTCTTTGAGAAAGACACACAAAAGTCATATCACACTGCAGACAGCATTGTATAAGAACTGAAATAGAAATTTGTGCCACAGGAATGAAAATAAATACTGCAGTACCCGTACTTGCAATATTTCTTTCAATATGGCTTTTCCAGAGAGCTTAAATCAAATTCATTGAAGCATATTAAAGACAAAAAAGTGGACATAAATAAGTATGACTTCCCTAAAACCCCCAGTTGTATTGTTTGTCATATCCATCTAGCCCAGAGCCAAGAGTGTTTCCTGTCTGTACCCACAGAGTCTAATAACTCTATAACTGTGTGTGTGTGTGTGTGTGTGTGTGTGTGTGTGTGTGTGTGTGTGTGTGTGTGTGTGTGTGTGTGTGTGTGTGTGTGTGTGTGTGTGTGTGTGTGTGTGTGTGAGAGAGTATAAATGTAAGACCACAGGAACCACATGTAAGTCTCCACATCTGGGGCCTGTCTATGGTCAGAGCTAGAGCTAGTAGCGCTGGTTTAAACACACTATGAACTGTCAGTAGGGTGAAACCCTAAGGAGAAGTGATGAAACTGGTGAATTTGCAAAGAGTAGGCAGTGACTGAAAGGTGGAGGGATGCCCATAACAACTGCCTGGCCACATTAAAGGCAGAGAAAGAGAAACATATTTAAAGGTGAGGCTAGCAATGAAGATATGTTACTGTGATGTGACCAGCCTATGTGAACAACTGACATCTCAACAGAAAGCAAGGAAATTATGAAAGTACGCTTGGGGAATATGATATGAGAGATAAAAATTACAGGCCTAAGCATGCAAGAGATAAGTCTTCCTGACAGATTTTTAGCTCAAGCTCCTTTAGTACTTATACCCATGTGTTCAGGTAGGTTTGTATGTATGGATTTATAGGCATAAGTGTCAGCTCAGAAATGTTTGTCATGTGAGAGTGATGCTAGAGCTTGTTCTGCTTCTCTGACAGAGGAATCCTCAGGAATGGAAATGGACAACATGGTTACAGAGTCTGATGCTTTAGCTCTTGAAGGTATTGGCTGAGTATGGCTTCAAACCGTCACATCGCCACTGAGATTGGATGGATTTTAACTACACTGTTTGCTCACTGTTTGTTGACTGTTTGCTCGTTGTCTGTTAATCTGTCAGTTTGACTGTTTGCTAGCTCGTCCTCCCTCTTCCGCCTTGCCTGTGGTCTTTGCTTTGCTTGTCTTCTTGTACGTTTGTTTGACTTAGTCTTGGTACATCACCAGGGGTTTGGATATTTTCCATTCTAGGCTGTTTTTAATCACTTTTATTCCAGAATCTGGACCAATACTGCATGTGAACTGCATTACTAAGCTGTGGAGAATTCCCTGGCTTATGATTTAATACAATGTATTTGCCGCTCTAAAAGTTGCTTTGTAACGTAATAGATGAAATCTGGCTTCAACCAAACACAAGCTGAATGGAAAACTACAGTGTTTTTGCCTTTTGCAATTTCACTACAAGTGTTTGGATGTCTGAAGAACTCTGTTGCATGTGAGGAGCATTTAAACCTTTCTATCTTTCTTGGGTTTTGCTAGAAAAGTCACTTTGAGCATTACAGTATTTTTTAGCACCCCCCCACTGCCATGACTCAAAGCTGGTTGCATCTGTGTGGACTATGATGTAATGCCAAGGTACACTGGGGCAACACAGGAGGAAAAAAACAGCATTGAAAGAGGAAGGAACTAATTGAATTCCACCAACCGAATCCCTTCACATTTGCTGGCCTTGAAGACTTTGAAATGTTCATTGTCTTCAAGCACCGCCACTTCACATGGAAAATATGGGTAGCAAAACATTACGTAAGAACAAGGCTTTGGGGGTTCAGAGACTTTTATTTCAAAGTGATCTCACACAGCTGCCCACAACTAATTCATTCTATTTGACACGAAGATAATGGTGCTAATTACAAAGGACTATTGAGTATGCATGTTAGTGAGTATGTAAATATTATAAATCCTTTTTAAATTAAAAGCTTACTGACACATGTGTTGTTGCCAGAAGAGTTTTTTGTCCAGACCACTCTACCACCTTCCACCACTACCAGAGCTACAACTACAACAACCACAGAGATTCCGATTCCGGCGCCTGAGGTCAAGCCGCTAAACAGAGGTCCTTTATCTGAGTTGGACCTCAGCGGGAAGAAGCGATTCACAGGTATGTACGGACGAAAGTAAGCGTGTTTAGAGTAAGAGTAAATTTGTGTATGCACTTGCACAAATGTCCAGAATCCACTTGTTCATGACACCTCTCCTCCTTTTCTGTCAGCTGAACATCTTAATGTAATCTCTGTATTTCAGATTTCAGGTTTAATATTACATTCCCTTTTTGCAATGATAGACGTCTTTTTAAAAAGGAACTCCACTCATCATATACACAGTAAGGCATTTTCCTCTAATGCAGTCATCAATGAGTCATCACTCATTGATCATGTTCAGATTCTCAGTGTCACATGTTTTTTGTGACATCATTTGTGAGTATGTGATAAAGCACAATAAATAATGATTGGGATGTTTATGGGAGTTCTGTTTTGAGTAATACATTACACCCTCCATCTTAGCTTCCCCAGTAATAGCTCATAAAAATACAACCACTCACAGACCTTACAGTAATAACTGGCCAAGAAAAAGAAGAAACAACACATTTGTATTGTTTAAATTATATTTCCTCCTGATCTATGTCATACTGTCTGTGCCATTACAGTCACAGTTTGGTACCAAAAGCAGCAAAGCGTTCAAACCATTGATTTGTTACAAGTCTGTTTAGTGTTTATTCTTTCAAATTGTTACCATCTAACCTTAATTACATCATAATTCTTATATTTATTCCACAATACTTCTTTATCCCATTAATCTCCGGGCCCTCGGCTTTTCTTTTACTGCTCTTATGTGCTTTCTTTGGCGTCTCATACCTTATTACCTCATCTGGTTGCATAAACAGACTGAAATATTCTCATGACCGAAATAAAAACAGTATCAACTTGACTCAAACCTTTTAAAAATACATAATGTCAAAGGTCCTTTTGATATTACTTTGTGTAATTACTGTGCTTTTAGTCATGTTTCAGCTGTTCAAATAATAACAGTGAAGATACTGTTACTGCAGACTAATAAATAGTTTCTCCCGCAGTGAATTTGAGGGAGAAAATATTTCTCTTTATTTATGATTTACCCCTATTGTGTTTTCCCCTGCTTTACCTACTACAATAAGGATTGGTGAATATTCTGTAGGTCAGGAACAGCTGAAATGAGATTCGCGCTTCCACAAACATTTGGGACTCTCAAGACACAGATAATAAAAAATGTTCAGAAATTGATGTAGTGAAATCTGACATATCTTATCTAACATCCCCTCCAATGGGCGATCTTCCAAAGACACTGTGCCTACACTTCCCATAATGCAACTCAAAGCTAAACTACACAACAGATGTCCAATGAATAATTGTGTCAATGCTACAGTAAAAAAAAAATTATCTTCACAGGCTGAGCAGTATTACTAGTAAATTGACATCCGAAATTAGTCGACTGCTGCTTTAATATAGAATGGTGATGAGACAGCTACTTCTGAGCAATGCAGTTATCAGGAAATAAGGCTCTGGCCAATCAGAATGAAGGATTCTTCATAGCAATGGTATAAACTCGTATTGTTGATGCAAAGAAACCCATTTGGTTTAATGTGAGACTCTTTCCAGAAACAGCGGAGATAAAATCTTGAATAAAACCACACTATCATTTATTGACAGAATAACAACAGCAACTGGTCAGTGTAATATATATTGGTCCTTGTTAGAAGCCTATTAAAGGGGGAGATTTATGGCTGTGTCTCTATCAAAGTATTACAACAGTGGAACAATAACCTGACTTTCTCTGGACATCATCTATCTTGGTAAACAATGACTGTCATGTGATCACATAACTCACATGGAGCCATCTGAAAACCATTACTCTCCAAAGCTCTGAGATAAAAAAAAATGGGCAAGTGCAGGAAAGCAGTGGAAATCATAAAAGTTAAGCTTGCTGAGTAGCCTTGGCTTGATGTCGAACCACCCTCTTCCCTATTTATTAGTTTAATATATTTAAGGCCCGGTTCAGCAGAATGCCAGTCCAGTGAAATGCGCTGCATGAACTCTCTGACAGAGACTTCAACTTTGTCTTTTCATCTGTCTAGGATTGGTTTGGTTTGGACTGAAAGAATCTAGCCCAAGGCGGACGTGAGACAAACATGATTTACTAAAAATTCTTAGCAGTTGTGTAAATCTGCTTTACAGTAAATTCCAGATGGATAGAATTTGCCACATCAGACAAAAAAAATGAGTACCAGGATGTTTGATCTAATACATGCATGTATGTCCGCCTGACTAGACTGATATTATAGTTGACATAATGTGAACTGTCCTGAAACAGTTTCCCAGTGATATTTGGCTCACAGACGCCAGTTTTCATCAGTATTTAGGATTTGGAAGAGACTAGCTCTACAGGGAGGTGTTTTTAGAATTTTAAAATGAACATGTGAACAAAGGAAAACATCTGGACCTTCCAAGTGCAAGAGCCTGCACAGGTCCTGAACATGTGGATGCTATACAGGAACATAGCCGCACAAGCACCCTGTGTATAGACACACACACATAACTCTGCTCACTGTGACGACAGATCGTGTGTATCGATGTATGTATGTGTAATACATAAGCCATATGACTGCATATATGCATACAGTAGGAACTTTTTGGGCTAAACCCACACAGACTAACCAACTGTGTGTTGATGTGTGGATAGTAGTGACACGTGGTACATTCTTGGCCTGCACTGAGGGACAATCATCAGGGGAGGTGGGAGTGACTCCAAGCTTGAATGGTTCCTTATAAATCCCTGTCAGACTAGGAATTGTGGGATATGAGAAATATTCGCAGCTGTAGGTTCAGCATGATAACACAAACCCAAATAAACAGAGACCAGCCACCATGCTAAAGTCTGATCCACTGAGTGACTACACCAATGACTGCCACTCTGAAAATCTGTAAAAATGTTTATTTCATTCAAATAAATAACAAGATTAATTTCCATCTCTTCCTTCTGCCATCAGCTTCCTATGTGAACTACATCCAGAAAGACCCGGGTGCTCCTTGCTCCCTGACGGAGGCTCTGGAGTACCTTCAGGTGGACGTCCTAGAAGACCTGATGGATAAGGACAGCATGTCAGCCAATCAGAACCAGCCCCCCAAAAGCAAGCCCCATAACTTCACTGTGGTCGCCATGGAGGGATGCCACTCATTTATTATCCTGGACTGGGGCCGTCCAGTGAAGGATGATATGGTGTCAGGTAAGAAAGGGTGTATATACTGCATTGGAAATTAAATTTAACTAAATTAATCACTAAAAATCAACAAGTGTATAAATCCTTAACCTTTGTTTTGACTTGCACACTTATTTGGTTTAAACTATAATTAAAAAAAGATTAGAGTGTTTTCAAGTGAGCATGAATGTTTGGTTCCAACTGACAACTGGAACCAGTAAATGATCGGTGCAAAATCTGCACACAAATAAATAATTAAATCATTTTAGACTTTCACACTTTCACACATAACAATTCAAACAACCACAGAGGAACCAGCTGCAGGTTGTTAACCATTGTTTATTCCTGACTACTTTTTCTGACCACCACACAAATGGATCCATGACAGGAAAGTAGCCAACTAAAGCTTTGCCTCCGTCACCAATCCAGCCTCCACCTTTGTATTTCAGAGCCCTAACATGGCTCAAAGAGATGAACTAGAATTCAATGTCTTGTTTATAGCCCACCCTAGTGTACCCGTCAGGGTTTCTGTATAGCATATCCCAATTTGACTTAGCATACTGCTTGGCTTATCCATGGAAAAGTGGAGGCAAAAATGTATTGCCAAGCAAAATGTATTGCAATTTGTTGCAATAAATTATATTAAATTAAGTAAATGCTAAAACAGAGTTTCAATGACAGCAAAAGTAGAGAGGAATCATAAAGCTGACTGAGTAAGGGCAAACATGACCTAACATTAGTCACCTTACGGTTAGTGGTCATACCAGACCAAGTGAGACTGTGGCAACAAAACCCCTGCGTCTATTTAATTGAGCATTGGTGCATATTATTGCTCATAAATTCAACCTTGCATTTGTAATAATACAAACGTGTTATTTCTTCTTATAAAATTTACATAGTTTCGCTTTAAAGCTGCTGGTGGTTTGCTATGTTTACCTACTGTGTAGACCAAAGGGAGGGCAAAATAGCACATAAAAAGTGTAATAAAAGTATTTTGTGTTCACTGTGAAGTCTAACACCACTTAAAATGTGTTCAGTACATATCTTGAATGGTCCCACATACTAAAAAGAAAGATGTGAATTGTGTTTTGATTAATAGTCCAGAAGTTCTATAAATAATGCAATATGTTTTTCAAAATGCACATAGTCGGTATCCAGAAACTGCACCTTAAAATGAGCCGTCAGGGACTTCCGTAACGCTGTGATGTCACAACTATACATTCACTGCCATTCATGTCAGGCAATCAAAAGAAATCCTTATTAATACTAATAAGATGAAATGACCTGTTCTTTCTAGAATTCCAGAGAGTTTGAGAGAGAGAAGTACTAAGAACTCACTCAGCAGTTTAATGCTAGTAAATCATGAAATAAATAGACATGTTGAACACATGGAATAGAGCTCCTCAGATCACACAGGGAAAACTAAAACTCCTATGACCTAGAAAGTGATACAAAAGGGGGGGGGGACAGAAGATAACGGCTTGCTGTGTGAGACGTGGTGGACTATCAGAGGTAGCGGTCTGGCCAGCTAGAGAGGCAGTGTGTTTTCTTTGGCAAGCAAACATAAGCTTCTGGTCATGCTATGAGCGGGTCTGTGCTCTGATGTGTAAAACAGATAGACGCTCTGTAGTCAGGGTACGGGATCTTTTTGAATTACTTTAATACAGGTTTGAACTTAATTCGTTTGGATATATTGGCACCCAAAATCAATTTTTTCCAATTTTGGGACTTTTTTTTTTTATCTTACATAACGAGTTACATTCCGGAGGCTAATTACTTTTTGTTTGTCGGTTTGTTTCTGCGCACTTATGTTATGATATCACACGTGGGAAAGAGAAGTAAAGGCTGAGAAAGTTGCTCTGCGAGGAGTTTCGGGAAAACCATGCAGTCATGGAAGCTGTTTTTCGGCGCAGTCCTAATCGAGGGTGTGCTCAGCTTAAAGCCGCTGGGATATGTGTCATCCGACCTGGCAGATCCGAGTCCAATCATGTCTAATATCCGGCTCGAAAAGGACCACTCCAAAGTTAACTCCTGGATATAAATTTTTCTGGCTGAGTAACCCTTCAGATATTACTCTAGTTGGAGTATATGGCAGCGGCATAAAGCACCTTTGTTATATCAAAGATACAGCAGCTAAAGCGTTTGTGAAAATGTATGTGAAGATACACCTCTGTAAATACAGCAGACGTCTGATCTGACGCACACCTGCTGATCCACTCATGAGGCACTGTTTTAGTTATTAGGGCATGTTTGCACAGCCATGCCTCACGACTTATGGGTCACGGCTTTCAAAACAATTGGATGGAAACAGTTGTTAACACGACGACCCAGGAGAGGTTGCGAGCCCTTACCTGAAACCAGCTTCTGGTTCCATTTACTCAGATGCATTGCTGGTCTTTTGCTGGAAAGTCTGGGCCAACGGCACACACATGAATCACTCAGTATTGTAAACGGTCTATCTGAAGTAGGGAACGATTGAAGACTGACACAGCATGCAAAGGCAGCAGGTTAAATACCATCTCTCAAACTACAGTTTAACGATGTAGAATGGAGGAGGAATGAAAAACGGAAAGAAGGAAAACAAAGTAGCCAGTATTTCCTTTTTCCCCCTTGTCAGCAGACATCTGTGTTGGTGTGGCTCCAATAGAAACACAAACCCCTCAAAAAAATCCAACAGAAACAGTCGGTAGTGTGCTGCGCTGTGCAGCAGTGCTGGTTTCCATATTCTTAAAGAATGATCGAGGGGCGCATAACCTCAGGTTGCTTCCCGGATTCTGCATGAATGAGAAGTAGAAGGAATCAGGCCGAGAGAACAGACTGTTTGGAGGACAGTCAACATGAGCAACAGCAAATGTCAGGAGACCAGCTTCTCTCTCACTAAATAAGTGGCAGCACATGATTCAAATTGCATTATATATCAAAATATTGTTTTTTTCAAACTTTGCAGGTGCTCCAGTGTACCAGATTTCCACTTGTCCTCTAACATTGAATAAGCCAATTTTGTATTTTTCCCTGCAGGCTACATGGTCCACAGTGCTTCATATGATGATGTCCTCAACAACAGATGGTCCAGTAAACCTTCCAGTGGGACACACCTGGCTGTGGAGAATCTCAAACCCAACTCGAGGTAGGACATAACCTTGTGTGTGTTTATTTTATTGCATGCACGTTAAAGGACACAGCTAGAGACGTGCGTATCATCTGACACATGGAAGTCATAGAAAACAAGAGCTTGGGCAAGCATTCGCTTGGTTTCCTGGTCCATCGCCCTGACCATACATGCAATGTTCACACAATGTTAAGAAACTTACTTGAAAACTGAAATTTGCTTGTTACTGTCATTTAAATGTAATTCATTACATTACAATATTACTGTATTTCAAAGGTAAGGCATTACTCTCACCAAAACAACTGGAAATATGGGTTCAACAATCTAAACTTAGCTCACCTTTGTCATTATTGCTGGTCGTTGCAACAGCGATCGTGCAGACAGGTTTTCAACAAGCTGACAATTCCACTGTTGAAAGTGGTTTTCATGTCTTCAGCAACACACTCCGACACAAGTCTCTTAGCCTCTTGAGGCTGAAGAACCTCAGAGAGGGAGAACGTTCATTTTGGTTGTTTTGTGGTTTTATCTCCACCCTCATGCACCACTTGCTTCCTTGCTAACTTCATGTTACTATGGCACCTTGGTAAATGTTAAATTACCGGTGCTATTTCGGAAAGCAGACGGTTGACAGTGTAGCACACTGCACACTCATTTGACTATAATGTTCTGTACAGAGTCAAATATTACCATTTATTTTTCTGTAATGCCTTACATAACTGCGTTACAGCAAAAATCAATGCATTACAGTAATTTATTACTGTAATGCATTACGCCCAACACTGTGCTCACAATGGGGTTGCTGCCTCTGGTGGAGGTGCTCGACAGTGTCTTTCAAGCATTTACTCCTCCTGGAGATTGTTAACATTATCCCACCGTCACATAATCCACAGTATATGCATGTTTATTTATGAGTTTGTGCATGTATATGTGTCTGTTGTCCTGTATATATGAGAATGTCGCCAACTGTGATATCACGACTGGTTTACACTGATATGAGCTGACGAATGGTGTTAGATGCTTGTTTGAGAAGCCCCCGGAGTAAAGTAAATCAGCTTGTTTACAGAGCCTAGTGGCAGCTGAAGAATCAGATTGGAATCCGCGCCGACATGTTGCAAAATTGTTGTAAAATTCGGCAGAACGTTTTCCAAAAACATGTCGTACGACGCACGTGCGCTTAGCACATGTGAGATTTATTTTAGTCACGTTTTTTTGTTTCTCGTTCCATTTAACGTCATGCATTAAGGACCTTTTGCATGAAAGTAATGGGAAAGTGCATTGTGTATGACTATTTATTATATATTCATTACATTTTGGGTAAATCCTTTGATCAACTTTAATTGAGTTTAACTGTGTTTATTTATCAATTAATCATTTTTAATCAAATGAAGTATAAACAACACAGGCCTAATGTTGTCCTTCCCCCATCTGGTAATCCAAATAGAAATGTTATTTATATATTATTCTTAGCATGTAATCTAACCATTATGTGGTGGTTTAAACATGTAAATCAGTCCCAGCAATGTCAGATGTGTGAGTCATCATCAGGAACACCTGCTGGAAGCACGGATCCGTGTGAGGCGTTGATAGGCGTCTCATCGGGTAACTGTAGAAAACCAAACACCTGCTGCTGAACGCAAACAGCAGAGTCACCGGCAGCTGTCAAGTTTTCCGACAGTCTGCAAAGAGGCTTTCCCTCCGCGGCAACCAGTTCGGATCTATGATAGCGAGTCTCCTGCGGTTACGGATGATCATGGGATGCTTTATGGGACACTGTTGGCGTTTCCCATGCTCGAGGCTCCGTCTAGTTGGCAGAATCGCTGATCTACTGTGGTAGTTAACACATACTGTGATACACACACATAGTGTGCACAAACACTTAGATATGAACATAATTCCTTGGATTCACGAGTGGTTCTGGTCATGAGATTTAAGCCTAGTTTATACTTCTGCGGGCGTAGCTATGCCATCGACCTGACCAGGCGTTGAGCATTCAAAGTTCTGCGTTGAGGGAATGAGTTGCTCTGCTGAAAAAAACAGGCAAAAAAAAATATTCCCTTAACCCATTTAAGCCCAGATCTTTTCAATGATTTCATGCATATAATTATATCAGTTGAGTCACTGATAATCATGTATTTTTTTCACATTTTGTACTCTTTGCTTTGCAGAAAATAGCATTTTAATGGCTATTGCACGAATAGGCCCATAAACAAAAACCTATTCATTGCATGTACAAAATTTTTTGGGGGGGGGATAATTCTAGAGACTTGATTGATTAAATAAATATATACATATCAGGGGCAAAAATCATAATAATCTAAATAAAATTAACTCTTTCTGGGAGGGTTTGTCATCCCTATGTTCACCGGAGAACGACAGGAATCACTTGGAAAAAAGCTGTATGAGTAACATTCCAGTGTTTTTTTTAAGTATAATATGACATAGTCATAGACTTAAAGGCATAGACTTAAAGGCTCATAGGCTTCAATGGGTTAAATAACACATTTTTTCTAGAGATGTAATGATTAGTTGATTGAAATCAACCAAACATTTGATGATTTTGTGCTTTTACATGTGAGAATTAGCTGCTTTCCCTTGTCTTACATCAGGCATGTGAGACAATGGTCCCCCTAGGCCGCAGATATATTTAGACCGTCTAGACTTGACAGATTGGACCGTTTTGTTGTGATTTCGATTCATTTGCTGATACGGTTGCTTCACGTGTTCATTTCTCTGAAAACCTATGTGTCCCAAAGATCGTGTCAGTTTTCAGCAATAATAACCCACGGTTCAATAAGGAGGTCGAACTTCATGCGTGAAGAAGGAAAAAAAAAGCCTTTCAAGAGCAGAGACAGAGATCTCTATGAGGTAGCCAATTGGAGCGGGCCGTGAGAAAACCCTGGCTGCAGTATAGAGACGGTCTACAGGACAAGCTACAAGCCAAAGGCAGCAGGGGGGTCTGGCAGGGTCTACGGACAATTACAGGGTACAAGAAGTGACAGCTCAGGATGAGCTGAACAAGTTCTATTGCAGATTTGATTTGCAGTAAGGTGAAAAACTCGGAGCAGATGATTGAGTACGCAGAGTATCTCTTCCTTCGTGGTGAAAGAGCCTGAGGTTGTCTGCTCCGCAAACAAAAATAGCAGGCCTCTGCTCTTACAGATATGTTTTACTGGTCTCTTAGGCTACGCAAAGTTCCTGCATGTTTTAAATCTGCTGTTGTCATCACTGTACCAAAGAAGTCTGACCATGTTAAATGGTTACAGGCTTGTTGTTCTGACCTCTTGTTGTTGGGAAGGTGTTTAATGGAATGGTCTGTAACCATTTATTCAATGTTTCAGTTTACCTCGACCAGGATGGCAGGTCTGTGGAGGATGCTGTGTCTCTGTGCCTACACATTAAAAGTTTTTGTTTTTTTTTATTTTAGCTTTGTGTTCGATACCATCTCACCCCTTGAACTATTTGATAAACTTCAGGTACTGGGAATTGATTAGTCTCTATGCAAATGGTTTTTAGTTTTTTTTGTCCAATAGGAAAAACATGGTTAATCACTAAAGCCCCAAGCCTATTTTTACCTCTGGTTTCAAAAGAATTCTTCATGTGAGGTGACTACAGAAGTGTTAGATTCAAAAGAGCAAATATGGCTAGAATATTGGGAAAAAAAACTTGTGCTTTACTACAGAACTTAAATGAACTTAATGCAAAAGCTTTCAGAAAGCAGGAGTACACAGATTCTGGGAAGTTGTTTTTATCAAGTTTATTTCTGCAAGTCTAGAACTGCAAAAGCAACACATTTGCTTTTAAAGGTCCTATATTGTATGAGTTTCATTTTAAGTTGCAAAAACCATGTCAATTTATTTTACATCTTCGCTTCTCCCCGCAGCTGTAGAACAGCTCGTTTTATGTCAGTCTCACTAATCTTATGGA
Organism: Lepturacanthus savala; assembly: GCA_030544235.1. Lineage (NCBI taxonomy): Eukaryota > Metazoa > Chordata > Actinopteri > Scombriformes > Trichiuridae > Lepturacanthus > Lepturacanthus savala. Next base: position 11,844,080 of record CM060477.1, read on the forward strand.
GCGTCTGTACTTTATAGTTGTGACATCACAACTTCACAGAAACTCAGACAGCTTGTTTTCAAGACACAGTTTCTGAATATGGGCTGTCTTCCTCCTTTGATTGAGTGTTTTGGACCATGGGACAGTAGTTACATAATGTTTATGCCTTCTTTTAATCAAAAAGCAATTAAAATCTCACGTTCTATGATAAGGGACCTTTAAACATTGCATAGAGAAAACGAATGATGATTGACTTGTGGAGGAGTAAGGAGGTCATCCTTCTATTGGTCGTTAATGACTAGATAAATGAATTTGGCCTGCCGCTGTGCTGTTGCTCCAAGTGGAGCCGAGAGATTTCTCATATTGAAAGATTCAAACGAGGCTTTACATCTAGCGAGGCTTGATGTAGTACGTTATATTCTATTCTCTATCTCTTTTTTTTTCTAACTTCTCCGATTTCTCCAATCATTACATCATCTCTGCAGCTGCTCTGCTTTCTTCTCTCGTTCTCTCTCGCTCCGCTGATATGTATTTTGGTCATTGTTGTCACGTGGCCGCGCTGATTGGATCCAGACCTCGCGGATGTCCGCGGTGAACGTTTCTGGCTACGGACCCGGCAGACCGCGAACTTACTGGATGTGACCTTGCTGAGAGGAGGAGAGCACAGACGCGCAGGGCGATGCTCGAATGGAGCGGGCGCTCGCGCAAAAACCGCAACCCGTGGAGGAGTTTGCAAACTCTCAGAGTTGTCACTGCTCATGTTGTTTTTAATCTGATAGGATTTTTGAATCCCTCCGCCACCCAGAAAACAACCTGCAGTCGCAGCGTGACTCTGTTCTTCTCTTTGTGGAGAAGATTTCTGTCATATAGTATAAAAAAAAACCTTGCTCTCCTTTAACCTCCAATTCATCCATTCTCTTCAGCACACATCTGTCCATGTGCTTTACGTCCTCCACATCCCTCCTTTTTTCTCTTCCCTCTCCTCCTATCTGTTAATCTCTGCTTGTCTAGATGTCTCTTTTTTCCCCTAACTGCGCCTCTCCTTCCCTTCCCCTTCTTCCTTCAACACGAGCCAAATATCCATTTTATTGTGCTGTGCTCACTTTGGATTCATACGAATATAAAACAGACTACTCTTAAATCATCGGGGCTGAAGCCTGCCCAGTCATCTGCTACGGTCGTTGAAATTTTCCTCACCTTCACCTAGTCACAACAACATTGGCAGATTGAAGCTCAGACTCCTAAATCTCTCATTAAATCCTTATCTGCTTGTTTCAATTTCAGATACTACTTCAAAGTCCAGGCCAGGAATGTGTTTGGTTTGGGTCCAGTCAGCGATACGCTCACCTATGTCACTGAATCAGGTTTGTAATATGTCAGATAAACTTTGATTAGAGTTCAAACTTGGCTCAGTGTTTGTTTTTTTCGCTGTTACACAAAAATGTGTGCAATGTGCAAGCCCTTCACAAAAATGTTTTTGTTGCAATGCAAGATATTTCAACACGAAACCATCCTTGGGGTGGAAGCAGGCTGCCATATGCACACTGCGTTATGAGCTTTTTTGAGTCTTACATTCCATGATCAGGTGAATGCATCAGACTTGTCTGCCCATGTACTTTTCCTCCCTGGTCAAATGATCCCATTCTCTTCTTTCAGATGATCCGCTCCTTATTGAAAGACCACCTGGTAAGTCCATGAACTGACTGCACATCTCTACTTTAAGGTTAATAAGCCATGTCCTACTACTAGGAGTGGGGCATTTAGTTGATGATCAGGCGGAACAGTGAAGGCCTATCAGCTGATTATTGATTTGATCCATTTTGTTCATGCTTCACAATCACTAGTTCATTTAACATATGTGACTATTATAATCTAAAACTAACCAACTCAGTCACTGAAATTGCATATAAAATACAAATAAGGCACTAAAAATCCACCCCACCTCTATCTCAAGATAGATCATCATAGATCCAAATTTAATATTTGTGAATTCATGAATTAATTTGCAGCCTGATCTGACATCTTTCGCCATTTTTCCTCTCTGCAGTGGAGTGGAAGCTTAAGTGACATGATTTATTTGCTAAATCCGTTTCATAAGTTTGCTTCCTTCCATGTATTTTTTTATTGACACACCATCTTCACTACCCTAGCCACAGGTGGAGACTTTGTGGGGATAATTTGGCTCATATTCCCACTCACACTACCATACATACGGATGGAAACTCACATTCGATTTCACATTTTTTTCACATTTCGATAATAACAACATATTAATTGATAACCTTGGGTTATATCGTTAGCCTCATAGCATAATTGTCTAAGTCATATTTCTGTGAATTTTTGGAAAACAAGAAAAAACACAATTTTTAGAAATCACATATGGTATTTTTTATTGATATTTTAACAGTACATTCATCTAGTTGTGTGAACAAATATGCAAAAACAACAAAACAAATAAAACATAACTTAGACAGAATGGTGCCTTGACTTAGGCATTTTTGTTTTACATAAATGTGAACTATATCTAACACTCCTTGAAGCAAAAAGGTCATTTTAAGTTCAAATACACAGTTCATAATCCTCTTGATTGACTGATTACATTTAGTGTCTAGAGTTTTTTCCTTTCCTCTCTGCTATTGTGCTTCTATCAAAGTCAAATGAATAACTTAGGCAGATAGTGTGTTTGGATTGTAATTAGTGGTGTGCTTGGCCAACGGCATAGGCAGAAAGACAGGATGATGCAGCAGTGGTAGGAAAGTAAAGTTATGCAAAGTGTCTAGTAAGAGGATGCTCATTTTGCTGGAAGTACATGATGCATGTCTTCTTCTGCCCCACCCTGCCCCTCAGGTGGAGAACCTATCTGGATCCCCTTTAGCTTCAAGTACAACCCGATGCACAGCTCCTGCAAGGGCAGCCAGTACGTCAAGCGGACGTGGTACAGGAAGTTTGTGGGCGTGGTTCTGTGTAACTCTCTGCGATACAAGATCTTCATGGGAGACGGTCTCCGAGGTAACGCGCCGCTTCACTACATGTCATCTACATGTCTCCCTTCAGCCCTGTACTGGATGTTTTATGGAGAATATCAACCTTAAATAGTTTATCATTCCTTAATTACGATGCCCACTTTACCCTCTCCCCTCCACAGAGCCCTTTTACAGTATAGGAGACACATTCGGACTGGGAGAGGACCATTGCCAGTTTGTGGACTCCTACAGGGACGGAAGGACAGGCCCACACTACTTCTCAAATACTCTGCCTACAGCTCAAGGTAAACAGGAACAGATTGCACACAGATGGAACATTTGAGACCGTGACATTTAGAACTCATCTATTATCATTTGTCCCATATGATCTGGCTCTCTGGCTCCTTGGGTTACCAGCTTATCTATGCAAAACGGTCTTTCAATGAATACTAGATAAAGGACCTACCAGTGGGTTTGCATGCATTAGCCTAAATCTCACATGTATTTCATTAGTGGAGAACATTTTTTCTAAATACTTTAACTACTTTAATAAGTGTTGTAACTTCCTGGCAAGCACCGAGTTCGGGTCAACTCAGCACATAATACAAATGCCTAAAACAATATTGAGATAAGTAAATGATCACAGGGCACATTTACTGGTACATCATAAATAGTCTTTTTTATGTTAAAGTTACATTTGTAGAATAAGTTTTAGTGTTTAAAGCAAAGTTCAACATCAGACACTTGGGACTTTTTTAATGCAAGACATTACCAAATTCACAATCCCTTTTTACAGCTTTCAATTTTTGTGTAGTCTTTGCCCCCTGGACTTCATCAAGCGACTTTGAAAATGCCCAATTTGTCCCAGATGTCACCAAATGCACCTAGGAAGCGTATGCAAGCTAGTAGCAGTGCTCAGTTTTTGACATACTGTATAGCAAAAGGATACGGTTGGTTAGTGCATCTTTTAACACTTTTCAACATCTGTACCCTGGCCTTCATCCCGGAGACCATAGGTTCGTACATTAGACGGATATTTTAAAATGGGTCACACATGTATATGATTATTTTCTTTCTCTTTTCGTGGAATTTGTTGACAATAGAGGATAAAAATATATTCCAAGCCTTAACCGTTAAAATGTAAGAGACTCTTAAAGATGCAGAATTGGCATAAAGTCAAGCAAATACCCAGTGCTACATACTGACAGTATTGCTGAAATGCTCACTTTTTTATCTTGAGGGTCCTGGTACACCAAAAATTGTCTTTTTTTTTTTCTGTCGCAGGATTTTATCGTTCCTACAGACAGGAGCCTGTTTCATTCGGAGTGGTCGGCCGGCGTACACCCCATCCTTTCGTGGGGTGGTATGAATGCGGGGTGCCCATCCCTGGGAAGTGGTAACACAGGGGAGGAGGAGACGCCGTTACCACGGGCAACCCTTCTGCATCCTGCTGCAGGCTCTCACCTTCACTGATCCTGCCTGTACAAACAGACTATTGCCTGCCACGACAAAAAGACACCACTACGAATTTATTACAGCTTCACAGGAAGAGAATATAGTACTTTTAAACAACTCAGTGTATGTCAATACAATGCACTTTTTATATAAATCAGTCTGTATATGAGGGGAAAAAAAGAAGCATGTGTGCTCTTGCTTAGTCTAACTCTTGTCAGAAAGTGTCCTTTGTACTATTCCCAAGTATTCCAGAGACAGGTCCTTACCCAGTGTTATTTATCTCATCAAAAATGCACACACAGTCAAACCAGTGACATTGGACCAAAGCACAAGCTGCATAGCAAACTGTAAGAATGGGCACTTGAGGTGTGTATAGGTCTGTTAATTTTCAATCGTGAGATTTTTATTTCATTATGTAATGGCTCCTGAAAGCTACTTTTTTTTTGTTCATTTGTGTTCTTGAGACTTCATATTGTTTTTTACACCCTACCCTTGGTTATTCACCGGAACTCATTAAACATTACTGTGTACGTTTTTTTTATGTATACGGACAATGAATAAAAGACCAAATATTTGCTCAGGAACTGTGAGAGATTGAATAAAGGTGCTATGGAAACCACAGCAATCCAAAAACATGAATCATATCATATTCTCCCCAGCTGCCACATTCTTTTCTAGCAAAGGCTTCCACACGTGATCCAGACCTACTTAATCAACCTAATGGAAGATTTGAGTTGCAGATGGTCGAGCCAATTGGAACGGCAACTGTTAAAATCAGATGAAATTTCAAAAACAACATACTGGGACATGGAAAGTGGGGAGAAAATACCAGTTCATTGGCAATAACCATCGAGGTAAAATAAACAAGACCATCAACCATCCGCGTGCAGAGCATAAACACGTCCATAAATGCCTAAATCGGATTTGTAATACACACCTTTATTGCCATAATTTGATTTGACATGAAATTGGATCCACTTCTGCTGTGTTAGATTTGAAAACATTTCAGTGGAGATTTGCAAACCAATTATCATTGGTATATTATGGATCATTTGTAACTGAGTATTAATCCAATCTCAGAATTTGCTCCTAATATTTCGAGATGCAGATAAATTCTTAGAGGAACAGAGATTCTTTCCATGCTCAAAAACAAGCTTAATATTTACTATGTTGTTTAAGCACAAATTAGAGTCCTTCTGTGTTAAATAAACTCCGATAAAAATGGAAGGAGGATCGGCGCCACGATAAACCATATGGAAAATATTTCACAGATAAAACTGAATGAACGGAAAAGGCCTCGGCTGCCAGTGAATCATAACTCCGCTAGATTTTGAGATTAATGGTCAGAGGCTGAGATTAATCGCTGTTTTCTGTAAAGCGTCTTATTCTTTGCTGGCCTAAAAAACGATTACAAGCATTTTTCAGCTGTCAGGTTGGACTCCGTCAGCATCCTGTAACATCAAACGGCAGCCAGATTATTCATTTTACAGCACCGCTCCTCGTGGCAAAGGCCCATTTATCACTCCTCATCAATCCTCGGAGAATAGAACAGGAGCTCTGTGACCAGAGAGAGCTGGGAGACCTTGTTATTATAGCATCCATCTATCAGCAGGACACCTTATACTTTATGATGATACTATATATATATAAACCATGGATCTGATTCAAATTTCATCAAGTTAGCGCAGGGAATATAAAGTTGCAACTGCAGCATTCTATGAAAACCATTATTTTTTTTCAGTATAGGACATTAAACAGAGTCGGTTCAGTTGTTACTTAACCTCTGCACTGTATTAAATGTCCAACTTGCAGTCGCTTATCTGAAGTGCACAGTGTTGAGGTTGGCTCTGATGTGGCACTCAGATTTTTTTAAAAGACATTAGGCGGTTCTGAGAGGGCATGAAATATATTTGATGGAAAGATAATGGTTGTTTTTGGAATGATGGCCAACCAATCTGTCAACACTCTGGTGGATGGTTGTCAGATTTCAAACATATTTTCCAGGTGTCTATGTGGAATGTGCACGCGTGTGTGTGTGTTTGCCACCATGTGTTTTCAGTAAGAGATGATCCTCACTTTGCCCCAAAACATTTTTATTGGCAGCAGGTTGCAGTGCCATTTGACCTGAGAGGAGAATTATGAGGTTTAAATCTGAACACTACGGGGAAGACCCAGGCAAGAAAATACTAGATTGAATATATTAACGCAGAATTTGTCAACCGCGAGTGTTATCCGTGCACCGGAGGAGGACCAGCGGAGCAGAGGAAGAGGAAGAAAAAGGGAAAAGAGAAAGGAGGACAAACATACTTCATAAACACGTGCTCATGGAGGCTACCACATCTGCTACAGATGTTAGAGGGAATAAAGTCATTGGCCCCCTTTTTTTCTACTTAGACTTAGACTGTGTGTGGGTGTGTGTGCATCCCAGTCAGAAATGATGAGTCTGGTCAAGGGGGAAGAAGAAGAAGAAAAATAGATAAACCATAACCAATACAACGGGACAACTAAGCACATATAAGCAGGAAAAACAAGAGTACGGTCCAAGAATCAAAATCTGCACCACTCCTTCCCTGAGGCAGACTTTTTTTTGGAAAGCACAGAGAAACACAGCACTTGTGGTGGGATGATGAAACTCTTAATAGAGGCTGTTTAACAGCCTTTTTCATCATTATAAAACATAAAAAACATGCATCACATAAGACCTAATGAAACCATTCCTCGAAAAGGGATTTGGTGTAATCAACATTTCTGGTGAAAGAACATTTGTTTTTGTTTTTGTTTTTTTTGTTGTTTTTTTGTGTGTGGGAGGGGCTTAGACTATATTAAAGAAAAATCAATATACCCACTTCTAGCTAGCAACATAACATGGAGGTCCTATTGCAGGAAGCTGCAAGCCACTGTGGAAGTACCTTAAAGTGCAATGGCAGCAGCGTTCCAATAGATTCTGGCTTCAGCTGACTCCAATACATCTTTTTCATGGCCACAGTGTTGACATGAAATAGTAGGTAAACCACAAGTGTTATCAATGATAATAATTAAGGTATGATTCCATTTAGTGCAGCAAAGCCTTTCCAGTGAGTGAATGGAATAAAGCCTTAATTGGAAACACCTGTGTGTACCTACTATTTCATGTCGATAAGGCTGCCATGAAAAAAAAAAAAGCTCTTTTCATAAAGAGCGCCGACTTCTCTCCAGAGATGTTAAGTCAATCATTTTTTCCCGATGAGTCACTTAAGTCTTTATTGCTAAATTGAGGCTGTCTGGTGCATCTAATGCCAGGTTCAGCCCACATGATATATTTGTCTCCTGAGATGTCATTGTGTTAATTAAAGAGTCGTAAATCCTTCGCCCCGACTCGGCGAAGAGACAGACGACATGTTAGTACCCGACCAATCAGAGCTCGCCAGCTTTTTCAAAGCTCCTGTCTCGCTGCATCAATATTTATATCCAGTGATCTTTCTCTTTACTGTTTGATGTTCACTTTCATCTATACCAGACTTGGTCCTTTGGCTCTTTCTGGTTTGACTTTGGCTTCTTCTGTGTTTTTGTGACACAGCGGTTTTCAACTTAAAGTGTTACAACCGCATGTAAACCATGTATCAGCTTTTGTAAAGTGCCTTGGCTGGTCCCTGGGGAGAAAACAATGTGCTGCGCATGCCAACAAAATAAACTCTAATTACTGACGTTGTTTATTTCATTTCTAATTAGCAAACGCAAATATACTGAGTCCTTCCCGATTAGGATCCAGCATGTTGTGATTCCTCGCATCTGCTTAGGCATTATCTTTATACGCGCATATTCAAAAAACGTGGCCCTAAGTTTGTCCATAGATGTGGATAGCTTATTTTCAGCTGAGCTAACATTATGACATCCATCCATAATGACATGGCAATGAAACTAAATCGTATGTCAGCTATTTTCCAAACGTGTGTCAGAGCCTCTGTAATAGTTTTCATGCACTAAAGCGAAAGTCAAGGTCTGTGCATGGAGCAAACTGCAGATCTTTTATATAAAAAAAAGGGGGCAAAAGGCCACAGTTGCCTGATTGACTCCAGGCTCATCTGACTTCTACATGAGGATCTTACATTATAAGTTTAAAGTTTAAAACCAGCTCCTCTTGGTGCCAGTAAGATTCATATTTAAAAGAGCTCATTTATATGCATTTGAACAGAGCGCACAATTGTGCTTAATTACAGGAGCATTACAATAAAAAGAGGGGGAAAAAAAGTTGCAGTTGTAAAAAACATATAGGTCCTCTGACTGTTTTCCACATGCTACTTCTTTGTTTCTTTTCGATAGAAGTGGGTCACATGCTGCTCGGGCTGGAAGGAGTTAGACCCCATTCTAGAGAGCTTAAATCATCGCAAGAAGAATCAGTTGAAGGTTGAAGAGAGGAAGGAAAGGGAGCGAAGAGAGGTGAAAAACAGACACTCAAACTGAACAATTTTATGAGGAATGTCATGTTTTATTTCTGTTATTCATGTTCCAAAATATTCAAGGGAGTGATATTTGATAGACAATAAACATTTTGTTGTTATTATTTGTCCTGACTTGAAGGCAAATAAAAATTCATCTTCTTCCCAATTCCCAACCATGTCTTCATTAAAAAGAGATTTCGTGTGCTTTTCAAGCAGCATATCTAATGTCAAAAAAATCTGAAATAATATCTTTTTTTTTCAGCTCGGTCCAGAGATTTTGTCTACCAACTTTGGTGATGATTGCTCCAAAAAACTGCCGGAGGAGTTACAAAAAATTTGGGGGAAATAGATTTATCTGGATAGATTTGTCTGGACCTACAAGAAAAAAAGGAGTTTGACTCTAAGACTCACAGCTCAGAAGTTATAGGCCAAAATATAATGTATTTTTGTTATAGTGCCACTGGAGCCCTCTGCAAACCAGCATTTCTCTGAGTAGGGCTCCAACTATTTGTGCTTATTGTTTACTTTTTCCCCCTGTATAAATAATTCAATGAAATGAAAATCATGAGTGAGACGGACACAAAACGCCCTGTTCTTTCTAGAGTGCCAGAGAGAAGCTTGAGAGAGATGTAAAACTATATTGAGATGATTTTTGGTACATAAAACAACAAACGTTGGTATCAAAACTTAAAATAAATCCATGGAAAAGTGAACATTATGGGACTGTAAAGGTGGTTCAGGCAGAAAACAAAGCAAACTGTCACCCTGCCTCTTTTGCATGAATTTGACTGCTGCACCCTTTGTGTTTATTTGTCCCAGCAGCCGACGTACCAACTGTTTGTGTTCAGTTCAATTTCTAACTGAACTCAGAAATTCCTTTCAGGTCATGCTGTAGATTTCCATTTCTTCCGTAGTTAAATAAAATTAGAGCAGCTTTAAAATACAAATTGTTAGGAAATGCTTTAAAGCTGCTCTGGAAGAATGAAATCGGTTGCATTTGGACGGCATTTTTTGTGGCTTTAAGAACACAAACAACTAAATCATATTGTTTTAGGGATGACAGAGACTGACTTAAAGTAGGAAACTCTTTATGTTTTATTTGCATGAGATAATTGCGTTTAGTTTAGTCACAGTACCTTCTGACTGCGCACTGGCGATTTGGCGTATAGTTCAAAAAACAAAAAGAAAACAAAAAGTGGACTCGAATATACTATAAGTGGCCACGAGCCGCGTATATTATCCAAAAAGTCTTAATTTTCCCTTAAATCATAGCAAAGCAAAACAATCCTTTTCCGTTAGAGAGATCAATTTCTTGAAGAGTGTGTGTTCATCTGACAAAACTTTAGACAAACCTTTAGCTGTTTGGCTTATTATGAAACTTAATCTGCCTCCTTCTGTGGCTGGTTTGGTTTGAACAAACACACATGATGGACACAGAATTTGTAAGCCACTTAAAAAAAATAAAGTCACTAAATTTCCGCTCTATGAAGTTAAAAAATATATATATATATATTGGATTAGTAATCATACATATTGGTAGGAGGAAAAATATACAAGGAATTAATGGGAATATTGTGTATAGTAGCAGTAGAAAACAGCAAGAGGAGATTGCAAAAACGTGGGGAGAGAGACAGGGAAAACGGCCTATCCCTATAAAAACAAAAACAAAAAAAAAAGAAAAAATAAGAGTCTCGTGAAGATGAAAGATCTGCGAATCGTCAATTGCTCAGAGACATAATATTTACTGAACTCCAGGATGACATAACAGGCAGGCTGCAGCGACACAGGCTCAGTTGTTTTGCTCACGGCTCACTGTTCTTTTAATGGGGGTTGGATGATTTTTCTGTTCACTACTCTGAGCTCATTGTAGAAGTCAGTTATGAACCGAGTCCGCTGAGCCTCGCAATTATATCATTCTTTTCCGATGGGTCACGCATAAACCCATGGAAGCTCCACAGGGGGGAAACAGAGAGGTCAGCGTAAGAAAATGTTATCTTTACAGACTCCCAGTGGTTCCCTTCGTGTTATCTTTATTTTAAGGTTAGGGCTACAAACTCTGAAAAGTAAAACATGAACTTTATTGTCCCGGCGTCTCATTTCCTATTGTGAGAGAAGCAGGAGGAGAGAAGGGAAAACCCGAATCAGCTCCTGTTGCTCTGCAAATAAGGCCCGCACTCATTCGATTAAGAGGAAAATGCTGTTGTTTTAAATTTTATGTGCGCACAAATAAAGCTTACCGCAGTCTCAGGCAGTAAAATAAGGAAACGCTCTTTAAGGGTAAATTAATTCCCAGGTAATTGGGTCAGGCTAACAGCAGGCACAGCTGTACATCCCAGTTCTGTCAGCAACTGAATTCGTTTAATGGCATGCGCGTCTGAAATTACTTTGTGTGATGGAGGCGAACTCTGGAAAAACAGAGAAGATTTAGACGTCGTTAACGAGGCCGGTGTTTTCTTACACTGAAGTATTGACAGTGATGGCCGCTGACCTTCCTCTGTGCCTGCGTGTGAGGTCCGAGGTGCATTTAACATCTCCCATGAGTCATTATATGCACCGTTCATAAACAACTGCACATGGGTAAATATATAGCACACACGCACACCTTCCTGACACTTGTATGAGCAAATCCTTCCTGTTCTAGTGGCTTCCAGACAATATATATATATATATGTATATATATATGTTCATAAACCAAGAAGATAAGGATTAGGATTATTGTTCCCATTGCTTTGGTCTGTTGGCAACCCCATCATGTCTTCCAGAGTCACTGTGTATAGATCAGTGAGGCCTTGAAAAGTGCTCGACTGAGCCTTCAGAGTCAATTTTAGGCAATGAGAATCCAGACCTTCCCTCACTGCCAGGAAAGAGAGACACATTAGTTTCTTTAGTTTATAGTTTCAGTTACATAATTACGATGATGCAGGATTTCAAGTGGAGAGCACATGGTGGCTATGGATCAAACTGTTGCAGAGAGTGCTTATTGCACGGCTATACCACGAATTAATCAAAAAAATATCTTGGGCATGGCCCCTAACTAATGAATTTCAGTGGATTTTCAACAGGGCTAAACAATAGAAGCCACTGACATCACAAGTTACATCATCCTCCAGTAACATTCAGTCAGTCAATTATTTTCTATATCTGCTTATTCCTCATTAGGGGTCTGTTGGAGCCGATCCCAGCATATTACAGGTGAGAGGCAGGGATACAGCCCAGAAGGTCGCCAGCCTATCATGGGGCACACACACACTCACACCTATAGGCAATTTAGAGTCTCCAATTAACCTCAGCAAATTTTAGACTGGGAGGAAGCCGGAGAACCCAGAGAGAACCCACACAGACACAGGGAGAACATGCAAACTCCACACAGAAAGGTCCTAGACCAAGGTCTTGAACCTGTGACCTTCTTGTTGTGAGGCAACAGGGCTAACCACTGCCCCACCGTGTCACCCCGCCAGAAAAATTACTACACAAAACAGTAAATTAAAACCTACAAAAGTTTGGAGACATACAATTTTTTGGCAGCAGGTGGGTCCATAACCTTGGTACCAAATGGCTCCAAGGTGAGTACCATTTGGTCTTCACCAGGGTGAGTGTGTTCGTTCATCTTGTCGTCTTTATCAAAGGTCGGGGTGCAGGGGCAGCAGCTTTCAGCAGGAAGCCCAGTTCGTCCAGCTCTTCCAGGTGGACCCAAAGGCGTTCCCAGGCCAGCCAAGTGACATAATCCTCGGCATCTCCGCAAGCTACAAGCAACTTCACTTCCTGCCCTCCATTTGACTGTTCCTCTTTCAAGAAAGAAAATAACATAAGGGAAGCTATATATATCAAATAATATTCACATAGGTGAATACTTATCAGTGTAAATCAGACCCATGTCAGTGCTGCTCGCTGTTCCTTCCATCAGCCCAACGTCCCTTTTCTATGTGATGCTTTTTTCTTATTGTCTCTTCGACTTGATTTTCTGAGAACTCCCCCAACAGCACAGACAGAGCTGCGGAACCATTTAAATGTCATTTTCCTGACGTAAGTGTCTCTGACAGAACTACAGATCTCTTTTTAATCACAGGATTTGTTTTATGGTAACTACTTTAAACATCCTCTCCTGGTATTCTCTCTCTTCTTTGACCAGATGATTAGGGAGTTATGTCCTTGCATGAGCTGACGTTATTGTGAGCCTGACCTGTTTTTAAAGATTTATGTCTTCAATGTGAATAAATAGAATTCAGGCCACAGCAGGGAAATCACAGTGGTGAGATAAACAGGAGGAAGATTGCAAGACTGTTTAGGAAGGAACACACACAATTCATTGTCTATATTGTCCCAGTCCCTGCTGTTTGACACAAAGATCTGGTGCCAAAGACAGAGCCTAGAGAAGCTACGTGTCAGTTGTTTTACATCTTGAACAGAAACAGAGTCTGGATGACAGTAATGTGGAAGACATCCACTTTATTTGGCAGCCTCAGATGGCTGAAGCCTCATATTATCTTCAGCTAAACCTCTGAACGGGTTTTCCTGTGAGCCTGTCTGCACCAAAATGGAAAGCCAGATTTGTTGTTCGGTCCTCAGAGTTTATGATGCAAGTGATTACCAAGAGGGAAGAAAGAGGAAACAAAATCGGAGCTGCGGTGTAAAAGAGATACAAATGGGAGGCGAAAGAATGAGGAGGGAAAAAAAGGCAATGTAGTATCCTAAAACACCTCGGGAACATCAACGTGAATTTATGCACGTTTGCGTGACAGTTCCAAAACTTGTCTCTTGATAAAATATGTCACCCCTATCCCAATATTTATGACATTTACTTAGTTCTCCTGCCAGTCTTGTTTCCAGAGAGAACAAGCTGAGGGGAAAAATCTTGTATTTCCCATTTTCATGGATTTGTTGAAGTTGAAGGAATAGTTTGACATTTTGGGAAATGAGATGCATGCTAATAGTCTAGGCTACAGTGTGCAGCGGTTGGCTTCGCTTAGCACCAAATCTGGAAAGCGGGACCAACAGCTAGATTGGCTCGGCCCAAAGAAAACAAAACATATCTACGAGGACCTCTGAAACGTTTTATCTGTAGAAAAACATGTATTTAGATGAAGGACATCAGAATAGCCACCTATCTGATACTGAGCTCATCTGACACTTTATTCCATGCACCTCCACCGCACTTCGCACATGCCAAGATACTCAAATGTTCTATTACTTCATTATTATCCGGCACCCTCGCAGATACAAATACATCATCGGAAAAGTCGATGCCAGTGGAAGCCAAGGCCAGGAGTGGGTTTTCTTGATAATCAAAACACAACGCTGGCAGCGGTATCCACCTTTTGACAAGTTTATTGGTTTGGAAGTAATTGTTCTCTATGTTAACTTTCCAACACGGTGGCCCCTATTGTTGAGTTCAGAGATATGATTCCATCATAATAAAGTTATATTAGCGCTGCTCTGATGTGACTTTTATCGTTCCAAAACAGTTTTCTCTACTTTTCAGCAATGGTCCCATAGACGTCTTTACAAAGGGGGAGATGGTGACCGTTAAAGTAATAATCTTTATTTATTGAGCAATTTTCTAAACCCACAATGCGTCACACAGGGCAACAGCTTCAAGCCGATCATAAAAACAAATAAGCAAATCAAATAAATAAAACTAATTACAGTGTCACCAGCAAAAGGGCAGTGATCATAAATCAATTAAAATCAGGAACAGATTTCTGGAAATATGATTATTCACTTTCATGCCGAGAGTTAGATGAGAAGATCGATAGCAGTCGGTAAAGCAAAGCTTAATGCTTCTACTGGCTTCAGCCCCTTTTAACACAAAAACATATGAGTGGTATTATTCTTCATATTTAACTCCTGGCAACAATGCAAATGAACATATTTTCCCAAATGTCAAACTGTTCCTTTTGATAAAACCATCCATTTTCGTCCAAAAGCATTCAACAGATCATGTTACTCTAGGGACCATGTATGTCACCGCTGCACTGAGCTAAATAAATGCTTCAATGTCTCAACTGTTTCAATGTTAATTCCTTGTCTTTATAAAATAAGACCAAGATCCATGATGCAAACAGCCAAGTAATGATTTGGTTTCTCTGTTGTCTTTCTGGGCTTTTCCTTTTTCTCTCTTTCATCTCTGTTCAGAAAAAGTAACCAGTGCCAGCGTTCAGAGTGAAAATAACAATGTGTTGTTGCCAAGATACTGCACAGCGCTATAGCCTACGGCACTGACACTACATTTTACAACTATGGAAGGTTATCAGGGCAGAAATTTCCTGGACAGGGTTGAAAGTAAAAGTATATAGCTGATATTAAGAATAATAAAAAAAAGACCAAAACTGAGTATTTCCTGTACCCAAAACCTAATATAATTTACCGTCTTCCTCTTTTTCTCTAATCAGATGAACGGGGGTACTGGATTTTATCTTGGCAAACATCTCTTGCTACTAAATGTCTTGCTGCTAAATATGCACCAAAATAGTTCCAAACAAATATACTATTTACTCCATTGTTCTTTAAACAGGGTCATAGCTACCATAAAGGATGCAGAGGTCATGACCTCAGAATTTTTTTCCTTAAGTCTTGTTTCATTTTTAAATTTTTCCCCTAAGATTACATTTTAGAAAGAAGAAATATTAATAAAAAGCCGAAAAAACAGATACATAAAACCTAACTAATTATCATGACACCAACCAGGGAAACCTGTAACACTGTAAAAGTAGCCTAAGATAAAATGTAACTATATATATATATATATATATATATATATATATATATATATATATATATATATATATATATATATATATATATATATATATATATATATATATATATATATATATATATATATATATATATATATATATATATATATAATTTAGCTTTTGGTTTAATACCATACCAATAGGATTAGGGCCACACTACAGAGGTCACAGTTGTCTCTAAGTGAGCTCTGATACCATTACCCATAAACCACAATTAATTTCCAGCTCTGTATTTTATTCTGTGACTCCACTAGAGTAGCTTTGCATGATTCACTGTTCAAAAACCTTATTTATCTTATATTGACATGCATCCCCTCGGGCATGAGGGGATGTATAAAGGCATGGCATTCTCTCTTGCACCATCAACACATTAGTCTGCTGGAGATCTGTAGCTCATTGTCTGTGTTCAGCGGCTAATGAAAAGGTTCTATGTTCTTACCACATAAGAGTAACATCAGTGTGAGGTGCATTCCATGTGTGTGACAGGAGTGTGTTCTTTCAACAACTATAAGGTGCATAGGTAGACTGTGTTATCGTCACAGACATTCAACCTGCCTGCTTTTTGTTGTGCAGTGCTTTTAGACAGCTGTGTGACCACAAGTCCTTTTCCCCACCAGCTCTTTTTCATTGGTTTTTATTTGTAAAAGCCACAGACAGATGTAAGGAGTGGCCACTAGCATTGATTTACGAAACAATAAAACAAAAACAACAAGGACTGTGCCGGACTATGATGATCTATTCTGTGAGTATAAATTGTGTCCACCCCATAGCAGCATAAATATAACTGGGTCTTATCATTTAGGAAAGACCACGTAGGTGAGGAGAGTTTGAAACCGTAACGCACCGCTCACAGGAATACCTGAAGAACATCGTCATCGGCTGCAGCTGCTAGTTTAATCTAGAAAAAATAAATATGACCTTATAACATCTGTGATGAGGTCATTTCATTGACTTCCAATAAAAATTGAGAATTGATTCTAAAATTTTAACGCTCATTTTTAGAGTCAGGCCTTACATGGCCTGACTCTCTAAAAGTGAAACTACTCTTTTCTATGTTCCAAGATGCTGGAACAACCCAAACATGTTGTGCAATGCTGTTCTCTTTAAAAACAAAAATGTGAAAGCTGCTCCTTTGAGTAGTCTCATTAATTTTATTCCTACTTTTTAAAAAAAATAAAAAAAATTAATAACTCATGCATTAACATTTTTTTTACTCATGATTTTCTGGTTTTAATTCCTACTTATTAAATCTTTTATGGGTTTTTTTAACTTGTATTATTTATATATATATATTTTGCATTTGCAGTTTCTATGGTGGCTCACACTCTGTCAAACACATTGTCCTCCATGTGGAATAAAATCTGCCATATCAGTAGTTTTGCTCGCTCCCTTGCTGGGTGATGCTGCACTGCATTCGTAGGAAAACCACCCCACTGCACCAACACAGCGCTCTCTAGCATTAGGAGGTTGCCTTGTTTTTTGTGATGCAATTGAAATCTCTCTTGTCTGAACCAAAGATATGCTGCACACAGTAAGAAATGACATCATCACAATAGTTTAAATAGTAAACACACAATAAAATAAAGCATGGCAAGCTGTTGCATAACATAAAGCAGACATGCCCCTGCATGCGAGCCTAGTGGAAACTGTTTTGGTTTATTATGTCTCTCTCTCACACAGCTCATTTATAGACCTGAGAAAAGCTGACAAGTTGACTTATTTCTCTTTACCATGTGTTAGATGAAGGTGGAATATGTGCGTATACCCTGCTGGAATTCATCCCCATATGTCTTTGGGCTATTTAGTAGTGCTTCTCAGTTGCTGTTATCCATCAAAGTCAATCAGCCTTGGCCCGACTTTTGGCAAAAGCACTTGTTGCGAATAATTATTAACATTTGTTCAAAATGGTTAGAGTACCACACAGGTAGAGCATGGCAACTCCGGAGGTGTTTGGTAAGTTAACAGCCAACTTACAGCAACTTACTGCAGGACGCTGTATGTCAAAACTGAGCTGGTGCTCCGTGCAAGTTATAACAAATGTGAGGGACTGTTTCACAAATGCTGCTTGACCCAGGCGGATGAACTCTCGCCTTTGAGCTCGGTCAATTTGACATTTCTTCTCATTCCATTTTCTCTGTCACTTGGCTCCGTTTCCATTTGTTCCCTATGCTGTCCAGTCTACGACTACAAAACAATGTGGACGTACAGGCTGTAGCTCTGGAAGAAAGATGTCAGTCTAATCTTCATGTTCCTGATAGTCGTTACTTTTTTTTATGACCTCCGCCAAGGAGGTTGTATTTTTGCCAACATTTGTCTGTTTGTTAGCAAGATAACTCGAAAACTTCCAGACAGATTTTAGTCAAACTTTCAGCGAATGTTGGTAATGGTACCATGAACAGGTGATTAAATTTTAGTAATGATCTGGAAAAAATCCTGGTTTCTGGATAGCTTTGAATTTTCTGTTGTTTTTGCGGTAAATGGACCTTTAAACAGGCGCTTGTTTGGGGCCAACTGGTGGTGATATCTTGTACCTGCAGCGTATATGACAACAATGTGGTGTGGGAGTCACAATGTGCTTGATGGAGGTCGGCCCTCTCAGAGTGCTTTTCTAGTTTATTTAACTTCCATTGGAAATCACTTGAGGGACAAGATTTATACACACATAAATATACACGGCGACCAGCAGATGTGGAGTAAACAGAAACAGAAGTACTTTCTTCTGCGCTCGTGTTTGCTGTCCATACGCCTGCAAATATAAACACAACAACAAGGCATAAGCACACAAACATGACGGAAGTGATGTTAGAGCCAGTACTTGTCTTCCAAGGCCTTATCGGAACTGGGAAGTGGGAATTGAAAATGAATGAAAAAAACATATCTGGATTTTTTTTTTTTTTTTTTTTTTTTTTTAAAAAAAAAAGGAAAAAGAAAATCATCACATCTTGAAAAGCCATAACAAAGAGAAGTCATACATGGAAAAAATCGTAGTTCTCAGTTTCCCAAGGAGGCGTCCAAGGCGATATTTTACTTAACGTCTAATTAATCACCGCGTTAAAAAACACCCTACATCGCGGAGCGCGGGGATGTTGCGAAAGGGCAGGCGTGACTCTTCTCGGGCTGATTTGCTGAGCCCCACATTTCTGGATGGAAAAGTCACATCACAACAAGGAGCTGCCTGGGCTGGCTGGTTGAGGAAAGACCACGGCCAAAAAATCAGAAGCACATGGAAGGGACAAAGGAAGCACAACAACAAAAAAACAAAAAAAATGCTTGGTAGCAAAGTTAGCCTTAGTGGACCTGTTAACATTAGCTTTCACACATCTAATACTTACCATACAGTTTTACAACGGATTGTGACTTTCTTGACTTGCAAAATTTAAAAATGTTTTAAATCGAGAAACATCATGTGTGTATCTCATGGCACACTTTAAAAACTTATTTGCATCTTGTACCTATTTTCTGTAAGAATGTCCCATTGTGTCCACCAGTAGTGGAGCTAATTAGGGTGCTTTCACACCGCTAGTTTGTTTATTTGGTCCCCACCAGTCAATAAAGTTTTTACAATGTAGTATATACACTTCAGTGTAGTCCGCTTTCACACCTGAAAACAAGCCAAAATTGGTCTGAATGACATTTTGTTCATGTTTATCTTCATATAAACAGGAAATGAAATAATTTGTATCCCCTAATTATCCTATAATTGGTATCGGACTAGTTCTTTTGGACTGCTCCTTTAGCAAATGAAAACATGTAACCTAATGCATAACCATGGCTTCGTTTCTTACCCCAGTAACTTTGATAAGACGTTAAACATCTGATTTGCCCATTCCTCATCTACAATGTGACATTAATTAAAGGGATGGTGTGTAACCTTTCAGAAATTCCTTCTCAAGTGAGTTGCAGCCAACATGCCGTTGCTCACATGCGCGCACACGTGCGGGATCATTGCATCCAGGTGATTTGGTGGTGTTTTCCACCTTACTCATCTAATAACACGAAAAAATCTCTAACATTGTGTTTTGCAACCTGCATAAACAAAATGCAACATGTTTCTTTCTCTTTCTGCACAAACACGCAGAGCAAACACAGAAAGGCTGCTGCTGCCCTGCGGGAACTGACTGTTGTGTTGTGAAACGTCTGCTTATTGCACCTGTGGACTAATGTTACCATCAGGAGAAACAAAACGGGGTAAGCTACATCCTGTTAACATCGCTCCTCAATATACAGAATAATCATTTAATCATTACCCATTAACACACACACAGACACACAGACTATATTGTTTAAACCAGAGTCTGATCCATAATTAGGTCTGTCTCATGTCGCAAATTAGGTGTTAAATAAATGACATCATGTTGATTGCAAGCACCATTTCTTCCTCGTTCAGGGATGTTTTTTTTTTTTATTGTGTGGGTGTTTACAAGAAAACTTCCTCCTGAATCCAGTTTAAATATGAAAGTGATTAGATCGTGGTGTATGTGTGGGAGAGAGAGAAAGAGAGACTGCATCTGCATTGCAGACTGCTGACATGTGCCTTCGCAAATGTGCATGCTCTTGGGTCTGAATGGATGCATATGCGTCCAGACTACTGTGCTGTAAAGTCAACCATTGATCATGATGGAGATGACATAAGGTTTGTCTCAGTCAGTGTGTGCGCGCCTGTGTTTATCAAAGCCCCTGCAGAGTGCTGAGGCCCTTCACGGTGCCCTGGTTGGTAAACCGCTGCAGCAGATGTGTGGGGATGAGGTCACTCACGTGCTGCCTGATGCTGAATCACATCACATGGACACGGAGCAACAGAGGGAGGGAGTGGAGAGAGAACGGGGAGCAAAGAAGGTAGGAAGGTAGGATGAAGAATTACCTGTGACAGCAGTTGTTGAAAGTATACTTGTTTTGAAATGAGCTGCGCCAGAGAAGGACCTTACATCCAGAATCCTTAACCTGATAAAACCCAAGGACCCCAAATATCAGAGCAGGATATATTTTGTGCAATGGGTAAACACAGGCTTGCCTGTATGGAATCATTACAGCCAATACATAAATTGCATGAGAAAATCAGCTAGAACACTAAATAAAGTATGTTTTATCTATAGTAAGCATAATTCAGGGCGACACGGTGGAGCAGGGGTTAGTGCTGTTGCCTCACAGCAAGAAGGTCACAGGTTCAAGACCTCCTTGGTCCTGGGTCTGGAACCTTTCTGTGTGGAGTTTGCATGTTCTCCCCGTGTCTGCGTGGGTTTTCACCGGGTACTCCGGCTTCCTCCCACAGTCCAAAAACATGCTGCGGTTAATTGGCGACTCTAAATTGCCCGTAGGTGTGAGTGTGTGAGTGAATGGTGTGTGTGCCCCACGATTGGCTGGCGACCATCTGGGGTGTATCCCTGCCTCTCGCCGTAACGCGCTGGGATTGGCTCCAGCAGACCCCTGTGACCCTAATGAGGAATAAGCAGGTATAGAAAATAACTGACTGAAGCACAATTCAGTCTGGTACATAAAAAAGGTCAAATGGCAGACTAGGTGTCAAAATGGCAAAAATAGAGTCTGACTGGTTAAAACAGTTATAAAAAGTAACAAGGAAGAAACAAGACTGTGAGTTCAAACCGGACTCTGGTCTATGGCAGTGTTTTTCCCCTGTCCTGTAGGTTTTAAATGGTTAATGACTGTAATATTCATTCATCTTCTATACCCGCTTAGGGGTCTGCAGGAGCCAATCCCAGCGCATTACAGACGAGAGGCAGGATACACCCCACATGCAAACTCTACACAGAAAGGTCCCGGACCCAGAACCAAGGAGGTCTTGAACCTGCGACGTTCTTGCTGTGAGGCTATCCCCTAATTGTAATATGTGAATAGATATTGCAGTCTGGACTCATGTGTCAAGTGGTGGATGGACTGATATTGCCATCAGAGCCATATAAGAGCTACAAATGTAAGGGTGTTTTTTCACGCTTTGTCCCTTGCAGCCCTCCACGCGTGCTCAGAGCGATTAGTCAGCATATCTTTGCGCATACACGAACGCTCCGAAGGAACTCGGAACCCTCACCAGAGCTGAAGTAGACCAGAAAAATAAAGTGAATTCAAGTGAACTGACAATTTGAACTCAAAAAGAGTAAAGAAGGTCCACTTTACGGTGACTGAGTACAGTTCTTTTAGAAGGAGAAAAACACCCTAAGAATGAGAAACGGGCCCAGACAGACTGAAAGACTGAAATGAATTAAAGGAATTAACACAGGCAAGGAGGCTTTGTTAAATGGAGGGAAAGCAGTGACAAAGAGGGGGAGTGTGAAACTAGCTGGGACAGCGGGAAAAATGCTTTGAGGGCTAAGTCTTTCTAACCTTCTACGGGTCTGACTGCCAATATTGCATCTGTTTCTGAATACAGCAGTGACTATGGAAAATCCCCTGGCAGAGTGAATCTCCATCACACACATGCACACAAACATGCGTATCTGCGTTTCAATCTCATTCATAACTGCCTAGAACTTCCACCTAGGCCCCCCCCTCCCCCTCAGGCTTGCCCCTTCATGTCACTTGATTTTATCCAGACATGCTCTCCCACCACATCTTCTCCGACCTCACATGCCTTCCTCCCTCCTTACCCAGGAGCGACCGACACATCATGCCACTCGAAGAGTTTAAATTGAAGTATAATCAAAAGCAGGTTCTCATTACGGCTGCCGAAGTCTAGACTTTTCCTAATTCCCGCTTTTGGACACTTTTTTTCTGTGTTTTTCAAACTGGACTCCGTGACCGCCTGTGGCAGGTGAGTCAAGACGAACAGAGGAAATAAGTTCCTCCTCTTGACCGAAAACAAACTCCCGTCGATGTCGTCGTTGGAAAATGTTCTTTTGTCATACTCTCAAAAGGTGAAAATCTACCATTGCAACATTTGACGTAACCAAAAAAGTTGACCTCAAGTCCCCCCCCCCCCCCCCCTTCTCTTTTTCAAAATACCTTCTGTTGTGACCCAGTCACTTTTTCCATGCCGGTTTCTGCTCCTATTTTTCCATGTGGAGATGTGTTTAGACACAATGAAATATAACAGACCAGAATGATGAATGGATTCTGATGGATTCCTGCTAAAATACAGACAGCCGTCTTTTCTGTCCAGCATGATCTCATTACGTATGAAATATGATGTCAGCATTTCAAATTAAAATAACCTCTCATGATCATTCAATCCTACTATACGTTGGGATTTTGCAAAGGCAAATGTTTGATCTCGAAGAGGTTTCCCCAGAAAATTAGTGAGAAGTCCAACTTCACATCTCTCTTTTACAGTGTTCACAACTTTAAAGGTACAATATGTAGTTTCTGGCAGCATCTAGTGGTGATTGCAATCAACTGAGTAGGAGAACCTATGGTGGCTGTGAAAAAAAAACCAAAACACATTAATACAGAGCTTTTTCCATCCTGGTAGAAACTTCCTGGAGGGGGAGGTTTCACATCCTGAACGAGACGTCGTCAATACCAAACCGCAAACTGTATTTCTAGATTCAGTAATGGTTATATAACTTGAGACAAGGGGGTATGAATAGTTTCTCTTTTAGGAAAACTCACTAAACTTCAGAACGTTGTGCGCTTCAACAGTGAAATATTGACGAACACATGAAGACCATAAAGACAAAGGTCTGTGTGACTCATCATCTCGCCTCTCCTGAATCTGTCAAAGGGCCTGTTTTCCAAAAAGTGTTATGAGGAGATTCTCCTTCATTACACCTCCCCGGGGAGAAAATGTCTGCTGCTGTTGCTGCTGCTATTGCTGCTAACACGGCCAGCTTTCCACTGTGTACTGGTAAAGGTTAAGAGGGAAAAAAACTGCAGACGCAGCTCGATGCCTTGGCATATACGGAGCTGTTCGCAGAACGTATGTCTTGTTCTGTCTCGCATGCGCTCGAGAACGCAGCAAATCAAATCTGTATATCGGCCGATATCGGTTTGCTGCGGATACATCTGTACTGGAGTATGAATTCCAGCGCAAAAATGCCAAACATGCTATTGAGGTCGCCAAACCGAACACAGCAGAGACCGGGGAGTGGCAATAATAGACTGTTCCTTCCAAAACCACAATAGTAGAAAAAAATAAAATAAAATGGCCAGGGCATTGTCAACTTCAATATACCATCTCATCGCAGAATGTTTGATATATATATTGCAACCAGAGCATGTGGTTTAACAGTGTTCTTTGCCAGAACTTAGTCGCAAGCTTTGATCTATTTAAAGATTCCCTCCAAACATGTGTTAGTTACATACTGTATATGAAAAAGTCTACTTTGAATAATAATTAGTTTGATATGGTTTTTTTTCTGTAAAAAGCATTATTCTTAATCTAAATCATTAAAATTACATGTCCTCTTTTTCCCCTTGTTCAAAAAAAAAAGCCCAGAATCTAGAAATATGCAAATACATTTCCGTTCAAACTGAACACAAGATGTCTCCTGCTTCCCTGTAAAGTTATTTCTTAGTGTTTGTGCACTGGAGGCTTCAAGCTTCCACATTTTTTTTTTTAAATTCAATATCAAACCAGGATCGGCTTCCAAACTATTTTTGACACCACAAATCATGCCATTGGTCCTTAAAAGCGTATTTTCAATGAACACAGAGAAATGTTTTACTTTAGTGAAAGAATGTGAAAACGACCTTTTAGTGACAAACTCTGCACAGTGAAGCTCAAACATTCAACTGTAGGATAATAAGAAAACACATTTTCTAAGTAAAGGGGAACTTTAAAGTTTCATTTCACTGGACTAAATTTGGAGCCAGTGCGAAAATTACCAGGAGAACACCTATTAGAGGCTCTGAATGTAGTGATTGAGACCACAATGAGTCATTTAAAAGAGTTCGTATGGTCCACAGCAGGGAAATGTGCTATTAGCGCTCAACTAGGAGCAGATAGCATGTTGCTGCAGCTGAGGTGTGTGTGTTGCTCCTGTTGCTCGACAGGTTAAGGAAAAAAAAGCTGTAGAACTGACATTGGCTTGATTTAAGCAGCTTCACGCCACACATTTAGGTTTATTTAAGGCATTCAAGCCGTTTTTTGGACATTTTCAAATCGCATATAGGACAATGTTATTGATAAGATAATGTCATTTATTCTTAGATATTTCTTTACTCCGTGCTTCGCCATTTCAGAGCGAGTGCCAAAGATTCCATTAACGTCAAATCATTTCTTCGACGTCGACATATGTGCAAATGCATAGTGCTATCTATGCTACCAGAGCCAAAAGACATCGACATTGTTCTTTACACAATGGCCTAGAAACAGATGTACTGTAAACACAGGCCGCTCAGAGCCACAGAAGAGGTCCAGTCTGTGAGGTAATAAACCCAAACTCTGTCTAAATATACTTTATTCAACACAAAAGCTCCATGAATGAGGATGGAAAGTACAATTTTCGTCCTTTCGCTCCAAAAATAAGAAACCATTTCCGACGACTGCTAGAGTCATAAACGTGTGATTCGAATACCAGCGATCACTCCTGCGTCTCCTATACATGCTCGTTATTTAGGAACACTAAATCTATTTAGATTTCCTTGTGTTTTCTTTGCAACAACTTAAAGCACATGGCGTTTTATGGCTCCTGAGAGCGAGAGGAGGAACAAAGAAGCCTCCTCTTTTTGCTACTGTCTGTCATCTCCAGTGAAAGGGAAACCGGGATACCTGGAAACGAAGGAGGAAAAATATGATTTTTTTTTTTTTTTTTTATGTGAAAGTAGTGATGGATGCAAATTGTTGCAAGAGGCCACCTGGAGAGCTCTGTGATCCGATTTTAAACATGACCATCACGTAGCTCGATTGTTTTTTCAGCTCGGCCCGATGGGAGCGGCGGGAAGCCAGGATGGGTGGCTCCGTCCCAGACAGGAAGACAAGGCTGCCGCACATGAAGGCACCTTATTGCATTATAATACTCCCGTCTTTGGGCACCGTCCAGATGCTCTCCGCTGATTTTCAGCCTCTTCCCCTCCTAACATCCTGAGCGCCTCGCCAAAGAGCATCTGCTGAGCTCCGACTCTTTCCCCCAAAAGGGATGAGAGCAGACGGCCAAAGTTTGACAGAAAAACTTATCCGCTCCTTTGATTAAATCCAATCGGATTGTTGACTCAAAATCAAAAAACAGGCCTAATTGCCAAGATGAACAGTAGAAAAAAAAACGGAGGGGATGGAAATGAAGAAAGCATATACAGGCAGAAAATATTTTCCCTTGAAACAAGGTGTCTGGGTTCTTTGTCGCTAACTCGCCCGCCTGTAAACTGACCCTCGATCTCATTCAGAGGTCTTCATAAATCTCTGCAATTATTGTTCGTTTCATAGATTCGGGCTTCCGACGTGTACAGCACGTGTCCTTGTGTGAGCTACGTTTTGGCAGTTGGGAGGGTGCTTAATCTTTAAAAGAAAAGTCAGTGATCTCCGTGTGGATTTGTCAGACTTGGATCAATCCCACATAAACCCAAATGACCCCGGCCGAGCAGTGATTTATCGCACTCCGCTGCCTAAACGATGTCCGCGCGCCTTTTTCAACCGACTCCTCATAACTGCAAAGATTAAACCGGACACGGCCACGCCCTCTTGTTAAAACAAGCTTTTCCTTTCTCTTACTTTTCCCAGATACAGAACTGTTAAATGCTCAGTTACAGCAGATGAAATGCACAGTAGATTAGATAGGACTTTATTAATCCCTTTGGGAGGTTCCTCTGGGAAACTGAAGCTCCAACACATCACATACTGCACTGTTATAAAACTATAGACACACAAACATGAGAAATATGTAAATACCCAAGTACCAACACACAATAAAAGTAAATGCCTATACACACCTTGCTGGTTATTGTAAAGGTAGATAAAAGTAGATAATTGCACATGGAATTATTGGAAATAAAGAAAAATTACACATGGTTACCTATTCTGTGTACATTATGAATTCTATAAATCTGTATGTTCCTGACCTCGATTTCAAGGTCTTATGGATGCTTTTTCTGACTGTCTGGTCTTTTCAGCGCCCATGATGAATCAATCACCCCGTCAGGCAGAGGACCCACAAACCTCCGTTTGGTTCCTGGCTCCCGGCACCCGGCGGAGAGCTCCTCCTCCAACAGCTCTCACAATTCAGGCCCAGACCCAAACGGGTGCCCTAAATGTAGTTCCAACACTCCTGGCGACTGCCAGGAACAACGGACAAACAACCAAAAAAAAAAAAAGGTGGAAATTTTTACCTCCTGAAAGTTGATGTTTATTAATGGCTTTTCAGTCCAAATGGGACAATGTGGGACAGGCGTTTGCAGAGGGTGGAAAAAGCACATATTAAATATTAGCAGCAAAACACACTGAAAGTTATAAACTATAAAAGTGCTCAATTTTTCACAACATATGACATCATTAGATGATAAATACCGAAGTATCAGTGTAAGAGGAGCGTGTTAGTGCTGTAGCTGCTGGAGGCGGAGCTACTTACAGCTACTTTATAAACACTAACCTAGTTTAGTCCAGTGGTTCCCAACCTAAGGTTCGGGCTCCTCCAACAGGTCACCAGAAAAATCAATGAGATGAATAATAGGAGGGGAAAGAGAAACAAACATAGCAAATTCTGATACATAAATCTGTTTTCACTTTTTCTCAAACTTTGAGCTTCGGACAAATATTGGATCATTTGAAATGTGAAATTTGAAAAAACAGAAACCATGTGATGATAAAGCTGCAAAGGCCTGGGAAAGACCGAAGACAAAGAGTTATATGACAAGCATGCATAGCTTGGATATCAGGTTTGCTCGGAAGTAAATGAAATTTATTGATGTGACCTGAACTGCTACTATTTCATCCATTCATCAATACAGCCATCTGTTGAATATCTGTTTGAAAAAATCCAACATTTCCCCAGGTTTGGATGTTTTTCTCCCTCTTTTTGCCGGCCAAGTTTATATTTGAACATTTGGTACAACATAAACTAAATAATTTGAATCAGTAGAGAACAGTAAGGGACGGGCACGCACTCTCACCACTTATTCCCTGACAATGAAAGTAGGGATATGAAAATAAAAAGCCACATGCGAGTCTTTTCGCATACTTGTGTGCAACCGCAGAGAAACCGCAACCAACAGCAGAGTTTGTATTTCCTCTGAAGTGTGTGTGTGTGTGTATCCGTGCATGTTGGAGGAAAGCTAAACCAAACAGCCCACTTCGTTGCAATCGAAAGTTCTTCCTGGAACCGATCAACTATTAAGAATGTGTTAAAACAACATGTAAGATATCTAGGAATGCAGCCACCGTTTTAGGGCAAACTTCTGATAGAGACCGAAAAATGTGACGAACAGATATCACTTTCGTATTATTGCAAGAAAAAGTAGCTTTAGTTGCAGTTTTTTAAGAAAAAGTACCCCAGAGAGACTAGCGACGAGTTAAACTCTGTGACTTAGATATTTCCCCAATATTTTCCTTTCTTCCCTTCCAAAGGTTAAAAGAAACTCTATCCTGAGCGGGTTTCATCTATTTTTTTTTTATGAGTTGTGGAAGAGGGAAATAATTTTTTGGCACGCCGTAATTTTTAGAGCAAAAGTAGGCCACTTGTAGACAAACCATCATCTCATAAAGGAGGCGGGTTCTGCTTAGGCTGGCAACATCTGCCAGATGAAATGAATCAAGTTTTGTGTGCCTGTCTTCGAGGCGCTGATACATTTGAGGAAATTCTACGCTGCTCATTCCAAAAGCAATCTGGAGCCAGGTGTCATTAGGATCCCTGTGCCTCCACACCCTTTCTGCTGCAGCTGCTTTCCGCTACATCAGTAGCACGTCGATCTGTACGAGTTCCGAAAATCAGTCGGATTCAGAGATCAATAGGGTCGACCCGCGGCCACATGTAATAATTTATTAATGCGGCTAATTAAAGACACGCATTTCAATACTGCCACAGGGTGCTTTATTCCAGGGTTCTGATTGGAGCCTTGATGTCACGTGCTTGGACTCAAGAGTGTTCACTCAAACCCAATTCACCTCTACATCAGAGATCTCTGGAATGTGACATTCCCATTGGCAGAATGATCCGTTCTAATCACTGACAGGAAGAAAAGGAGCAACTTGGATGACCCGAGATGAACCAGCTGGAAGCGGTTTGCAAAGCTGAACCTGTGCTGAATATCATTTTGTGAATAACCATCTTTGTTAAACATTCAAACAAACACAAAAAAGTCACACAGTGTATGTCTTAAATGTCTTAAAGTAGTGCAAATCACAAATAAAGGATACAAATCTGTAGCTTTTGAGTCCATGGATCAGCTATCAATTTCTTCTATATATATAAAATTTAAATGCACATGTATAGAATGTATATTTATAATGTATTTTATGTGTTTTTGTAATGTATACAGGGATGTTCAGGACTATTTTTTACTAAATAATGTAATGAAGTTCTTACATCCATTTTTTTTTACCTTTTAAATGCAAATAAGATTTCTTGCAAAAACTATATGGGTCTTACAGCTCAACAAACCAAAGAACATTTACAGAGAAAAAACCTTGGAGAGCACTGCCCTCTTTTGGCAACACCGTAACCAAGCAGAGCAGATCATAGACTACGTTGTATAACTGAAAACCAATGTTAACCCAGACAGGTTCAAGAGGTAGAGGGGATAGAGTCCACAGTACCAGTTGTGCCATTTCCCCCCCCAAACAGAACTATTTGCACATCTCATTAACTACAATTGCCTTTATCAGCAAGCTGAGAACTATTAGGCAAAAGAATTCTTTGAAGTGCACTGGTTCCTTGAATTCTAATAGTCTTACATGCTTCATCAAATATGGGAATAGGAAAAAATCTAAATGCACTTTAACAAGCCTCCAAAAACTGTACTTATAAAGTACTCCCACACACAGTCCATACTTTTAATTAGGTTGAAGGTATTATAAACCTTTAGTGCTCAGACATTCCTCAGGTTTCACTTTTACAGCTTTCTTGCTTCTTCTACAGACCAGTCTATTGTTCAGGTGTGCATAAGCTTTTCTAATTAAGACTAATACATTATAAACAGGTTAGAACCCCAACTCTACAGTGCATGTAGCAACCAGAATTCCTGAGAATAGGATCTTCATACGGTATCTATTGCATATATGAAATTAATAACACAGCAACAAGGTTGTACAATTTAAATCCTATAATTTTATTATATTACATCAAAAACAGACTGCAATAACATTGATTTTAGAGTGACAAATCTCACTGAATATACTCTGGTTATGTGACACCTAGCCTGATTAACAGTAGCCCTCCTCGATATGAGGTGGCCATTTTTTGTGCGCTTTGCAAAACCATGGAGGTTGGGAGCAGATCTGGAAGTAAAAAGCACTTGCAAATAAAACTTAGCGTTTGTTTGGGCCTGTGCAGGTGCTAGACAATGCAACCTGCACCGATCTACCACGTATTTTGAAGTTAATTTAATCAACTTTAATGCAACTGATCCATCTGAAAGTCTGAATTATCTACAGTCTGAATCCAAACGTCACCACTTCAACTCCATGCAAGGTCACCAATAGTTATTTGCAATTACTATTTAATCCAAGTCCAGAACAGCGTGGTGAATGTGGATGTCTGAAGATCAGAGTCTACTTTTTGGCGGTCTGGAGACGCTCGCTAACATTCTCCCAGTTGATGACGTTCCAGATCGCTTTAACATAGTCTGGCCGCACGTTCTTGTACTGAAGGTAGTAGGCGTGCTCCCATACGTCGATACCAAGAAGGGGGATGAGACCTGAGGGTCCGATAAAGGAGAATTACCGTATAATTCTTATGATACGACCATCCGATAAGGGGGAGGGGTCTGTGTGTGTGGGGGGGGGGGTGTCATGTAGACAGAAGACACTGACCTGTGGTCCCGTGCAGAGGATCCTGATTAGCACAGGCAGCGATACGGAGCCTTCCGCTCTCTTTGTCGTAGCCCAGCCAGCCCCAGCCTGAGCCCTGCACTGCCACCGTGGCAGCAGACATCTTCTCCTTCATCTTCTGGAAGGAGCCAAAGTCCCGCTTGATGGCCTCCATCAACTCCCCTACAAGCAAAGACAGACAGGTGCTACTTTAAGGACGATGCTACGCAGCAAAAGGGGAGGACAGAAAGCTTTCTCAATAAACTAGATTTGCACGTTTAGTCTGTTTACCACATATCTGGAGGAGGCTCATGTCACTTAAACACACTGAGGAGTCATTAATCCTAGATCATTAATCCCTTTACACCACAAGGGGGCAGAGAAACTCTATAAAACAATGGCAGGGACTCATTTAGCCCTGACATATTACATCAGCAAAATCAACATAGAAGCACAGTGCAGCCATGTTTCTGACCACTTGAATCCAATACCGACTTTTAGCTCCGGTGGTGTCCAACGATTCACTTGCGCTCTTGTTTTTTGTTGTGAAAGTAGTATATTCAGCGTATCCAAGTATGGGAATGGAAGCCTACACTATGTTGTGCATTGTTGTTCGGTGAGGACAATAAGACTCAACTGTAAAGTCTTTGTGAGGACTAATAACACAGAACAACGAGAGACACAGAGCTGCAGAGTTCGCTGATCAGTCACAAGCAAGCTGTTAGACGGGTTTAGTGTGTCCTCCTTACCTTGGGGCTCACCTCCACCATTTGGAGAAAGGTTTGTCCAGAAGATGGTGTGGTTAATGTGGCCTCCTCCATTAAACTTCAACGCGGGCTGAAGGGCAACCTGTGATGTCACATCCCCTAAAAAAAACAAATACAGGCAAATAAAGAGGACATAAGGTCTGGGACTGTCACCTTTTGAGCCACAATACAAGGCAGCATGTAGAACAGAAGTTTTCTCACAATACTTGAGGTTAATAATCCTCTAAGATGAACGACTCAATTTTGACATCTTCAGTGATGGGTTCATGTTTGCTTGCGTACCCTTCGCGAGAGCCTCTTGATATTTCTCCTCTGTGACGTTGAGGTTGTTAACATATGTGGCGTGGTGCTTGCTGTGGTGCAGCTGCATGATCTCTGCGTTGATGTGGGGCTCCAGGGCACCATAATCATAAGTCAGGTCAGGGAGCGTGTGCTTCTGCCTTGATGCAGCTGCCTGGTTTATGGTTTGGCTGAGGCTGGCTGCGCACCTGAGACAAGCAGTGACACAATTTCATGAGGAGCTGTTAAGTCTGGCTTTAGAGGACTCAGAAAAGGAAGAAGCATTAACTAAGACACCAGTGTTTCCTGTATTATTAAGTTGCACAACATTATCCCATGATAGCCTGGCACATGGGAGTTTGTAGGTTAAAGTTTCTACAATCTGACCAGCCTTGAGCAAATGGCTATAAATGAATCGATTCCTTGCTGTTGATTCAGGATTAGCCTGTAATAGTGAGTTAGAGGAATGATATTACCTCAATGTAAATAAACGGTATCTAACTATAATAAACATTTTATTCAAATTCTCAATAGGAAGGCCATTAAGATTAGAGCAGGAGAAGACGACTTAAAGTAATTATTTATTTGTGCGCCACAAGCTAAAACAAGTTAGCATCATGGCTAGCTGACTGTTAGCTCTAAACACACCTGTCTCAAGTTCATTAACAACCGCTGTAAGCTAACACGCGTAAGATAACCTCATTCCTCCTTGTGCACTTGGAACAGAGTAATGTCACTCAGCGGGTGTGTTTATGTGTTTTACCTGCGCATATGAGCAACTCTGCAAAGCATGCTGACGATAGCGATCACAGGGCAGACAGGACTGACTGTATAACTGTCCTTGAATGGGGCATTTTTAACCCGGCAGCGCAGGGGACTGTACCATTATCCTCCAGTGAGCGGGGGTGTTGCTGCTGCTATGAGTATGCAGGAATTATGCTGCATTCACGTGCTCCTCGGATGGTCCCATTTCCCTAGTTGAGGAAGTCGTTCTTCCAATTTCTGTCTATGTGCTATTAAATAGTAACGTGGAAACAACATGGATGTTACAACTTAAAAGGTGTTGTAGTTTTTACTCAAAGCTCGTAAAAGACACGTGGATAGCTGTTTCCACTTCTATATTGAGTTTGTCCCAGACTTGTTGCTGCACCAGTACATTCCCTAAAACCACTAAAGTATTGTATGCAATGGCTTAATGCTAATAAATAACTTAATATTATAAAACTAATTTTCTAACTAATCTAAGTCACTCTCGTGAACATGAAGTGACGGCTTGATACCATATTAGGGAATATTTTTCCGATTATTTCGACATCACTGGAATGCAGCGTTAGATAAACCACATCTGTTACAACTGAAGCTCAGCTCCGTTCAGAAAACAGAACACAACGATATATATTGGCATATGATGGAAACATCAAGGTGGATGCAGAGTATAACGCAAATATATTCTGTATTTAACTCTCCCCTCTTGTATTATATGTTACAATTCATCCTTATGGTTGTCCTTTATAATGTACTCACAGTCCATCATAAGTTGTATTACATAACGTTATGTTCATATGTACTTATGTTTATAAAATATATTGTATTTCCTTTTTTAAATCGTACGGAGTTGGGGAAACATATATTATACACAGTCGAATGTAAAACACTTAGCATATTTGTTAATAATTTGTATAAGAAAACAATTATTCATTTAATTTAAGCCTTAATTGTTTTACCTTAATTTTAAGGCTAAACAATTAACAAAATTAACATCTAAGTAAATAACCACGTGAACGTCTCTTCCATCAGAGGCAATGCCAAAGATCGTCTATATTCAAGTGGAATGAATCCCTGAGTAAAAA
This sequence comes from Lepturacanthus savala, assembly GCA_030544235.1. Lineage (NCBI taxonomy): Eukaryota > Metazoa > Chordata > Actinopteri > Scombriformes > Trichiuridae > Lepturacanthus > Lepturacanthus savala. The sequence goes on from CM060477.1 coordinate 11,877,391, forward strand.
AAGTTTTAATTCATTATTATTATTGAATATAATCATTTATCAAATATAAAGAGCATAATTACAGTTCATCGTATGTAATAATAATAATAATAACAAAGAGGAATAATCAACCAATAATACACATCCTAAAAATTCATCAGTTTTGTCCTGGACTAAAACATCATTTCAAAAATCAATGTTAGTATTTCCGCTTATAAATGAAATGATTCAAAATTTAAGGAATTAAAAATGTTGTGAAATGATACTAGTAATAAACACTAATACAGTGCGTGTACAAATGAAAGGTTTTTGCTTGAGTCGAACAGGGCCACAGGCGTGTTGCTCTGAGGTCGCAGTCTCGGTTTGGTCTCCGTAAACCGCAGCAGAGTGAGAGCTCGTCTTGTCTTCCCTCCTCTCTGGTCGCACTCTGCTGCAGCGAGTCTCGGGAGCCGCACGGCCTGTCGGAGCCATTCTGTCCTGCCTTCGCTTCGTCGAGGAAGATGATGATGGCGATTACGCCGGAACTAAACAACAAAATATAAACCCACGGCGATTTTTTTCCTAACGTAATTGCAATTTTGAGTGTTGTAAAGAATCCGCTTCGTCGAGGGAGTTCGCAGAAAACATCGAAAGAAGCGGGTCCGGTAAGTGTTGTGATGGCTGAAGGCCCGATATCTGCAGCCAAGAGCCCGCTAGTTTCAGGAAAAAGGAGCGCAAGGGAGGGAGTCATTTCCTTCACCGCCATTTTGTGATAACAAGGAGCCGAAAACAGAGCCAAGAATTGCATGCTGCCTCTCTTGACATTGTAGAATAACGTGGAGCGAAACACCATAGTATCATAGCGTGAATGTATTTGCCAGCGGGTGCTAAATGTTGTTAGCAGTCGAGTGTTAACCTTAGTTAGCTTATTTCTATTTCTCGCTATCATAGCTACTGACTCCCACTAGCTAACGTTACCATTAGGCTCGGCAGTGCATATTAGCAGGTAATGCAATTCGTTCTCCAGCTACTAGGTAATTAACGTAGTTTCTTTAAATTCCTAACTTCACTTTCAGCGTAGCTTAACACCATTTTGCCAAAATAGTAGTTTTGGAGGCTACTGCCTGTGGGGCCGCCGCGTTAAGTTACTGCGAGAAATGATGCAAATAATTGAATACACGACATCCAGCTGTGTTTAACGACGAGCCTGTATGTTTGTGTTCACTTCCAGAATCCACAATGACCAACGAGGAACCTCTACCCAAGAAGGTGAGTGTACTTTGACGTTTTGAATTTATTCTTTTATTTTGTTTTATTTTTCATATTCAAGTGTGTTTCCTCTTCATCTAATCCCTATTTTTTTGTCTTTCCATCCATCCAGGTTCGCCTCAGTGAATCTGACATGAAGACCATGACCAGGGAGGACTTGTGTCTGAGGTAAATTACAGCTCCACAACTGCAGCTGAATTATGGTTCTATGGAAACTCTGATCTGTTTCGCATAATGCTGACACACATTCTGCTCCTCTTAGGTGGAAACAGCATGAGGCCTATGTCCAGGTCCTGGAGGCTAAATATGCGGAGCTATGTTGTAAGTATACCAGCTGTTACATAACTACATTGCAATAATCACTGTATTTTCGCTGCTTTTGTGGGGAGGGTTTTTCTTCTGATGCGTCTGTTTTCTTGTGTCACCGCCTTTAGCCAACGATGTGCCGGGCCTGAAGGAGTCCGAGGAGAAGCTCAAGCAGCAGCAGCAGGAGTCTGCGCGCCGGGAGAACATCTTGGTTATGCGACTTGCCACCAAGGAGCAAGAAATGCAAGAGTGCACAGTATGTACCCATTTCTCCACTCACTGCAATCATTTGATAGGAATAAGGTGATTTTAGCACTTTACACAACCTGTAAATTGATGTGAGGTGCTTCTCACAGCACACGGCTTAGTCAACTGCTGTGTTCTCTATATTTAAAGAGTGCTATATTTCACTGTTATGAGTATAACTTGTTGTATAATACTTTTTTATAATGTTTGTCTCAATAACAGTGTAATGCAAATCATACAAAGCTAGGTATCACTGGGTATCTTAGCATGAAACGATCTGTACGCACATTTAATCAAACAGCTATGTGTTAGAATTGGAAAATCAGTCAACTAACCTATCGGTTGAGACTGTTTCAGCCCTCCCTCTGTCTTTTCATTTACTATCATGGTATATAGGTTAAAGGTAAATTGTGTTGAGAAGGCCATTCTTTGCTGCTATCAGATTGACAGCTCAGGGGATCAAAAAGTGGCTTTATAGCAGCACCTGTCATTCTAAAAGGGTCGCTTAACCCTGACTCATGTTTCCAGGTTGTTTTCTTGCCATGGTTGTAACTTGCAGTCATTTTACTTTTGACCTCTAAGTTGTTGAGGATTGTTCTGGGGTCTGATGTTGTTGTGTTCTGAGGCATATGCTTCCTATGCGAATCGGTTGTGTGAAAACTTGATATAATCATGACTGCAACTTTGAAAGGTGAGTTTTTGTTTGTTCTGACCTTCCAGAAAATGAATCAATCCACTACTGATATGATTAAACTGATCTAGCATAAAATCAGGAGGCTTACAAACTGATTATAATTCTGATAATTTTGAAAACAGACAGAAGTCATTCAAGTTTTAGTAATCTCTAGTGGTCTAATTTGTTCTTCTGAGGCTCTACATAACTCTGCTGTGGTTAGGATATGTATTTCTCCTAACTGGTGACTAACACTAGTTTGTTTTATCCCGCAGACCCAGATCCAGTACCTCAAGCAAGTCCAGCAACCCAGTGCGGCCCAACTGCGGTCATCCATGGTGGACCCAGCCATCAACTTGTTTTTCCTCAAAATGAAGGCTGAACTGGAACAGACTAAAGACAAACTGGAGCAGGCCCAAAATGAACTGAGTGCCTGGAAATTTACACCTGATAGGTAAAGACAATCAAAATAACTCCCCCCCCCACCCCCTCAAAAAAACAGTCAAGACTTCTTCACGCCCCCACCCTCACTCTCACTGCAGGCATGCAGGAACAATGGTGGGGGGGAAGGCTGACAAATGCTGTACTCACCACAAGACTCAGACTTTACAGAAAGCCAGTCACTGCAAAACAAACTCTCCATGTTTTTGTACTCTCGCACTGTGCCAGCTATATATCACATAAACTAAAGTGAAAAAAGACAGTATGGTCAGGTGACACTTGTGTTTCAGCTCGTATCCCCACACCGTCCAAGGGCCTGAAGGAGTCCGGACTGTTCCTGAAGAGGTGGTCTCTCACTCCCCAACACGGATATGCCCTCCCCGCCCCCCCTCAGCTCAAAACAGACAGTTCACATTTTAATTATGGGCTTTATGGTGGAGATTGAGACTGGCAGGGAGCATCCCTAGCCTAAAACAGCAATTGAACATTTTAAAGACAATTCCCATACTTGTTTTATAAAGACATTTAACTGTGGATTACACCACACACATACCTGCTAGTCTGCCTGAGAAACATAAAGACTTTTTGGACAGTCTAATATATATTGCAGTAACATGAGGAAAGTTCTAGGATTTTAAAAAAAAAAGTAAGACTTTGGGAGGGAAGAGCCACTAGAAATGACATTAACACTTTGGGCGGAGCCAGATCCTCGGTCCACAAAGAACTATGGTTCAGGCCTGAGGGTCCAGTCGCCTGTGTCTGGACATGGGCCCACTCACGGTAGAGTGTATTTACATGTTTTATTTTGTGACTTGTTTCTTTTTTTTATTGGCATTTCATTTGGTATTTTTCTTGTTTCTCTGAAACAAACACTTATTGCAGTGTGTGTGTCTGAGAGAGAGAAAAAGAGAGAGAGAGAGAGAAGCATGATTGGCTTGTATTGTATACACTTGTGTAAACATTAGAATGAATTAAGCCTTGTGCTTAATTCTTTTGGTAGACATTGAAACACTGCTGTAGGTGCACTGAGTCCTGTTTTCAAGTTGTGAATGCAAATGTCTTTAACGAGTTCTATTATAAGTGGATGAGAATGTATTTATTGTATTTCTGTGTATTTTTGTGATTGACCTCACACTCTCTCCCTCAGCCATACACACTAGATCAGAGTTTTTCTTTTCTCTCCTGTGTGGCATAGATCTTTAGCCACTTGTTTTGTCAATGAAACCCACATGGAATCTGTTTTGTTTGCCCTGTTTTTAACAGCAAATTTATATTCCAGTCTCTCACACTTAGGTCAGTGAGATTTGAGCTGGCAGTGTGTACGCAGGCTTTTAAGGGCTTAAAGCACATGTCCTCACAGTACTTGAAGAGAAATTAATGGATATGATAATGACTGCTAATGGAGAGGAAATGCAGTAAATGAAATTTACTAAATGTTTGGTACATAACTGCTAATTTTTTATAAGGGAAAAACCAAGAATGACATCTACTGTTTTTGATCGGTTTGAATAACCTTCACCACTTTAATGATTTCAGATGCTGAATAATTATTGGTGTCTTCTGGCCAGATTACCTGCATAGGTTTAAAATATGGCAGTTAAATACAGTTAAAATAATTTGTGTCCCTTTCTATGTCCAAATTTTGCACGATTGTTGATTAGGGCTTTTGTAAAACATAATTTCTAATGTAAAATTAACAGGTGTGCTAACCTGCTGGAGTAATTTTTGAACTGTTGTAAAGTTGAGAAAGCAGCTCCTTAAGCAATTTGATAATTACTGTTACTTTCTCATGTTTCAACCAACTAGCGCCTGGTTTTCACAGTCCAAAATCCCTTTCTTGCTCCTGAAGGTTTCCTTGCAGCTTGTCATACTAATATCACTTTGCTCTGTTTTTATTGTTCTTCACACTCTGATGTGGTGAGTGTATTTAAACTTTCGACAGCTGCAGAATTGCTACTGTTGTTTTTGAAGTGCTCATATTTTTTCAATGTAAAATGGTGAATTTAAAGGTACAGTGTAACGATGGGTGCATTAGATCTGTAGAAATGTTGGTCTAAGTAGCTTGTTTTGGGTTGTAACAACAGTGAGAAAAAAATATGCTCACAATTTAGATTTAGTGTAAGAGAAAAAGGGTCTGGAATTCACATCCAAAAATAATTTCCGTTTTTCTTTACATAACAGATTTGTTTCAGTGGGTTCCTGGTATATTCTATTTTGCATTGGAGTCTTAATCGATATAATGAAAATCCTGTTGTGATTGGAGAGTCATGTCGGGATGGTCAGGTCCAAGATGTTCTGTTTAGGAAGTGGGTGAAGCAGGTCAGTGGCATCTCTTTGCCTGTCGTGTTTGTCTCCTGGTTCACTATGTGATGTGAGACTTGTTTCCCCTTACAGCCAAACAGGGAAGAAACTGATGGCCAAGTGTCGGATGCTGATTCAGGAAAACCAGGAGCTGGGCAGGCAGCTGTCCCAGGGACGCATCGCCCAGCTGGAGGCTGAGTTGGCCCTGCAGAAGAAGTACAGCGAGGAGCTCAAGAGCAGTCAAGATGGTGAGCAGCAACCACATCTGATCATCTTTTTTTGCTTGTTAGGTGTCCGTCTTCATTTAAGTTTTGACTTTGTTCTTTGTTCCTGGTTTCCCGTCAACCGCAGAGTTGAATGACTTTATCATCCAGCTAGATGAGGAGGTAGAGGGAATGCAGAGCACCATCCTTGTCCTGCAGCAGCAGTTGAAGGAGAGCCGCCAGCAGGTCTCTCAGCCCCAGGGGGCTTTGGCCGGGGCGGGCCCCAGCAGGACTTCACCCGCTGCCCCCAGCTCGTCCGCCGAACCGTCCGCCCAGCCTGAGCAGGCCAGCGCGCCCTCCGAGCTGATGGGCAAAGACTTCGGGAGGGTCTCCAACGGACCAAGCAACGGCAACTCATCCCAGAGGAGCGAGACCACGACGCCGAGCCTGTACCGTGAGGTCAGCAGCACAGAGGAAGACTTTCCCATGTCCCCCATGGTCTCCAGCCCCGGCGAAGCCGAGACCAAACTGTCCAACCACTCCGAGGAGGCGTCGGGGAGTCAGACTGGCGCGGCGAGAGCTGGAGGACCCGGGGGTTTCGGGAGCCAGCTGAGCGCAGGGTACGAGAGCGTGGACTCTCCAACAGGCAGCGAGACCTCATTGACTCAGCACTCGAATGACACGGACTCCACCACCGACCCCCACGAGGACAAGACTGCCCTGGTTACCAAGGGCACCAGGACTGCAGGGTCACGGCACGCTCAAAACGGCCTGGATTCCAGCAGGGGTGACAATGCAGTTTTGTAATGTACTTTGACATGTACTGTCTTTTCTTTTTTTTTCTTTTTTTTATACAATATACAAAACAAGGCAACAAATGCATAGTCTGTAACGCAGCACTGCTGTCAGGACATTTTGTTTTCACCCCCCTCCCCCCGCCTATCGTGATGCCTCTGTCATATTTGTGTTGCTTAACGGGGATATAACAGGAATGGGTTAATGTTAGATTTGAATTGAGTGGATGTATGATTTAATAACTAGTACGTTTCATTCTGCTGTTTATTTGAGCACGTTTATGCTGTTCTTGTTTGAGCTCTTGACACTGAAATCAGACATCTGGTGTTGTAATCATTGTCAAAAGTCAGTAAAATCACTGAATTACAGTAGCTTCGCAATATTCAGAAGGTCATTTTTAGATGTTGGCCTGTGTTCTGTTCTTTTTTTTTTTTTAAGCAATTTTAATTTTTCATTGACAAAAATTCAGTTCAAAAGATTCTGTTAAATTGTGAGTAGTTTATCTGCAATGTTCATATTATTCTGACTTCAGTTCTTTTCATGTACTGACCAAATACCAATAAAGATTTTTAATACTATGGAGTAAAACCAGTTATTACTCCCCATTAGTACATTAGTTTGTAAACCTATTGGCTTAACTGAAGTGTGTTTATATATTTAAACAGGACTCATGTAATTGATCCCAATGAGTGTGAAAAACATCTTTTTAAATTTTAACAAATTTTATTACACAATGTTCCCTTCATTTAATCATGGTTGGATTAAGAATTAGCATCTATGACCATATTATGGGATATTTTTCTGCTACTGCAATTCATAGTTAAAATGTACAATTATAAATAAGCTAAAACATGAGTTTAGGGGGGAATTAAGCATCACAGCAGCACAAATACTTGGGTACAAAACTTTTATATACATATATTAATTGTATATGCAGGTAAAAAAATAGGAACCTGCACACAGTATATTACCCTTACCAGACCATAATTCATGTGAAATATAACATGTATGTCAGTAATTATTAAACTTTAGTCCATCTTTGATCTTTAGAAATAAAAAAAAAATGTTGATACACATTTCTTCTCTATTCTGTGTAGAAAAGCTTCCTGATAGCAATTGTGTCAAAATGATTTGATTAATAGACTTTTTTGGAATAATACTATAGTATAGTATATAGCAATGCTATATTTGTATTAGTACTAGTATAAATATAACAATGTGAGCTGATATGCTTTAATATATCATATAAAACAAGAATCTTGAATAGAAAGTGGTAGTTCAGGAATAAGCGCTCCTCCTCCACAGCACGTGGTGGCGCTGTGGTGCGTCTTTCCCGCAGTTCGAGTCACTGTATCCCGGTCGGTCACTGCTTTTATGAGATGTCCATGGTGCGGAGCTGTCAGTCAGTGTCAGTGTGAGTTCAGCATTCTGCAGTTTGGACTTACAGCAACATTTCCCTGAAGAAAAGAATCCAACCAGGCGGCTAACAACATGAACACCGACCCCGTTGTCATCGTCTCCGCTGCCCGGACGCCAATCGGTAAAATATTGTGATACTTTAACTGGAAACACTTTGTTCCTTTATCATTTTTACTCGGTTGTTGCTAACTTACCGTGCTGCTTAACGCCGGTGTGGTTCCATTAACTGTTATTTAAAAAGAAAAACACCGTTTATTATCGTATTTCACGCGCGAAGATCATGAATGACGCCTTTTGTCGTTTTAATTTAATAGAGTGGTTGTTGGTGTCATTCAATTAGACGGGATAGAGTCTTGTTGAGTTCTGATTGGTTCGCTCCAGTGTCCGGACTGTTTCGAGAGCAGCGATTGGCTGACCGGTCATAGTGCCACAGAGCAGGACGTCACGTCATTGGCTGCTACGACGTGTGTGTGTGTGTGTGTGTGTGTGTGTGTGTGTGTGTGTGTGTGTGTGTGTGTGTGTGTGTGTGTGTGTGTGTGTGTGTGTGTGTGTGTGTGTGTGTGTGTGTGTGTGTGTGTGTGTGTGTGTGTGTGTGTGTGTGTGTGTGTGTGTGTGTGTGTGTGTGTGTGTGTGTGTGTGTGTGTGTGTGTGTGTGTGTGTGTGTGTCCTTTCCTGGATTCATTTAATATGACAGCAAGGCCAGTGTTTCCTCACTAAAGTCAATATTTTAACAGGACAGATAACATTATACATCTGCCAATTTCATTTTCTATCACTTGTAGATTTATAGTCCCATCATATCAACAGAGAAAGATGGATCTTGTGAGGCAACATTACATTTTTATATATAGACAAAGCAACCGCATTTTATAACTATCCTTTTAAGAGCCTGTCATTAAAATGCACTATTTCATACAGCCTTTAATAAAAGTATTTAGGTTGTGTAGAAATGGGTAATATTATCTGTAGCAAAACAACCCCGAGGTTACATCTATGATTGCATTGTTTTATTGCAACAATTTCACTCCAAACCTGCTTTAATCTTAGCTCACTGCTGCCTATAGTACAGTACGCCTTGCTGCTCTAATCCTGTTTAGGATTAATCTCTCTTTATGCTTAGCGCATGCTTGAATACTTAATGATTATATTCTTACACACTCCAAGGGTTATAAAATCCTCTACACTAGGATTAACCTCTTAACTTTCTGAAAGACTATTAAAATAAATGAAACGCATGATGATTAGTAAATGAATCGATACGCTGTGATTATACTCTTAACTTTCCTAAATATTAATAACATAATTAAAACGTGATGCTTAGTAAATTAGTAGATTATACTCTTACACACCCATCAACCTTCCAGTGTTACCTCATTTTTCCCCACAGGGTCCTTGAACGGTGCCCTGTCCACGGTGCCTCTGCATGACCTGTGTTCAGTGGTGATCAGGGACGTTCTGAAGAGGGCTGGGGTGAAGCCAGAAGAGGTCTCTGAGGTTATCATGGGACACGTCCTAACAGCAGGTAATGGCTTAGGAAATCGTATATGGCAGAGATCCCGTATCAGGCAACATCAGCCTGATGGGACTCACTTATAACCTTCTAACTCACTGCTTTTTTAAAAAAAAAACTTTATTTTCTCATGCATCCTCGAGGTCACGGACAGAACCCGGCACGTCAGGCCAGCGTCGGGGCGGGTATCCCCTACCCTGTCCCGGCCTGGAGCTGCCAGATGGTGTGTGGCTCCGGGCTGAAGGCCGTGTGTCTGGCTGCTCAGTCCATCCAGACCGGAGAATCCACTGTGGTGGTGGCAGGGGGCATGGAGAGTATGAGCAGGGTGGGTTGTGGAGGGTTTGGGTATCTGGTTTAAAAGCCTTTTGTAAAATGTGTTGCAGATTTTCTTCTTTTTCCTTTATTCGTCCGTCCTGTTTGTTGGGTCTTTGTCCTCCCAGGCTCCTCACACGGTGCATATGCGAGCAGGAGTGAAGATGGGCGACGCCTCCCTGCAGGACTCCATGGTGACCGACGGTCTGACAGACGCCTTTCACAACTACCACATGGGCATCACAGGTCCGGATTTGCGATCACTTTACAGCAGCCAAGTGTTTGTACAGTGTTCAATATAATAGCAGTGTATTTTAAAACGTTAATAAAGCCAAAATCCTTATACTAATTTTTATTTTGGTGCATTGGGAAAACTGCATTTTATATCCAAATCAAAATGTGAAGAAAAATGTGTAAATTTTAAAAAATTAGTTTGCAGAAAATTAACAAAAATTAATATTAGGCCGTTCAAAGAAATAGCAGTGTCTGAGTTTTTCTTTACAATCTCACATATTTACTGTATAATCCGAAGAATCTTCAGGATTTAACATTCCTGTGAATCACTAAAGTAATATGTAGTTGTATAACCACGGTTTCTGAGACCTGCTTCACATCTGTGTTGCAAGGAGTCGACCAACGTCTATGAACGAGTATTTCAGCCTCATAATTCTTCTGAATTTCTTGGTTTTGCCTTGATGTCAGTCCACAAGTTTTCAATGGGATTAAGGTTCGGGGATTGGGTTGGCCACTCCACAACTTTAATTTTGTTGGTCTGGAACCAAGATGCTGCTCCTTTACTCGTGTGTTTGGGGTCGTTGTCTTGTTGAAACACACATTTCAATTTGGCTTAAGGCAACATGACCTCTCCAAGTATTTAGATATAGACAAACTGATCCATGATGCCTTGTATGCAATAAATAGGCCTGACACCATAGTAAAAAACATATTCTCATATCATGATGCAGTTCAGAGTGAACTGTGGCTTAAATTCAGTGTTTGGTGGTCGTCTGACAAACTGCCTGTAAAGACCCAAAAAGAACAACATCTGTCATCTTCAGCATGAAGAGGACACAAGGGTCATTGATATAAAATTATATAAAATATAATAAGATGAGGATATAAAATAAGGACATAAAATGCAGTGTTTCCAAGGAGTTTGGCTTCATGCAAGTTTTTTTTTAACACACTGCTATTATATTACACACAACGTCTCAAGTCAGTAATTCTATACTTTCTCAGCTGAGAACGTGGCGAAGCAGTGGGGCATCAGCCGAGAGGAGCAGGACCTGTTCGCCGTCCAGTCCCAGAACAAAGCAGAGGCGGCGCAGAAAGCGGGACATTTCGACCAAGAGATCGTCCCGGTCGTGGTTCCGTCCAGAAAAGGCAAGGGACGCTTTAAAGGGTTTATCCTTGTGTTTCAGGAGGGAAAAAAAAGGGATCCTGACGCGTGCATGTATTCTAACGTTTCTCTCACCGTCAGGCCCGGTGACGGTGCAGGTGGATGAGTTTCCTCGCCATGGCAGCAACATGGACAGCATGTCCAAACTCAGGCCGTGCTTTGTGAAGGACAGCAGCGGCAGCGTCACCGCTGGCAACTCTTCAGGTTCGTCTTGGTCTTTGATTGGTGGCGTTATGGGATGATGTCAAAAATGTCACGTGGTGTAACCTTAAAAACTAGTGGATTAAATATTTTAGATTTATTTTTCTTTTTTCGGTCACACCATTTGACATTTTGTGTCATGTGAATTTCAAATGACATGAAACCAACATAAAACGTATATTTTTTAAATAGACCTTATGAATGATTTTAAAACCGCTTTTGAAAAAGTTTTTGACTTTCTCATCTTGCCAAGCATTATTTATCACTGACCCATGAACGGAGATGACCTCACAGGAGGCTTTTTTCATCCTGGCTTCACGTTTAGATCGACGCCCATCATGACACTTAAAAGCTGTTTGTACCGCAGGTATAAACGATGGAGCGGCAGCAACCGTCTTAATGAGCCAATCAGAGGCTGCGACGCGCGGCGTAAAACCCATGGCCAGAATTGTATCGTGGGCTCAAGCCGGCCTCGACCCGGCTGTCATGGGAACCGGGCCCATACCGGCCATCAGGAAAGCGGTGAGGAGGCAGCAGCGGCGAAATGTAATCGTGTCTGTGAGACCCTTCCATGTTTCTAATGTTCCTGTCATTGTCATATCACTTAGGTGGAGAAAGCCGGCTGGCAGCTGGACCAGGTGGACTTATTTGAGATCAATGAAGCGTTTTCTGCCCAGTCTCTCGCTGTGGTCAAAGAACTGGGACTGAAAGCCGAAAAGGTACGTCTGACTTCCCCATATTCATAGCAATAGTATTTGGACTTTTTAAATTTTGAGTCCTGTTTATCCCATAAAAGTAAAATAAAGGCTAAGTGCCTTTTTATGCCAAAGACCCATAAATTCTCCCATAACATTTCTTTTAGATGTTTAAGTGGATGTAATTCTAGTAAGAATAAATAATTCCCCCGTCGCATAACCGGGTTAAAAACCCTTTGAAAGTACAGAAATCCATCACTCAAACTACCATTTTTTTTTCTTCCTCAGGTGAACGTGTGTGGCGGTGCCATTTCTCTGGGCCATCCTATCGGCATGTCTGGTTGCAGAGTGCTGGTGACCCTGCTGCACGCGCTCCAGAGGACCAGAGGCTGTAAGGGCGTGGCGTCCCTCTGCATCGGAGGAGGGATGGGCATCGCCATGTGCGTGGAGAGAGTTTGAAGACGGGAACACGACGCTACTTCCAGTCCTGCACTTAAATCATATATTTTTTAAAAGGGATACCGAAACTGTTTACACTACAGGATACGATCATTATGTTTACCTGGGTTCTTCCAGTCACTCTACTTGAGGGAAAAGTGGTATGTATTGCGATTGTTGGGTCTTGTCCAACAGAAGTTTGCCCTCCTCACTGTGAAAAACTTAATTCTACCTTCTTAAGGCTTAGCAGTTTAGAATGTGACTTATTAGAGGATTTTAGGTCTTGTCACTGTAGTGTACAAACAGCTTCACATTCAGCTGTAGTAACATCAAAATTATTCAAACAACCTGGTATTAGGTTTGCCGAATATGTGCCATAATGCAAAGATTTGCTAAGTGTGAACGCTCCGTTTAAAAGGTTGCATTAGCTCCCAATATAAACCAGAACTGAGTGGTGAATGTTCTACCATATATGCAGAGCTTAAGTTTGTAACTACTGGTGTTATTTATTGTCAAAGCATTCAATAGATTTGAAGACAAATCTGTTGCCTTTAACATTCCACTGAATTGAAAGACCTTGTTTCTCTGATGGAATTGCGGAGTCTTTAAATACAGCTACTTGCCATGAGGCCATGTCTGGTAGCTTTCTCTACCCAAGTGCTTCCTGTACATATTCAGATGTTGTGATGTTTCCTGTGTTCTACGTCACCCAGCTGGGTCCTACACATTGGTGTTAATTGTGAATTTTTCCCCCTTTACTGTAAAGCGATTTTGGTAAATATATCACTGCTATATAAATGTAATCCATTGTAGATGTTGAACTTAATAAAAGAACTGTAAGCCATAGTCAAGTACTTCCTTCCAGCTCTTACTGAAGCCGGCACAATAATCACAGGTAGCCATATTGAATGAACAAATCAATGGTCATTTACAGCCATTGGAGCTTTATTAAGTGTCCAAAAAAAACAATCAGAGAGGGAGTGGGAGAACAGTAAACAGGCAAAGTGCGAGACCTACACTAGAGCAACAGCCATGAGGAGCTCCTTACGTATAAATACAGACGCCGAACTTATCAGCACCAGTTGCAGCCTTCTAACCCAGAGAACCTGACTGGACAGCATCTTTATACGACTGCCCGCCCTCCTTCGGCTCTGGGAACAGTTTGATGAGGTCGTCAATGCGCAGGATGGTGATTGCGGCCTCGGTGGCGAACTTGAGGCTCTTCGTCTTAACCATAGTGGGCTCGTACACGCCAGCCTGACGGTTGTCTCTAGGCTTGCCGTTTACCAAGTCCAGACCGATCCTACAGGACACAAAATCAGGTTGATTACATTTTATAGAACAGGAAAATTACCTTTTCCCTCCCACGGAATTGTTGGCTTTGCAAAAATCTCTGTTTAACAACCTGGGTTTGTTTTGTTCTTTTAATTGGGTGCCTTGAGGCAAAGGACTCACCACTTGAGATTCTTGCGTTCAGGATTAACCTGAGCCTCATTGTGGAAGGCGCGGAGCTTAGCCACCAGATCAGTGGAGTCTTGTGCTGCGTTCACAGCCAGCGTTTTGGGGATGATGAGGAGAGACCGAGCAAACTCAGCAATGGCCAACTGCTCTCTGGAACCCTGAAGACAGAATATTGGGAATGAAACTTCAGCCTGGCTTCATTGAGTTTCAAACCAACTGCAGGCTGTCACTTTTTCCCCCCCCTCTCCATTCAAATTTCTTCCAGCTTACCATGCTCGTAGCGTAGTTCTCCAGGTAGATTGACAGTGCTGCCTCCACAGCGCCGCCTCCTGGCACCACAGACTTTGACTCCAGCACCCTCTTCACCACGCAGAGAGCATCATGCAGTGAGCGCTCCATCTCGTCACACATAAAGTCATTGGCCCCACGCAAAATGATGGATGCAGATGTTCGTGCTTTGGTACTGAGAGGATTAAGAAGTAGAGGAAGAGAATGTAGAAAAAGTAGCGTGTCAGAAACTCTAGATACAAATCCTCACAAATTCTGTTCATTGTACAAGATCATAACTCCAGTTTTATTCAGTCATAAAAATATACATATAAATAAAGCAGCAGTTCTTACTTCTTGATAAGGATGAGTTCATCGTCACAGATGCGTTCCTGCACAACTTCTTCAGCCTGGCCGAGCATAGTGACTTCAAAAGTCTCCTCTCCCTCCAGATTGGTCAGAGAAGGGCAGATGGTGGCTGAAAATAGACAAATGCAACTCAAGTCAAAAACTGGTAGTTTCAATCCCTGAATATCAGGCCTCATTCAAAATAACATGTTGGCAACTTAAAAGATTATCAGCACAAACTGCAGTGGGCTGCCTTCTTACCGCCCGTTGCTTTGGCGATACGTTTGAGGTCCCTCTTGAGAACTCTCCTCACTGCCATGGCTCCGACATCCACAAAGTACTTCAGACACATGTCGTCAATGCCGCCGGTGGTCAGGATGACGTTGGCCCCTGATGCCAGAATCTTTTGGATCCTCTCCTTGGTGATATCAGATTCCCTGGAATAGCAAAATTGGATTTTGCTTCAGTTAGTTCTGTGATTTTCTAGGATTATATAATAGAGCCGAAAGACCCAGCATTCATCTTAAAAGTCGTCCAACAAGTCAGTGTGGTAAGTGGTGAGTACAACAGGACATTTCATGATGAACTATACACAGCTGCTGTATGTGTTAATATATATAATTTAAGATGCTATAAGCAAACTATTTCATTGTATGCATTATTATAAACAAATGTCTAGCCCAAAAGAGGAGCAGCTGCTTGTGGAGAAGTTGCTGCTTTGTCTGTAGGCTGTTGATAATTTGTCCCACGCGTATCACTGTGTTAACTACTGATTCAGCATCACAGCAAATTTAAATGGGATGATTCTTGAGCATACTTTTGTTCGGCAGCAAAACAACTGTTCCATAACCAACCTTTGTCTGATCAGGTCAAGCTTCTCTGGATCGTTGATAATGACTTGGACTCCCATCTTCATCTTGGTCTTCTGCAGGCTGAAGTCCAGGCAAGCAATCTTTGCGTTGACAACTCGCTTCAACATGGCTTTGGACAAGATGAGACAAAAAAGGCTTTTTCAACATTTGCGACGTAATTAATGAGCAATTTAAATTGACTATACCATACAACGTTGACAACATTTAATTTCATATTGTCTGGCCATAAAAAGAGACGCCATAGTTTATAAACTACTGTGACTATATTCCTTCCACAGCCAGTATACTGTCTCCCACGCGTATCACTGCATACGCCATCAGACAAGACATAGCAGCAAAAATAAATGGGAAAGTAATCAGCTTCATTTCAAATAAAACAAAAAAAACAATTTTCATATGCAGGATTTCCAGGCTTTAAAGCAAACATACCTTGTGAGCCAACTGTGCAATTCACTGCATATCCGTTAACCAAGAAACTCTCCTTCTGGCTGCGGCCGTGGGCTTTCAGCACATTGACAGAGTTGATGGGATATTTGGCCACACCCTTGCTGTCCACAAACTTCACAGCCAAGGCAGCTTCCACCACCATGTTTGCAAAGAACTCTGAATCACTGAGGGTTCAAGAGTCAAGGTAAAGGCAGAAAAGAACTGACACAGTGACATTAACAAGTGTCTTTTTAATAAATTGCACCCATTACCTGCAAACTTGTTTAAACTTCATAGAGCAAAAAAGGATACACTCCAATGATTTTAGAGGACATGGAGGTCTTGGCTGCATTGATTAAGGAATCTCGGCCCAGGTCATCTGTCCCAATAGTGAGATTCTCATTAATGTAGCGCACTGCCTCCCTGAAAGATGACAAAACAAGTTTGTCAGAAAATACACATGGATCCAAATTTACAAAGAAAAAGTATTAAAGTTGAGATTTCTTTTTTTTGCAATGTTAGCATCTTACTTGCAAGCCAGGCGATATCCACTGATGACTGACGTGGGGTGAATCTTCTGCTTTACTAGCTCATCTGCACTCTTGAGTAACTCTGCAGCAAGAATTACCTAAGAGAATATTAGTTGACATTTTGTTACAAACAAACAGAGAACCAGGCCTTTTTTCAGCTAAGGATACAACAATAAAAAAAAAAAAACAAAAACAGATTTATTAGTGTGCCATCATTACTTTAGAGGCAGCAGAGATAAGGCTGCTCAGCCTCTTCAGACACTGAAGGACAGTTTCTCTCTCCTGTTAGCATAGCCACACACCCGTTACAAAAGGCAGATGCGTGGTACTATAACAGGATGTAACAATTATGTTACAACAACGCAGGTCTCATGTTTAAGGACGGAAAAGCACCAGTGAATTATAAAGCTCTACTTCTATGGGATGTCACCACCCAGGAGCAGCTGTTGCCTTCACTCACCACAGACGTGGTCCCATCTCCGACCTCCTTGTCCTGCAGGTCAGCCAGTTCACACAGGACCTTGGCAGCTGGATGCTCCACTTCCAGCAGCTTCAGGATGGTTGCTCCATCGTTGGTGATGGTCACGTCCTGTCCACAGAATTCCATGAGAGAGAACCGATGAGCACCTTAATTATAATTTAAACAAGACTAATGCGAAAAGATAAAACTATTGCTCAAGGTGACACAGACCCCAATGTCGTCTACCAGCATCTTGTCGAGGCCAACAGGTCCCAGGGAGCTCTTGACGATGTTGGCGATGGATGCTGCAGCCATGACTGCAGAGAAAAGGAGAAGCTGCTAATAGCTGACAAGAACTAAATATGTTTCGCTCTACATTTATACACCCTATGTAAAAACATTAGCACGACTCGTTTAGAACACAAAAAGCACATCTGCTATTGTTCTATTCTGTCACTTTATTTAGAGTGGTAGACCGAGAGCTAGCCACACCTTCAGACCATGACAGTGTTTTTTCTATCCCATTAGCATAGCCGTCCATTCATGGAAGTGTGAGTGGAAGGTACTAGAATGGGAGTAAGAAACCCTAATGAGTGTTATCGTGTTAATTGGCCATAATGTAGCTAAAAAATAAGTGACTGCCATTATTAAAGCACCAGAGGCGGATTAGACGCATTAGGTTAACATTAAACGTCGCTAGCATTAGCATAAGCCACACGTGTGTTACATGCAGTAAATGAATCAGATTTCCCGATATTTATCCGAGGAGCAGAGAAAAGAAGTGAAGCGCATGTGAAGCATAAGCAAACACAGCCCAACCACTCACCATTTTGAGTGCGGACGGACTCGCCAGTTGTCCTCTGGCCGAGCACGTTTAACGGACCGTCTAGTAGCGACATTTTGGACCACCACACGACCGAGAAGAAAGGAAGCGGCGCGGTGCACTCTGGGTAACCCGGTATTATCTAGATGGTTCCGGATAGTTCGAGAAGTTTAGTCGGTCAAACAGTGCGGAAACCAAAGCAAGAAGGGGTTTAGATATAAAACTGATATAAAGTGTATGTTTGTAGAAGGTTCACATCAGCCAGCTCCCTTATCGAAATCAGAAAATGACGTTTTTGGATGTTGCATGGTTAAAAACTACATATCCCGAAATCTCTATAAAGCCAACGACCCTCCTTCCTGTCGCCAAGGAGATGGTCGAGTGCTGCCCTCTGCTGTTCATTTTATTTCATTATTTTTATATGTATTTTTTTTCATCTATTGCTAACATATGATACAGTCGTTACAGAATATTATACCAACAATAGAAGCAAATAAATAAACCATGAAACCATGAAAGTATAAAACCTGACACAATATCCTGAATGAAAAAACCTGGTCTAAAAAGAAATGTCACTTACAATCCTATATTCACATAAATATTGTGATATTGTCAAAATCACCTTATTATAGACCTTATTAATAGAGCATGTGCCAATGAGAGTGTAAAGGTTTACAATGAACTGAATTTTTGTAAGATTGTACTAGATGATTGTATTTTTCTCTTCATATATTTCACCTATTTTTTTTATTTTTCTGTTTGTCCTTTGTGTGTTGAGTGGTATTTTGACTGTTGTTTCTATATATGGTGGTTTTAGCTTGTCTACAAAAGGACACTCGCAAGTTTCTGGAGCTGTAAAATATCCTGCACAAGATATATCTTTGTTTTTTTTTTACTGTTTATGGTGTTAATGTTTTTTTTATTTTAAAAATAAAACATTTGAAAGTAAAAGAAAGTTTTGACAGTAAAAACATGATTTTTAAAAAATAGATAAACCACGTAAACTTAAATATTAAACTGGGGAAACTGCAAAAAAGGCCCCTTTTCAGGCATTCTGAAAATCTTGTTTTTGCTGACCTCCAGTGGTTTAACATCTTACGTTACACATAGGACTGTGACATTACTGTCAGGCCTGATTACTGGTGCAAGAAAGTAAATCCTATCCATAAGTGATGCTTGATCAACATTGCTTTCAGCATCATAGGTTCATAATGACGACTATATGAGCTCTATGACTATAGATTCACCACAATTCTGGAAGGGTCAGTTATGAATTGTTTATACTCATATACTATATATACTATATTTATATTCATAAATCATCTTTATTGAACAATGACCACAGAAACACAAAGGCAAGTTTAATTTGAATTTATTACCTCCAGTACATTGTTTTGTTGAGCAATGACAACTAGGCTGTTAAAAAAATACAGTACACTTAACTTAAACATTAAAGCATTATAAAGCATACCTATGGCATACAAGAATAACTTTCCTAAAATGTACATCTTTACAAAGTGTTTACAAATAAAATGTTTAAAAAAAGACAGAAAAGTGCAAAAAAGAGTCAATGAAGACTGATAATCCCCACCAGTGAAACATAGGACACAAATGTACAATGAAAAAAAAAACATACTTCATATTCATAACTTTTTTTTGATGCATATTTCCTGATATGAACAGTAGACCATGATATTGTGCTTTTCAACTTTTCATGTGGCTGTTGTGATTTGGAACTTGCATTAAGCAGTGCGTGATAGAAAAACTACCATTTTCTGAAAATATTCACAGTATTTGATTCAAATTTTGTTGAGCGCCCCTGAATCAGAATAAAACCATCTTTTAATAAATAACTTTAACTTTCATTTACAACCTGTCTTGTGGCATGAAGGTATAGTGATATAGGGCAATATCATAGGGCATGCTTTCAAATAAATTAGACACATCAAGTGAGTAATGTTTCCACAAGTATGTGTAGTGAATACTGGGGTTGATTCAAGGGAACAAAAAGACAATTTTGCTGAAAGAAACTCATTGATGTGACTGAAAAGAAACGGTGAGTCCAACATTGTTCTGTGACTGGATGTAATATCAGTAGTGTGACAGTTGGGAGTGTCGCATAACTTCAAGTAAACAACCAGCTGACTGTTCATTTGAGTAAAGAAAAAAACAAAAGAAATGTTCACCAAATGCAGTACTGTCATCGTTTAACTAACTCTCCGTTATGGTCCCTCTTTAAAACAAATTATTAAGATTTGAAAAAAAAAAATGAAAGCATCCATCTACTTGTTGAGATGCACTTTTCAATCTACACGATGGATGTCCCCAGACCATTACATTTAAAAAACATTTCAGACTTGCTCACTGTTTCAAAATAAATATGAAGTCTTAGAGTTTTCTTATAGGCAATCTAAAATATCAGCATCTTCTCTTTATTTTAAAGCACAATACCCTATTGATGTCAAAGTTGGTGGATTGAAATACAATAACTTCAAACAGACTTACTGGTCTAAGTCTAGTTATACTTAACCTATTGGATCTTGTAATAGCCAACATGTTTTCTTTACAGTTGCATCCTTTGTCGTAAAATGTATTGCTAAAAAGCTGTTAAAAGTGACAATCTAGCCCAAGTAGCAAGTCTAGACTGCAAATTTGTAAAGCTGCTTGCTCCAAGTGTTTGATAGTGTTAGCACAATTAAAAACACTAGCCACCACTGTGGGTCACCGCTCCTATTCAGGTTAAGATTAACTACTGTAGTGCTGAAAATGCAGTTAAAATGACCTTAACAGCAAATAAACAGACAGAAAAGACAGAACTTGACACAGGAAGTCAAGATCCTCCAAAGATCATCAGATCTTTAATGCTTGTACTTCAGTTTGAGACGTTGAGCGCAGAAAAGATTCTATTTCTTATAATCGGCAGCAGATATCATGGACTATCTGTATCTGGACAGTTTAGTGGCACAATTCCTTTGTCTTTAGTGCCTGCAGAATCAATTCACATGACTCAAATGATCTCTATAAGGCTGGCATGTAAAGCAATAAAAGAGTTTAAAATCCTTTGAATATTATAACCCACCCAGTCACACCGAATACCTCTACAAGCAACAGAGAACATTTGCACTTTGATTTCATCGTAACTTCCACTGCACCAGATCTCCACTCTTTGAAACATACATGAGAAAACTGTTTGAACTTGGAAGTGCTAAGGCAGCTCACATGCAGGATTTGATGTGGCATCTTCACCATTAATAGTAACCTCTTATATGTCTGTAACAGAAAATATAAGTATTCACATATGTTGTTATAAATATGGCTGCAATGGTTTTTGATCTAAGAAGTATTACTGTTTGTGTAATATTTGTTTTTATTTGTGGGCTATGATGTTGGAGTAGATGAAGGGGCGTCCAAGGCAAAGCAGCAGTGTCCCTTTTGTTGCAATACGCTGTTAGTTAATATATATATATATATTTGGCTTTCAGTTGGCATAAAGACTCAGGCAAAGCTACTAGAGCTCAGACACTGAAGCTTATCCCTCAGAGACTGGACGATGGTGGGTTGGCTCTCCCGTGGCTCGCTCCACAGGTACTTCTCCAGATTCTCACGCTCCAGAGACCTCAGCCGGTCACAAGAATGCCCCGGTGTGCACGGCAAACTCTGGGAGTGGACAAGACGGTTCTGAGTGGAAAGAGCCGTCGAGGTGCCACTTCGCTGGGCCAACCTGTCCTGCTCCTGTTCACTTTCGTCCTCTGAGCGGATCTCTACATAGTCATCGTCATCTTCCCCATTGTCCTTAAAGTTGGCCAGGTAGTTCTGGGTGGCGGACAATATGCTCAGTGCAGAAGCCCGGTTCAGGACCACCACATGTTGGCCATCATGCAAGGTAAGGTCTGACTGTCCCTGGGTAGACCTCTCTGGGAGGCTGCTGTGCCGACCGATCTGACCAAGACTGGGGCCATGGAGTCTGTCCGTAGACCGATCCGCAGCGGGTCCGTTACATCTGAGTCCAGCCTGGTTGTTCTTCTCCTGCTGTGGGCCGTCCAGGGAGCTGACCGACTGACACTGACTGGATGGGGAAGACTTTGAAGCAGGCAAAGACGGTGCATTAAAGGAAGGGTTTCTCTTAATGGAACTGTACACATGCTCCTCCTCTTGCTCGCTTGGCGCCGACAAGCATGAGCTCCATCGCTGAGTTGGCGGGGTGGTTGGAGAGGGAGGAAGATTCTTGAGAGAGGGGATGGAGCAGGCGGAAGTGAGCTTGCGTGGCGGGGTGGAAGAGGCTCGAGCGCCTCCCACTTCGCTGGACGAGGACATGAAGTTGGAGAGATCTCCATTGCTGTAGGTGGAGTGGAGCCAGTCCTCCTCCAGGGAGGTCTCTGGCATGGACGGAGAGGAAGGAAGCCCTGGATGGCTGTGGTGTGGGGTAGGAGTGGTCTGACCAGCTAGACCGGGAGAGTCCTTAAACATTACCTGGTCATAGAGCTGGGAATACTCTGCTATCCTTGCACCTAAATAGGAAATACAGATAATGAAAAGACAGTGTGAGTAAGGTAGGTCTTTAAGCAAAACATTAAGAAAAATATAACAATGTACAATAAGTTTAAGAAACTGTACAGGAATTTATAGTGACTCTAATAAGAGGTTCAGGTATTGGATAGCCAATAATACTAGACTTATAATCTATCTTTTAAGAGCTAAAAAATCATTACCTATGGCAGCTCCACCCTGTTTCTTTTCCTCTAAGATGGCTGCCAGGTCTTTCTGCTTCTTCTCAGCTCTTGCCCGAGTACAAGCATCTCCAGGGTCCATGCTCCTCATGCGCAGCAGCTGGTTGGCTTTCTTAATCTTCTGGCTGTATTGCCGTGCCATCAGGAACACCCGGCTCTTGTTTTTGTCCATAGTTTCCAAGTCCACGGACTCACCCAACAGGAGGGAAGAGGAGGCTAGTGGTGAATCCAGACCTGCCAGCTCCCCTGGAAACAAGCTGTGGAGATCCTTGATGGGATTCAAAGATGGGGGGCTTCTTGGAGGGAGCTCTACCAGGTCGTCGTCCTCGAGGCGGAAGCTGCCGCTGCTGAGGCGAGCCAGTCTGTTACGAATGCTCTTCACTGTGCCTGGGAGAGGCTCTGGTGTGACCGGCAGCGGACGTGAAGTAGGAGAAGGGCTGTGGCTTTCTTCTTCCTCAGTGGTCCCTTCACTTTGTTGGTCAGGGAGGTTGATGACTGGGATGGAAAATGATGGTGTGGAGCTTATGGGTGGGGGTTTCATTTGATGTGCTGTGGGACTCTTAGCTGGAGGGTTGGCTGCTTGTTGACTAATGACAAGGGGGCTCTTTGTAGGGCTGTTTTTGACTGGGCAGGTCTTCTTGAGCGACTCACTGCCACTAACTGGGAATGCAGCAGGCAGTCGATCAGCTTTCTTCTCATTGTTCTTGATGTAGTTTTCCAGGTCGTTCCAGATCTCATCGACCTGCTCTGACATCTTATCCCCTTTCGTTGGGCGTTGGGAGACGGTCTCTGAGACAGACGAGGACGAATAATCTGGTTCTGAAGAAGCCAGGGCAGGATGGGAGGATGGTCCTTCATCCTCCCCAAAGCGAAGGCTCTCTTCAGACACAGACCCTCCGATGCTTCCAGGCAGATCTTGCTCTGAGGCCATTAGACTGTCTCTCTCTTGTTGTAGTTTAATGCCTTCATTCATACCGTTGAGCTCTTTTGGTGGGGGGTCTCTAAAACAGATGGTGTCATAGATGTTCTCCTCCACTATCTTGAGCTCAAATGGCTTCCCTTCCTGCATAGAGGACCGGTTGCTCTCAGAAGAACTGTCTGGTTCGATGATAGGTTCAGTGACCCTTGGAACCTCTGGAGCACTTGGCGCCCTTGCTGCCTGGCCCTGGGAACCCTGTGCAAGTGTAGAATTCTCTTTCTGTGACTGGCATTCCTCCAGGTCTCTTCTGATAAGGCCCATGCTCTTCAGATCCTCAAAGCTGATGTTGTCATATACATTTTCAATGTCGTCTATTGTCAGCTGCTCAGCTGAAGAGGACCCAGATATGTCATT
The DNA here is from genome assembly GCA_030544235.1 of Lepturacanthus savala. NCBI lineage: Eukaryota > Metazoa > Chordata > Actinopteri > Scombriformes > Trichiuridae > Lepturacanthus > Lepturacanthus savala. Next base: position 11,900,804 of record CM060477.1, read on the forward strand.
GCTGGATGATTCTGTGTGAATCACTTCCAGGTTGTCATGACTGGACTGGTCGCCGTCAGGACTCTGTTGAGCCTCTGTAGCCTTCTCCCCTGCACTGCTTGCCCTCCGCAGGACTCTGCTCCCACTGGACGGAGAGTCAACCTGCACAGTGGGCACCGGCTCCACATGCCAACTGCAGGGCCGAGGTGTTCTGGGTGACAAGGGGGCCTCTGACCGCTCCGTGGGAGACTCTGGTTCTGGTCCGCTTTGCTCTGTGGGAACAAACATCTGGTAGATGTCCTCCTCCTCGTCTTCAGGCTGCATGGTTCGCTGCCTGGTGGGGAACATGGCCCTGCGAGCCCGGTGGTCTGCCCAAATGTTCCTCACAGAATGGTCACTTTCTGTCACCACTACAGAGGGAACAGGGGAGTCTGGAGGTTCCTCCGTCACGTTAGGTGTCCTGAGGAGTGGCGGGTGGTGACTTCCTTCCCTCACGAGGCATTCTCTTGCTCTCTGAGGGGAAGGACAGCAGAAATTATTTGTGTATTCACAATCAGTTTAACAGTTACCACTCTGCAGCTTTGATTCAACACAATACCTGTAGGTCTGAAGGACTCATGTTGAAGGTTTTCCACTGTTCTATACTATCGACAGATGCCTGTGGATTCAGCCTCTTCCTACTGCTTTTACCGGGAACTCGCAGCCTCTTTCCACTTCCCTGAAACCAGTTACAAAATGTATCAACATAACAAAAATGAATGTGGAATCCAAAAAATAATTAATGTCAATTTATCTTTAATACATTTTATTAAAATAATGACATCTTTTGGTCAGCGTAAACTTACAAGACCACTTTCATCCTCATCATCTGCATCTTGCTGATGTGGCTCCTCCCCTTCCTCTCTGTCACTGTGGTCATAGTGATCCCCAGGGTCCAGAGACTCCTGTGATTGGTTGATGAGACTTCGGCTGCGACCAATTGAGCCCAGAGCCAGCTGGGACACTGGAGAGAGCAGGCTGGCACCCAGGCTTGTTCGCTGGAGAGGTGCAAGTTTTCAAGTTAAAAGGTTTGGTTAATGTCAGAGTGATTGTGTGTTCTCTTGCTCCTGAACATTAAAGTTTTACCTACCAACCTAATAGTTTTAACAATTTTTCAAGTGTGTCTAGTGCTTTTCCTGTAGAGCTATACTGGAAGGATTGTAACAAATCTCTGTTCTTCACTGACCTTTTCACCATCAGTATTGGCAGCATTTTGCTTGGCAGTCTTCAACAATTTGGATAGAGGTTCTGGAAAGACAAGCAAACAAATTATGAATTCTCAATGTTCAGTCATGTCAAAGTGTGATATTTCTTAAATTCAGTAAATCCTATATTCCTCACCTTTCCTGCGTCCTCTACGAGGGGTCGGACCCTCCTTCGTTAGAGAGGAATCCTTCTTGTCACCATCAGGGCTATAATGAAATCCAGGATGATCTGGAGAAATGAGAGATATGTTACACATATACATGAAAAGAAAAAAAACAATAATCTACATTGTTTAATACAATTATGTTAAGCTATTGTGCTATTTATTTTGTATGTGTACATTGGCACTTACGCATTGCATCCATCTCCAAAATGGCTTGCTTAGCCTAGAATCCAAAGAAGAAAATAGGGAGTAAGACAAATTTGTTCAACAGTTTGGATTAAGGCTGACCATAACATTTGACACTAGGTGGCGCCACACTACAGCCTTGACTTGTTTTGAACAAGTATGGCACTTTACAAGCAGCTCTTTTATGCAACCACAGTGAGCTTTTTCAGTGACCTTCCCCTCTAGAAAGACATCATCATTTTCCCCAAGAGCAAAAAGCAGACAAACATGAGAATAAGAAGGAGAAGGAGAAGGAAGAAGTAGGAGAGAGGGAATGACTTTTCCAACAGATCCCCTGCACATCCCACTCAAAGTCTGTGTTTGTGTCTTAAGTGAACGGGGAAGGAGCCATCAGGAGGCGAGCTGCTCTTACCTTGGCAGGGATTTTAGCAGGGTGGTTTTCAAGTATAAGTCTTTTGAGGTGCAAGATCCACATGCGCTTGTCTTGCTGGGATTTGGCCTACAGGCAAAGCACGGAACATCACAGAGAAGATAATATCAGACATGTATTTTAAAAGACGACTGAAAAGGTTGGGACAAACCCTAATAGAATTTGGAACACGGCTTTCTTCTTACGTCACACAGATTATCTTTTCAGTGCTTGTCCAAAACACAGTGGTTAGGTAACAACAATGGCTTTACATTAGCTTTTAAACACTCGACATGTCTGAGCAACTCAGTGAGCTGAGCCTGGGCAATCTACAAAACAATCAGACACCTGCAAATAATCGTCACACTTTCTGATTGCTTTCTTCATCAATGCTGCAGGTAGGCACACAGTTTAAACCAAACATGTACCTGGACTGTGTGCTGTAGTTTGGGATTCTTGTAGTGAAACACACTGAAACTCTGGGGCTCTTTAGGAATAACCTCCACCAGCATCAGGTTACAGCACTGCAACGGACAGGTAGGAAGTCATGTTAAAAATACCATTGCACAGCGAAGCACATTTGTATGCCTAGCATCTCTTTGGGACATGTCATGATTAGAGGAGCATGACTAACCAGGATGTGAGCCTTGTATGTGTATGTTTCTTCTCGTTTCTTGGTAATGAGCAGAAGCTTGTCAAATAGGAAGAGCGTTCTCTCGTTCTTGGCTCGCTGCAGGCGAAACGTTCCTTCAAGAACCAGCTCTCCGTAGCCAATCAGATCAGGGCCCTTCCAGTTGGTCAGCAAGCTCTGGATTTCCTGCAGCAAGCAGAGATGAATACATATTTTTATTGAAATATCTCTTGTGAGAAAAAACTGCTGAACAGATCTGGTTTAAGCAAAAATAAAACACTGAGGAAAAATCATATGCAGAAAATGAGTGAAAAAGTGTAAAAGTAAGAAAGGGTGTATATTGTGAAGGAAGAAGAGAGATGTTTTTCATATTACTAGATATGGGAGAGAAGGGCTGGATAGTGAAATAAGAAGGTTAAAAAAAGACTTTAATAAAAAATAAATAAAAAAAAAAGGCCCAATCCTCTCTCCAGACTGAACACACACACATTACTGCATTCATCTAACCATACTGGCTCCCAGCTGATAAAAGTAACAAGCTTCCCTTTTATGTGTAAGGCCATCATTAGCCCAGTGGAAAATGCGTAGACTTGCGTAGGGAGGATCAGAGCCCTGGCTGATTCAAACTTAGAGTTCACATAACTGCTCCACAGAACAACAACAGAATTGGCTCCTCTTAAAAGACTTGAAACAGACAGGGTCTGTTTTAGCGGCCGTAGTTGTTGTCGCACACGGGAAATGCGCAGGATGCATCATCGAGGACATCAAACACTCGCAAGAATTTAATGGATTCAGGAAAAGTTTCGCAAAAAGTGGGACACTGACAGGCCTAGATTCTTTGCCCAATAAGCCATTGTTCTTATTCAGGATGGCTCAGAGTGTTGGTTTGTCCTACCTGCAACCTAACAGCATGCTCGTGTTTCCTCTTCATGTCGTTGATGTGCCAGGCCACTCTCTGCATGGTGTCTATGGCCTCCTGCACCACCTCATAGGTTTCTGTGTCCTTCTCCATGTGGTTGGCTATCTCCTGCACAGCACATGTAGGCAGCAAACACACACACACATGCCTCTGGGGTTTAGAACTTGCACATATGCACACACACTTTTCACAGGCAGGTTCATGAAGAGACATGCAAAGGGATCTACGCTTACATGCGCCCATGTGTTTTGGATAAAAGTGTCTTCTATACATGAAATGATGAAATTATTGTAACATATGCGTGTTTCTGTGAATAAAACACACATTCTTTCATACACCGACAAAAGCACATGTAAGCTATGAATAACACATCCAAAGGAACATACATACTGGGCACCATATGTCTAAACATTTGGCTTCTCCAAAGGAGGTTGTCGCTGGGTCAGAAACGCTATTTAACTATATAGTTTGCATCACTATAGATAGGTTTGCAGCAGTATAGATAAAACCGATATCTTTTGTTTGTTCGCGTGCCATCATGAGAGTACGTCTTGTGCAAAAGGTGAGCTGCTCTTTGATTTTTTTCTGCGGGTAGGGAAAAATTGTTTGGGTGTGTGTTAAGTGGGTTCTTTGAGTGAGAGAGACAACAGACGTACATGCAGCAGAAGATGGTACTTGAGGATCCTCTGCACTGGCTTGAGCAGGTAGGAGCCCAGGGGCAAGGAGTGCCTCAGAGATTCCTGGCGCTCACGGAAAAACTTGGCCAACGCCTTGTTCCTCATGCACTCTGCTAGCACAGCCACGGACCTGTGTAGACAAAACACAACATATAAGATATCAAGGAAGTGTAGTAAACCATAATTTGACACCAATTACAAATGAGAGTTGTAATGTATGTGCTGACAGAGATCAATAAAAAGAAGAACTTCTCACCCTTGGCCTAATTATTAATTAACTTTCATTGGAATTGGATTATTTCGTTATTTAAATGACAGATCCAATGCTATTTGTACTTAAAATAAGAGCACTTATTGTATTTATATATATAATGAAACTATCACAGTAAATATGTGACTTTTTTACAATTATCCAAGACAACGTAAAACAGATTTTGCTGCAATTTCTACTAAAACCGCAGCACTGTACGACCCCAAATTTACATGTCAGTGGAGCGGGATTTCTGTGTGACCTATTGGGGAAGAAAGACCCTTTTTCACAAGTGGAAACTGTATGTGTGTGTGTGTGTGTGCATGTGTGTGTGTGGACATATGGAAAATGACAGAGAAAGACACTTGTGAGTTTCCTCAAAATTGTCTCTTTCTTCTGTGTGTGCGTGTGTGTGTGCGTGCACACACGCATGCATGTGCATGTCTGCATGTCTAAATTCCAGTGCAGCTCCACACAGGCCTCACATTGTTCTGGAGGAAACCCGACCTTAGAGCTCAGCATGACCGTGATACATCTGCAGCCTCTGTGTGCGTCTGTGTGTCTGCGTGTGTGTGTGCGTGGGTGTGTCTATGTGCGAGTGTCCCCCCCATGTGTGAGCGCGTGTGTGTGTTTGTCTGTCATGTGTGACCTTGATCGGGGTCACCAGCTGTGGTGTGGATGTGGGAGAAGGTCTATCTCAAACAGTAGACAATAGCCCCTTCACACACCCTGGCGCTCTCTCACACACAATCGGCATTCAATTAGTCATCATTAGCTTGTAAATAGTTTCTTGCCCACGCGTCTTATCTATGGGGGGGAAAAAAAATGGTAGCCAGAGGAGACGGTGTGTTTGAGATGTATCTTGGCATGAAGAAGAGCCTCACGTTTCAGCCCATTTAATCACACACACAGGCGTCCAATAGGACCACACTCGCACAAAGCAGAGTAAAACATTACCAGCGTTAGGTATGATAAGGTGACAACTATAATACCCCATCTGTCAGAGTGTGAGCTGTAAGTCTGTCAATAAGCAGCGAATAAAAGAACGAAAGAAAAAAAAAACAGAACAAGGAGGAGAGAAGGGAGGCAGAGACGCCCTGAGGCGCAACTGCCAGTAGACACTTTGACTCCTGCAGAGGTGGCTTCTATAGAACGTGTCAGTTTGTCAGGGAGGGAGAAAAGGGTAAAGCATTGATCGACGTGCACAATGGAGTTATGTGAGACGCTGGGAAGGAGGTATGTGGAGATGAGATCGGGATAGGATGACAATGACGAAGGGAGGATTTTGTACAGTAGACAGTCAACTCACTGTTTGTCAGAAATAGAACGTCAGGACAAACACACACAAAGAGACAGACGACGGGCGGCTTACCGTGGGTAGTTGGTGCAGTACTGGGTGTAAATGTGGAACTCTTCGCTCTGGAAAAGGAAAAAAAAATAATAGGACACGTTTATGGAACAGGAAGAAGTTAAAGGAGCAACTGAGGTGTTGATGTAAAACTGTAAAAAAAAGAGAAAGAGTAACACGGAGTGATGTCATGTAATGTTTGTGAGCATTCGGGGGTCATTTGAGGACATTGTTCAATTTTACCCAGATTTGCAGTTATTCTTTGTAATACATTTCAACAGGTAGTAGCAAACTCTAAAAATTTAAGGGCAACCGATTTCTGGTGGTGTAATTACAAGAACACTAATTAAAGGCTCATATCAGTATGTTTGCACGTTTTAGCCCTTGAACTACAAATCATACACTTTGCATTTGGATTACATATCTAAAGCTAGTTTCCAAAGACTCCTGTGGAAACTACGTACCATTTGTAAATGATTTCAAACCAATGAATGTCTGAAACAGCGTAAAAAAACCTCTTAATACATCTTCCATGTGCTGGTGTGTCCTCTAAAAGGTCAAGACGTATCCGCCTGTTCATCACTGCTTGCAGCGGTTCATTGCGGTGTAGGTGACTGGCCGACTGTTTCATGTTTACTGCTCTACATGCTGGGAGCCCACAGACAAGGCATCCTCTCTCCTCCACTCACTGCTGCTAATTGAAAGTCAGCCTTATAGCTTATGATTAGGCCCCAGTCCTGCCCTTTAAGTCTCTGTTGATCCCGACAGCCCTGAGTGGATTAAATATCCCCTCGTACTCCATCGCCGCCCCTTTAATTGAGACTTTTCCCACCTTGCATGCCTCTCTGAACATCAAAGACGTAGACAGAGACGGCATGACTTATCAAAGCCGGAATGAAACTCTTTCGCTTTGCTCTTTTGTATTTTTGCAATGCAGAACATTTTCATGTCATATTATTATTGATTTTCTATGGATATTCTGTTAATTTTCTTCACTTTCTAAATCTTGTGTTTCCTTCTCTCTCCCTCTCTTGCAGGCCTCAAGATGAACTCCTTGCTGTTGCATAAGAGTCTAATTGAAATCTATTTGTGTCCATAAACACAAACGGGTCACAGGATACGGATAGCGATCAGGAGGCGCCACCGTAAACGTGCAGCGATGGAAGTATGTTCTGATTCATAATGTCGGAACACGCACACACACACACACACACACACACAGGGCTGTGGATGTCTTACGTGGGACTTATATAGACTGGATGTGTGTGAATGTTATCTTTCTTGATTAAGGTAAATAAACTTTCCTATTCAAGCTGCCTTAGCAAACAATTTACCCGACCTACACAGACACAAACAGTGCATCCCTTCTGAAATGTACAGCACATAAGAAGAGGACACACTTACACACGCACACATGAACATGCAAAACGCACACACACACACACACTTGTTAGCCTGAGGTGCTCCGTGGGAATCATTCTAAATTGAAGAGCAGAGCTCTCCTCCTTGTCTCCAGCAGTCTGCCGCCACAGACCAGGCCTAAACGCAACCAGATGTGCCACCATCAATTTCTGATGACACACACCAACACACACCCCTAACACACACTCTCACCCTTTGCGCCATGGACGCAAGACCACAAGTTACATAAATGCTTCTAGCCAATACAGATTTGTGCAGAGCATGCATGTGGGCAAATGCAGACAAGACACACTGAAACATGGAAACACACACATGACTGCACACACTCTTTGAACCTAACCAGGAAACCAGCGGACCCTAAAATAACCCAGATCTATAATACGCTTCTTTTTCAAAAATATATGCAAGCTACGCTAAAATTATATAATCGCTACATCCGAAGGAAATGATCAAAAATATCTTTTTCAAGTATCTCAAGATACAAATTATACGAAGTATTTTGATTTATTATGAGTCACCGAATGAAAGGTCTACATGAATCAGCGCCTGCTCATCATTCTGATGACTAAGAAATAAGAAAGAAGATTTTGTTTTTTGTTTTTTTTACCGATATGTCGTAACTAACTTGTGTTATCAAGTAAGTGCTGAACCCAATAGATCACTTGGGGCAAAAAAAAAAAAAGGGGGGGGCCTTCACGTCTTCTTATAATTGTGCTCTCTGTGCTTCAGTCAGCATGTCACAACTTATAAAACACTTTAAAGGCTTACTCAACACATTGCACGGTTAGGATTTATTCGAACAGAGAGAGGAACATGAGGATAGGTAGTCAATTATCTGAGAGGCAGAGATTTACAACGAGATCTGTCTGTTCTTCAGGCACTGAGTGATTCTTGGCCGTGGGGATGAGAAAAGTGGGTATTAGCTCTGTGTGTGTGTGCAGGTGTGTGTGTGTGTGCATTTTGCACCAGATTTCTGGGTCCTTCTTAGCAACCATGACTAATCTTCGGCAGTACAAAAGGAACTCTGGTTACAACCCTTTTAGCACAAGTCAGCCTGTGAATTGAAGTTTCAAATGCACACACACACACACACACACACACACACACACACATATATACAAGCAAACAGATGGAGTTGGTCCTCGGATGTCTCAAAGTTAAAGGAGCGTGATGGTCAGCGGTGACTCAAGTGTTTCCAGGAAGAGGCCTGGCTCCTGATCTAGCACCTGTATGATTATATTGACCATTTAAACATTTAGGAAAACAGTCTTGTCAAAACCATCTCACCACAAGCTCCATAAGTAGCTGTCCATTGGAGCAATTCATCCATAGACTCATTTTTTCATATTACACAATCTTCATTTGTGGATGAATTTTGCCTTTTAGAATTTCCTGCATAAGGTCAGGAATAGCGCTTTAAAATATCTTGACATCTACATTTCCATGACAGATTCATTTTCTTAGCAAGATTGCATGCATGATCTGATGAAAAGCTAGTAACAGACGTTATAGTGACAACACTTTTTAAACCGAGAGAGAATAAACTTAAAATCTCAATGGTAAAATGTCTTCCAGATTTATTTCAATTCATAGGTTGTGTAAAAGGGGCTCGGTCAATCTTGTACAGATAGAAATATACACTCAGTGGGCTGAATTTTGCAAAACAAACAGACTTAACAGTCAGATTTATGATGTATTGTGTTTTGATTAAATCACAGACTTTTAAATACGCGGTCTTCTCTCATATTACCTAAATGTTCGGGGTATATTTTCCTGTTTGAAACTTTGCATTTTTGCCTCTCTAAAAAGACTCATTCAAACACTTATTTTTAAATTATTACACACTTATTATTTTTAAATTGATAAACTTCACCAAACCGAATTAAGTTACTCTTTCTTAAACTCTTTATTTACTTTTTTCCCTGTCAAAGTTTTTTTTCTTGTAGGAGATGAGGGTCTAATGACAGGGGATGTTGTGTTGTAGAAACTGTTAAGCCCATTGGGGTGAATCTATAATTTGTGATTTTGGACTATAGAAATAAAATTGAATTGAACTGAACTGAATTGAATTAAATCCCTCTTAAAAAAACAATTTAATATAATTAAAATAACCCAAAATTGGTCATAATAACATATAACATGATTGAATTTCTTTCCGGTTTGAGAAATGTTTCTCTCTAAAACTACTCTCTAAATATTTAACAATTGTTTAAATATGTATTGTTATGACATGAGTCATGTGGGTGGTGTCCTGTGATCTAATGGTCACTGGGACCCTTCAAATAGACACACCTGTATTCAATTACTTTTACCCTGAAGGACACTATGTAAGTTGAAACGCATTGGTTCATTGTTCCTGTTGATTAAAGGATTTTTATTTAATTGAGCTGCCTCAGACTGCCCTTTTCAGTTTTTTAACTTGCTATTTATGTACTGTATTTTGTCTGACTGTGTTTCTACCTATTAACTACACAAAAGATGCATTTTGTGGAAAAGTTTTGGCCAAAAGTACAGCAGTAAAAAGTGATTCCATGCAGGCAGGTATGTGTATGCCGGGCTGGAGCTCGTTACCACTTTTCCAGGAAACAATTAGGAGTAGTTTTAATGTTTTTTTCTTTTTTTAAATAGAACTACATTGTAAGTACAAGTCTCATTAGAGAGAATTGGTGTTGGAAGTGTTTAGATCTTTAAGTAAAAGTAGCCATACCACAGTGTGAAAATGTTGTGTTATAAGTAAACCTCCTGCATTCAAAATTGTACTTAAGTATAGTACTTGTCCAAATAGACTCAGTCACATTCCACCACTGGGGCGAATTCATCAGAAGCAGGAAGTTTCAGACAGGATGTGATTTGGACCTAAGGAGGCAGAGCTTTATTTTCACCCTGGCTGTGGCCCAATTTAACCCATAACCAAAAGGTTGTTTTACTACTGTAATGATAAAAGTCGCACCTGTCAACAGCCAAGAATGCAGATTATCTCCAGCAAACGGTGAGACACACCTGCTTCTTTTTTTTTTCATGCAGTTTTCTGTTACCACTTTTAGTTGGTTACTTCGCGCGTCAGTTTGTTTATGGAGCTCACTCAATTATCCAGAGTGGTGCTGCGGGCTGCAATTAAACTGGTAAACAACAGCTGTATTTTGCAAGCCCGTGACCCAGAATGCGACTCGTTTTCTCGTATATGGTCAGGATGGTTGCTCTGCGGTATCGGGTGTAATTGCAGCAGGAGGAGGAAGTGCCGGAATGCGGCGCATTATCATGGGACATAATCACACAATCGTTTCATTGGGCACGGAGGGGAGGGTAATAAAAGCTGAGACGAACAGACAGAGATACTTTGACTAAAGTTGCTGAGTCCATTTTTTTTTTCTAGAGAACTATTATCCCCCCCCCCCCACCTCCCCTCCTTCTGCTTCTCCAGTAAAAGGTGATTACATATTTGGACGGTCCTTAAAATTCCTCTGGAGTTGACCTTCCTCCCTGTCCTCCTGTAGCACTTAAAACTGACATTCCAGCCCCCAAGATAATACAACTGACCTCACTATGATTTAACTGACTTCATGCAACATCTTCATGAGATTTTTTAGAAAACCTAGTACACACAACACTAGCATGTTGCCTGTTTCTTATGATATTTTTGCCTGCATGTGTGCCTGAACCAGCTGTTTGGACATGTTTCAACAAGCAGGATAGTGAAGAGTGCATGTAGGGGGAAAAAAGAGACAGATTTGGGGCGAGGCGAACATCTTTACCTTGGACACAAAGCACTCCGCGATGGCCACAGGGTCGGCGTTACACTTCTCGAGATCATGAAGCAAATCCCTGAAAAAAATCGGCATTTAATGTTAAAATGTCCACCCATTACTTTACACTTCTTTAGCAAACAGGTGAAAATGTATTTATGTTCTCCCTGCAGACACATGAACATGAAAAAACTTTCCTATGACTGATTGTTTCAAAGAATTGTGAATTTCAGGGGAAGAGTCACCCGGTGAACAGAAATCAGGCCACTTGCCACTGAATTCATGGAAGTTTCTCATTTGTTCAAAGTGTGTGTTTGTGTGGATAGAAATAAGGTCACCGGTGAAGTTATTGTTTCATGGCTAAAGCATGAGGTCATTGTGACCACTTTAAAACTTTTATGTTTCCTTTTTACTGGCCAGATTGTCTGCGCACAGCAGCTGATAAGTGAATAGGTGGGAGAACATGTGTGTGTTGTGTTGTGTGTTGTGTCTCCAGACCACCAAGGCAGACACAGATCTCGTCTGAATAAGGAACACACACACACACACACAAATACAAATACAGAGCGGTGCCAGCGGAGACAAATATGCAGACAGGAATCGATCAGACACACACAAACACACCTGACTGCCGCAACGTCCTCCCCAGAAATCAACAGGTGGCCCGGCCCAGTTTCACTACTAGCAGTTGTTCTTTAAGCCTCGCAGACACGAGAGTCTATTTATGTTTAGCCAGAGCTGGTTTTAAAATCTTCTCAGTCAAGTCCAAGGTGAGTCTCAGGCACGACACATTTAAGAAGTTTGACGTCTTGTCAAAGTCACGTTTTCAGGCCTTGAGAGGAAGTCCACTACAATAACGCTGCACTTGAACAGTTTTCAAAGCTCTGTCAATATTTGGTTTTACATAGCCGAGTCCTCAGAATGAAGAATAACCTTAAATATTAAACTTATGTGATTGTGAAAAGTCCGCCTGCCTCTGTCTGATTCAAAAAACTTAAATGTCTTCATGAAACCTCAAATAAGTCATCTCTCACAGCAGTCTCATGCCGTACCTGTTAAAGTGGAAGATGTCCTGGATGTTGCCAAATAGAGAACCTTTATCCTCAGAGCTCAAGGCCAGACGAGACTGGTTACTGATACACTGCAAGTAGTCCTGCAGAGAGAAAGAGAGACAGAGGGAGAGAAAGAAACATACATGAGAGAGGAACTACTATATGGGGTTGACATCTTGATTGGCACTAGCCTTTGAGCACACAAACACACACACCTCACAAAATTCACACCGGTAACTCATAAAGCTCACCCTTGCGCCATTTGGTCCAGATGGACTTGTGTCCACACATAATTAACTGCTGGGAGTGATGTATATGAATGTGAGACTTTTTTTTTTTTTTTTTTTTTTTTACATTATGTTAACTTAAAAAGCTTAGCTTTTCATTTATGTAGAATATATGGAAATAATTCACAACATGTATAAATTATGGCGTTCAGAAAGGGCAGCTTTGGCAGCAAACCAAAGATGACCAAACTCCAACAGAATTGCAGGATTATAATAGAATAGACATGCATGAAAAATATAATGTCACTTATCATTTGTCAAATAAGTAAGATAGACAATAAGTAGATAAGTGACAAATGACCTCCATGACAAGTGCTGTATGCACATGATATACAGTATAATGAAAGTACACACTAAATCCTTTCGGTTGTCTTCTCCACTGATTTCAGGAGAGAGATATTCAGGAAAACGATTTTACTGTGAAACCCCTGTATAAGAGTACATAAGAACCATCCGTCCGTGTACTGCGCTGCTTAGTACTTGCCTGAATATTCGCTGTAAACAGCTCAAGGCAATAACACAGACCGGTGCTGGAAACACAGGTTTCCTCGTTGGAAAACAGGTAGTCGGGAAGATTTAACTCCCTGTCTCTTATCACAGCTTCCATCACTCCCATTAGTGAAGATGTGTTTATGTGATTAAACAGGCCCAGCTCTCGGTCTGCCCCGCAGAAAGAAAGTGAGAGGTGGAGGAAAAGAAATCAGACGGGAAGGTTTCTAGCAGAGGCATTAATAGTTAATAGTGTGAAATTCTCTTTTGTAAGCATGTTTCTTAGTCTTTGTGCAGGCGGCCTGCTGAGCATACTGCTGTAGGCCTGTTGCACTTCATTCCTGCTGGTTACCTATGTTTTGTCATTATTGAATTATACAGTACGCTGCTTGTACTCCACAGCCTGTTATTACAGTTAAAGTCAATACAAATTTAAATGTGAATCAGACAACACACAGCGGGTCTGTCTCTGCTCTTTTACAACGCTGCTCGTCGGTCTCACCACTGACAGATGGGTTTAGCGCTGATGGTATCTGTTTCTCCGGGCAACTAAAAGCTCCCAAACCCACAACACAGTAACACAGGAAGGACACTTGTGCAAATGAACACTTCCAAACCGTCCATGCAGCTGTATTTAAAACCTTCAACTACAGGCGGATACGGAATAGGGGTTTCGGGAGGAGGAAGCATGCTGGTGGCAGCAGTTTTCAAACCAGACCACAATGTCTGCAACTGGGCAGGACAGACGTTACCACACTGAGAAAAGAGTCAGGTTGCCCAAAACATGCACAAACACACACCCAGTGCTCACTTCGGCACACACAAGACTTCTTTTCAAATGTGTTTTTAAGGAAAAAAAGGAAAGAGCAAAAGAGAAAGAGACTTGCTGCTCTCTCCCTGTAGACTGCTTATTTAATTCTTGTCTGCTGCTGTGGTTTCTGTTCCTGGTAATGATTTAATTATTTAGCCATAATTATGAGTAAATTATGAGATAATTACAACAGGCCTCAGCCTGACTAGCTGTTGATTAAACTGTGTTTGGTTAGGCAACAAAAAAAGGTATATAGAAGCAGAAAGAGTACAATCAGAAGATAAGAGACCAAACTATGTGGTGTGTAACAGCCCGTCTTGGAAATTTAGGGTTAATAAGAGCTTTAAGGCAAGATTTGAGTTGTAGAATAATACCAGAAATCTCGCTCACAGGCAGGCTGGTCTTCATGTTTAGGAGGTCATGTCACGGGGTCATGTTTGGATTATGTTGATTATGGGAGGTAATGTGTAAGGTGATGCTTTATTAGCCACGGGGTCACGGATCTGACCCAGCTTGACCCTTTCACTCATCGCACTCAGCTAAAGCCTGACTGAGCTCAACAATGGGCCAGCGTTCAGTTAGACACACACACACACACACACACACACACAAACAAACAAACCTCTCAAGGTGCAGTTCCTGCTAAGCATCAGACGTAGCATGTACAAACTTGATACTTTCTCGTGTTAACCATTAACCCGCACTCGAGTACACACCAAACACATCCCTCATCATGCACCGCGGTAGGAAGTCGTTTCCTCCAGACAATCCTGAGCGCAAACATCCAAATCTCATTATATTATACTGAAAGACAACTGATGGTAACGGTTTATTTCCAAATTCCTGGTCGACTTCAAATGGGCTGGTAAAAAGAGGGAGGGAAAGCATGAGCAGAGTTTTGCCTTTGAGGTTGTTTGCGGATGACGGATTGGCCTCATTACACCGCTGCGGTGATCACCACTAAACACCGAGCAACATTTACACTCAGAAATGTGTTAGATCTTGCATAAAACTGACAAGCCTACATGAAACCTATGCATGTAACTAAACTAAATGCACACAGACGCCTCGTGCACAGGCAGGGTGAGCTTGTGTCGGTGCAAACTGCCGACAGATGAAACACAGGTGAGCCCAGGAGAGTCTGAGTAAATATTTGTGTTGAGGCTGTCACACCCTCTTCCCTTGCAGGAAGCAGCATGGGCAAAAGGATTATGGAAAAAAAAAAAAGGGGGGGGGGGGGGGGGGGGGGGGTTGCAGGACCAGCTCGCACAGGACAGTGCTGATAATAGACGCTGTGCTTGCGGTGTCCAGCAGCTGCAGGAGTTTACTCCTTGGAGAAGGTAAACCGTCAGGCTAAAAGCTCTATTCACGCAGATACAATCAGTGCAATCCATCCTCTGTGCACTCACTGGAACTGTCATTAGAGGGGTGAAGAAAGGCTAAATGCATGTGTATTTTCTAAAGAAGAATCAGCAGCCCTGCCTTGTAAATGTGGTCGTCCACGGCTGGGTGGTCTGCTTCATTTATGTTGAGTGGTGGGCTGCAGAGTACAGGCGGTGGAGGGTTATTAAGTGCAGTGTCTACGCTCTGTTCAGTGTTTTCCTAACCTACTTTTGACATTGTTATCTCACAATCTAAATCCCTCTTCCTACCTTACCCTCTCTCTCTCTCCCTCTTTCTCTCTCTTTCTCTCTCTCCATTTTCCTCACCTCCTACGGGGGAGGAAAGGATAGAGGACAAGGAGAAGCTGGGACATCGATCAGGATTGACAGGCCAAAGCCACAGAACCTAAACCTCACTCCCCCTGCTTATCCCGTCTCTTTGGGAATATGAGTTTCCTGTTTTTCTTTTGTCAACAAGTCATTCTTCTTATGAACCTTTCAAACCCAACAGCAAACACATACATTCACTGGCGTTGGTGTGGAGTTTGGGATGAATCAATATTAAGAAAGAGGATATGTTTAATGCTGGGCAAGACACCAACACATCCAGGAAAAAAACTGAACTGAAAAGCTTGTGCGCAAAGTTTATGGAAAATACACAATATTCCACACCAGCATGTCATTTCACAACACAGTCCATCTAAATAAAGCTGCACAACACAAACACGCATCACATCTGCGCTGCACATTTCTACGGTTTCTCAAAGAAACAAAGAGAAGGAAAAGAGAAAGGAGAACAACCTTTGATACAAACCACTACACTCAGTCCTAAACAAAGCCACTAATATGCTGACTAGAGGCAATATGTATCCTTTCAGTTCAAAGCCAACCTCAAAAAAAGAGTGTATTTGTCTGAGTGTGTGTGCTTACCTGCGTGCGCATGCACACGTCAAAGTTTTGAATGTGTGCCTGTGCCTGCTGCACAAAGGCAAAGGTGTCGTGTAACTCGACCAAACCCTGCCTGAAAGGGCAGGTGACCTTATTGTATAGAAGGTTCCCAGCAGGCGATGAGCTGTACGTGTCACGTGTGTGAGAAAAACCACAAAGGCCGAAGGGATGTGTATTATCTGCTGATTTAAAGCCCTGTATTCCTGCACTTCAAATGAGACTGGGACTTCAAATGGGTCAGCATAATCATGCAGATTTTTTTTTTTTTTTCTTAATGAAGATGGGCCCTCTGAAAACTTTAAAATGATTTTCTCCTACTCTTATCTTATGGCTCTATTTATTGATTTAAAACAGTGTTTCCCAACCTTGGGGTCAGCAACCCCAATTTACAGACCACTATGTTGGATTTACACTGACAATCTACACTCTCCCCCCTTCCAAGAGATTAGGAGAACTTCATTGACTATGAAACACTGGTTTGTCCATTCTAGGCTATTGTAGGATGGCAGTGTGAAATGGTGAGCTCCATGGAAGACAAGCTGCTACCTCTGTACATATAAATGACTCATTCTTAGGTAACAAAAACACAGTGATTCTTAATTCCAGGTGATTAAACTCTAATAATATTATATATGACTATTATATTTGATTTCCATCAATATATCCCCCTGAATTTTACACAGTTTCTTTAAGGTTGCAAGATGAATCTTAGAATGCTTTCACACCAGCAGCAGTTGGTGTGCACCAAATGGTCCATTCCAACCAAAGGCGCTTAGTTCGGTTCATTTCTCTTGGTGTGAAAGCATCAGTCACCTTCAGGTGCTAAGTCAAGGGGACCTCCAAAAAGAGGTCGACCAACTTGACTCTTCACCAAATGACAAACTTTGGTGCGGTCCCTCTGGTGAGCACACAATCTCGGGTCCAAACGAACTAGGGGATGCATCATGGGATAGGATACTACTTGTATCATTTCCTGTTTGAAGATAAAATTGGTGAAATGTCAAGTGGACCATTTGTGAGTTCATTCATTTGCAGGTGTGAGTGCAGACCACTCTGGAGACTGTGTGTTAGTGGTGTGAAAGCACCCTGAGACCTTTTTAGATGAGTACTTAAAAATCAGAGGAAAAATAAACATTTTTCTGCAATATAAATTACTGTGTTTATTGACTCAGACTTGTTTTATTTTAAGGGGTCATAAGGCAAAAGGTTGGGAACCACTAATATATAAAACCTGACACCCAAAAGATAAAAAAGATTCCTCTGGAAACAATCACAATAATTCCTCCTTTCCATCATTATGTCATCAGTTTGAGACATCAAATTGGGAACTCATATAGTTTGCAAAAGTCTGTCTGACACAGGTTGGGTTCAATCACAGAGTCACGTTCCTTTGGATTTTCGCTCCTTACCTCCACAATGCTTCGCAGGTCCTGGACGTAAGTTCTCTCTGTTTCCAGTATCTCCTGCACCACCCGGTCCACATACGTCCTGGGTCCCTGTACCTGACCCGTCCGCTCTTCTCCTCTGTCGAGGCTCAGCTCGGGTTCTGAATGTTCTGTAGGAGTCTGTGCACTGCCCTGCCTCCCCGGCCCCCTCCCCGTGTCCATCCCTCTGTCATTTCTGTCGTCTTCCTCTCCGCATCCCAGCTGTCGGGCCGGGACCAGCTCCAACCGAATCGCCCCGGAGTCCCGGTCAGAGGTGACGGGGTTACAGTGAGGGGCGGGGACAAGGGTGGAGCGGCTGCCCAGCGAGCAGTGGCTGTCCCGGGAGGAGGCGGAGGAGGAGGTGGAACTGTAGCTAATGGGCCTTTCTGCGCTGTCGGGGGAGGAGTCCATGCTGTGGGCGGAGCAGTAGCGCGAGGAGGCGTGGCGGAAGGCAGGGTTGCGGAGGCAGCGGACCGGTATGTCAACGGAGCTCAGGACTGAACCGGAGTCCGGGACTTCAGGAAGAGGCGGCAAAGCATCAGGCAGGTAGTTATAATCGTCTAGAGAGAAAAATAAGAAAAACAGAGATTTCTGTTCGTCAATGTGGTCTCATCAAGCAAGGCACCATACTGGCCAATCATTCAGCTTTAAGAGTTGGCATAAAATGAACATCTTGGTTTGTATCTCATCCTCTATCAGTACCAACATGTAGCAACATGCTAACACTAATTTGTGTTGTTGTGCCATGCTGCTAACGTTGGGTTGAGTGCAGCCTAAACAAAGACTCTCTCTATCGCATTATTGACGTCAAATTATTCATGTCATCTTTTTTGTAATTACTGTAATCAAATTATACCACGGTCTAGACAATCATCATCTTTATGTCAGCGGAACTGTGCTAGCGTAACTAAAATTAAAGCAGCGAATACAACACATGCTGTTGCTGTCTATCAACGTCATGATGCTACGTTGAAAGGTAGGTTTGTTGGGTCTAAAATGCAGTTTATTCTGGAAAAAAAAATACCAACAAGTTACTTAATGGAAAAATCAAATGAAATGAGGGAGGAGAGGAATACCTCTTTAAAGACAGACACGCAATGGGTGTCATGAGTGTGCAAAAAAACAAAAATAGAATTTAAATTACAAAAATAATTGTGTTAAATTGAACATGTTTCTTCTCAAACTCAAACAACCTGCTGATTTGTTCAAATTTCACACACAGAGCTTAATTAAATTCACACTCAACAAACACTGACCCTGTAACTTTCATGAGGGCTAAAGAGACGTACTGTATGATACTTCTAACAACTTACTAACAACTTACAATATTACTTTCATATTCTGACAGCCTCCATCTGTCTAGCAACCCAATTCCTGACATACCAATTGACCACAGCCTGACTGACCACCCGTCATACGAGGGCCACTACCTCTCACATATTTGTCTTCAGTTCCACCCAATGAAACGATTCACACACAAGGACACAAGGAGCCAGCAGTTACTACTACGCTGTGTGACAACACACACACGCACACACACTAACAAGAAACAGAATTCAATTCAATACTCAATTATTTGTATCCCTGGGAACTTTAAGTGTGAGGATTTTTGTAGCAGTCCAGAGCAAGAGATTTTATGACAAGATTAACTGTGTAATGCTGAGAAGACTCTTTTCTGAGGCAATGAATGAAAGCCCTATTTCCATGGAAGACAGGCAGGTTTGTGTGTTTGTGTGTATGTGTGTGTGTGCAACTACAGGAGTCTATTTTCGTCACGCCGTTGCCAAATTGGCCTGCAACCCCGGGTCTGTGGAGAGATCCGTTAAGATATGATTACCGACTCCCAAGGCCTCACAGTCAGGCCAGCTGAACCGAAACCACACATGCAGCGTATCAGACGGAAGCCGTCCAAGTTTCCCCCAAATTTTTTCCAAGGGCTTCGGAGAAAGGCTGGCTTTCATGGGAAGAGCAGGGAGCAAGTACACACGTAAGCAAGGGAAGGGAAAAGGCTCAGCTCTACAGGAGTTTGACACCAGTCTTTATCATCAAAGCTCTCTACACCGGTGACCCGGCAGCGGCACTGAGATCCAACGCTCCGTAGGACAGTGCCGACCCCTTGCTGCCAGCAGCACCGGCTCGGCCTCGACCGGTCTCACATCAAAGCGTCGGAGATCACAGACTCGCGTTCAAAAAACATGAAACGTGAAACTGAGAACAACCTCAAAGAATCCTGGTACATACCCACTCTCTCACCTTTCAAATAGGTACCTTGGAGGTCTTTCTGCAATGGTGACACCTCTTTTGAGAGCGCTCTAGCAGCCGGCATTGCTTGTCAGACTGGTCCAGGATAAGAAGATCACAGGTTTGATTACGGCAACCGTTACTGCATCAATAAGAAGTACAGAAACTGAATCTACATGTTCCTGCTCTGAGCCTGCTTGTATCAAAGTTCCGATCTTTTGGCCACTTTGAACGAAGGAGCTGGATACAAGCACATCATATTCTATTACATATGTGACTATATCAGATGCCTCAGCAGATCATCTAGTAACATGCTGTAATCTTTCTTTTGGAGATGTGCATCCGGCCGTTTGATAAATGCTAAAAGGAATACGCTCACTCGATTTCTGACTATAGATTACGAGAGGATCGATAGCAGTATGTTAAATTTGGAGCTGGATCCATAAGATGATTAGCCTATCAACTTCAATGGAACCGATGAAAGCTTAGCTCCTAAACTTACTGACTCATGACAACAACAAAAAAACATGTTTTTACAGCCTTCAAATTTTTATTTAGTTTAGAAATTTCGAGTCAACATTGTCAACTGGCGCATAAGCCAGGACTATAGTTGAACACGAGACATGACATCAGTGTGGTACAGATCTGTGTTATCATCAATCTCTCCTACTGGTACACAAACTGAAGTGTTTTGAAATCCATCCTTCAAAACAACAATGGAGGGAGAGTCTGATGTGCTGAATCACAGCTTTCTCTAATTGTAATTTTGCTCCACTGGCGCGCCAAGAAAAGCAGGAAGGAATTGGAGCATCCCAAACTGAAGTGGCATGAAACTGTATTTTCCTCAGACAAGTTTGGAACCGAACTGAGCGCGCATGAGTGTGTGCGTATGTGGGTGTGTGTGAGTGCATGTGCGAATGGTTGCAGTCCCAAGCCTGGCCCAGTTCTTAACAATTACCAACCAGCGAATGAGAAGGAATCTAGTGGTTGAAAACAACACACGCACAGCCTTGGCTTTTTGATAAGCAACACACTGCTATCATGTTACACGGCACAAAGGGCTACTTTATATTACACGTCAACGATATTAATAGGTAACTGACCATTTTCTTCGCCCTTTGACAAATCTGATATATATCTTTCCTTATCACGGTGGTATGTAAAACGATTGTATTTGTGTATGTTTCACTCTGAAGATATTATAGCTAATACATAACCAAATAAGATAACGTAATGGTCCTCACAACCAACTTGTGAGGCGCGGAATATGCATTGTGTGACTTGCACACGCAGACAGACACACGCACGTTCAAAGAGAGTAAATACAAGAGAGTAAATAAAAAACATGTGTTTCCGCTTGCAGCGAAACACAAACATCAAGCGAGAGAGAAATTGCTCCATTTTGTGTTTGCCCAGCCCCTCCTTCCCACCTTCCAGCTTCATGTTTGGGGCACACCCTGGCCGTTTCCTGGGTGAATTGGCTCTTGTACACACACGTTTCATAGACACACACACATATAGACAATGTGCATCCCCCCCCCCAACACACATGCACACACACACACACACAGCGAAGATGGCCAGCCTTTAGTTACCTCCTTTCCAGATTAAGTTCAACCTGATCCTTGTAAATGATCTCTAATTATGGTTCTAAGCATGCAGGTTGGGACTGTTTCTCCTCTGTGTGTATGTATCTGTGTGTGTGTGTGTGTGTGTGTGTGTGTGTGTGTGTGTGTGTGTGTGTGTGTGTGTGTGTGTGTGTGTGTTATATATGTGGGTGCATGCAAGGATTAGGATAGTGTGTGCGGGCTGTTTCCTGCCAGAATAGAGAGTGAGTGAATCAGCAAGCGTCTGCGCAACCTGGCTTCGATCTCTGGCTTCTATTTAATGTGAAAAAGACAAAGAGCCGCGGTGCTTTACTGTTCAGCCAAGTTTAATGTGTCGAACATCAAGTCAGTGTGGAAGGTAAACAAAAAGAGCCAGAAGGAACCAGACTGAAGACCGCGACAGCCAATACTCACAGAAAGAGTGAAAAATACTGATGAAAACACGTTGAAGCAATCTGGAACATAATCAGCAGCTCATCTGGATTACATCCCTTCACTTTCCATTACTGGAAGCATTTTCAGACTTGTGATCTTCTTGCAGGAATGATGATAACTTTTTAAAATGCAGGACTTTCTGCTCCTTTTAAAAAGAGAAAGAAAAGGTTTGGCTATGAAGCAACGCTTTTGAAAGTGGGTGTTGTGTTTGCGTCGTGCACAAGGACACAGTCGTCTGGAAGGTTTCACACTATTTCCCTGGTTTGCGGTTGTCAGTCACAGTACTGAGAAATGTGCCAACAAAAGGGAGGAAAGAAAGTAGAAAGACTTCTAGGAAACAAACTCGGATGAAAACATGATAGATTCAAAAATTCTGAAAATGTATGAGGAAGGAAACGTCTTCACCATGTTAATATGCCCATAGGGCCTAGATCTACAATATACATGAGATACAAATAGATTTAAAAACTACAATGAGCATTTTTTATACATTATAAATATGGTCACTTCCTGTCTACTTTTACAAAAACAAGTAGCACATGATTGTAGTTCTATCAGTAATGCTAATGACGTCTAATAAGGCCACAAAATAATAAATGCTGGCATCAGTCTGGAATGAAAGGACCAACAATATATGACAGATGTTACATTGGTTTTACTCATTAATAAATAATCACTGATACCATTTAAGCTATTCTACGCATGACGTGCACTGTGATCACATGATCGCTGTCATAAGACAAAAGAGACACACAGATGTCACCATGACGCAACATTAAGATTCTTCCAGCCAACAGTTAACTTTGCTGTAGGCCTCGTCAAGAGCACGACATGAACATGACGACTACAGCAGAGACCTCACAGTCCGACATGTTAACTACCAGGTTTAATGACTTCATGCTACACTTAACTCGTCCACTTTACTTGCAGACTTTATGGTCACCTGAAGTGCTCTTTGTCCTGGAGTGGTCAGCAAACAGCTGTGCGCGCCCTCGCCACACACGGCTCTGATGATCCTCGCAGTAGCTCAAACGGCGCAAACAGCTTTGTAGCCGTGTTCGCACCTGGCGTCACCATGCAACAGTTTTAGTTTTTTGCCTGTGCAGACTTCTTCTTTTAATTTTCGGATGACTCAGCACGGGAATTACCATCCTGCCTCCTGGGTTAAAAACACAACCCATTCGGTCTTCGTTAACGAAAATGATGCACGTTTATTTGCGTACCGAGATCTGATCAAGGACGGTCAGTCGCGCTACATGTGGAGGAGCGTTTTAATGCCTCCAGGGCCGGAGAACACTCCGAGATGAGCATGTGATCACCCTACGTGGACATGTAAATCATTACCAACAAGGCCGTTCATTCAAACAATGACGTCATATGCAGATGTTGTTTTCAACGCGGCTCCGAAAAAAAGTCCCCCATGTTTTATTTAAGTTGTGTGGTATCTCTAATCATGGGGTTCAAACAGGAGTAATAAACTGACAATGTTTAGAATGCAGGTTCAAGCAGTAAAAGCGTACATGCAATCAGGGAGTAACCCTCAGCAATAAGGCTTTGGCCCAACTTGTGAGGACTGTGTCGTGTGAGAGAGCGAATCGTTAGCATACAAGATGGCAGCGTGATTACAGTGACCGGTGGTCCGCCACGCAGACAGGGCAGGCGCTTCTATTTATGCTACATGCGTATGTGTTCACACATTTTTTGGCATGTCAAGACCACAGAGTCGTAAATTTTGGACTGGCATGTGGACCCCGATGTGGGCAGGTCCTCACATGTTCGGGTCTTCACAGCTATGCGGATATGGAACATATAAATTAGCAGCCTTGCAAACAGCGACATTTAATTTGGACCCACCCAAAAATAAAGCATTCAATGGAAATGCAGACTGTAAATTTGCGTGGCGCTCTTGCGTAGATTTGGAACTCTGATTTCGGGGTGGGATATAACGAAGAAGAAACAGATACCACATCAGTGAGCAAAGCAAAGTCAAGCCAAGTCTCTACCCCTTCCATCTTTGTTTCTTTCTTCTCGCATCGCCTTCTCCCTCTGTCGCGCTCTCATCCTTCCTTGCTTCCCACTTTTTCACACAGTCCTATTCAAATCGGGTTAGTTACACCGAATCTCGGCCTTGATTCCTGCCATTTTGCATCTCCCTTCCAGCCTTTCGTTTTCCCCTCTCTTCCTATTATAATATGCGACACTCAAAATCAGTTGTGAAGTCATTCTGCCAAGTTTGCTGCTTGTGATCTCCGCAGGACATTCCTATGGGCTCAAACCGAGCATATATTTTACCATGTAAAAATACACATGGCCGCCCTGTGTATATGACTACAGACCACCAGGGCTCATATTTGCATTTTGAGCACATGTGTTCATAACTCAAATTACTTTCAACTGAATGCAGCCTTCAGCTAAACAAAGAGGATGTCAAGATTATCGATTTTAGGGAGTTAGGGAGTCTTAACCATCTACCCAGAAACCAGATTTTCTGTAAATACTATATATTTAAGGCACCACAAAATGAATTAAAAAATATATTGAAATGCATGCAAGGAAAGATACAACAGCACTGCAAACAATCACAGGTGCCCAGTACTGTCATTCTTCAGCTGGCAACTTAACAACTGGTCTGATATTCAACCCGACAACAATACCAGCACAACCGCCGAAAGAACACTTGCAGCTGAAAGGACCGAAGATTGAGGGAAAAAACCTGCAGCTTTTCATTTCAGAAGGATCGAGCCGAACTAGACAAGTCCTGACCACACACTCTGTACAGTTCACAGATCCTGTAATCAGCCTTGTTTGTCAGAGTGTGTGTTCTTGTTTATTCTGCAACAGGCCTACCAGATGGCAACTCAGTTCAATGTCAGTTCAGCGCATTGGTTGCCTAGTGAATTAGGATTCCGACGAAGGATTATTTTAATTCATTCATCTGTCATTGTTTTGTTGATCCATCCATTTTTTTTGTTTTGTTGTCAATCATATAAGATATGAATAATAGAAATAATAAAATATTGAAAAGTGTCCATCATGACTTCTTAGAGCCCCAGGCGAGGACTTTAAATGTCTTGTTTTGTTTGATCAATGATCCAAAATCCAAAGCTATAAGTCAGGAACGACACGTTGCTTACCGATTTTCTCTCAAAGAACTAATTGACCAATCACTGCAACCAAATATAAAAACGGACAATTCACTCATCATTCTGTCTGTGATGATCATGACAAGAATTTATATCTCAATATTGAAAACAGTCCCTGTGTTTACAATGACTTAGTATTCTATGTTTAATCAGATCATTAGTCCAATCCAAACAGAAATCCCTCTTGTAACCACCTCAGTCAGAAGGAGACTGGTCCGATCCAGTATGATCAGAAGGCATTTTCATTGGTTGAAAGTGGTGGATTATCCTTTTGATAATAATCGTTTGATCTGATGGTTTCTGGGAGGATCTGAAAGAATGTGAAGAACAGAGTTTCCGGATGGGACAAAAGCATGGTGGTAGCTAAACAGGACTGCTCCAAGAGTGACACAACTTTTTTGTAAGTGACCTTAAAAGTTTGGGTCCAGCTTCTCCCGTTTCTTCTTCTTTTGTTGTATTGGCAGACTAGATTTGTAACGATGGGGAGAACCACTTTGATAGTTAGTTAGTTTTATTCTGATGAAATGCATGGCACATCTTCATTGGCTCTCTTTATGATAAATAGGTTAAATTGAAATCTCTAATCATAATGATTTTAATATGATCAAAGAGATACTGAACCACAGCTAGTGACAGTTTTTTTTCTTTACACTTTTGCAAGAAGATAAAGCAAAAGGCCGAACATGGTGAGACGACGTCGAGAACATGTGCTACATGTGCAACAGATGGAGAAAAGAAGGATGCAAAGGAATGAAAGTAGGAAGAAAAGTTGAGAAGAACGTTCAGAGATCAAGAACCGCCCACTCCCTGGCTGTTTTCCCGTTTCCATGTCCCTCTTGCCTCGTTTCATTTTGAATCCCTCCTTTTGTGGTTCTTTAACCCGTAAGTTTCCTTTTCGCCGTGACACAATCTGCCAGCATATGCCTGCACTTCCTGCAGACTGTGCTACGGCAGCACAATAAAGCATCCGAGTCCTGGCTGTCCGTTTAGTCACGGCCTCGCATCCTCCCGCCGCGTCCACTTAAGGTCAGTCTCCGTTTCTGATAGAGACGCAGACTTGATCCCAACTGACGCTAAGGACCTTAAAGTGTCACTCAGGATTTCACACCGCGAAGGGAGAGGGGCAGAGGTGGGAGAGACGGAGAGGGGCAACGACGGGACAGAAGTCAGGGGGGCGGGGTTTTCACTGAGCAACTCATCACTGCGCCAACAAAGAGCCGCGCTGACTGGGCCCAACATTATAATGCAGATATTCAGCAGGACGGGCAGAGGAAGACAAGAGGAGGCCGACGTAGGAGACAAAGCGTCGAGGCAGAAAAAGCGGCGCATGCTGCAACACATGTCGTGACTGATGAAGATTAAACGAATGGGCAACTTAACCGAGTCCTGCTGCTTTCATTACTTTTTTTTTCTTCTTTTTTTCGTTTTGAAAAGACGTAGACATCCACATTCAATTATACACAGGTTAACACCCTCTTATCATAAAGTTGCTTCTGCAGAGAGTTGCTTATTGACCGCAGAGGACATCAGCGGGGAACCGGCAGCGTAGTTTAAAAGCTGACAGCACCGGTGTTTAGCCTCTGTGGGAAAATCTCCACCCGCAAACTTACACCCACTATTTTCAGACACAAGCGCACACACACACACACACCCTTGGGACACCCCGTGCGACCCTTGCTGCACACACCCTTGCCCTCCCTTAGAGTGTGACACACTAGCCTCATTTCTCTGACCTGATTGGATTTCAGCTGAGAGAAGAAAAAAAAAGAACTTTGCTGCTGTGCAGGACTTTTTTTTTCGCATTGAGTTTACTGCAGAGTTGATAAACCTGGCTACACTACACAAGTTAATAGACACTTGGAAGAAGTATTGATCTGGTAGATGAGGGACCTGGTTTCAACCATTCAGTCGTCTATATTTGGGGGAGGGGGGGGGGGTCCTCCGAGCTACCACAGTGAGAGGAGGAGGACGAAGGGGTCCCATTGTCTCCAGCACCTCTAAACCGAAGAGTTTGCTCTAAACAGTAATTACCCCCCCCCCCCCATTCTCTCTTCTCCTTTGCTCTCCTCGATCACCATTTGTAGCCCCCCTCCCCGCCCCAAACCGCTACCCTCAAGGCTCTAATTTGGGTCACAGGCTGCAGAATGGCATCTCAGCACTCAGTCAAACCCAGTGAGAGGAAGCTGACATGTGTTCAAAGATATGAGGAGTTCAAAAAAAAAAAAGGGAAAAAAAGTAGAGCGAGTTTTCCCCGTTTCCCTTTAATTTATGAGAGATTCAAAAGGAAAAAAAAGAACAAACAAAGACGAGGGATGTTTTGTGACACATGTATCTTACAGAAAAACATATACTTTTTTCCGAGACCATGATATAACAGCCCAGGCTATGGTCACCATCGTCTCAGCATCATTAGGAGATTTGTGTCTGCGAGAAAGCAAACAAGCTCCATTCAACACCAGGGGCGAGAAAACAAGCAGAAGACGCTTCACATCGCACTGTCAGCTGACGGAAAAACCATCGCACACGTACACAAAACACAAAAGAACGAGAACAAGACAAACAGCCAAAAAACATCAGAGAGTTTAGGAGACTCATGTGTGATAAGTTGCCGTCTATTGTCACTACAAATACAGCCTTTTCCACATTCTGTGATATATGACAAGATATCTGAAAGATGCAGGGTTGAACAGACGCCTTTTTTTTTGCAAGTGCACGGGTTATTATTCTAAATACGGGTTATTATTCTAAATAAAGCTCCTTTGATGAAGTTTCTTAGACGCCTTTGACAGTAGAATCAGATCCCACCACATCACAAAACCACCTCACTTCTGGGGGAAAAAAACATCATTGAATGTCCCTGAGGAAAAAAAAAAAATGAATAAGTAACGTTAAAAGTTCCTGCTTACCGGTAGGCATTGTTGCATTCACTCTTTCGCCAGAAATGAAAGAAAAAGAGGCTGTTTTAAGGAGTGAGGCTCAGGTTGGAAGGTTCCTGAGCGAGTCACATATCCAGAGTATTCCCAAAAAGTATTTCCATGAAAGATTCCCTTTAGGCTTTCCACATTCTTCCAGTCATTGTGAACCCCTTTCTCCTGGGAGCAAAACGTGCAGTCCACTCCTTCAAAATATACACACACCCACACACACTGTTTTCTCTTGAACTCATAGACACACACACACACTCACAAACACACTCCTCTGGCTGATGTGTTCTCTCCCTTCTCTCCCTCACTTTAGTTTCTTTCTCCACTGCTTCTCTCTCTGAATGCCTCTCTCCCTCCCTCTCTCCTGTGGCAACACATCCACTGCGTGTATGTGTGTGTGTGTCTAAAAGTGTTCATGTGTGTGTTTGCATATGTGTGTGTATGTGAGTGTGTGTGTGTGTGTCAGAGTGAATGGCCTCTGCTCTCTGCTGCTCCCTCCCTGCTGGGTATTCCCCTCCCCCTGACTCCTCCTCCCTCTCTCCCGCAGCAAATTACAAGGAGCTGGGAGTTCCTTCTCCTCTCTTTCTTTCCCTTCTTTTTTTTTATCTTTTCTTCACCCGTATTCCATTCCCCACTCTTATTCTCTCATCCTCAAAATTCGACTTCCGAGCCTGGCCCATGCCGTCATAGGACCGGTGACACTTTTTGCGTGTGTGAGTGTCTGCTGCACGCTCAGCAGGCAGCTAAACTGCTGCTGTTATAGTGCACAGCTCCAGAGATCACACACATATACACGCTTTACAAGGAGGGGGGGGGGGTCTATGGCTAATCAATAGGCCGGGAGCCGTGCTCAAACAAAAGCCCTGCTCCGCACTGCTCATTGGCTCTCAGATCAGAGAGAAGTTTTCAACCAGTCTCAGGATGAACATGAACATCAGAGTAAAAAGGTTAGATTTTTTTTGCTACAAATAGAGAAATTGCTGTATAGCAAAAAACTTGCTGTGTCAGTGTTTAAAGTGCTTGTGATGTTTAACGAGGGGGCTGCCTTACAAATTGGAGGGATGGTGTATTTAGGAGCAAAGGATGGGTCTAATTAAAGACGCTACTGCGTTGCATTCTACACATTGTAGGAGTTTGATTGTAGAGAGACTTACTTGAACTATTTTTTTTTCTCTTTTTCTGTCTCTTGGGTATAATTCTAGTGCTGGGACCAAAGTTATACTAGTATCGTAACATTTCAAAAGACAACAAGCCCTACAACTGGAAGAAACCACTGAAAAAAACATTTTGATTTTGTCTTATCACAAGCAGCCAAGCAACATCTAACTATAAAGTAAGGAGCCCCTGACTGTGAGATCAACCTCAGCTTTCAATATATAGTTTGCGCACAATTTTTTTTGATAGATACTGAAAACCTCACTATTATCATTAAAAGTTTAAATCCTATAGACCTACACATCACATCAGGTTACAGTTATATACTTCCATATCACGGCACTTCCCAGCGCTTTCATTACAATTCCAACCTCCATCTATTATTGAGGTTTTCCACCAGTCATATATTGTCGTGACCAGTTAAACCTGAGTGATTTGTTCTCCCTTTGTTGTATCTTAATATTTTTTAGAAAATTGAATTTCCTGCTATTTTCCACAACTCCTTACGTTTGTCTTGCCACACTTCCCTGCACGCAGGTCGGAAATCATTGTGTCTCAAAGTTCAGGACAGGCCGCGTGTCTCATCAGGAGGACACACATGGGACGACAGGCCATCAGCCTCAAGCACTAAAGCAAATGTCTTGACTATTTGTCGTCCGTCCTCAAAGACAGGGACTGGTCCCAGCAGCATGGGGTAGCGCTACCACCACCCCCTCCTCCTCGCTAATACAATAATAAAGACCCCCTGGCCCATCCTCTCTCTATCTCTCACAGACACACACACACACACAAATCTGTCCGTTGACCCACGAAGCCCCAAGACCTCCACTCCGAATCCAAACACTGTCCACCTGCCCCCTTCCCCCTGCCACCTCAATCACACACACACACACACAGTCACACACACTCCTCTCCGTAATGAGCACCTCTAGCTTGGCAAACAAACACACGGAGACCGTCTAAATTCCCCGGATCAGCCGCTCTGGCTCCCCACAGGATATCGACCACTGAGACAATATTGTTCCTCGTTTACTGGACATGACAATCACTGTACGAGCAGCAATACGAGTCCACATGACGTCTTAAAATGGGGATGAAAGAGGCGACGGTGAGGCTGAGCATATTGATAAAAATCAACAGTGAGCTCCATGTTTTGGCTGCGGATTTGATCCATCAAAAGAAAACTCTGAAATGTCTTTTCCACAAAGAAGAGATTAGCAGCTGCGGTTCAGGCTGCAGCGCATTTCTCCTTATTGATTCATGAATTCTTTTCTTTTTTTTTTTTAAGTTTATAAATGAGGCTCTTGTCTGACTTTGTCAGGAGTTGCAGCCTGGCTAAACAATGTGACTACCAGTACCTCCGAGGCTCAGGAACCAATATCTTGTTTGTTGAGAAACAGAGATATTAAAATGGGGGGGGGATGCTGTTTTACACAATTTAACCACAGCAGGGAGCAGTGACTTCTTGGTGTCTTGATATCAACCAGCAGTAGAGGCAATGCTCCACACCTAACGCAATCTCAACACCACCGCCCTCACCCAGCTCTGCTCCAATGTCATTTCCCCTTTGTGTGTCATCCCTCCCCGCTGTCCCATCCAGAGGAGCTCTC
Source organism: Lepturacanthus savala (assembly GCA_030544235.1). Lineage (NCBI taxonomy): Eukaryota > Metazoa > Chordata > Actinopteri > Scombriformes > Trichiuridae > Lepturacanthus > Lepturacanthus savala. The sequence goes on from CM060477.1 coordinate 11,931,284, forward strand.
CCGACGGACCTCCCTCCGTTTCAATGCCAACAACAAGCTATAACAAGAGCTTAAGGCCCTAAACACGGGAAAAAAAACACTCCCTTCATGCACCCAGAGTTGGTGGTTTGAGGGTTTGAGAGTTTGTGAGGTTGCCAAGATGATCGGGGCCGTCGTGCTGCGGTGGTCGCTATGACGACAGCGAGGCATTCATCTCCGAGGCAAAGTAGCATGTGGAAAGACAGTGGAAAGGAGGGAGGGAGAGAGGGGGAGAGAAAGAGAGAGAAGAAATGCTTATTGTCAATAAACCACTCCGTTCCTCATAACACTCGAGCAGTGCAAACATTGAAGAAGGGCACAGGGTGCACACACACTCTATTCAACTTTTACTGGTTTGCACACACACACTCGCACACACAATCGTTTGTTTTCGGCGTTGTAAAGTCCGATTTAAAAGTCCTCTTGAAAATGTTTAAGTCCGCAAGCGGGGGAGTAAGCAGAAATAAAAACTATCCCCAGCCACTTATGCACGTCCTGAAGGAGGGCTGCAGGCGGAGAGAGAGATGGAGAACTAATTTGATGGTTGTTTAACCGTCTGCGCCGAATAAAGAGAGAAATAAGATTCGGAGAGCGAGAGAGACTGTGACTAATGACAGGAGTTTGTGGGTGGAGGGGTCATTCATATACAGTTTCCCCCTCTCTCTGTGACTCTGTCTGTCTTTGTTATTGCTGAGATGGATCATCTGCGGACAGACACACGGATTCTTTATGTGTCACTAACTCTTAAAGCTTTTGTTCTCGCTGCTTAAGCTCTTCATTATCCCATTTCTCCGTTTTTTCTCCCCATAAACCACTTCAAAGTAGGAAAAATTCGTCCTAACTGGCGACGCTGCTTCGCTTCATCCAAAGGTTTATTTTTGATGTCAGAAGTGACTCAGTAGTGAGTGGCACATCCATCTTGTAGATAGGATTTTTTACATCGATGAGTCAACTTACAACTTCTACAGTCGTGTCAGTGTCATATAGGTCTGGCTCACTGTCACATGTCATGGCTCACTGGGACACATTTCCCCCCAAATAACAGCCTGATTCAATCAGAGACATGTCTTTAATCTTTAGAAATCAAATGATAAAGGATCTGTTATGAGTGAATTTGGCTGCACAGCATGAGCCTTCAGCAACTAACCCACCGGCAGGTCAGCAAGATTCAAGGGATTAATGAGTGACACATCTATATCAGTCTCTCATACTGTACAACTGTGCAGTGCTGCACACTTGCTTGTTCGTCAGTCTATAAATCATAAACAGACCACTAGCCTGTTATAACCAGGCTTCTAACATCCTGTGCTCGCTGCAGGCTTGAGGCTAATTTTGAGACATTCCGATTAAATCCTGCATTAATTTTCCCCTTTTCCCGGATTTATGAGTTTTCCAGATTCCCTAGAGCTGCAGAAGTCCGCTTGAAGTGCCAGGACAAGTCCAGGAATTTGCGATTCTTGCCGGCCAGAAATCTCACTGAACTATTACTTCCAGATTATATAAGAAGCGGAATCCCTCAGATTTGGCCAGTGGAGCCGGGGGGGGGGGGGGGGGGGGGGGGGGTATAGTGTCCAGGAAAAAAAAAAAAGGAGCAGCGTCTTCTCCGCTCCAGCAGACTAAACAACAACAGCCACACAAAAATAACTACAGCTGCTATGTCAACAACAACACAGTCGACAGCCACAGCTAATGAAAGAGCAGGGTGGCACCACGGCCATAGCAGAAGGAGAAGTATTTACGATAGGAGATAATGTTTTTCTTACAGAAATTTTAAGTTAAATTGGTTTGCAAGAATTTAAATTTAAATGGACAGCTTAACATTTTTAAAATTGTAAGCATCGTCATGATTTCCATTGCCATAGCGATAGGTGCTCTAACGTTTTTTGCTGATACAAGCTTGTTCCAGACCAGAGGAGCAGAGCCATGAGCTGCTCAGCTACTACTAAGCTAATGGTATTTTTTGGTTTCCCTCATCAAACTCAGCAAATACACAATCCATCAGCTCCCAAATGATGTGGTGGATGAGTAAGGATCTTCACCACACTATGAAACAATAGTTGTACCACATGAAGCACAAGACGCAACTACTCAGGACTACTTTCTTCAGTAAGCCACTGGGTGGAGTGACACAGCATGTAACCTCAGTCAATGTCGTACTTGTTTGACATAAGTATATAGCTGTACTAAACATGCGCTTTTGAGATGACTCCACCAAGCAGCCATTTTGTCAGTCCCGTCTTGTAGTGTCCGTTATTATCTCATAGTCTAGTGAATGTGCACATCACAACTTGTCCACCACAGTTTTGGGTAGTCGCTGGATTGATTATTTGCTGAGATTTATGAGGAACACCAAAAAATACCATTAGCGTGTAGTAGTAGCGTGAATGGGCAAATTTTCAAAAATGTTGAACTATCCCTTTAAGTAAATCTTACTTGGCTGTGGGGTTTGAAGTCTTTAACACTAGATGAAGCAAAACACGACGTCTTCCGGTTTTTAATTCTTTATTTCTGAACGGCTGAACGAATGTGTCTTTATTGGTGTTTCCTAACGTGAAATCTTTTGTTTTTGTCTTGTAGTCCTTGAGTCGAGTGTGACGACCGAAAACAAAGTAGAGTGCAGAGATTTATGGTCATGTACTTTATGTGTGTGTGTGTGAGTTATTGTGCGTTGAGTGAGTACATGAGCATGTGTGGCGGATATACGGAGGAAGCTGTGTTTGGCCTCAGATTAAAATGCAGGACGAGAGTCCCGCTTCAGGAAAGGAGACCAGCGGAGTAGAGAAAGAGGGACTTTTCACCCATTAGGGAAAACATGTGAGACGCACCAAAATAATATCTGCGTAGTGTTCACAACATTTTTCACAAAATTATGAGAATGCAAATATTACATATGCCAAAGAGCAGTATTTTCCCTATAGGCGTTTGAAAGATATAGGTGTGTGTATATGTTATTTCACATTATTTTGGACCATTATCATTATTATATGTGTACAAAGAGCTGGAAACACATTTTTCTCGCATATATTTTCAAATGTGCTTTTTAAGTATAGCAAAAAAACACACAGGGATGGATAATGTGTCTAAACAAATAGAGAAAATTTATCTCTGAGTTCATGATTGATCTGAATGAACACTTCATTTTTTTATGATACCTGAATTTATGGCCTGACTAGAAGATAATCCTAGTACAACTGTCCTTTACATACTGTTATCCTCTAAGACCTTTCTTTACAACTTAATTGAATTACATAGGATCACTGAGATCAAACTCTTGTTTTCAAGGGGGATCAAAGACCAAAAACAGTCTGCATACCAGCCAGAAACCATGATCAAACAAATCCAAAGGCAGGAAACCAAAACTCTGACAACCACAAAAAAAGAAGCCGGATATCTGATTAAAGTCAAACAGGACAAAAAAATGAGTCCCCATCTATCTATGTCTCACTGGCTGCTCCAGTTAGAGCTCCGTAGAATGAGGACACACCACAAAGGGGGGCAAACATGTAGCACACACACCCCCACTTAGGAAACAGAGCAGGGTTATTGAATTAAAACACCATAATGTGTCATTGTTTCAGGTAATAAGTGACACGTTTGATTTCTGCTGCATGTCAAGAGAAAATATCCCAATCTCTTAAAGTCGTAGTACCTGTGAGACTTGTTGATTTAGATCAACAGCATCACTCGAAGTTGTATATATAGGCCTTCAAAAGACTAGACACAATAAATACAGCTTGTAATGCCATGTTGATCATCTTACATACACACAGGTGAAAGCATTGTTATTGCCATACCCACCATTGACCACACGCCGTTACCACACAGGTAGTGGTCAGAGACACCAGCAGCTTTAACACAAACGGGTCGTCTAATTACAGCAGTCTGCCATGCTGTCTGATTAAACGATTGGGCAAAGGTGCCATTAGTCACTCTAAATTGAAACTTTGGACTGAGTAATTGGAGGTCAGACCTCTACAATTATGATTAAATAAAGACTTTGGCTTTTAAGAAGAGGAAAAAAGTCAGTACTGTGCAGTCTGTCTATGTTGTCATGGGCTAAATCCCCATTTACAGTAAATCAAACCAGTTTGCAACTCTTGCACGTAAACAAACTGAAGACGCGCTGTGTCCTGGAACCACAGAAAGTCGGCGGCAACCTGCACTCACCTCGGAGAGACCATTCCCACGACTTAGCCCTTCCTCAGCCGCTGGTATCCCAGTATCCGTTTAGAGGTTAGTTCCATGTCCAGGCTTTTGATAAAAAATGTCACACTACATGCTCGGCATTAGAAACAATGACTGACTGGAGAGGAAGGTAGGGCTTGTGTCAAGGCGGCCCGGTCTGTGGTCCACACCTCTATGAGGTCAGTTCAGACAGAAAGAGAGACACTGAGAGAAAGAGGGAGAGGGAGAGAGAGAGAAAGAGAGAGCGAGAGGGGGGAACAGATGGAAGCAGAACGCAACGGAACTGACTGCCCAGTGGGAGGGGAGGGGGAGAGACAGGGAGAGGAGCTTGCACATCCAAGCAACCCACTTCCTGACCAATTACTGCTGCAAGACTAGTTTCTCTCCCTTCTTTCCAACTGGCCCTTGCGCTCTCCTCTCTCACTTTGCGGTGTGGGATCGCAGCAAGAGCTGGAGAGCGGCCAGCACTGCAGGCACACAAATGACAGAAGTGGGGGAAAAAAAAGAGCAAGAAGAGCCGTCACCGCAAAACTGTGACGAGACACAGGGAGACCGAAGAGATGGGGGGGGGGGGCAGCGATCAAGATTTGATGCGAGGCTGGTAATTAGGGTGAGGGTTGGGTGAGACTGTAGGAGACAGCTGATGTAGAGGAGGATAAGGAAAAGAGGGCAGCGCAAGGACGAGCCGTCTCATCTGGCCCCAAAAAAACACAGCGACAAGTGGGTCACGTTGCACAGGGCATCAGTTAAAAGCCCTTTCTTGGTCTTGACTCAACGTGCAACCTGCACGTCTGTATGAGCAGTGAGCACACAGAAAATTTCCAAGGCATTGGTCATTGTGTGTGTGTGTGTGTGTGTGTGTGTGTGTGTGTGTGTGTGTGTGTGTGTGTGTGTGTGTGTGTGTGTGTGTGTGTGTGTGTGTGTGTGTGTGTGTGTGTGTGTGAGTAATTTAGTCATTGTTCTGCATCCTAACGGAGCAGGATGGAGGAAAGTCCCCTCTCTCTGAGCCAGTGGCTGTTGTTCCTGCCTCCTGAAGCAAGGCTTCCTGGGATTGATAAAGCAGCTCCTGGCCCGGTCGGCGCACACACTTTCTCACTTCCATGTTTTCACCGGTCTGAGGTTTTTCCAGGGAAAACACAACTGCACGTGGTCCAGAAATTAGCAAACATTGACCTTTGATAAGCAAGCAACCAAAACACACTACACTCACCTCTAAAATGTGACCTGCATTCTCTATAGACTGCACAGCGACTTTTAGCACATGTCAATCAGCCCCTGCTGCCTGTGACCTACTGTAGCGGTGACTGGGAACCATACAAACACAGCTGATGTGGGTCAGCGACCGGCTGATATTATCCTAACCTGGAAAAGCCACCAGCATAGGCTACCGTCGCTGAGGCCTTTGTAACCGAATGCCACACCTGGCACTTTAAAACACGCAGAGACAATGACTGATGATGGCCGCGTCCTCTAAAGGGAAAACAAGCAGATAACCTATAGAGGAACTGGTCATTCTTATCCAAGACTTGACTTGGCTTGGATGAGGGGTGTGGTTTGCCGAGAAATGTCTGGTAGCTGTCAAACACAAAAGGGTAGACTTTCCTGTGATTGCATGTATGTATGATCTGAAGTGTTCGGTTCCAACAGCAATTAATATAAATGAGGTACTCTTCAATATCCTGCTCAAAACCAGGGATTTTCATAGTCTGAGACTGTAGGGCCCCCTTTAATAATGGCTTGGAAAAGGGTGCCAATGGAGTCATTAATTATGTTTTTTTATTCTATAGGCACTCTTTAGGAATGTTAGGAATATTAATAATTATTATTCATAATATTTTATATAATCTCCTTTTGATAACTAATGTAATAAAAAAAAATGTAATGTTACTTTACTTCTATTAACAAAGCATCCCCATAAACTGTTTGAAGTCCCCCTGTGGAGGTCCGCTCTGCCCTGAACAATAAATGAACCGCCTAGACAAAATGACAAATCTTCAGGAAAATATATGAGCAATATTTGACATTTAAAAGAATAATAATCAAAGTAGGTGAAGTCATACTGTAAGCATGTGACGTCATTAAGGAAACCAGTCATACCGCATTCAAACAAAAGGAGTTGCCTGTCCACAAAGGCATAAAATTCGGAATAAAACGCCTGTATGTCATTGAAAAAGGTCAGAGGTCAATATATTTCTGTCTGTAGTGTCTGGCAGACATAAAGGGATCATTTAGGTGTTGATGGACAGATGTTTTCTCTGACAGGAAAGTAGAAAAGTCTGAATTAAGGTGGAAATGCGAATTGGATAGTAGTTTTAGAACCTCCCCAACTAACAACAGGAAGAGCCCCCTCCCCTTCCCAACCGCCATTTCCTGCCAGTCTCCTGTTAGTTGTTTACAGATGAAGGAGTCAAACAGGATGTGATGTCATCTGGCAGGTGAATCACACTCATGTGCGGCCTTTGTCATTCGACCTGGGGTCATCGAATTGACAGCGCAAGGAAGCGTTAAGGAGAAATTTATTTCTCGTTTGTTTTGTAATCACTTGAAGTGATCTTCTATGATGCCATTAAAGTTCAACTAATGCTGCTACTGTATTACTCACTAAAAAACAATGTCCTTTTAATTGCTAAACCCAACTCTCTCTGCTTTCAAACCACTACAAAACCTCGTCATCCACATGTCACATCTTCTGTATTTAATACATATAGAAATAGAAGCAGCTAGGCTACTGTATACAGCTAACGTTAGCTTAGGCCCAGTGGTTAACTGGCCTTCCTACCCCTGTGCCGACCGGAAGTCTGTCCTCTGAATGCAGAGAGAAAAAATTTCCATCAACTCCTCCAGTAAAGTCATTTTAACATGTGAAATTCCACCCACAAAATGTCAAAATAAGAAAGCATCACCAAGATTAACTGTAATGTAATTACTACATTTCAAACTGTGTGTCCTTACCTCTTGTTCGTAAAAATGAGGGCAAGCATGTCAATGTACATTGCAGTCAATTATGTTTTGTCTCTTTAAGAGAGACTATTGCTGTAGTTTGTTTTATATGGACTGCTTCTCTTCATCTGTCTCAGGTCGTTACAGGGTCACCTGTCTCTATTTCTGATTGGTCGAGGGGTGGGACTAATGCTGCCTTTATGTGGTAAGGCAAAGATGATCCCTTCCACTTGTGAAGTGGGAATTCCTAGTGTGTTGTGTTCAAGAGTTTTTGCAGTCACAGTAAAGTGAAACACTGCAGATTTTGATACCTTCACGTGGTATGGGAAAAATAAAATAAATAAATTCATGTGAGAAAACTGCATCGCACGGGACCGTACCCTGTTGGAGGCTATCCTCGACTGACTGCTAACGTGAGCTAGCATCTGCTCTTAGGAGTTAGAACCAAACAATGACGGTACTTTTAAAACCAACAATATGTGTAAATGCCGATATTATTGAAATTATGTTTCCCACATCATTATATAGGCTACACACTAAGCAACTAAAAGCGGCAGAGAACACATTCATGACACTTTTGCTGCTCTTTGCCATGTTGAAAGGTCAAAGTTCATCTCATCGCATCTGCTTGTGTACTGTATAAAATCTCCCAGCTTTCCAGTAGAAATTATAACATCAGTGGGTGTTCATGTACAATTTTGACATTGGTTTTTGGTATTTACAATAATTACCATAGGAAGTGAAGGCACAGAGCGAGTTTTTTTTTTTGTTGGTTGTGCATCACTGCATTTACAAGTGTAGTATTCAGTCAGTAAATGTTAAAGTTTAACAGGTTAATATGACTGAAGCTTGTTTGGTTTGAGCATTTTAAGGCAAAACTTTGACTTTATTGAGATTTATCATTGTACCAATCATCGGAAACAGACATTTACATGAAACATATGTGTTATATTTGTTAAGAGTGCTAAAAATGTGAAAAATATCCCTTTAAGCTGCATTTAGAACAGATAAAAATGTGTGATTAATTGGCAAGTAGCCCAATCTGAAGGCTGAAGGTTGCTTATCAAATCATATGATTGCTGTGTTTAAATTTGCAATTTTCATATTTTTCTAAACCTAAGCCCCCTGACCCTCCGAGGATGGTGCCATTCTTTGCCTAAATTGAAATGATATCAATGGAAACAGATGCTTCATATCATCGTTAGTGACCTTCTTGCATTGCACATTGGTGCAAAGTCAGCAGTTTACAGCAGTTACAGGCCTGCAACAGCGGTTATTTTATTTATTTTAATACCAGCGTTTATGTTTATTTTCATGCGGGCCCACTGTGATGGGGTTTCTAATGTTTTCACTTTAATTTTGTTTAGTCTGGTAACCTAAGGTCAAATACTTTTTTTATTTTGTTGTTGTAAATATGAATCTTTTTCATTTTCATGAAACTGAATGAATGAGTTCAGATAAATATTCTTTTGTTTATTTTAGTAACTTAAGAACTTATAAACATGTAAGGAAGGCGTGAGCCGTGTCTCAGCTGACTCTCAGCAGCTACATGAAAAAAAAAACACACACATTCTCATTTTTTACTTGAAAAGGAAAATTCTGGTGGACAACGTGAAACTCATGGAACAAAAGGCTACGGTGGGGGAAGGATGTTCATGGGTTGACATCTTCACATGGAGGAAGTAGAGGTAATTTTCCAAAGTAAATATCCAGAAGCCCTGGCTTTGGACTTGAAGGCAGCATTTCTTTCCTTTTACATACATTCACCTCAAGCTTTGGAACATTTAACACTTGGGAGCCAATTACTGACACCGTTACTGCCACGGTGTAAATCGTTACAGCCTGAAAACGACTACGTGAAAGAGATATTGCTACTGAAATACACAAAAATTAAAATAACATTTCTGGGTGCGGTTTAAAAAATGAAAGCGATACTGCCTTACCCTGCTATAAATATGAATGGGGCATCTTAGTGTGTGCATGTGTTTGGCATTAAGATTAAAAGCTTTACATTATAATTAGAAACAGAGAAGAGGCCGCAACTCAACTGCTGCACTGCCCTCGTCAGAAGTAGGAGCCAAAACGCATTATTGCTCCGACTGAGATAAAGCATGGGTGAGTAAAGCCATCTGCATTAGACGGCAGTTGATGGCAAAGTGCTGATCTGTTTGTGTGTGTGTGTGTGTGTGTGTGTGTGCGCCTGCATGTCTGCCTATGTGGGTTTGAGCAGGATAAAGAGCCAGGAGTGCATGTTGGCAGGTTCCCTTTGACCTGTGGAGGCTTTATTTTCCCCCATATTCATATTGGGCTAATACTCAGCCTTTCCCATGCTAGTGAAAACCCTGGAAGCCGAGCCCTCTCCGGCCCTCTCCTCTCTTTAGGGAACCTAAGATGTCACTGCACACAAAAGGAGCCGTGAAAGCCGTCCAACTCAAGCAGGGGCTATTATTTACAGTACCAAAAGAAAATCGCTCTTCTCCCAAATAGTAACTCCCCCCTCCGAGCGTCAGCCGTCTGTCTCCTCGTAATGCTTCCCCTATTTTACCCTTTTCCAATCCCTTTCTTTCATTAGTCTAGCTCCTTTCTCTGCCTTCACTTTCCTACAATCGTCTCTCTCTCTCTCTCTCTCTCTCTGTCTAAACCCCCTCTCCCCCCCACCATAATAAAGTAAATAGTGGGTTTTGTAACCAGTAAGCCCAAAATTAGGAGTAAGCCCTAAACCGTGGTTTTCCCGATCTTCATTGAGCCATTCAAAACAGGCAGAAAAATCCTCTCTGATCATATAAGTCCCACTGAGAGGAGAAACTTGGTGAACTTTGTCAAAAATAATTTCTGCCAACAGGAGAATTAATGATTGGACATTTAAAGACGTACCGCAGATTAAAGACGGAGACCTGCAACATCACAAATCTTGCAGGCTTCTCAAATTAATACTGAAGACAGGAGGAGATTGGGCTGATAACAACCTTCAACAGTAAGCACTTCCTGAAAGTTTCCATGACAATGCAGCTGCTGCATGCATTACAATGACCTTATCCCGGATAAACTAACACAACATGTTGCTTTGCCCTGCTTTTACATTAACTATGTATAAGCAGAATAATGTTTTTTTTTTTATGAATTAATCAAAATAACAAAGCAGCATATTTGTTTAAAAAGATTTAAATTGCTAACAAGTATTGTTTTTAAGTAAATACATAAATAAAGTGCAATGAAGTGGGATTCTAGCTTATGTATGAAATTACAGAGTGATGGTAATTTCAAGTATTAAAAGATTGTTAATAGTTGCTTAGCAATGTGATCTGGGGCCAGAGTTTTTTTTATTTATTTTTTTTATTTCAAGCTAGTCCAAACTGTGGTCCTGCTGTTGGTCAGGCTGACAGAAAAAAGGATGAGGTCACATTTCTCTTTAATGCTAGTGGGACACCAGGACTAGAAGCATGTCTACAGTCCATCTAAATAAAGCTGTAAGAAGGCTCTGGAACAAGAAAAGGTTCCTGCTCTCGTGTTTACAGTAAATACAGATGTTAGTGACAGGTCTTAACTAGTCCCAGATGTGACCAGGAGGAAGACGGGCCTCATAAACACTTCATCACCCGCAGACACCCTGACACAGCACTTTCTAAACCCTATAGACACAAACAGGAAAGATGTGCAATCCACAGTTAGAATAGGCATTAGAGCGGTGTTTAACGGCGGGGATCAGGACACTTTTGCGGCATATCGTTTTGGAATTCTGGATTTAAATAGCAGAACAAATGTACAGAATGTTTGGCACGGATTGACTGAGTATCCAAGTTTAATTTGCAATAAAGACTTTAGGGCTTTATCTCACCCTCATCGGGCTTGCACAGTGATTCTGTGTTATCATGTTACTGCAGCCGGGGGGGGGTTGCCTACCCCTGAGCCAGAGTAATTGAAGATTCATGATCCAAGACCAATGGCTTTGCAAATTTTTGCCAAACTCACATCGTACGAAGGAATAAAGTCAAGAGTGGAAATCTGCAAAGCAGGCATTGCCAGATGGAATCATTTCCTGTTTCTTTACCTGTGTCCAAATATTTCTAAAAGGCATTGTATTACTGTTTTGTGTTACAATAATTGGGATCAAGAAAATGTTATCATGAGGTCAAAATCTGCATCTGAAACTCAAATAAACAACCCCTTTGTGTAGTACAGTATGTGCTGACATAGTTGAAAGTGATACATGGCTGTGATGAATTAAACGCTAAAGCTGCTCTGCGTCATTACCAGATGAATGAAAAGATCTTTGAAACAGTATCGAAAAGATGGCTGAATGGCGATATCAAGGCTTAAGTCAAAGATCAATACCATAAATGCAGCCACTTACATTGTGTCAGTTCCCTGCTGTAACTGGAGCTCTCATTATCTCCCACCCTCCCCTCTCTTTCTGCTGTTATCTGTCTTTAGGTCCACTGCAGTGTTCACTACCTGTATTATGTTTCAGCTGAAGTGTGCTGCTAATATAGGCCATCAGTGACTTCAATGTGAAAACACTCTGCTGTCCAAGCCCAGCCCAGCCACCCAACCTGCAACACACACACACACACACACACACACACACACACACACACACATGTCCCAAAGGAGCTGTAACAGAACTCAGGATCTAGGACGTGAAAGAGAGAGGAGAGGAGAGAGAGGAGAGAATGGTTTGAAACTCAAACCATCATAATGAGTCAAAGGGGGAACTGACGTTAAATTACTATATATTTTCAATTAAAGTTCCCATATCATAGAAAGTGATATTTTAATTGCTTTTTAATTATAAGAAGGTCTAGGTGTTGTAAAAAAAAAAAAAAATACTATTGCATATTCCGTTCAAGTCCACAGAGAAATGCACAGGGCCCATATTCAGAAACTGTGTCTTCAAATGAGGCATCATGGCTTCCCTGAAGTTGTGATGTCACAACAATGCAGTCACCACCCACCCTCCCTCACAGTCATTCAAATCAACTGTAAAATAGGGAATTATTTAGGCATAAAACATTTTGGCCATTAATTAATATAAAAAGATCAAACAATGACAATGACACACATACAGTCTGATACACTGCTCTGTGCTTAAAGGAGTCACAATCTAGAAGCTGGAACCGGAAGGTATTCCATCATTTCAGCACTAATAGGCAACACTGACACGACATTGAAAAGGTTATCTTTAATTAAAGAGATGTTTTATCACCTACTGTGGTCAGTCAGCTGCAAAATCACCTCTCGTACAGAACATTATCGGGTTACACAGACCTGCATGAGTGAGCCCACTACAAACTGCTACGTCAGGTGACACTCACCAAATAGCTCAGAGCGAAGGTGACTGAGCAAGACAGCCATGGTTGGATTGAATGCGTGTGTGTGTGTGTATGTGTGTGTGTGTGTGCCAGGTGACATGCATTTGTGTGACGTGCACCGGCCGGCAGTACAACGCTGGTCTATATCTGGCCTGGATACAAGCGACCCGAGGAGAGAACTGGATGGAAGAGGGAGGAGGCTCCGTTTATTTTTAGCATTGTTCCCCTGAGCGCTTATCAGAGTTTCTAACTGAGCTTCACTGCTCATAAAGACCTGAACATAGGTGATATAAGGAAGGACTGTAACGTTTCCACATGGCATCGACGGCAGTGAGGAAAAATCTGAAAAAGTTTGAGTGCGTTGCTGAGGAAAAGGAAAACTTTGGGGTGGAAAAAAAAAGGTCGTCTGTGATTAGAAAAACAAACCCACATGAAATATTGCTGTGCAGGAACATTTAAGACTGTTTGATAGTTTAGAGAAGTGCACCTGTGGAGAGCTCAGGACAGTGCAACTTCCTAAAGTACAATTCATTCACATCAAACAGGATCAGACACACACACATATACACACACGCATACGCACACAAGAACTCCACTCATGCGGACATAAGAGGCTATTTATACACCACTTCCTTTTATTTACCCAGCTCATTGTTCAGACCACATCTGCTGAGGGCCAAGGGCACAATGGCCAGTCCATATAGCTGACCACACACACACACACACACACATAACAAGCCTGCATGCACATACACACACACTCAGTGTGGCCCTTCACACAAAGGGTTAGGCAGCAGCCAGACACAAGCCAGCATTCAGAAATATTTAGAGCTTTTGTTCAACGTCCGAGTGACAAACTCCAAAAGCCGATACCACCTGTTACAGAGACCCACATTCCTGCAATCTTATTCATGTGTAAGACACACACACATGCACACACACACACACACACACACACACACACACACACACACACACACACACACACACACACACACACACACACAGATCTAAAAGTGCATTAAGGCACATGCGCCCAGCACACAAACCGTCACAGATGCAGCATGTTAGTTCTATTGGCACAGTTGGACATTTGGCCTAAGTGATACAAACGACAGCTCATTACAGCCTGTCTGCTTCTTGTCAGCTTTAATAAAACAGGAAGTGAGTTGAGGGCTTTAAAAAATCCACCGGACAGCCAATAACCTTCACGGCCCAGAGGCTGACGGCTCATAATGCCAAACTGAAGACTCATCTAGTCCCATCTACACAAACAGCCAGTCTGATAGTCGGACCAAACTTGGCCGGATTTGGGATGGAGGCTCTTTAAAAAAAAAAAAAACACTACGCACACACACGCACAAACCTGCAATAACCTCTGAATCCAGTAAATCTTAAAAAATCCCTTCAGCCATTTACGCTGAGTTATTTCCTAGGATGACGGGAGCTGCCCAAAACGGCCCCTAGGGGGTAAACAGTGCGGATCATTATCTTCCCGACTCTCCACCAAGCAAGCCACAGATGTACAGCGGTGGAGTAGAGTAGGGGTACAGCCTCATATACTGGTTTCCTGTACTTTTAGGGAAACCGGTATGGTTTTATTTTTAAACCACTAACCGACAATCCCACAGGTCTCAGTAAATCAAATTTCGGTACACGACATTAAGTAGTAAAAGCCAACGATCTAAAAAGGTAGCGCAGGAACTTATCTATGAAATAAATGATACGTTTTATGGGCTGAATCCGGATTAGCAAAAACTGAGGAGAATAGTCTATTAGTGCAGTGTACATAACATTTCCTGAATAAACACACAGGCCACATTTACACCTCGGGGCTCTTCAGATCTCCCACAGGACTGTGTACATGCTGATTGGCGGTCAGAGGATAAACACTCGTCCTCTGTGTTTTCATGAGGACGCTGTTCTTTTTTGGCCGGACCTGCAGGAATAGATCCGCTACTGATTCCTCACTCCCGCAACATATTTTTTCCCCACTGTACAGGAAACAGACGTCCGTCAACACCACAAATAAAACGGTGTTTGTTTCCTGTCCTTGACTGGGGATTTTTTGGCCCGTTTGGAAGCACGATGATAGGTCTCGGGCTCAGAGCAGACATGTGATACGTGTTTTTCTAACCCATGCAAATTATAAAAATATGGGCTGGAGCTGATATTTAAGGGGAAAAAAAAAAACGTTAAGCGCCTTCAGCTGCGACGTTTGCAGTTTAAGCTTTTTAGATGTTTTTTTGTAATTAACACCGAAATAAACAGGTTATAAAAGGCTTGGGAAAAAACAGATTTTACACTCTTTACACAAACAGCGAAAAACACAAATATGAACTAAGAACCTTGTCATATCTGAACTCTCAGCACAGAGAAACGTGTTTTCAATAACGGTTTGAAAACAGGTGTTGAAAATGGGCGGCGGGAGCCAAAACTAACAGCTTACAAAAAATGTCACGAAGCTCATTTAGAAACCAAATGTCCAACCGCCGCTCCTAATCCTCCGCTTATCCTCCGGGCACCCCGGCGGTTCGGAGGGAGCCGGACCCCTGCCCCTACACCAGACGGGGGTTTCCCCCTGCCAAACGCTGCACAACAATAAAACAAAGCCATCACACTGGGGCCGGCAGGGGTGGGGTGGGGGGGAAGGCGGTGGTGCGCGAGCAACGCAGGGGTGCAGGGCGGGCGTGGAGGGAGGGCGGAAAGTGAGAGGAACAGCTGCTGAGTGGAAGAGTTGGACGAAGGGGGCGACACGGGAGAAAAAAAGAAAGCTGGAGGGGGAGAGGAGGGGGGAGAGGAGGGCTGTTCTCTCTTTTCTCTGTCAGTGAAATAAATTACTTTTATGTTTGTGGCCTGTTCACTCTATGCTATCGTTAGGGTGAGCCCGCCCCCACCCCATTCTCATATCCCCTTTAGTTTCTTTAGGCATACATAAATCGATGATCGCACAAAGACCCTAACACGGCCTACGGCTATACCGTTTTCCATCATATAGGACCGAGTTCAAATGTTTCGCGAAAGGCTTTTCCACACAGCCATGCTGGCGTCCCGATATATATCCTCACACTCATCCACAGCGGCGTAAAATAGACAGGGCTTGAATTTATGTTTTACAGATACTCGTGCCCCCGCTGTCTCTTAGGAATTCTCCATATTGGAATCAGCGTGTCACTCCATGGGCGAAACTTTGCAGCGTGCCGACAGATCTGCTAAACACAAGGATGGAGTTGACAACCAGGAGCTGCTCTTAAGTCAAGAGCTGGAGCCTGGCCAGGTGTGTGTGTGTTTGTGTGTGTGTGTGTGTGTGTGTGTGTCGGATTTTAACCTTTACTCATATTCCAGGTTTTCCCATCTGGAGCGTTTTATGAAAGGTGGACTATAGTGGAGTTATAGAGCTATGTTTTGATGAGCAGTCCCCCATTTTTGTTTGGATCTCTTTGTGGCTAACGCAACACGCATTCCTGCAGATGATTTAACACCAACCGATATATTGAAAGAAAGAAATACTGCAACCTAGAAATATTGTCTAGCTAGAAAACAGTAAAACAGTAAATGTGAATAGCCGCCGTTCAAAAAGTAAAAAGCTGTGAAACTTTAACTCAGCTGCACGTCTTTTTATTGCACCGCAGCCAAGGAGGCCAATCTGAAAAAAGAGCGCTCCACATTCCGAAGGCGTTCGACATGTTTCTAAGATGTTAAACCAGCAGTAATTGTTTCTTGGGTTCGGCAAATACAGAGCGGCATTAGCATTCATATGGAGTTGGTTGGCCTTTTTAATGTCGGGCTTTTTAGCAGCTAAATGCTCCAATATGTTCACCAGCTAGCCGCTAACTGTGTCACTCGGTCTGCTGTTTTGTGCTGGAGAGATAGAATTCACTTGGTTTACCCAACTTTATTGGATGAAAGATGCTAAGAAGCTCAATAAAGCAGAGAGAAATGTGTGGATTTAGCCCTTTTCACCTTATACTTAATAGTTTGATTCATTGCGGATATAAAATGGTAGAAAGATTGCGATGAATGTAAAGCCTATATAAGTCTATGACTGTCACTTTATACTTAAAATAGAAACTCTAAATGTTACTCATACAGTTTTTTCTTTGTAATGATGTAATAATAGACAACGTAGAGCAATGGTTTTAAGCAAAATTTAAGTTTCCACGTACTTCCTGTCATATGACATCATCAACTTCCTGCCCCTTCCTCCTGAGAACACAAACCCTTCCAGAAAGAGTTCATTTTATTTAGATTATTGTGATTTTCAACCCTGACATGAATATATCTATTTAACCACTCAAGTCTTTAGAATAATCCCCCCAAAAAGAATTTTGTACATAGGTTTTTGGGTGTATTTGTGCAAGCAGCAACTATAATAGCCATTAAAATGCTATTTTCTGCAAAGGAAATAGTACAAAATGAAAAAAAGATAGATAACATGATTGTTAGTGACTCACCTGATATAATTATATGCATGAAAAATCTTAAATGGGTTAAAGATGACACCCAGAGGGGTGTTATCAAAACTTACAACCTGCCAGTGTTTAGTTACAGGGATTTTAATATTTTACTTTTGTCTAACTATATTTGTACAACTATTAAACTATAAAATTACACTCCCGATTATTAAATGCACTTAAATAAAAGTAAAAATAAAATCAGTCAAAAGGAGCTTTGCTGCTCTCAGACGGTCCAACCTGTCTCACCCTTTACGGCAGCAGACGCTTCAAGGGCAATTATCAGTAATAAGTTACCTCATATGACATCATCATTATTGTTTTACAACATATTCTAATTACAGGGCCTTAATACATTTTATGATGCATTTTACAGCCTGTTGTGGGGTTACCTGACTGCTTCTAAGGAAGAAACCATTGACACAAGTGTGTGAGGTAGGCGGTATGCTTCATAAACCCCTCATGCACGGACAGTTGGCCTGACCTGTAGGTCACGAGCCTGATGTTTTGAGATCGGCACAGCCCTTGGCGACATTCAAATACAGCTGCTCAGTCCTCTCACCCGGCTGCTAGGAAAAAAAACAGTCAGTAAATATAAAAGACCACGAACAGATTCGCCACTGGAGACCCAGAAGAAAATTTATTTGGGATATTTTCAGTCACATAAGGCAAGCCGGTTAGTCTCTAATTTAATACAGCAGCTAAAAAAAAAGCTTGTTAGTTCCAACTTCCTTACCACGACTTTTGATTTTTTTTTTTTTTTTGTTAACATTTAACAGGCAGCAACGGACTTTTCCTCCATTCATTACCGCCCTGTCTGCGTCTTTCACTTTCACACAGCCTGTTTCTCATGTACGTTAAAATGAATCAATGCCAGAAATAGTGTAGTCAGTGTGTTTTAGAGGGGACTGTAGACATAACAAAATCAGCAAGGAAAGAAGCCAGCCACATATATGAGGCCTCGGGAGAAGACAGGAGAGAGGAAAGAGGGTACACATTCACATTCTGCTTTAACTGACAGGTTTCGGGTGGCCTGGTTATTTAGTAGACCTAAGTGGAACAGCATTCAAATCTGTTATTCAAATTGTTGGAAAAAAAAAAAGGCTGTGAATATGGAAAATGCTCTTGCAAAGCCAGAAGCTTAAGAGCTCTTATATGAGTTGATCCATAAACAACAGATGGGTGACTAATTGTTTGGATTCGTAGCAGTCTGGAAATTCAAACTCAAAATCATTTTTTTTCCCATTAAACTCACCGTAACCAGAGTTGTGCATCTCGCCAATTTAGATTTTTTTTTTATTGTTATTTATTGATCCCAAAGAAAAGTAGTGCATCATCACAGTTTTTTATTGTTTTTTTTTTTTTTGTCATCCTTACTTTCCATACTTTTCTTATCATACTAGATTCTGCCACGCTGCTACTAGTTCTCTAACGGTAGCCTAGTTTTCTTTAAACAAAACTGTAGATTGCGTCTTTTGCAAGCGGTGAGAAAAGAAATGTCAGATGATAGACACAAAACAGATGATGTTGCATTAGTTGCACCTGGAAAATGTCAATAGAGCGTCATTTGTTTGTATTTCCCACCGATGAAACAGAAAGTATAATCTGTCCGCAAACCCACCCCTTTTCGCTCCCAGGGTTCTATCCTCAGTCATCAGATTTTAATCTTCCTTATATTTACCTGATGACATCTCAGGTTTGAGGTTAGCCAATGAATGACCTGCCTCAGAGAAGACAGGAATACAAGGGGAATTCCTAAATTATTTCAGAATGTAAAAAAAAAAATCAGAGAAAACGCATATAAATGGATTTGTACAAGTAAGAAAACTTTTAAACTTTTTTTTCTAAATGGCCACTACATAGGTAATTGCATGCACAGACACATAAGTTGATTCCGAACTATGCATTCAATACATGTGTGTTGGGATTCAGGCTCAGACATAAAGTTGTCAGCTCTGATTCCCACCGATCTCAGGGGGTCACTCTTTCTAACCTCCTCGCCCTCACAGTTCAACTAACCAACAGCTTCCCACTGCCAATTGAGGGCTGAGGGGATATTTAAATAAAACTGGAGGAATTTATTTTCTGCCGCAACATTCAACTCCACATAGTTTCCCACTTCACCACCCTGATAAACTTAGCAAGGAATCCGCCCAACTGGCATAAAAATGTCGCTGGTTGTCATGGGACATTCACTGGCTATGGTGGGCTGGTGACCCCTGAACTATCCTGGAGCTCTCCCTCTCTTCTGCTCTTTTCTCCCCCAGTAGGCGACATCCGATGGCTCGTTAAAGGACTATTACACTGATTTCCATGATGAGGCGAGCGGAACAAGCCCCATGAGGGACGCTTCTCGACGTGGGGCTCTGAAGTTTGACTAAAAGCTTCTCTGTCTCAAGAGCACACGTACATCGGTTTCATTTTAATGTTTTACTTGAAATTTAGATTAATCTAAAAGTCATTAGTCTAATAAAATAGAATTGTGACCAACGTGAGGCGTTTCTCATTCTCTATGGAGCGTCTCTAAGTTTGCGGTCACTTAGAAATTGTCTTATTTTTGAAAGAAAATCACATTTTTTCAATGAAGATAACGTTAAACTAATCGGAAATACACTCCATACATTGCTAATGTGGTAAATGACTCTTTTTATCTGCAAATGTCTGGTTTTTGGTGCAATATCTACATAGGTGTATAGAGTTCCATTTCCAGCAACTATCAGTCCAGTGTTCTAATGGTACAATGTGTTTGCTCATTGCATCAGAAGGTTAATGGATGATTAGAAAACCCTTGTGCAATCATGTTAGCACAGCTGAAAACAGTTTAGCTGCTTAGAGAAGCTATAAAACTGACCTTCACACGCAAAAGACAAAATGTCACTTGATAGGTTACTATTATACAGAATTAGCCCCTATAGTGCAGACCTGAGCTCAGATAAGAGTTGAGACATACTCAGCAAAAAACACAAATGTTTACAGACCCTCAGCAGACAGTGACTACAGCCACTGTACAACAAGAATGTGTGTCAACAGAGCTGCACTCCCATATATAGCCAATACTATTAGGATTCCTTTCATACTATCTGCAATTAGCTTGCTGCATTCAGAGCTGGAGTATTTCAGTCTCACCCTGCCCCTGACCTCTGACCATTTAGCCTTTAGTTTACAAGGTCACAATCCGGCTGAGAGGGGCAAGTGCAAGAGTGAAACCTGTTCAATGTTAGTACAGTGAATGTCTACTTAAAATAAAAAAAAAAAAATAAATAACTGACTGCACTGACGGTATCTGTATCTTTTGGAAGTGATTTTACCTATCTACAAAGCCTTGCATAAATCAGCACCTTCATAAATCAGTGACTGCCTTTCATTTTATGTCCCAACAACTCTCAGAAATTCTTAAAGTGTCGCACATGAAATCCGATGAGGCTGTTTTCATGGTTCTAAACTGTGGAACACACTCCCATTGTATCTCAGAACAGCAAAGTCCCTTTTAATGTTGGTTAGAATTTGATTTTACTTTAATTGTATCATTGTTAATGCTTTATAGTATTAAGATTTGTTGTATGTTTTCTCACTTATTTAACTATTTTTAAATTTATATAATTTTTTTATTTATTGTTTATTTAATCTGCTTTTGTTATGGACTTTAGACTCCATCTTTGCATGTAAGGTGATATACAAATGCACTTACAAGCCTTGTACATGCTGACACTGTGGATCTATTACATGCCCAAGTGGTTAGCTATGTCTACCCTGTGAACATTGTAATTTATAACAATATAAATCATTGTAGAGCAGCACTTAAACAGATCTACTTCTAAGTAACTCTACAATCTTAGGTAATCTTGTCCCTAAGAGTGGCTCTTGTTCAACCAGGTGGTTATTAAAGCGATTCTGAAAGCATGCATTAAAATACTTTCTAAGGTTACCATTTTTAAGTGTTAAAGTCAGTGGGCTAAACTTTCCCTCATCTCTTCACGAGCCTTGTAATTAGGTGAAACATGTTTTAACAGCAGATCTCTAAAGTACTATAAGTGGTGGTTAGTAGTATAGAAAAAGCTTGAGTGCACACATTCACTTAGATCACAACTTATAGGTGTCTGCAGGAATGTCCCTGAATAAATGGAGACATTGGAGTACGGTACACATTTATGTAATACAGGGCTCACACACACTTCATTTTACACAAAGTGTGAGCATGAAGTGTGTATGGGTGTGTTAAACA
This sequence comes from Lepturacanthus savala, assembly GCA_030544235.1. NCBI lineage: Eukaryota > Metazoa > Chordata > Actinopteri > Scombriformes > Trichiuridae > Lepturacanthus > Lepturacanthus savala. The sequence goes on from CM060477.1 coordinate 11,952,412, forward strand.
CAGGCATGCATCAAATCGGCAGGTTTCATGTTTGTTGCTTTAACAGCTGAGGTCATATCTCGGGCCCTGCACTCATGTGAGGCATCGTGTCTGATTCAAACCATGGAAGCAAAAATGACATCAAATATAAATGCTACCATTTTTAAATACCATCAGCTTTACAAATTTGTTGGACTAAATTGCTTTTTGTTCTGGGTAAAGCTCAGTTGGAAACACAGAATCTACAGCCAACACAATCATCAAATTCATTCCAATAACATACTGAAACAGTCAGTCAGTCCTGTGTTAGTGTGAGGAATAACGTAGCACCTAAACTGGCTAATGTCTTAGCATGTGGTTTTTAAGAGATGTTACAATGCTTTTGTTACATTGGCTACACAACCGGTGCAGGAAGAAATGGGACAACGGAGCTTTGAATTGTAACTAAAGCACTGGGAAGCAACATGAGGAGGAGCCGTTATGTGGAGCTTTACACTGTAACTAAAGTGCTGCTGCAGGATAGCATTGTGATACACAAGTCTATGGGATTTTAACATTTTTTTTTTTTGGTTTAGATTTTTTGTGGCATAGATGTCTTTTTTATAAAGTAGCCAGACAGGAAATAATGGGAGAGAGAGGCGGGGAGGCATGCATGGACATTCGTGCAGATGGCTTCCATTTTGGCTACAAACATGTCCTCATTCATGGACACAGTTTGTTTATATTAGACTATTTTAGGACAAAACTACAACCGAACTCAACAGACCTGATCCACTGAAGTCAGACATAATTTCTTGCATGCACACTTATCTTCTACAGCACTAACTTAGTCAATAACGCACATGAACAAATGGTCAGTTGACTGTACAATTTTCATGATTCATGATATGCTTGACCAATTTTAGTTTGATGTTTTTTTGTGTGTGTGTGTATGTGTGTGATGTCTGTACTTTGTGCAGATCAGGTCAAGGTTCCCTATGTGGGTTATCTGTATTTAGCCCCAAGGTAAGGAGGTCGAGTCAGTTTTATATCTAGATCAAGTCTTAACAGAGGACGGTCTTCTTTTTCATTCGGAGAGAATATTTAACCAAAAAAAGCCTGCAGTGAACTATATTCTTGCAGCTGTTGTATCTACCTGGTCTTGTTGTCATCACAAGTTTAAAATGAAATAAAACTGTTCTCTAAGTTATACACTATGAAGCAAGATAGCAGCCTATACGAGGGAGGGGGTGTTCCTCCGGCAGCCTCTCTCACTGGAACACAGCAGGCCAAAAATATCTCATGACAACCAGCACAGTCTGCCTCTTAGTCCAGTCTCAACCACCAAAATATGGGCTGAAAGTGAATAGACAAAAAACATGCACACATATGAATCCACACCTGACTATAACAGGAAATACGTGGAGATATGCATCAACCTTTTGTCCTTTGACTGGCACACACAGATGTAGACACGTGACAGCAAAACATGTATTTTCGAAATTATAACAGGAAGCAGCGTTCACAGCAGCTCGTCCATCAAGGCAACAGGATGACAAAATGAAACACACACGCATGCACAGAGATAATCAGATCCTGTGATTGAGGCTAGTATAGTCCGACACATACGTTGCTAGGCTGCACCACATGTGGCTGCCGCACAGGTTTGCATGTGAGAGGATATACTTTGCATGTCAGCCCAGACAGGCGGCATTGTTTGCATCGTCAACCATGACAGGCAGTGAGAAAATGTGCTGTGCTGCACACGTTGACAGAAGCCGTCCTTACACTGAGATTTTTATCTAGATCGGCTTGAATGAAAAGCTTTTAATAGAAGGGTGATGCTCAGGCTCCTAACGCAAAATTCACTAAATATTTTACAACATACCTTTTATACCGTGCTAAATTCTAGGATTTCGAAAGGAATTTGCATACTGTGTCTTTACCTAAGCTACATTTAAAGATAGACACCCTGTTCGTTAAGAACAGCTTACTTCCTTTTCCTGTAAGGCAAGCAGGAAAGGTCATTCAGCTGTGCCGAGACAAAGCTAAGTGATGATGAATGTGAAACAATAAATCCCCTTTGGCTTACTAAGAATAATAGGATTGCTGATGTAAAATGCAATTTGCTTACATCCATGTGGTATATGACCCATGAACCCTCCAACAAATGTCCAAGCTAGAGTAATCAGTGTTAAAGGGTAAAAACAGCAGAGAAATAATTAAGCTCTTTGTCTCCTTCTATCTGCTCCTGCTATCATCTTCTCCCCACTCTCTTCCCTCTTGTTGACTTGTCCACGCCTCAGCTCCTACATGTGACCTCCCAGCAGGGAAGGCCGCCAGTAGCAGGTGAAAGATCATGACCCGACAACCCCCCCCCCACACACACACACACACACACACACACACACACACAAACTTGCTGCCCTCATGGCGAAGGCAGAGAGAGCTCAGCTCCAGCCTCGAGCAGAGATTAGGAAAACGAGGGGGTACGACATCTCTCAACACCGACAATTTACCAGGGAGGATTTTAAAAAACTAAAAAAAAGGAATCTCTCACTAAAAAAAAGGGAAATTCTGCAAATATCATCATCAAACTCCCTAAAAACTGTTACAACTCAAGCAGCCATAACAAGAAACAGAAGAGCTGAATTAACCCATTTAAGCCCAGATTTCATGCATATAATTATATCAGTTGACTAACAACCATGTAATGTATCTATTTTTTTCCATTTTGTACTTGCCAAAAATATCATTTTAATTGGTATTACAGTTGTTGTGTGCACAAATATGCCCATAAACAAAAATCTATTATAGACTATGTCTGCTGGAGCCAATCCCAGCACGTTACGGTGAGAGGAAGGGATACACCCCAGATGGTCGCCAGCCAATCGTGGGGCACACACACCATTCACTCACACATTCACACCTACAGGCAATTTAGAGTCTCCAATTAACCTCAGCATGTTTTTGTGTTGTGGGAGGAAGCCAGAGTACGCGGTGTGTATATATATATATATATATGTATATATATATATATATATATATATATATATATATATATATATATATATATATATATACAGTATATATGTCAGGATTGAAAATCATCATAATCAAAATAAAATTCTGTGAGGGTTTGTCTTCGGCCTGGTTCGCCAAAGGATGAGGAAGCACTTGGAAACATATTTATTTATTTATTTGCTTGAAGCATAAAAACGTGTCTACTATCATGTCAGGAAAAGCTCTATGTTCTATGAGTAACATTTCGATTTTTTATCGACAGTCATAGACTTAAAGGCTCATAGGCTTAGGTTTAGGGTTAGGGCGCATAGGCTTCAATGGGTTAAAAGCAAAAGAGAATTTAGAACTGCTGGAACTGCTCAAAAATACTATGGATATGTGCATCATGCCTCCTATAGAAAGGGAATGGCACGGTTGGGTCTCTTCCGCCTGTGGAGTGTTTGAACTGCACATGCGATCTGGAAGTGCTTTAGGCAGAACAGAGATAAAAGTGTTGGATTACACCGGACATCAGGACAAAGGCGGATGTAATATCATCAAACACGGGGATGTACACACACATGCACATATAAACACTTAAATGTTATTCCCATAAAACATCACCATCAAACACATGGGTGCTGAACACACGCACACACATATCCCCTGGACCTCAGTAGGAATAGGGCAGGTTGTGGAGTGATTTAAGATTATGTTCAAGAGAGAGAAACATGATACAGCGCGGCCCCAAAGACATCCTGTGTAAGTCCTCCAGTAAAAACATCAATCATGGTGGGGCACATGGAGACAGCTACTTGACAGCTGCAGTTCATCATAAACTTGACCAGCCATGAACACGATGAGGTTTGTTGTGGCGTGAAAAAAAAAAAAAACACTCAACAGAGAAGATTAGGCTACTGTAGCCGTCGCGATGGCCGTTTGCGGCTGTGTGGACACCTGTCGCCTCTGAGTTTCCGCAAAATTAACATCTTAATTACATGGAAAGATCTTGTCAGAAAATATTTGAATACATTTAACCGACTCTTTAGTATTTCTGTTGTTAGCTTAGCCAATGAGAGCACCCATTGACAACATAAAATCAGATTGAAATGGTTTAGAACTGACAAAAGACAATTTTAGGCAGGCTAGCAGCTTGTTAACATTAGCAAGATAAAATGCTAACATGTTGATGTTTAAAGTAGTGCCGTGTGTAAGATTTAGCAGCATTTAGCAGAACAGACTTGGCAGAAATCTATTAGAATATTCAAAATATAATATTTTTTATCTAGATGAGGTTGAATCACCATCTTTCTACAGTAGCCGAGAACTGACAAACCAAACAATGGTTTTAGAGACGGCTTTTTGCGTAGGTTCTGCTCAACAACTCCTGGGTTACTCGTTTGGTTGCAATCTGCAAGATCACCACTATATTCTGCCAGAATATACACACTGTACTTTTAAACAGTTATAATGAGTCATCATTTTAGTCTAGAGTATTATGCTCAACTTTACTGCCTAGCGCTAAACAAAGTACGGGTGAAGCTGATGGAAATGTAGATGATGACTTTGTTTAGCCAAAGTCATTACAAGTTGTCCTGAGGCTAAACATGTAGCGTACATCTGTAAGGAATGGTATGACGATCTATCAAATGCTTGTTGGGACATTTCACTCAAAAGACATAAAGGTCATTCTCGTTAGAACACATCGGAGACCATGAAAGTACAACGTTTCAGGCCAACAATTTGAGATAATTCATGGGATAAGTGAACATTCAGCAAAAGCTGTTGCCTGCAATAACTGAAAATATCCACACATCATCCAGGATAGTCTGAAACAACATATCATACAGCCAAACTCACTAAAGACTCCATCATCAAAAATCCTTATTAAGCAACCCACTTCCTTCAGTGCAATCCCAACGGCTACCAAAACCAAACAAAAGAGCACATAAAACCCCCTCAGACCCTCATCCAGCTCACCATCTGTTCCAGTTCCTGGAGGCGCTTTAAATCACAAGACAAAATGCTTTCCCCCGCATTGCAATACAGACCTTAAAGTCCACCTGGAATGGAAACTGTCATTTTTACCATTTTAGATTACATCCCTGGTCATATTCACTTATTTAACTATACCAGAAAAGCAATTTATTTGTATTTTTGTATTAAATTTCTATCACATATTCCCCCTTAAAAAAAATAAATAACGTGACTTTCGTCACACAGCAATTTCAACCAATAGTTTCATTACTTACACCTGTCAATCAAGGCGAGTGGTCCTCCACGATAGATGAAAGTACCGGAACCTCAGCCATTTATTGCCCCAGAATTGAAAGATTAAACCTGAAGCTAGAGAAAAAAGGTCAAGCGACCATAAAATTCTGTATATTCATTCTCTGGAGACCAAGATATTTCATTCTGGACCAAACTGATGGGCCAACACCAGGCAAATATTGCCATCCCAAGAGGCATGGTTACAAAGAACCCCTTAAAACAGCTTACTTCATAAACCCAGGACCACGATGTGATCAGAAGACGAGCAGACGACAGTAAATCACTAGGATCATTGCTACTACTGACAGCATAGCGGAAGAGAGGATTTGACCAGGGTTTAACGTTACTTGGGGGTGTAGGTGCAAAGATCATCTAATATCAGGTTTCATTCTCACGAGATTTAGGGATAGTCCTTAACTAACTGCGAGGGGGGGAAATTGCTCTCTTTTCATCCTCCTTCTGCCTCCTGAGCAGGAATTGACCTAGAGTTAACACACCCAGCATTGTATATAGTTAAAAATATATGCAATGCATTTTTAATGTTGATATGACTTTACTTTAACAAATAGCAAACGTTATTGATCTCTGAAAATAAGTTGTAGTTTTAAAGGAATAGTTCTGACTTTTTTGGGTGAGTTTTGAGCTCCAGCTACGCAATTATTGTACAGACAGGATCTGATTCTCACAAATAAATTAGCATATTTTCCAAAATCTTAGTCTATTCCCTTAATTCAGTAAGCAGCAATATGAGATGTCATCGTAAGGTCTTGTCTCTAAAGCTTAATATGCAGTTCATGTTGATAACAGTTAACCTTTCTGCTCAGCATGAATCATCACTTTTGAAAATTGAAATAATTTAGTGTGGAAATTATCCCGTGAAGTTCCGCCTTTATATTTTATCTGCTGTTTCTACTGCATAACCGAAGCCTGTCCAAGTTTTGACATCATCACTGTCAAACTATGAACATCTTAATCTTCATCTGGCCACTTCTTTTGTAAAATGACGCTCCATTTATGTGAGATGAATTTCAACAGGGTTCATCATGTCTCATATAACTCCAGGCTGCTGAGAGCAAAACTCCATGTTCCCTCCGTCCTTCAGACACCTGCCATCTCTTAATAAAAAGTAAATGTCCCTGCCTGCTCTTCTCCATTATTCCTCCCTCTTATGTAACCCGTCCCACCACCAATAATCTCTCCATTATCTATCAGCATTAATCTGTCAGTATTTATGTGTTATCCGGGGCATCAGTCTGACCTGCAGGCTATTGCTCACACATTGTACCTGCACAGCACAAGCACCTGCTCCTGGGATCGTGTGTACTTTCAAAGTTGCCTGCGGTGGGAAAGTCAGTAAACCTCATGTGTAGAAGGAACTTGTCCAATATGTACTATTAAGACAATTTTCACTCAGTTTTTTTTTTGAAGATGTCCTTGTTCTTCCCCTAAGTTCCCCCTTCACTCTACAACAAATTGCTGCCTCATTCACCCTGCTCTCAGACTCACAGTGTCCTCATTAGTTGGCAATAAAAGCTCAATGTCTCTCTGAAGTGTTGCATCACCTGAAAATTCTGAAGGTGCAGCATAATTGGTCAAAATATTCAGATAAGCATCTAGTTACAACCTGAACAGACATTTCTAATTATAGCCTAGTAGCTATGGTGATATTTAGCACAATATTGTGGGATATTTTCTACAATTTGGTTTCCACAGGCAAGTATAGGCCAGACATGAAAAAAATGTACAATACAAATAATATATGAATACATTTCTTTTTTTTTTTGGGGGGGGGGGGGGGGGTATAAATTGCATATGATATTTAATTTGTTGCTTATTTAGTCATTTTCTATACCTGCTTATTCCTCATTAGGGTCGCAGGGGTCTGCTGGAGCCTATCCCAGCATACACCCTGGATGGTCGCCAGCCAATCGTGGGGCACACACACCATTCACTCACACACTCACACCTATGGGCAATTTAGAGTCGCCAATTAACCTCATCATGTTTTTGGACTGTGGGAGGAAGCCGGAGTACCCGGTGAAAACCCACGCAGACACGGGGAGAACATGCAAACTCCACACAGAAAGGTCCCAGACCCAGGACCAAGGAGGTCTTGAACCTGCGACTTTCATGCTGTGAGGCAACAGCGCTAACCCCTGCGCCACCATGTCGCCCCAGTTCTGTTCATGAGTTTCATAAAACAAAGATGGGTGACGGACAAATCTCTTACCATAATGGAGATCTGTGGTTTATTTGTGTCAGTTCTAGAGGTTCTAGATGTGAAAAGAGTTCAAAACCAGTGTGGAACACCATTTGTAACATATCCAAAAGCAATATTGACTTAACAAAGCCCAAAAGCTACAGGGCTTCAAAAAATGCAAGTAAAAAAAAAAAAATTGCGGCTTCCAAACAACTCATATCCAAAGCGGTTTGAAGTAAATGATGGAAGAACCAGATGAATCCTTCTCATGTTTGTGCAACTGCAGAGACTTATGGTATATTTAATGCTGCAGCACACTGGGACTATAACGTGTTGCTTTATGTTTTCATCTTGACAGCGTTCTCTCCTGCAGAGGAAGATTAGTTAGCCGAAGGTACTCTTTAGCAACCTGTGTGGAATTCGGAATTCCCTGAAGATCCTCAGGAATTCCAGACAGTAGCGGTGATCACATGGTTTTAGTTTACATCGGGTCTCGGAGTTGACCTTTACTAGACATTCTGTGCAAAGAAGTGCTTTCCTGTTTATTTTCTTATCATAAACATTTGGAGATTTAAAATGACCAGCAACAACAACATCCCCAGTTGTAAAAAGAGGAATATTTTTTTTTATGTTGTATTATATTCCCAATCTGTTGTCTTTTCTGGATGAAATAGTGATTTCTGTAGCCAGATCGGATTATGTATCCTTTATAGGAAGGTAATGGTAACCTATTAGAGACGCTGGCTTTAAGGCATTTGAGTCATCCACCAGACATCTCAAAATACTCATTTGTGGAGACAATGTTGCTTTGAATGTCATCATACACTGTGGACAATAGTTTTTGTCCAAGGTGTACAATAATCCAATTGTAGACACACTGGCGTTTACCACTAATCAGATTCTGTAACCTCCCTGTATGCAAACTCAATGTAAAGGAAACTCAAAACCAGACTCCATCTTTTCCTCTACCCTATCATTAACGGGGAAAAAAACATTTAGGGGCTGTGGGTGTGTGTGTGTGTGTGTGTGTGTGTGTGTGTGTGTGTGTGTGTGTGTGTGTGTGTGTGTGTGTGTGTGTGGGTGTGTGTGTGGGTGTGTGTGTGGGTGATATCACTGAATGGAAATTGGGTCATAGTGAGGAACCCATGGGGATAGAGCAGCTCAGTGCTTTACCTATTCATCATATCCCTGCCCCTCCTTTTGTATTCTTTTTTTTTTATTTTCAGACCTGTAATAGTTTTTTGTGGTTAAATCTTTTACTCTTATTTCCTGGAGAAATAATAAAAGGGGGGGGGGGAATTTGAACTGGTTTGCAGCTTTTTCCTTGAAGAGAACCGTGTCCCTTATGCCTCGACGTTATTGTTATTCAAAAAAATGTGATTTTTTCATCAAAATCGGGATTTATTAGTCTCTGCTTGCCGGTGAGTAATACCTTCGGCACTGGTGAGGTCGCAGCCTATTTGATTGTCCCTCGGGGCACAGGCTTGGCCTCAAAGTCTTCCCATTCAATATTATTTTTCCCACAGCGAGATGACGTCATCGTCAACTGAAACCGCTGTAAATCCTGAAAGTGATAAGGATTTCCCCTCAGGTAGCAGCTGAACGGACAGACAATGCCCAAGTTGTCTGTTGACACCGCTGCCCTCTCAACATGTCAGCGTCTAGTCTTCCACTGAAAGAAATTATAGTGGACTAATAACAGTTTGTCCCATTACATGTATAGACAGGCATGGCCATTTTCAGTTACGTGGAATAGTATTCGGTTCAAGTAAGAGGTTGTTGGTCATGAACCTTGCTTCCAGGGTAGCTTGAAAACTATTTCCACAGTATGTTTTTATTGGTCGACAAGTCGGGCTAAGCTGCTGTCGTAAAAAAAAAAGAAAAAAAAAAGGTGATGACGCTTGTTTGACATTGAGCCTCACTTTTAAGCATCCTGCATTTTCTATTATAACAACTAAGCTGTGGTCTGACAAACAAATAAAGGACAATCTGATGAAATTCGGTGTCCTTACAATAATATGCGAGTGCACTCTCGTGTCATGTGACACTCTGTAACACCAGGAAATGATGCGCCGTTCAAAACAGGCATTTATGTCAGATGACTTGCGCTTTGGGACACACAAAATGACTTCCTGATCTCAAGATAAAGATTTCCCGCATTTAATGATGTTTATGCACATCTGATAATGTGCGTACACGATTAGGTTAGTGCTATTTTTGTCTTTACGTAATTCCCAGCCAGTCATCCATTTGTACCTATTGTCTTACAGATTAGTTAGTTGCAACTCTTACTATGCAACACAGATGACTGGAATTATCATTCTATGTGACAAACTTAGTAGAGTCAAGCTTACTGTATGTACATGTGATTTCTTAGTTTTTTATTTGTAACAAATTTGCAAAAATCAAAAAAAAAAACTTTTTCACATTGTCATTATGGGGTGTTGTGTGTAGAATTTGGGGAAACAAATGAATTGAATCCATTTTGGGATAAGGCTATAACATAACAAAATTTGAAAAAGTGAAGCGCTGTGAATACTTTCCGGATGCACTGTATCTGTGACAGACAGTAGTGGAGACATGGCAGTGAGTCACATTAGTGTCTTCTGTTTACAGTGGAAAAACTGCAATATGACAGATGATAAGTCAAAAAAAGAATCCCACAAACAAAGGCTGGAAAGAAAAGGGCAGCCATAATAAAATTCATAATAGATGTGATTGAGACTTAGTCATACATCACACAGTTATGTTTTGTTTTGTTTTGTATAAGCTTCAATAGGTTTTGCAGATACAACATCAAAAGAAAAATGCACTGTAGATGACCTATGACCTCACGTCTTTAACTTTAGCAGTTGATAACAGACATTTTTGACACTGTTTTTGTGCAGCGCAGCGTCGGTTTTACAATTTCCCAGACAGTTTTTCCCCAGGGCCGAGCTATATGTACCGTAGGTCTCCATTTCTCTCTACACCTACACTCACGAGAAAGCTTATCTCCACCATCGGCTGCGCAATACTGGCGCTTTCAGTTCAGAGCAATAACTGTGTGTGTGTGCGTGCGTGTATGTGTGTGTGAGAGAGAGAGAGAGACAGAGAGAGAGAGAGCCTTTGTAATATCAGAGCCTGAGACAGAAACAGAGTTTGCCAGGATTAATGCACATTAGCACATGAAGTCATGAAGTAAGCAGGAAACGCCACAGGAAATGCCTAAGAGGGTGTGTAATGCCATCTCTGATCACTGCCCATGTGACACCCACATTATGTAGGCCGATTTGGTGGGAAAATAGTGGCGGCTATTGTATGTTTACCATATGAGTGTGATGCTAAACATACTTAGATATTGGAGATGAGGTAAATGTTTTAAAGCAGTGAAAGATACAGTTACATACTGTATGGAGTTACAGGTGAATTAACTAGTAGTTACTTAGTTAATAGTTTCATAGATTTGATAATGTTATAAGTTATAGCTTGTTGGCAGCTTTGTAGTGATTAATAATAGCATTTGCTTAAACTTGACATTTTAGTCAAAAGTTCTGAAAAACACTGTAAAATGACACCCTGACAACCTTTTTACATTATATTGTTTAAACATTACCGTTCAAAAGTTTGGGATCACCCAGACAATTTTGTGCTTTTCCATGAGAAGTCACACTTTTATTTACTACTATGAGTTGTAAAATTATTAGAAAATATAGCCAATACATTGAAAAGGATAGAAATGATGATTTATATTTGAATTTCCTTCAAACTTTGCTTTCATCAAAGGAAGGTCAGTTTTATAGGTTGTCTAACCAGCTAAAATGTTCTGATTGCACAGGGGTTTTCCATCCATCGGCCTTATGATGTAATGAGCAAATACATTTTACCATTAGAACACTGGAAATGGGCCTCTATACACCTATGTAGATATTGTACTTCATTTACCACATTAGCAATTTATAGAGTATATTCCTGATTAGTTTAAAGTTATCTTAATTGGAAAAAAAAACATTGCTTTTCTTTCAAAAATTAAAAAAAACAATCTAAGTGACCCTTACCTTTTGAAAGGTAGCTTATTTATCATCAAAGTTGTACATTTTGAACAGTAAAACAGTTCAGACTTGTTATTTCTTACAAAAATCATGCATATTTTAGCACTACATGTATAATTTACATACAAACGATCCACTCTGAACCCCTGTGTGTGGATTTCACACTCAGTGAACCAGAGAGACGGCGAGCTGCTATCTAATCAGCACAGGAAGCAACTATCGTGGGTCTGTCATCGCTGCCATTGGGCTCTTTCAAAATCCTGAGGAAACATGCTAAGTTTACACTTTGTTATTCTGCTGAGTTCACTGATTAACAATCTTTTCTGTTTGGCCCACAAAAGGAGATAATGGCGTTAGGCAGTTTAACAGGTGCCGGCATGAACTGCGTACAAAGTGGGTGTTATGGTACCAAGAAGTTGATCAGATAATATTCAGGACATGTCGTATCTTCCTTTAGGGTCAGGAGATTCCATTACATTTAATAGATATTCACCTTGTTGTCCATACGTCGGGGTTTGGTATACAGCCAACAATGGCGCGAGATTGGATGAAAACTTTAAACTTATGATGTTATGTGAAAGTCATCGGTGTAAGAGGAGCAGGGGCACGCCTGGAGCTCTGCGATCGATTAGTGTTTGACCTTCACATCATCTAATAAAATCCTTTCTAATTCATAGGGGAACAATGCGTCATGGTGTCACCGTGCTTTTCTTCTATTTTTAACTTATTTCTGTTACCTCACTACCTGGTGTCAGGTTGATCAGAGGTGACGATGTCGTAAAGTAACCGGATGCACTGAAAGAGTGATCCTGGGAGCTTGAATGTTGTTTATCTTTAGGCTGGACTGGATGAAAAGGCTCTCTCTATATATATATATCCCTCAGAAAACACATTTATGGATATGCGTTCCTGCATCTGTTTTTTTTTATCCATATCTCCGCTCTCAAGCAGCAACTCTAACCCCCTAATTTTACATAACACCACCAGCAGAAGCTGATTTACGCCCCGACTTGATCCTCAGTTTCCCAGAAACCCGATCCACGGTTGCTACCTCGGAATCCCCGCTTTAAATCCACCCCTTTTAAAATCTCGCCTCATCTTTCTCTCTCCTGTTATCTGTCTGTAGGAGGTTTGCATCCAGCCACTCAACCTGGACACGCACACTCAGGCTGTGGGGACCCTCTGAGCAGCATTACAGAGCAGCAGCAGGTGGGGGTGTGTGGGTGGGGGTCTGTCGAAAATGCGAGTCTGCTTTCTCCATCAGCCCTCGACAGTGATCAGGGGAAGTCTAGGTCATCAAACCACAAGAGCCTCCGGCTCACCTCAAACAAACTCTGGTGTCGCCCACCACAAAGGGAGCAGGGTTTAAAGCTTTAAACAAGCAACGTCATTATTGAGTCGTGAAAGTGATAAAATTGTGGAAAAAACCGTTGAATCTTGAGATTTTGTGTCATAACAGTTGGTCTGATTTGTCCAGCTGCCGTACTATAAGCAGTTTAAGTTTATGCGCTGGAAAATATCATAGACATCCTGAACTCTTGTACAATTGAGCTAAGTAATAATGATAGAGGAAAACATAAAAAAACATGTTTTCTCACTTAATTCTAGTAGTTTCTATCCAGATAGGTTGGGTTTCATTCACCCAGGCTCTGACAAATGCATCACTGAGATTTATGCTTCCACCCCAGGATAACACAAAGGAAGTTATTGGAAATTGGTTTGTGGCGCTCACAGCAATGAAAACATCTACCAGCTGTTTTCCAAGGGGCCATAACTTTGATAGATAATAGTTCCAGTGAAAACTGACAGCGATGTCTGTGGATTGTTCATGGTGAGAGTGGTTGTGTTTCTGGAAAGGCATTTTAATTTTTAATATATGTTGTTGTCTGAAAAATTAACCCATTCATCCACATTGTGCCATGGAGGAGGCTGAAACCTCTTAGAACCTGGGTGGATTGAACCAAAACTACTCATTTATGCATGGAGTGACATGACAACCCATGTTTCTTTGTAATTTGAATGAAAAAAAAAATAATGGACGCCAAGCAGTATGTGCTGCAACTTAGAGATAGATGCAACTCCTAGATAGCCTGGCATTTTAGGAAATATAGCATCCAGTTTCTTTATGAAAGCTAAATGATGAACATCAAACAGAAAATTCCAGAAGTTTCCTTTAATTCATCAGAGATCTTATATTCTAAAAGATGCTCAAAGACACCAGACAACCTGTTTCCCATCTGAAAATGTAGTGTCTCAGTCAACAAGATGCATGAGTGTGGATTGCAAGTCTACTTTTTTGTATTAACAATATGATTTTTTTTTTAAATGTCCATTCTGGACATGTTTACAGGCTGCTGATGTAAAAGTTCTTGCTCGAACGTTCTAAAACGAGCCAGGGTGTCATCAGTAGGCTCTATCCCGTCTCTCTCCCTACTTTATAGATAGCGGACAGATGGAACTAGGCTGTCGCTTTGCTAAAGTTAGCTACGCAATTAGTTCACACACTAATTAGCTGTGAGAGGAGCAGAGGCACACCAGATTTCCCCCGGCGTCTAAAACCTGTTTCCCAGCCTGAATAAGAAATGAGGTCCTGGCAGCAGCAACAGCAGCAGCAGCAGGAAATATCCAAACATATAAAAAAAAAGCATGCATAGCAGCGAGGAGATTTATCACAGCTGATTAAACTATAAATTAGTGGAAAGTGTGAATGGAAATTGTAGCTGCTCTATGTTTAATGACAATGGTATTAATTAGTGCAAACTTTATTTATTTTGGAGAGAAAGGACAAAGAGGGAATTCAAAAATTAGATGTCAAGCCATTCGGGCTGCAATATTTGCATCAAGCCCATCTACTGCACATATTACACTGTAATACTATGGTTCAGGTGAGCTCGTCTTTTCATTTCGATTAAGCGTCTGTCATTGTGCTGCGTGCATGCTCAACTCCTGGATTAAATATGGTTTCACTTTAGAACCAGTGGTTACTGAAGAGGCCACATTCCCACATGCTTCTATTTGTAAGTGCTGCTGGCCAAACATAGCACTTCATTGGAAAGAAAAAAAAATATGTCTGATGAGTGTTCCCTCGATCTGAGCATGTGTGTGTGTGTTTCTGTGTGTGTGTGAGAGAGAGAGAGAGAGAGAGAGAAGCCAAGCACATGTGTACTGATGTGAAACTCCAAGCTCAAGAATGTGGAAGGGATATAAAACAATTAAAGCTCTGTTAGGGGGAGCGCAGCGTTGGCAGGGAGCTCACATCAGGTGCAACAGAGACCCAACAATGGATCACTCTGGGCCGGTGAACAGATTAATGTCATGTGTATTGCTTATCGTGAACAGGGCCAAATGTTTCACTTGACAGACACTCTGGACACATTAGACATTCATAATGGGCACGAGTCATGAGAGGGTCAACTCGGCGCATTCCGCCTTAAATCACATCTCGGTAATTTGAAAAAGGATACGTCCGCTTATCTTCCAGGGTCTCCGATCAGGATCATCATTACCGTTTGCTCTTTGCACTCAATTTTTTTTTGGCTTGGTCCAATGCAGGTTATATGGTGAGAGGCAGTTTTATGAGCTTTACTTCTGCTAAGCAGCCAACCAATACAGCTAACACCATCGCAGTCCGATGAGTCATTTTTGAATGTCTTTCAACAGGTGCCAATAGGAGCATGGATCACACATATTTTTCTAGAATCCGGTCCTGTTCTATCTAAAAAAACAAATGTTTAAATTCACAGTTTCTTTCTGACAGTTTCATAAGACTTAAGTTTGGGGCCGACGCACAGTGGAGACTTCACATTGTTGTTTCGCTGACAGTGGAGAGGAAATTCTCTGGCATGAAATGAAAGCAGGGGAGGTCTCATTGGAACATTAGCTATTCATGCACTTGTACTCCCCTGGAGGGACGGGATCAGGAATCCCACCCATTTACCAGAAAAAGGCAATGTCTCAAGGAAACTGAGTCAGATCTAAGAGCTCGGGGTGGAGCCCTTAGGGGCTGTTTTTTAGAAAAAGAAATGAAATCGTGCTTTTCTAAAATGCCATTATCTCCAAAAAAAAAAGTATTAACTCTTTCTTTCTTTGTGATTTAGCTGACAGGTGACTGACATTTGAAAGAAAATGTAAATAACAGTTTAAATAGAAATACCTCTCAAATCTCCAAAGTAAAAATGGCCCCATTCTTGTTTTTTTTTTATTGTTTTTTGTTTTTTTTTGTTGTTCCACCGCTGTCAGTCATGAAACTGCTGCATATTCATCACCTCTAAATAGAGGATACCAGCAACAGTAGGTCCTTGAGCCAGGACATACCAACGGCACATGGTGTCACATCAAGGAGATGGATTGGGGCTTTTTGTTCCGACACCAACACAACGCCGTCCTGTGTGTTGCTGATCTATTTTTTTTTCTTTTTAGAAAACGTCTTCTACTGAAAGATGTTTTACCAATTCACTAAGAACCTGTTGGTTAGTTTTGCCATGATGGTGGTATAGGGTCAATCACCCAATTTTCACTGTTTTTTTGTCTATTTTTTTAATTTCAAAATAGTGTCAATCTTTTAATACCTCTGTTTGAATGGTGTTCTTTATTTATTGTGTTTGCTTGTTGCTTTCTCTGATCCATGTTATTCATACTACTGTAATGACCTCACCCTAAAAATCATTCATCCAATCCAATCATTTTTTCTTGAAGGCTCCTTTTCCTTATTTCAGTTTAATGTCTATAGCCAAAGGTTTTGTTTGTGGTTCAGACTGCAAAACTCTTTGAAGCAGTATAATTAAAACCAACTTAATGACAGTGAAGTCAGACTCATAAACAATAGTTTAAATGTCCTACTTAAAACCTACAATAACTGATTTTTTGCCCTGTTGAAGATGATTTGTTGGCTCGACTCGATTGAATCAAGTCATCCTGTTGCTGTGACTCAGTTAAATTGAGTCATGTTGAGTCAGCATAGTGTCAAGGTCATTACACCTCAGTTAAGTAGTTGATGCAAGTTTTAGTCTGTCTCAACTTAATATGTCAAGTGGACTAGAAAATATTTAGGTTAAACTTATTTAATTAAGTTTATAAAAATGCCAATCATGTTGAGTTGGCTCAACATGAAATAGTTAGTTGATACAATACGTAGTTTGTTGATGCAACTTCCTGCATCAATTACTTTAAATTAGATAAGATTAGTAAACTCCAATATCCAGAATTCATATGTAGCTTGGTTTTTAGCCAACCTGAAAAGTACAAGTTCAGTATTTGTGTCACCTTTATCTCTGTTTTTGGTCTCCACTCCATTTTGTAGGAAATATCTGCTTTAGCCCCTAAATGCTTTACTGTTGGCCATTTGGTGCAATGAGCAGTTAGCATACAGCAGCTTTATCTGTGTTTTTTTTCTACTTGCTAAAAACAGCTGGCTGCTGTGTCTGAAAACAATATTGATAACTGAATAATTTAATTTGTGGGTAAAAAACTAAACAAAATAAGGAGCTGAAAGACACTAAAACACTCATATATGTGATAACTCTTTGTGGATCCATCACCAACAAGTGACCTGTTTCACATTTTGACCTCACGTTGATCCCTGTGATCCCACCCATGATCATCTCAGCAGAGAGACTCCATCTTTAACTTCCGTGTCTTAAGTCCAGGCAACGATGCCTCCACGGCACCAGATGGAGAGGCGTAAATCTCGGGCTCATGTGCGCCCAGTAGAGTCCATAAATAGTGTAACAGTTCTGGGGGTAAAAACATTGCAGCAAGACCCTGATCCCCTCAAGGGTCCTGGGGGCCGAGGCAACGTGCGGGCCAGAGAGCCCATAACTCTCCCATTCTTCTTCAAGAGACAGAGAGCTTTTTTATGCTCTCATTTACTTCTGAGTAAATCATAGAGGGGAAACGCTGCAGTGCACTTTTTTTCCTTCAGAAACAGCCAGTGATGATGGTGGGTTGTCTGAAAACATTCTGCAGAGACAAACCAGATGTCTGGGTGGGGATTGCGTGCGTGAAACAAAGAAGGAACACAATAAGTAGACAGGCAGATAGAGGGAGGTGTGTGATGTTATTTAGTAATTTATGAAAGTGTTTTTTTTTCCACGCAGCAGGTTGGAATAAGGACCAAAAGTGCAATGGTTTAGAAAACCCAAGCTGATAAGTGACCTAATACTGTCTGGACTGCCTTGATTTGACAAATCTCAACCATATGATGCTCCAACAAAACAAAAGCTACTGTTCCCTTTGAAGTCCAGACCAGACTAAGTACATTTTAATATATTTTATGGTTCCTATTCACATAATCGATGTTCAGTTACACCAATCAGTCCCAGCCTAAGCCATACATCTGCCAGACCATGTGAATTGATACAGTTAATCCCTTCACTATTGTAAAAGGGGTTCAAGCGTGGTCATAGACCGAGGGGGTCAGGCGGTGGTTGCAAGTGTGTTTCTGTTAAACCCCCATGAGTGAATCTATTTTCTGAGGCACCTCTGACACTCATCTGGACCACAACAATGCCCCCTTTCTCTCCGCCTCACGCTTGGCTGGGCTGTCTGAATACGACCAAGGGTGAAATAATCCATACCCCTGAACCCCCACACACAACATTCTCATACATAAACACACACATGAACACACATGTTGGCACTTAAACGGTCACACGTGTTGGGGTTCACCGAAACCGAAGTCTCACTTCTTGTCGGCATAACAAGCACACACCTGCGAATAAAAGGCAAAGCAAACACACAAGCGGACGATACACTCACATTCACACAGAGGAGCAAATCAAACGGACACACGCAAGAGCGGACACGGACAATTACGCATAATAGGTGCAGGAGCACTAAAGTTCAAACACCTTCCAAAGGAGTAAACAATCTGTGTCTGAAACATGAACTTTACAATACTGCCCCTGTGTGGAGAGGTTGAAAAAACACATGCGTTTCCATGACGGATTGTTTTCCTGATTCCAACTGCTTTGAAAGTCAGTCAGTCATTTTCTATACCTGCTTATTCCTCAGCCTATCCCACCACGTTACAGTGAGAGGCAGGGATACACCCCAGATGGTCGCCAGCCAATCATGGGGCACACACACCATTCACTCACACACTCACACCTACAGGCAATTTAGAGTTGCCAATTAACCTCAGCATGTTTTTGGACTGTGGGAGGCAACAGCGCTAACCCCTGCACCACCGTGTTGCCCCTGCTTTGAAAGGCTGGATGTAATTTCATCCATACTAACTTTGTGTGAGTTTTAACTGAAATCACATCTATGCAAGGACACTAAATTTGCCACACTGTTTTGTGTTATTATTAATGAATGAACAAATAACAGTACAGATGAACCTTGCTTCATGAGAAACAACAGTTTATGTAAATTTGCGACCCTTATTTCAGCTCATAGGCAGGCTTCAGATTGAACAATTAACATCAGGCAACTCAATATAAAACCGTGAAAAAAAAAAAGAAAAAATGTGAAAAAAGGGTAAGAAAAATCTATACATTTTATATATATATATATATATATATATATATATATATATATATATAGAAGCAAGGTATCCATTATTATGGTCCTATTTATAATAATATTGAATTGATTGAATTAGATTCCTTCCAAAATTTGTTATACAAGAATGGGAAACATGGAAAATTCTATAATAAATGGCAATCGTTTTTCGCAATTTTTTCGCAATTTTTTCGCAATTTTTTCGCAATTTTTTCGCAACAATGTACCCCCTCCCCTTTTTTCTCCACTTTTTCTCTTTTATTATTATTTATTTATTCATTTGATTTACATAATCAGTCTAGTCTATCTGTACTGTCTATGTTAAATACTTTTTCATTGTAGGCCTATCATTCGCTTTCTTTTGTCTCTTTGTAACTGTTGTATGTTCTCAAAAAAACGTGTTAAAATCCAAAGTTGTATGCATATATGCTTGAAGTTGACACTGATGTGTCCTGTTAAAAAATAATAATAAAATAAACAGAATTAGATTCCTTCTGGAAAACCTGAAAATGTCTTCATTTGCCTGAGTTATAAATAGCCTTCACTCAAGTTTCTGCTGATAAGCACAATTCAGTTCTCATTCTGAAAAAGGCCGCAGGCAGCATCGTCATTCATGTTGGGTGAATACAGTCACCCTGAGGTGGGCCGGCTCCATGCTGTGCACACACGCAGTCTGGTTTATCTTCAGCCTGCATGTTGTTATCCTGGATGTTCACAGTAAATAACCACAGGAGCAAGTAAGAGTTTGATTCCTTTTATTTTTTGCAAATAGCAAATATTTCTTCTCAAGATTGTGATTGTTTCATAACTGATTAGTTTAAATATCTGCAGTTTTTGTGCATGTGGATTTCTTAGGTAAAACATGGTGGTTCTTTGTCAACTTCTGTCTATTTTATGTGTTACTATCTTACTAAACGAAAGCTTTACTGTGTGTAAGTAAGAGATATGATAATTAGATATGAGTAATTACTGTAAAATACCGTCTATCTGGCACCTATTTAAGCTTCTCTGTTAACAAAAAGACAACACTATTCTTATTTTTGTGCCGTGTTTTAAGCAAACACTTAACTATGAAAATATATATATTTTCTTTCACATACAATTGTAGTTTTTTACATTTTCACATTTGGTGCAATACCATGTCCCCTTCTTCAAAGCTTTTCATGCAGCTTTTGAAACACGCACCTGAATGAATAAACTCATTCATTCATCAAGTAACCTTTGTTGCAAAATAAAACTCACCACCAAAACTCATATTTCACCCAAAACTGACTCCTAATAATAAGGTTAACTGTTTTGAACAGGGAACCTAAATGTCTGTAATTGTACAGAATCTTGCTTGTGGTGAATATTGGCAGATATGTATATTCTTTGCTGTTTATGATTTTTGAGAAAGTAGTAATTGAATGTATATTGTATGAAAGCAATGCAAAAGTACACACAGGTTAGTTCACATCTATTGATGCAGTCAATGTGTTTTTGGAAAAAGTGTGGGGAAAAGATTTCAATAATTGTTGCTTTTAATTCATTTATCTGTTTTTTTCTGATAGTTTAATGTTGGTTTTACAAAAAGAAAAAGCCAATCCTAAATTAATAATTGCCTGCTGCTCTTCTGCTACAGCTAATGATTACATTGAGGAGAGTCTAACCTTGACACTGGCCTCCCTGCAGCATTTGGCCTGTTTTGATAAGACACTGAGGCTGGTGAGGTCATCATTTTACACTCCTTATCTAGACGGCCATTTAAAGGGCAGGTGCGTTTGTTGGCTCTTTAACTCATTTTGTCAACATGTGGATTCTCTTTTGGCTTTTAGCCCTTATGCTAATTGTTTCATTATACAAAGTGAATGGAGGAATATTACAGGAGGAACATTCTGCTCTCACACTTTGTAAGAGTGTCATAAATGTCTTCAACTCATCAATCATCAATTATTTAAAAAAAAAGAAAAGAAGTTAATAGTAGACAATAGTATTTTAGCACCATTGAGCCACATGCTATATGAAAAGATTTATACCTACATGGGTCAGAGTAGATAAAATTATATATATGTGTGTATTCTTCGTTAAATTTAGCTTATTTTATCTATTTTCACATCATTCAGTTCAATATTTTCCAAACAATTATATAGGCTAAACCAGATGTGCCATATTCTATCATAATGTTGTTAATTATTATTAGAAATAACTGTTTCATACTTATTTGAACAGTTGAATACGTTTATGTCTTCAACTTCTTGACTTAATTCCAGCTCTACTAATGTGACTCAGTAGTGTCCTCTACTTAATGAACCACCAGAGGGCATCATCTCACAGTCTAACAAAAAACTCCATAATCATCACAAAGTATTACATTTGTTATTATTGAGAAGATCCTCCAGCTATTTGTGTAAACTATTGATTCAAGTTAGAAGTCTCATAATGCTAACACAGAAAGTAGATGTGCAGGCCGGTGATTCTGTGTAAAAGTGACATTTATTGAAAAAAATATTAACAAAACAGAGAAAAATAACTTATTTGCCATAGCGACAAACAAATCAAACCTTCAGCTCTTCTATAGACCTTATTCACAGCAGCCATACTGACATTAAATAGCATCCATATGCATGAGGTGCAACGTTTTCACAGTCATGTTGAACAGATTCTAAGGGATGACTTAAAGCAGCACCTGAGGGAGAGGGCGGTGGGAAGACAGTAGAGGTCAGAGACACAGAGAAGAGAAGAGAGATTATACTGTGCGTAAATGGGTATGTGTGTGTGTGAGTGTCAAGGCCACCCACTGGCCGGTTCAGCGGGATGGGGTTAATCTGTCTGCACAGACAGCCATTTTGGTGAATAGGTTGGGGAGGATGCGAGCACATAATCTGATGTCCCGCCTGCCACTCACCCGAGCCAGCAATGGTCTGGAAGTGGGGGGGTGTCGCTGAGGATAGCTGCGCTAAATGGATTACAGTATAGCCGCGTCAGTTAAAGGGCACCTGGACACACATATACCTATGCACACACACACACACACACACACTGTGCACACAGGTGCTTGAGCATAGATTAGTCAGAAGGACATTTTTTCTCACTCCCTGCAAGCAGCTTAAAGTCCCTACGAGCTGAGACAAACCCAGTCGGCGTAGCTCTCCATCTTGGACATTTCTTAGCCTTTTCACTCAATATTTGACTCCTCTCTAACCTTTGACCTTCAACAATCATCGGCTATCGACTGAATGACTCCATTTCCTTCCAGATATCCGTTTTACTGAAGCTTGAGGAGAATGGAAGAATCTTCGAAGATGGACGAGGAATCCGAGGCTCAGGCCAGGAGTCAGGACGCGTCCGGCTTCGAGATAACGGCCGACCGGCTGGACCAGCTGATGAAGAGCATGGAGGTGCTGCTGTCGGACGTGGAGCAGCTGCGGAACCACTGCAGCCACCAAGCCACCGAGCTGGTGCGAGCGGCGGTGGAACTGAGGCAGCAGCAAGACGAGCTGAAGGAGAGTTACCTGGCGCTTTCCCAGGAGATGCAGGAGATCACAGATTCGGTGGAGGAGCTGTACACCACTAAGACCGCCTTCGAAGCCAAAGAGAAGCAGGCACAGAAACTAAACCGGCAGCTCTGAAGGGACAGAACGCGACATACAGACTTTATTTATCAGCGAGTGAGGAAACGGAGAAGACTGTAGGGATGTGTGGTTTTGGATTTGAATGTGTGAGTTTAATTTCGGAAAGCGTGGGTTTGGAAGTGGGGTAGGACACCCTCAATTCTTTATTGGTTTTGAAAAAAAATACTTTACTGGGACCCTTGAATAGAATTATATAAACTTTTCACTGTGCAAGTAATATATTTTTAGACAACCACATACATTAAAAAAAAGTTTGCAAAATTCAGTCTGTATCAGCACCCGCTCTGCAGTAGGAGGGTGCAGGGCATCTTGTCACAGTCTCTCGATTTCCGTATTAGATCAAATAACAGCTTCTGGTGCACAAATACAGATTTGTACATCTCAAGTTCATATAGGGTTATGAGTGATAAGTCCAGAATGTGCATTCGTGACAGGTTGCCCCCGTCACCGGGTAAGTCGTCGCGCTATTTATCACATAAATAATGTGTATAAAAGTAGAGGCTTTTCACTTTCATTTTTAAAATCAAATGTATGCTGTTTTTCTGTGCTTCATCGGTGCCAGTGCATGAATAAAAGCTTTACCTGCCTCACTGCCTTTAGCATTATGTCAGGTGGTTTGCTGCCATTGTCAGTGTATCATTTATAGTTTGGAACCATTTTAACAGGTTTTACTTTGTACTTTCTTCCTTAATTATTTGCTTCCCTCTCTTTGCATATTGCTACAAAGAGATATTTTATTATTATATATATATATATATTTTCTAATTAAAGACTTTTTGTGACCTCATCCATGTATTTTGACCATTTTATGGCCATGTGTTTTATAACAATGTAATTACTACTACTAATATGGTGTGATGCAGCATTTCAACATGCACATCAATGTTTACACGTTGCATAGCAACGTGCATAGCATTTTTCTCACCTCAGATTACAGTGGATTTTTATAAACAGCACCCTCTGGTGTTGGTGATATAACCAGCAAGATGCACTTGTAGGCCAAATGCAACTTAATTTAATCTGCTCATCTTTAACTTAATGTTGATAAAAACAGAATTGACATTTTTTCAAGTCATAAAACAACAGCGAGGTGCCCATATGAACATTGAAACAGGTTTTGCTCGTTGTAATACCGACAATTAGACGATCCCCTCTATGATGCAAATAAGAGAACAAAATGCAAAGTCTAAATTTCAAGCAAAGATGCGAGTAAACGTTTCACTGATACACGGTTGCAGTCTTTTTTCGTTTAAGAATAATCCCCTCTTTACATCTTGAAGGACAGTGTTTCACGAATTCGGACAAATTATTATCTTCAGTCAGTCACTTTCTATACCTGCTTATTCCTCATTAGGGTCGCAGGGGTCTGCTGGAGCCAATCTCAGCATGTTATGGCGAGAGGCAGGGATACACCCCAGATGGTCGCCAGCCAATCATGGACCATTCACTCACACACTCACACCTACGGGCAATTTAGAGTCGCCAATTAACCTCAGCATGTTTTTGGACTGTGGGAGGAAGCCGGAGTACCCGGTGAAAACCCACGCAGACACGGGGAGAACATGCAAACTCCACACAGAAAGGTCCCAGACCCAGGACCAAGGAGGTCTTGAACCTGCGACCTTCTTGCTGTGAGGCAACAGCACTAACCCCTGCACCACCGTGTCGCCCTTATTATCTTCAAAGATCTAAAATGCATTTGTATACAGAGGGAGGGCCTGTGGAGTTTGTCCAGCGTCATTTACATTGAAATTATGAAGGGATCACAAATCATGTGCATTTTGGCACCTATCTTGTTAAAAACAACTTGACAAATTGTCTGCTTTCATACTAGACTGCTGTTTTAAACACAGGCGAGAACATGCAGACGTCCGCTCAGTGCTGCCTGTCACTGAATGATTAAATATCACCTTTGGTGTCATCATGTCTTTATCTTGGCCACCCACTAACACACACACACATACCGCGTTAAATGTTTTTCCATCGCTCGATCATTCCGTGCGTATAGTTATGACTAAAGTATAGCCTATATTTCACTCTCAGCCTGGATGGCTCCTCCAGCTTGATATTTGCTGAAATTCCAGCACAAGAATCTTGCTCTTCACGCATATTCTCATTGCGCATATTCTCTTCCCATCCAGGCGATGATTCACTGTGGTTTCTCACAAAAATAAACATAAATAGAGCCTTGGGGCAATGCACCTCCCACCAGCACATCTGCTGTCATTTATTGGTCTGTATTTAGTTTATATGGGAAGTGTGAAAGGTACAATCAGTGGTGTGCCCTGGTAGCGTATCAGTTAAGATGCACGCCATGAACCACAGGGTGGTTTGAATCCTGCTGTGGATGTTTGTACATTATTATTATTTTTTATTATTTTCGTATATATATATTTGTATGTTTTTTTTTAAGGAAAGGACAATCATTGGCGAGTAACCTGAAACCAGTAACCTTCCATCCATCTCTTTGTTAAAAACATGAAATTACGCTTACACATCAGATCCGTCTTCCCTCTAGTTCATTGGGCCAAGCAATAATTCTATTCAAAAAAATGAAAAAATAGCCTACATGGTTAAAATTGGGAGGAAAAAAAATCTACTTCAGTAACACATCACAGCCTGGGGACCCTAACTACAAACACACCCTTTTCCCACAGAACCAAATCACAGCTTATATCGAAAGTCAACATATTTTGGGCAAGAAAAGGGGACTGTATGTCTCTAGGTGGTTGAAATTTGATTCCTGGGTTGTGGTGTTGCTGAGCAGAGTGGGTGAGAAGTTAGGAAGCTGGGTGTCAGTGCCTACCCTGACTCCCGAGGTGCACAACTGTCTGAGCTGCTGGTCATCGACCAGCTGGATTTCCCCCATTGGGCATTCACTTCTAGAGGGTAAGACAGAATATATGACAATATTTATTACCTGCTATTGTTTGTGGAAACCAATTGCGTTGTCGATGAAGACTGTCAGTCATCTACAATTTTGGGCACCTGCTTGTAGATACTTAAACATGTTCTGCCTAATAATCTTTCACATATAGCCTCATATGGCTGTCATTACAACAGCCAGGAGCATAATAATATCAATGACCTTTATAATAACCCCACATAGATTAGACAGGTGAGATCTGGGGCAAATGTTACAATTTTCGGATTTTATGACAATACTCAAACTGAACTATTTAGATACAGTTTAACTTATCTGTGTTGTACTCATTAATGTCATTAACTGTTTTTACAAGCAAAAGTTAGTTACAATATTGATTTAAACACTAGACGTCAAATGTTACATCTGATGATTGTAACCTGTGATTGAATATGAATTGGACAATTAACTCCAATTTGTGTAATTACATATGTGTGAAGATGACATCAAATGATAGGCAACACATTGATCATCAAAACCAAATATTTAAATTCATAGACATGAATCTTTTCTGACAGTAAGATGAAACTGCTACAGAAAAATACATTCATAGATTCAAGATGTTGCAATTGATCATTGTTGCCCCTGGTCTCCCCTACCTGGGACTCCTTACCTATACATAGTTATCAACTGCTACACATTAAAGTTTGAATTGATTAACTGCACCACATTAATTATACATAACATATACAAAATGCATTCTAAGTTAAAGTTATTTGATTCCAGTCCTCATCGGTTTGTCTGCAGAAACTCCTGGTAAAATGACCATCCTGCAAGTCCTGGGTCTCCTGCAGCTGCTGGCTGTACCTGCATTCACCGTGAGTCTTACTTCTCACAATAAAGCCGTTTTGCACATATGTGCCAGTAGCGAGTACTGGAGACAGAATGCTTGGTACAGTTTGTCCAAACCCTCAACATCAAAACGCTTTTCTCACACACGTGCCAGCAATGCTGCTGTTTTTATATCACAGGGCGGGTTTATACATCATATGTTATGCATGGGATTCGGTTTGTGGCTAAATGTTCCAGCTTCTATTTTGGTGTGCTCTTGTGTGTATGTGTTAGTGGTCTGTGGTGGGCTGTGATATATGGTGTTTGGGAACATTATGTGTTCCAGTACAGTGAGTAGGCGTTTTACTGTTTGTTTTTTCAGCATGTTCAACCTACTCATGACTACTGGGGAGAGTTTGGACCCTATGGGCCCTGTAGCCGCACCTGCGGCACAGGAGTGGCAATGAGAACCAGGAAGTGTATTACGTCGAGGTAAGATGTAGGAGGTTAGGATAATAGGATCTACTACAGATGGTTGGCATTTGTTGTTACGACTCCCGTGTCAGTAATTTAGAGCAGCGCAATAAAATCGCATATAAACTCATTTTCATACTTGACTTGCTTTCATTTAATGTTTTCCTGTTATTTCTACATTTTATATTTGCTCCCTTTTATCTAGAATGCAAGCGTTTTATTAAAACATTCGGTTTTAGCCGTAATATTCAAAAAAAGTGTTGTTAAAATTGAACTCAAGTTGTACTTAATGTGTTCAACATAACCAATAAAGAATGGCTTTAACAAGAGAGAGCTGTACATCTGGTATGAATCTGTCGTCTGCAGGACAGATGGAGGACATAACTGCTTGGGATCCTCCAAGTCTTTCCGAACCTGTAGCACAAAGGTAATTATCCTCTTTGTTTTTGCAATAATTAAAATAAATAATACATTTATACTCGTAATAATATTATATATTATCTGCAATTGTAGGCATGCCCAGCTGGATCCAAGGACTTCAGGGAGGAGCAGTGCTCTGCATTTGACAGGATAGACTTTCAAACAAAACAAATCATATGGATGCCTTACTATGGAGGTAGAAGTCCAACCAAGCATATGACAATTTTAATTCACATTATAAACACCTGCATGTATGCACGTTTCCAATTTTTCCTCACAAACCCTGGAAAACCCTGGTTCTTACCGTATTCAAAATATGTGCAGATAACAACTGGTTTTTGATTACTGGACCTTTATTTATTTTATTACAATATTTTCATGGGTTCATCTGTTCTGTAGCATCCAATCCATGTGAACTGAACTGTGTCCAGAGAGATGAGAACTTCATCTACCGACACAGACCTGCAGTAGTGGACGGGACACCGTGCTATGTGGGCCGCACTGACATTTGTGTGGATGGCGTCTGCAGGGTGGGAGCAAAGCTGTGCATCAATGTTATAATGACTCATTGATTTTTTCTTTTTTTTATCGATCCACAATATTCCGTCTTCACGGTTGTTCTTCTGGCCGATGCATAAAATTTCTTTCTCCCAAAAGTCTCTTTTCGCCACCTTTGAAGCAGAGCATTTCATCTCTTCCAGGTACTGGTCCACGGAGAGTTTATGGGCTTGGACGAGGACAGGAATGCTGATCCCTCCGCCTCTTTTGTCGCCGTTGCTCCTCACCCACGGGACACACGCACGTACGTCTATAAAACCGGCGTCTACAGCAGGTGCTCCGCCACCTGCAACGGAGGCATGCAGTACCGCAGCTTGGAGTGCTGGGTTCAGGACCCGGTGAACCCCCGCGTGGTGGATGACACCTACTGCATCACACAACGCTTGCAAAGGCCACCGTCCCAGCAGGCCTGTAACATGCAGCCGTGTGTTGCTGAATACAGCGTCTCCAGCTTCAGCGCGGTGTGTATCCTGCAGCAAAGGAATTTTAATTTTTTAATATACAGCTCTGGAACAAAATAAGAGACCACTGCGTTTTTTTTTAATTTGTTTTTTTCTGAAATCAGCGTCTCTACATGTATTCCAGCCATTCCATTCCAGCGTCTGTTGAATTCCAACAATGTGCACCTCATTCTGCTTAAAGAAATACCAGGAGTGGCATAAAGTCACCCAAGATCAATGTGAAAGCCTTCTGGAGAGCATGCCAAGACGAAATCTGTCTTGACGAAATCTGTGAATTAAAATAAGGGTTATTGCGCCAAGTTATATACCAAGTATAATTAGTATTATTTTGTTTTAAAATGAATCGAAATTGTCATTTTCTGCAAATTAATGCTCTAAATTACATTTTTATTTGGAATTTGGGGGAAATGTTGTCAGTAGTTTAATAGACTCAAACACAAACGTTCCTTTTGCCGAAACACATACCTATAAGTAGCAAAATTTAAAAAAAAAAGATCATTTTGCAGTGGTCTCTTATTTTTTTTTTCCAGAACTGTAGATAAAGGCGTTGGCTGTGTATGCCAATGGCAGTGAAACGTCTATTAAAATACACCTCTAGCACATTATCCCGATAAGAAGAACGTATGCCAATCACTGCTTTCGAGAAGAGAAAAGAGATGTTGCATCAATCTCTTTGCGACAGATCTATCGTTCTCATTTGTTTCGCTTTTGTTGCTTGTGATGGACAGTGTTCGGTGACCTGTGGGGACGGCCAGAAGACGAGGGAGGTGATCTGCGTGGGTGCGGGAGGTGAGCACCTGGCCGACCACGCCTGCCAAGGTTTGGCAAAGCCTTCCTCTGTCCAAGCCTGCCGCAGGCCTGCCTGTCAGACACAGCACAGCCAGCCACAGGCTCAGATCTCCTGGCACGTGACTGACTACGGACTGGTAAGTGGAAGTTTTAGACGTGTTATGAGAGGCTGACTTAAACTCAGCGTACTCACATCGTTTAAGCAAACACAGAGTATTTACCAGTTGCTGACACCTCCTCTTTTGTCTCTGCAGTGCACCCGAAGCTGTGGCGGCGGCGTAAGGGAGAGGAGAGCGGGCTGTTTCGATGCAGATCTCAACCCCTACCCGGAGGCCAAGTGTGGAACAACTGGCAGACCCATAACTGTGGAGTCGTGCAACACACAGGCCTGCCATGATCCGCAAAGTGAGCCCAGTCTGAACCAGTTGCACACTGGTGATTTACATTACTTGCGCTTTTTTTTTGCATTTATAAATGTTGTTTCTCTCTAGTGGTCCCAAGCGTGCAGGACCCAAGGACGCATGAAAGCACCATAAGAGGATTTATGCCTTATGTTCCAGAAGACCACTCAGGTATGTAGAACATGAGGATGAATGTTTAAACATGCAGTCCTATTATATATAGAAATAGAGAGAGCGAGAGACATGGAATGTGCAGGCATAGTTATTTTAGCATAGCTATTATCACTCAAACAGATTCTTTTGTAATTAATGCCTCCTCTCATGTTTTATTCGTTAGAAAATCGTCTAGACTATGATTACGTTGCTTTCTCGCTGCTTTCTCGGTTGTTTTGCTGCTCAAGTCCATATTTGGATTCTAAATTAGTATCAAAGCCCGACCTACTCCCAAATAAAACCCTATAAACATATCTATTTACACAGATTGATTGGCATGTACAGTATGTTTCTCTGACTGCATGTGTGTTTACTCGTTTTAGCTTCCAGGCCACATACAGACATCTATGATCCCCAGCCGCCAGTGAGCGGTCCTCACTGTTCACAGTCGTTTTACGGCTGCTGTCCTGACGGCCAAACCCCCGTCACCGGGCCAAGAAACGAGGGTTGTTTCCATGATGACTGTGTTCGCACCAGGTAGCACCACTTCCTCAATCCAGACCTTGTCCCTATCACATCTGCAAATGAATTATTACCCCAATTAATTTTTTTTTTACAATGCTAAATATATGTTTTCCTTAGGTACGGCTGTTGTTTGGATGGGGTGACTGCAGCTCAAGGCCTTGGAAGGCTTGGATGTCCTGAGTACCAGCCCACTGTGGTAGGAATCACAGCTGTTTTTGATCTCGTTTCATTAAACTCAATATAGGTTGTTTAATGTTGCTTATATGAAGCGCATTCCACTGTTTTTACATGTCAAAGTTAGTTTACTCTTCATGAAACATACTAGTCACCCTGTAAAAGGAAGGTATATAACAGGGGTGTCGAACATCCGGCCCGGGGGCCAGAACCAGCCCGCTAAAGTGTCCGATCCGGCCCACTGGACGACTGCACTGCAAATAAATAAATCTTAACAATTGAAATTGGTATTGGTATTTTTTGGTATAATTGTTCCAATACTGAGTATATTTTACTTGAAATATCATATTCCATTGGTAGATAATTTTGGTTATTTAAGTAATTTCAATTTTGTTGTTCTTAATTTGAGTCTTGTTTTCTTAAAATAATATAAAATTGGTTAACCTTCTATATAATTTTCTTTTCATCTCATATTTTGGACTTTTTTTTATCTCATTCTTCTGACCTCTTTAAAATTGTCTGAGAATGGAATAAAATAATTCCAGATAATTCTACTCTTTGTTGGACTAATTGTACTAAATTGCACTTTTTTTCTTATGTCATCTCTCCTGTTTTGTAAACTGAAGGTTATTTAATTGTGTAAATATGAGTAATATTAATATAAATGAATATAAATGCAATTCTTTACATAAAACACAGGGGAGAAATTTGTAGGTGTTGTCATTTATATGTTCATTTTTACTGGTCTGGCCCACTTGAGATCAATTTGCTATGCATGTTACCCATGAACCAAATTGAGTTTTACACCAATTATTGTAAAATATTAAATGAAGGATCCAGTGTTTTTCAACACAGTGCATCTTAAGAACTCATTGAAGGAAAACCGAGCTCATGTTTTATACCTGCTCAGTTTATCAGCTATACTGGAAGATTTACCGTCTCCTTTTTCATCTGCTCACTCAACAGCAACAGCCATCCATCGGTGGCGTGTGCTCCCTGCCACGCGAAGAAGGCCTCTGTGATAGCTGGGTGGCTCGGTTCTTCTATGACTCGGGTGCTGGCAAATGTACAGAGTTCTGGTATGGAGGCTGCCACGGCAATGCCAATAACTTCCTTTCTCTGGGGGAATGCCAGAGAGAGTGTGAGCACGTGGCCAGGGGGACTCCACGTCCGTTTCGCAGAGGGACACAGAGAAGAGGTTCAACCAGAGTTGTGAGGGCAAGGGTATAGTCACACTCACCATTGGCACCTCAAACCATAGGATACCCAGGAAGCTCTCTTTATGCAGCTAATTAAAGGTCCAATGTGTACGATTTTTAAGCACCTAGCGGATTGGACTTGTCAAAATGGAATATGATATTGATAATTATGGTATAATTACTATATAATTCAATCAACATAATCATTTGTGCTATTACCTAAAATTAAGCCACCATGTTGTACTGTGCTCTACAGTAGCCCAGAGTGGACAAACCAAATCTGGCTCTAGAAATTGCTTTTTGCATTTTTCCCTTATTTTTCAGCTACCGTATTTGATTTGTTGATGATTTGATTGTGATCGGCAACCTCACAACTAGGTGCCGTTAAAAACTACACACTTTACCTTTAAATGTGCATGTAGTGTCTATACATATGCAGACACACGTATTGTATAATCACAGCCTCCATTCCACTCCAACATCTGACTTTACATGAAAATGATCTAGATAGCCGCACATTATAACTAACATGATTCCAGCTCTTTGTTCTGATTATATTGTGTCTGTACAATGTTGTTTGATGCTCAGTATATCTATTTGTGTACTGTACTTTGGCTTATTGATCATGTCTAAAATAAAATGATGTCATTTTGACTCCCCAAGTTAAATAATAAACCTAATCAATACATTTATAGCTAGCCTTGGTAAATGCTGGTGTCTTTGTGTCTTCTTCTGTTTCATTAATTTCACTCTCTTTGAGCTTGATACCACTATTCGTATTTTGCAAAAGAAAACAGAGTGATTGGATGCAACTATCTACATTTACTCAAATACTTTACTTACTTTACTCTATCTGAGATAGATAGATAGATAGATAGATAGATAGATAGATAGATCACAACAAACAAATACATACATAACATCAATGGAAAGACAAAACCTCTGCCAACTAGGGGGTAAAGGTTACTTACTTACTTTTATTAGCAAAAGTCCTGAATAATATCCCTATCACTGACAAAATGTTTATTCTAAACTTCTGGATTTGTACTGTTGTTTTATGGGTAGACTTTTATTTTGAAATCAAAACTTTATTTTGAAGGTGCTCCAATTTCCAGCCGGAAAAGGGCTTACTTCATTTCCTCTGAAGATTTCTGCTCAAACAGCTTCCTCGCACGGGGTATTAAGAGGCAAAAAAACGAATTTCATTCGCAGTTTTGCATTCCCATTAAACATACAGGGTCTGCAGTCAGCACAAACATGGTAAGAGTTATTATGCCTTTATCGTTTCAAGATATAAAACTGCAAATTTTAGTAATATATTAACTGTTGATAGCCATTATAGCTAAGCTAACAAGCTAGGAAGCTAGCGTTTACTACTCTGTCAAACATGCATTTAGTTCTATTTAAACAACCACCATTTACGCTAACTACTAACTAGCGTATGTCTGTCTGTTAGCATAAATGTGATTGAGGTTTGTGATTTTTAGTAAAAGACCAGCTAATACATCAGAGTTACAGTCGGTGGTCAGTTATATCCTGTTAGAGAAAATAAAGGCAGAAGGTAAACAGAGCTGTGTATCAGAACTAGGCAGAAAACGTCCGCATCGACTGCATAATTCAGTTTTGTAGTTAAAGGAACCATTGCATTATTGTGTATATTAAATGTTATTAATCACTTTCACAGTCGCACACAATTTTGCTTGTCCAGCCGACCAAGAGACCAGAGGGCCGCACATATGCTGACTATGAGTCAGTGAATGAATGCATGGAAGGTGAGTCCATAGTCGTTTTACACTAATAAATCAGGTTTACATCAGTAACTCTAGGTGCTTTGTGTCTTTACATGTACTGTGATAAGTGTAGACTGAAGTAGTTGCGCTTTTTTTTTGGCCAGCCTTTTTTTTAATTTTGTTTGTAATTTCATAGATATTGAACAGTAAGTTCACAAAATGCACAGAAAAGTAGAAGTGAACAGAAGTTATTTCAGAAGTGTATGGTAGCCATATGAACTATTAAGTGTTCACTCTTATCATCCTATAGCTTGCTTGATTGTCAATATTAATCAATTTAGTCTTAACCTATTTTATTTCTTAATTTTGTCTTTTCATCTCTTCTGCCTCAGACCCTTTTGTAATGTGGTCTCTAGTGTTGCATTAGACTCTATAGAAGTCTCCTCTGTGTAAATTAAGCTATTTTCTTTAATGCACTCTATTAATTGGTTCTCCCTCTTGCACATTTCTTCCAGGTGTGTGCAAAATGTATGAAGAACATCTGAAGAGGATGAATCCAAACAGTCCGTCTATCACTTACGACATTAGTCAGCTGTTTGACTTTATCGATGACTTGGCAGATCTGAGCTGTCTTGTGTAAGTGTGATTTGACTCTGAAGCCCTTGATGAGTTGAATGAAAACCAACCTTGTGATGGGATATGCTGATTACTTGCAGTAATGAATTTGAATTTACCCGTTTACATAGGTACAGAGCCGACACCCAAACTTACCAGCCATACAACAAAGACTGGATCAAGGAGAAGATCTATGTCCTGCTGCGGCGCCAGGCACAGCAGGCAGCAAAGTAAAGGCAAGCCTGACCGGTTGTCCTGCTACCCACATCTGGAAGGAGTTAACGCTGCACTACATTTAAACGGAGTCTTGTAGATCAGAATGTAAGGACAACATTGTCAGCTTGGTGAGGGGAGGGTTTTCATATTATGCTGTACATTGGTAAAGGAAGGGGTTGGAAATTTGAGGTTTATATAGGAATGGAGTCGCCCTTGGCAGTGCACGCCTTTGTAATTTGTTACACTTTGACGGAAGTGTGACTAATGGCTGCAAGGACTAACTTATTCATGAAGAGGGGTTCCTTGTTTGGAGAAATGCTCCGCAGGCTAGATAACATCATTTGTTTTTATTTTTTTTTTTTAGTAGTGTGTTCATTTTCTCTAAAAGTTACATATACCTGGATATTTTTTCAACAGGTACTTCAATTTTAAATGGCAATGTCTTGAAACCGAATTTCTGATCCTAAAAATACTTATTTCATGTTTCATCTGTTATGTTTTCTCTAGCCAACCATCGTTATGTAAAATGTTTTGTAAACCTTTTGTTTTTGCATACCACCTGACTTCAACTATTACTATTGTTTCATTTTGGTTCAAACGTAATAAACTATTGTTTTCTGACTGGTCTCCACTCTTGAATACACAACCACTCAATACACAGTCATGTTAAAATCAACCCGCGTGTATCTAGATGCGTGTGCTATGGTCGGACTACCGGTTTTATTGAATGTGATGCTGAGTGTGTAGGTGGTAAATTAGATAAACTCGGTTTGAAGTTGAACTGTCGTACCGAATTAAATTGGTGGCTGCTGGATGTTGCTCGACGGGTCATTTCTGTTGATCATTATAAAAACCGAGATATAGGCCGATGTGTACTGTCTCTTTAAATGTGGCTGGCTGCCCTGTTGTTGCTGTGTGGGAAACCCCGTACTGACTCTGAAGGGGCCCAAGATGGCTGAATACTCACGGGGGGGGCAGTTAGCAATTATCGGAACAAGACGTCGGGAATGAATGGCAAATAGCACTGTAATGTAAAACGTAATCTCGGAGTAATTATACGATTACAGTTTATCGGTTTGCATATTTTTTGGGATGCATGAATACCAGTAAGGAGAGAGTTGTCTCTCCGCGGCCCCGAGCCAGAACATGGCGGAACACTTGGGGAAGAAATAGCAGTCAACGCTAGCTAGCTGGCGTATTATTGAGACACATTTAGAAACATTGGTCCGGACTAAATACGACGTTTGCGGTCCGCGAGTATGTTATCGGTGCATGATTCTGATCATTCTGCTTCAATGGTTGTTCAACTTTAAATATGTGGAGCGTAGGCAGTTAGCATAACGTTACTAGCTTGCTTGTCAAATCGGTAAGGTTTGCTATTAGCTAAGGTGTCCAACAAGCGTACAAACTGTACTAATAAGCAGAGAGTGTTTTGGGAAGCAGTGACCGTAACAGTGAGACTTATCCTGATTACACCTCTCTTTACTATAGGCGAGGACTTTGTCATGTCTGTCAGTCCTTGTTTTGTCGACTAACATGGTGGCTAACATCAGTGTCCTCCGCACTGTAAATTAGACTGTCGCTAGCTTGCTACAATGGTCTGTATAAGCTGCTTTTATGTGGCGCGTTAGTCATTACCGTGGCGAGATAAGTTTTGAGGCAGCTCGTCAAAATCTAGTCTGATATTGTAGTCGCAGCAGGATAATCGACCAGGTCTTCCACTTTAAAAGCTGCTTTCAAAAGGACCGTTCGTCTGGTTGACCCCTGACACAAACTCAGTACCGCATTGTAGTAGGTCAGGTAGATCAGGTGTTAAAAACAAAACAAAAAAAGTGAATTCAAGTTGTGGCGTTGTTCGGTGAGCCAGTCACTCTTTAAAAGCCAAGAAGGTCCGGGAGTTGGGGGAACCGGTTCCAACCACCTGCCAGGATGACGGACACACGTCGACGAGTCAAAGTCTATACCCTCAATGAGGACAGACAGTGGGATGACCGTGGGACCGGGCACGTCTCCTCAGGTTATGTGGAGCGATTGAAAGCCACGTCTCTACTGGTGCGAGCAGAGAGTGATGGTAAGTTAATTTAATATACACTTTCATTTGACTAGTGGCCATTATGTTTGCTAAACGACTATGACTGCTCTACACAGATTTATTTGAATAATCTCACCCACTGACCTCATCAAATAAGTATTACAAAAGATTTAAAACTTTAAAATATTATGTTAAATCAATCTTTAGTATCATGATAAGCACCCCTCTGTCATTAACTGCTCTCATTTAGCATTCTGCTCGCCTACGGTTTGAGTTTTGGATCATTGTGAACACAGATGCCCAAACTTTGATTTTACCTCTGTTCATCACCTGATAGGTTCCCTACTGCTGGAGTCCAAAATAAACCCTAATACAGCCTATCAGAAACAACAGGTCAGTACATACCTAGCATGTTGTAGTGTAGTGTAGTGTACACACAAAGAATATGGATTTCATACTACTGTGTACTAATTGTATTTTTTTTCTTTCTTTTTTTTTTTTTTGAAAAGGACACATTGATAGTATGGTCAGAGGCTGAGAATTATGACCTGGCACTCAGCTTCCAGGAGAAAGCCGGCTGTGATGAAATCTGGGAGAAAATATGTCAGGTAACTGCACTTCTCTTTGTGTGTGTGCGTGCGTGTTTGTCCGTTCCATTCTGCAATGCCTTTGCTGTCAACTTTATTTGTGTGTTTCTGGAAATAATTTCCCACCAGCCGCATCGCTCATTGTGTCTCATTGTTAAGGTCCAGGGAAAGGACCCGTCGGTGGAAATCACCCAGGATATGGTGGACGAGTCTGAGGAGGAGCGCTTTGATGACATGTCGTCACCAGGTCTGGAGTTACCGCTATGTGAACTAAACCGCTTGGAAGACTTGGCTGAGCTGGTGGCCTCCTCGCTCCCATCGCCACTGCGGCGTGAGAAACTGGCACTGGCTGTGGAGAACGAGGGCTACATTCGCAAGCTCCTGGAGCTGTTCCGCGTGTGTGAGGATTTGGAGAACAGGGAGGGACTGCACCACCTGTATGAAATCATTAAAGGCATCTTCCTGCTCAATCGTACTGCACTCTTTGAGGTCATGTTCTCCGACGAGTGCATCATGGACGTCATTGGTTGTCTGGAGTTTGACCCAGCACTCCCCCAGCCACGGCGGCACCGTGAGTTTCTCACAAAGACTGCCCGCTTTAAGGAGGTGATCCCCATCTCTGATCCCGAACTGCGTCAGAAAATACACCAGACGTATCGGGTGCAGTACATTCAGGACATGGTGCTGCCCACGCCATCTGTTTTTGAGGAGAACATGCTGTCCACCCTGCACTCCTTCATCTTCTTCAACAAGGTGGAGATTGTGGGCATGCTTCAGGTGAGATTGGAAGACATGCATTATAAGGTTTGCCTCTGATGGTTATGTGTTTAGGCTACTGTTTTAAAAAAAGACCTATGTATTTACCACTTTTTCATGTTTCTTAAAAAAAGAACTTCAAAGCAAAACAGAGCATAGAAATGTCTTGTCATACAAACAAGCTTTACAAATATCCAAACTTGTTAAAACAACAAAATGCAAACATTTTTTTATGATCATGTTTATGCAGTGAGGACTGGAAATTAGATTGTACTTAGGGTTTATTTTTGTCCCATTGTGCTTTACCCAGCCGGAGTTTGTTTGCTAGTTTTTATGGTCATGTGACCTTTGTGTTTTTGTACTGTGTCAACTCAGCAGTGTTTATGTATGGCTGTCTCCATAGAGATGGAGAAGTGTTGTGTAAATCAGTTATGCTGCGCTAGAGGAAAACTGAAACTGGCCTGCTGTTGACTCTGGTATACCGTGCTGCGTGAAGTCCTGAAGTCAAACACTACTGAAATGAACTATTTCTTCACTTTGCATTAGACAGCCTCGAGTCTCAAGACAAGATAAAAAAAAATAGAGAAGTGTTAGCAGGTGATATGTTGGAGCTCAGGTATCATTGAATGAAACTGGCTTGCCAGTGTGAAACATGTATATAAGAGTGAACATAATAAATGTGTTGTTTTTT
Organism: Lepturacanthus savala; assembly: GCA_030544235.1. NCBI lineage: Eukaryota > Metazoa > Chordata > Actinopteri > Scombriformes > Trichiuridae > Lepturacanthus > Lepturacanthus savala. The sequence continues at coordinate 11,990,464 of CM060477.1, forward strand.
TTAATCTAAAGAGTTGTATATATTGTCACAATATGTTAACCAATGACCAGACTTCCAAATTAATCATTGACAAACACTGTTAATGTTATTTTTAATTTTACTTTCTGGTTATTTGTATCTGACACAGTGAGGGTCAAGGTGATTTTTTTTTTTTCCCCATATCCTGATCTACTGATTGTCTCCATGATGCTCACCCTCTCATCTCCCCTTCCCTTTTGATGTCAGGACGATGAGAAGTTCCTGACAGACCTTTTTGCACAGCTTACAGATGAAGCTACAGATGATGACAAAAGACACGAACTGGTATGCCAGAGCTACATCAGGAATATGTTTTTGTAAGATTTTGCACTTAATTTTTCTCCTTGTTTCATATAGCCATGTTTGTTTTTGTTCCTAATAGGTGAACTTCTTAAAGGAATTCTGTGCGTTCTCACAAACGTTACAACCTCAAAACAGAGACGCCTTCTTCAAGACACTGTCAAACATGGGCATTCTACCTGCATTAGAGGTTATACTGGTGAGTGCAGCAACCTGAATAACTTTTAAAGTTAATGGAACTCTTAATGTCGGTGGCTTTGATAGTGCAGTTTTTTTTTATTGCTTTTTGTGTTTACTGATAATTTAAATGCAAATAGGTTTTAATGACATGTATTCTAGACAAAAATGACAACAGAAAAGACACAATTTTAGGTAAAATATTATAGCAAAGATATTCAGTTTATTATCAAATATGATTTTAAAAAAACCCATTAAATTATCACAATTTCTGTCCATCAACTAATTGACTTGATGTTTCAGCTCTAATGTATTCAATGCAATCTTATCTGGTGGCCAATCCCTGGCCTTCTTGTCATGATATTAATCTGTGTGAGGAAGAACATTTAAATAGGAGGACCTATATTTTTGTGACCAGGCTTGGTCATCTCATGGATAGACTGAAATCCTATTTTTTTTTTTTTTAAAAAAGGGTCATATTCCTTACCCATATAAGTTGCGTGAATGTAAATCTGACCAGACAATAGAACCTCTCCATTGACTAAAAAGAAGATAGGCGGAAATGTGTTGGTGTACAATGAATGCATGCGTGGAGACAGGGTGGGGAGGTTAAAGTCTGAAAAAAAGAATTAAATTTGGTACCATTAAAACCCCCACAATATATTAAAGTGTATAAAAACTTAGAAGGTATAACGACTGTCATAATATATGACTATATATAACCTGAACTAAGAAATTTGCCACTGCAATAAGATCAGGCTTCCTTTTTTATCATGGTCAAATGAACTGTTTTTGGATTCCCTCTGTGCCAGTTTCTCTTGTTGGTTGAAGCAGTTACTTTGCTTTCACTACTACACCAGAGTCTCCAGGAGAACAAAACGGTAGAATGGCTTTGATCCAAGAGGACAGATTTGACAGCCAAATAGTCCCCCTACAGTATATTTTATTGATTGAAGATTGACCCTATTGTCCTTTAACAGGGGATGGATGATGTTCAGGTGCGTGGGGCAGCCACAGATATCTTCTCTTATCTGGTGGAGTACAATCCCTCCATGGTACGAGAGTTTGTCATGCAAGAATCACAGCAAAATGACGATGTAAGTATGTGGGCAAATTTAGCCATATAATCTGAGGCATTTTGTAGACATCTTCTATTGGAGGTCCCCTGATCTTCTATAGAAGATCTCTACAAAATTAATTTCCCTGCAGCCAGTGTTTTGGAATTGAAATGCGAGTCAGTGCTATTCATCACATGATACAGGTGGATATAAACAAATGTGCTGTTCTGATGATTATGTGTTGGCCTTCCAGGACATCCTCCTGATCAACCTGATCATAGAACACATGATCTGTGACACAGACCCAGAGCTAGGTGGTGCGGTGCAGCTGATGGGCCTTCTGCGGACTCTAGTGGACCCTGAAAACATGTTGGCTACTGCAAATGTAAGTTTATTCTTCCTCATAATGACATTTTCCCATTCATGCCCATTATGTGCCCATGAAGGTCTGTGAAGAAATCCTTGCACCTCAAGCTTGTGTGTTTATAGCATCATCAATATCATCTCTTGCATCATACTCTATATATTCCTTTCTGTTTTACATGTATAAGATAACCTATACCTACATGCACATAATTGGAATACATTTTGGTGCATCCAATTTTTGACTTGCTCAGTGACGTAATGAATTTGTTGGACTGTAGTCATCTGGAGACAGTGCTAAATATATCTGTGTGGCCTCTGCATGACTAAGTGTATATATGACCATGTATAGTCTACATTAAAGTTCTGCAGAATTTGACCTAAAGGCAGCATATATAGATTGAACAGAAGAGGTCCAAGAACTGACCCCTGAGGAACTCCACGTTCTAGCCACTTCCGATCAGATTCATAATTTCTAATGGTCACAAATGAATTGTTTTCAACCTCTTCAGTAGTATATTGTGATCCAGTGTCCACCGCAGCACTGAGACCCAAAAGGACCAGAACTGGGACCTTGCTTGAATCAGTGTTCAACCTTATATCATTTAACACTGTAACAAGAGGGTACTCTGGTGAGGTCGGAAGCCTGATTGGAAATTGTCAAAAAGTCACTGAAATCAAGAAATTGCAGAGCTGATTAAGACAATTTTGGCTATAAAAGGAAGATTAGAGATCGGTTTGTAGTTATCAGTCTGAAGCATCCAGCATTCTCTTTTTTTTTTTGAGTGTGTTGTTATTTGCTGCAAATATGTTTGGACAGGGATTGCAATAGATTTGAAAAAGTTAGATGGCATTATATCAAGACGGCATGTCAACTGTTCTAGATGTTTTCTCTATGGCTTTTCAGTCAGCTGTATTAAATTCTGATATGGCAGTTGAGTTTTCCCGAGTGCTTTTAAGGATTGCACTCATTTATTATTTTGTTGATTTGTGTTGATATTTAACCTTGTGGATTGGACTTTTTTACCGAAAAAGCAAGCAAATTCATTGCATTTTCTATGGCAAAAAGTTATGGAGCTATCTGTTTAAGTTGGTTTGTAAGCTTATCAACCATAGTAAACAGTCTCAGTGTTGTTGATGATGTTGATAATTTTCAGGAAAGTATTGCTGTCAAGCCTTGAGCAACTCATAGTTAAAATTGCAGACTTTTGTTTGCAGGGGCCATGGTAAATTTGAAGTTTATTTTTTCTCCACCTAGGTTAATGCTTTCTTACATGTTGTTTTCGAGGGCTTTACCGTCATAATGTTACTTCAAGCTTTTTGTCATTGGTGCAACAGTATCCATGACATTTGTGATTTTTCAGTTAAATTAACCAGGAGTTTAACTGAATCTGTACTCATAGTTTGTGAAATATCTGTAGCCTTGATAAACCTGCACTGGTATTCTCATTTATATACATTTTCATGAGACACAAAGAGGTTAACTGAACATTTGGAATGATCTGTAAGTCAAAGAACACACAGAAATAATCAGAAACAGCCATGTCGTTAACACCAAAGGAAGAAATGTCAACACCTTCAGAGATAACCAGATCCAAAGTTTAACCTCAAGTGTGTGTGGGCTCTTTCACATGTTGCAAGAAGCTAAAAGTGTCAATGTAGAGTTCCTTGGTATTATTGTCTATGTGAGTGTTAAATTCCTCAGTGATAATGAAATAGTTTGGTGCAAATAACCGTTTAGCAAATTCATCACAGAATTTTTCTGAATATCTTGGAGGTCAATATATGACAAATCAATCAAAATAGCAGATATTCAATGCAGCTAAAAATCACCAAAAGTCATTTTCTTGCAATGAAATACAGATTTAAAGATGACAAGATGAAACTAAAATTAGTATTCATTATGAATATTACCACAGTGAAGCTAGACTAATGGTTTGGGTTTCCACTGTGTTGCACAGGGGATCCTCCCCCAGGGTACTGGTCCTATGTGCTAGGTACCCAAACCAAAAGGGTTACTAAAATGTTATGGTTCCATGGCAATGGAAACGAGAAGTGTACCCGACTGCATAGTGGAAACAAAGCATAAGTGAGCTGTACTATGACGCCCTACAATATCTAACGGTTCTTTCCAGCCCAGCCTTGTAGGCATTTTAGTTACACAATAGTTGTCTATTTATATGCCCACATACTTATAGGAGCACACCTGCTCAATTTCCCTGTCACCAACGAACACGGGGTCATGGACTTCACATCTCTCTATAATTTCCTTAGGTCCAACCATACCTGCACCAGAACTCTTGTTGTTGAGTGATGGGAAAGCATTATCATCATATTGATCAAGCTGTTCTCGTGTGTACTCTCTCCAGAAAACAGAAAAGACGGAGTTCCTGAGCTTCTTCTATAAGCATTGTATGCATGTCCTCTCAGCTCCACTACTGGCCAACACCACAGAGGAAAAGCCAAGCAAAGGTACTGACTATCTGTGAGACTTTTGTGTTTTTAAAAACATTTATTTATGAACAATCACTTTATGCGGCTTTTACCTCCCTTCTTCTCTCAGATGATTTTCAAACATCCCAGTTGCTGGCCTTAATTTTGGAACTGCTGACATTTTGTGTTGAGCACCACACCTATCACATAAAAAACTACATCATCAATAAGGACATTCTCAGGAGGGTACTGGTGCTCACTGCCTCTCAGCACGCCTTCCTAGCACTATGTGAGTTACATATAATCAACGAAACCCAAGATTCTAAGTGTCGACTTGGTAACATCTTGTATCAGTAAGCACATTTCCAATGGAAAACAATCCTCATCTTTCTCTCCAGGTGCCCTGCGCTTCATGCGGAGGATCATTGGTCTGAAGGATGAATTCTACAATCGTTACATAATGAGAAACTTCCTCTTCGAGCCCGTCATCAAGGCCTTCCTCAACAATGGCTCACGCTATAATCTCATGAACTCTGCCATCATTGAGATGTTTGAGTATGTCCGTGTGGTGAGTATCGCCTGAATCTGTTAATTTTTTCTTGTGCCAAGATGTGGCACCAATGCTTTTTGCTTGTCTCATTTAAATATTAGGTAGAAGGAACCGATATGTTGGTTGTTGAACCACGTTACCAAAAGCGAAAATGTGTTGGCTATGCAGCATTTAATTGATTCATATTAACGTATTTGGTGTATTCTCCCCTCTCTACTTCTGTCTCTCGCTCGTTTTCTCCATACCTCATTTTCCCTCCTCCTTTGTCCTAAACTCTAAACTACCCATTATCTTCACTTTCTTCACTTTCTATACTTTTGCCTTCATTTTTCCCTTTTTACTGGCTCTACACGTCCCTCTCTCTCTCCTCCCATTGCTCCCAGGAGGATGTGAAATCTCTCACGGCTCATATAGTAGAGAACTATTGGAAGGCTCTGGAGGATGTGGACTATGTCCAAACATTCAAAGGCCTAAAACTGCGGTATGAACAGCAGAGAGAGAGGCAAGACAACCCCAAACTGGATAGGTGAGGAAAAACAAGTTTTAGTACCACAACGGTGAGTCAGGAATGATTCATTGGTCTGAGGAAATCCTTTGTGTATTTGTTTCACAGTAAATTTAAAAAAAAGGTCTACATGACTTCTCAATCAGAAAACAATATTAATTCGACCACGCGAGTTGTGTTCTTTGTAACGAGTGTATTTTATCACAGTTCCATTTTTTTTTTCAAATGATCAGTACATTCTGTGTTTTGAAGTTTATTCTGCTTTTCTATGTGCACTGACTTTTAAATCAATTTATTATTCCACACGTTTCTCAGCCAAACACTTGCTGTGACTAGTAACACTTTAGATTGCGCAATCGATGACTGTGAATGTAGTAAAAACAGTCAAAAGGGAACTGTGTCACTCAGAGCGGTTAGTCTGGTTGTGCAAACTCAGCACACTTGCCAACACTGCCAGTTTTCCCTTTTTAAATTATTGCTTTGCTCCTGTGAGAATTTCTTTAGCTAATCTTGTTTTTACAAAATAATTTTCTCAAAACGATATCAAGTGGTTTTGGATAAACAATGTGTTATGAGTTGTAACTCACTAATGTGAAGTGCAAAATGTTGGATAAAAATCAACTTGTTACGTCAGTTTCTACAGCATACGTATGTTTGACATCTAAGCTTTGCGTTGTGTTCTCCAGCATGCGCTCGATCCTGAGGAACCACCGCTTCCGACGTGACGCACGGACGCTGGAGGACGAAGAGGAGATGTGGTTCAACACAGATGAGGACGACCTTGAAGACGGTGAAAAAATGAAGAGTGAGGAAGACCTCATGGAACCTATAAGCAAGTTCATGGAGAGAAAGAAATGTATATATTTTTTCTCTATTCTTAAAATAATATTTTGGGTTGAAACTGTGGACAGACTCAGATCGGTGTATAACGGTCTCTGTGCTCTTGTAAGCTTGCAGTTTTTTTTTCCATAGAAGAAAACATAAATTGCATGATAGGATAAGATAAAAGAGCAAATTAAATTTGGCACATTACACAGGCACAATTTCTGATTTGGAGGTGGAGGTAGCTCTGCCGTGCACAGCTGTAGCATCTTGCACATTTTTTAACTTTAAATAAAACCGAGCCGTGTGGTCAGATGAGCTCTGCTGTTCTTCTCTCTTCAGCTTTGAATAAAAAAAGATTTGAAGATCTAACTGCAATTTGAGTGCCATTCTCATCTAGAGTGCAGTGCACAGCTGTTGCAATCGACAATCTTTCTTTCAGTCGACAATAGCGGATACTGATGCCAGTTGTTACAGGTCTAGTCGCATGCCTATAATTATTTTAGAGCTCACATAAAGGTTACAAGATTTTTATATTTGAACTCTATAATACAATAACAAAATATAGGAATACAGAACAAAATCCTACAGGACTCCTATAATAAAATCTCAGTGCATTTCATAGCTGAGGTGTCTGGGCTGGTGAGTTTGTTTTCTTCTCAGGGCTGCTGGAAGATCTCAGGCTCGTATGATTTTAGCATGTCACTGATGTAGGCAGGACCCCGACCTTTTAAGGCTTTAAAAACAAGCAGTAAACTATTAAAATAAATTCTGTACTGGCATGATGTAGTTGCTTCTCTTACTCCGGCTGTACCTAAACAGACTGTGAGACTAACATTCAAGTTAGATCCGTTAAATGTGGTCACAGAAATAGTCATAACCAATTCTTTGTTATAGGATAACTTTTTGTTCACTGCAGAAAAGTATTTAATTTTTTTTAGTAGACTGTAAATAATTTAAATTGTGAAAATTAACAAAATTTGGGCATCTTTCCATCTCCAGTGAAAGACCCAGAGGACAAGGAAGTACTGGGGAAGTCGAGTTTGTCAGGCAGACAGAACCCTAGCTTCAAACTGTCCTTCTCTGGCTCGACCAAAACCAGCCTGTCCAGCCCTCCGTCATCTGCCTCATTGAATCCTGGTTCTCCGGGATCACCAGGGTCTCCAGGCTCAGGGGCGCGGAGCTCACCCTCCACCACAGCTGTAACCACGAAGGTAACCATGCCTGCATGTTGATGGTTGACTTTTTGTTGTTGGATTACTATATACCCTTGAGATTGACCCGGGAATTCTCCACATTTCTGTTTCTCGTCTTCTTCAGGGAGGGTTAGTGGGATTGGTGGACTATCCTGATGACGACGACGAGGAGGAAGAGGAGGAGGAGGACGGGGAGAGCAAAGAGGACCCTCTGCCACCTTCGAAAAAGTCCAAACTGAGCTCCTAAAGAAGCTTCACTGTCTCAGCTTGTGCTCTGCTCAGACAGTTCCAGCGCACAGACTTCACACAGGAATGATCAAACTTGTAAACAAATTAAATGAATGAGAGCCACCCCTTGCTGTCAGCAGGTGGTCGAAAAGAGGAGCAGACTGTGACTGCGTTCGAAGCCTCCTCAGACTAGCCCAATTCATACAAGTGCCAATCAGGAGACCGGGAGTGAAAAACAGTCTAAAAAAAAAAAAAGTTGGAACGGTAGAGTGAAAGCCGGGGGAAGAAAAGATCGCACTCAAAAGATCTTCAGCGGACTCGGTATGAGACAGGTTGGAGTTTTAATTCAGCAACTGGAGGAAATGACCACATACAAAAACACATGTACACGCAGATTGAAACCCCAGAGAGCTCGCGACGCTTGGACCATAACCCACTGCCCCTCCCCCCGCCCCCCACTCAGGGAAGGACATCACAGCGACCCACATGGGCCGGCCAATTCAGACCCAGAACCATCACTCGCACCCCCATCCTCTCCTCTTCTTCCCTCCCACTCCTCCTCCTCATCCCCTTCTACTTCTTTTTTTTTTTTTTTTTTTCCTCTGCTCTTTCTCCCTCTGTCTGTTGCTTTTGTCCCCATTTTTAAGTTCATATATAGGACCAGACGGGAGGCAGCATGTGGCAAAGAGCTGTCTTTGTTGTCGTTTGATGTCATCAGTGTCGTCGTTCCTCAGCGGACATTATTTCTCTGAAGAGAAAAAAAAAAGCCAGCAGTTTCTTCATTATTTTTATTTTGTTCTCTATTTTGTCTCTCAATCTTTCTCCTGTTTTTTGTAAATGACAACAAAAAAGACCTGCCTTTAAATGTTCAGGACGTTTTCAGTCACACTTGAACAGGTTTTTAAAGACCTCAGTAGGTGAGCTAGTTTTACCCTTTTTGCCCTTTGAAACTGCAGATTTTTTGGAGAATTTGTAATCCCGTCTTGATTAAAGATTGAGTGGAATTCTAGATGTGATGAATTTTGTCATATCTTCTCATTTTTTTCCTTTTACATGAGTGTACACTTAGTTGTTCAGAATATTTGGGACCATTAAAATGATCTTTGCTGTAAGATGTGCTACTACCCTTTGTCCTATTAACTCAAGTGTTTCCTTGCTCCTTGATGCACAAGTCGTGGTTTCCTCAAGAATTTGACCCTGTATTTGTAGCAGAGACGCCGTCAGGTTCAACATGTGTCTCTAAACTCTCAGGCCACCTAATGTTACACTTTTTAAATTTAGAATCCCACCTCTTAAAACAAACGAAATAATATAGTCCATATTTCAGCACTTTGAACAATGTCGGATATCCTTTTGGTTTAAGTGAACATGTAGCCTGTCAGCCTGTAAAGCTACAACATAAATGGTCAAAGTTCTTTCTTGCTCCAGAACAAACATGCGACTTCCTTTATTTTCTCAGGTTCCAGACATGCTGCCATCCCCTTTTAAGGTTCTTTCAAGGATCCAAAGAATGCCCTTATATTGCGAATAGCAGACTTTGCACTTAATTTCATGGGTGGTCCTCAGGTGCTAATTTCCTTGCAATCCACCAGGTGGTGCTCTTAGTCCACAAGATTAGTTTGTTCTCATGGATCGTTTCATCTGTAGGTTGGAGTTCTTATGACAAATGTGTTGTGGTACGGTGTCTTTATTTACACTAATTATTGATAGATACGGTGCATATCGTATTTGTTTGGTTCTGTCCGTGTAAGACTCGTCATCTTTCTGTGGTGGTCAGGCCAAGACAGAAAGGTGACTTTAAAGCAATATCCTGACTGGCAATATACTAGACTGATTTTCCTGACCTGACACTTGAGGATAGAATACAAGAAAAAACATTTCATATGGTGGCAAGACCATTAAAAAACATGCAAAGTTCATAGTGAATATTTAGCCAAAGCTCTCAGAATTTACTTGGCAACAACATCTTGGAGGAAAACACGATTGTGTCAAAGTGAAAGATTATTCTTTCAATTATCTTTGATATTATTTGCTTGTGTTAGATGATCTTTGACTGTTATATATGTGTACGCAGGATTATTCTGACCTGCATAGTAATCCCAGTTTGAGCAAAGGCAAATAATTTGACATATTCTTACTGTTGATTATTCCAGTATCATAACTGCATAGAGCTAGTAGACCGAAAAGTGTGTTTTTTTTCCTCTTACAATGGATGAAAATAGTTTATGAAAAACATCAGCACCTCCCAACTTATGTGGTCACCTCAGTGGGAGTTTGTACGACTCGAAAACAAACAGCATCAAGGCCACCGAGGAGTAACTGTGTTGTCCCTCCAAGTGCATTGTGGCCTTCAAAACATTGCTTATTAATTAAAACCCGACAGAAGAGGATCACTCGGTGCTCAGCGTGCAACGAGAGCCGTCGTACAACGCCTATTAAGGCTCCCATTCACATGAAAGCCCGCTCCAGACAACGGCAGCTTTTCAAGAGCAGCCCTCCCTGCCAGCCTCTGTTTGCTCCTCAGCAGGAGTGTGGCAGAGTGTGTGTGTGTGTGTGTGTGTGTGTGAGTGAGTGATTTCCCTCTTTGCCACAGGAGAGGCCAGTCTGCTGCTGGTGCCAGTCACTGCTCCACCAGAATGCCGGCTCCGCTTCCAGTGCCAAAGCACTCACCCGGCTCTGCCCGCCTGTATGTCTGCCAGGCTGAAGAGTCACCATCGGGGACACTGCTGTCCAGCCTCCTGCTGGGCCAATGAAAAGCCTCTTTGACAGCTCTCTTGATTGGCTCGGCTCCCTCAGCATCCAGTCTGCCCGGTTATCAACTTTCCCTGCACTCACCGAAATGAGGAGATATCTGTGCAAATGTGCGTGCCACGGTCATATGGCAGCGTATGATGCTGCGCTGCAGATAACATTGCACAGCGCGGGGACTTCAGTATGTTGTATGCATATTTTCATGAGGCAGTCATAATTGCATATTGCAAGCGAGGATGAAACTAGGAATTATCCTGCCGCCAGCCTCCCCGACTTACTTTCCACAACAGCATCTCTGTGAACCTAACTACTCTGGATGAACTCAACACATACCCACGCAGTGGGATGGATTTTTTTTTTTTTTTTTTTTTTAACTAAGTGTATGTGCAGGTCTTGATAACAGAAAGCAGTTTTTACATTCACCTGATCTGAATAAGGCATGTACCTACAAGTAGAACCTGTGACATCACTGCTAGTTTGTAGACAGTTGTGATTGCATATTGCAATTTTAATAAGTGGGAAAGTATTTTTTTTTTTTTTTACATTTTTTAAATCACAAGCTTATTCTTGATGCAACTTTGTCCCATACCCGGAGCACAGTAAAATCACCAGTGTTAATATAACACTTAAAGAGTTAATTCATTAACTAGTTAACACTAGTGTTAAAATCCCTTTAAGTGTTATATTAACACTGATGTTATTATGTATTTGATGTCAAAAAAGTGAAAATGCTGCTATAGATAACTAACAATGACTTCAATACATGGAGGTTGTTTCCCTGTTACCCAGCACCTCACTAGAATAGATGTGTTTTCACATTGAAATAGTTTCTGTCTTGCTGTGATCATTCATCAAGATCCATTTATAATGCACATACAATGTAAGCCTCCTGCTGTGCAAAACTGAATTTGAGAGTTTTTATGAAGCTTATATGAAGCTTCTGTCATCCAAATAAGTCAAATCAAGTGAATGTCTTTTATTGTTAGTCTGGTTAGTGCCAAAGTCCGTCTTTTTGTAACTATACTTTACTTTTACTTACGTTTTTTAATAGTCAGCGTGAACAGGTGGAATAAATTAGAGGTAGGTTTGAGAGAAAAAAACTCCCTAACTCTCAGTGTTCATATGGGGCACCTGACTGATGTTTTAAAAACAGGCTTGAAAAACGGTGAACCTGCCCTTTAACCCGGAAAATCAGCGGGGCGGCTCCACCTGTAGGAGGCGCACGAGGCCATTTTTGGAGCTCGGCTGCAGTAAGTTAAACAACTCGTTAGCTGTGCGCGTGCTTAGCTAACAGGCAAGTTAGCTAAACACGCGCTAGCTAGTCCGCTTAATTTATATGATTTTAAAAACAACTCTTTTTCTTTCTTATTTTTAAAGGAGTTAAAAGACAAAACAGGGACGTGTTATTCCAGTGCCATGTAATCCTAGTTAGCGCACCAGGATATGAAATAGGAAATGTGGCACACATGCGGTTTTTCGGAAGCCCAGTCGAGGTTGTCAAAACACCCGCACAAAGTCCACCTTCATGGGGTCCCCGCCGGGCCGAGCCGAGCGTCGGCGGCGGACAATGACCCGTGTTTCCCTCCCGCACAAAGTGCTCTCTGTGTCCGCCGCGGTGGAGGCGGTTCGCCGCGTTCAGCGCCGCACGTCCGCCGCGGCGTGTGATCAATTAACGCGGACCCCGAGGCGCAGGGAGGGCGGCAGGCAGGGCCCCGACCGACAGGGACCCGGGTAGCCCCCGACGCCCCGGGTCAGCAACTGCGGGGAGTGGAGGGAAGCCGTCATCCGTCACATCTGGTTCACGTTAAGGCAGAGGTGAGATCCAGTCACGAACAGAAGCCCGGGATACTTTTCATGGGATCTACTTTTAGATGAAGGAATGGCTTCCAGGCCTCGAAAATATCAATATAGTGGATCACAAACGTGTGTAGGCCAATGCTGTAGATATATAATGGGCGCCAGGCTTTGTCTATCTTTAGAAATGGTTCCATTGATAGATATGATTCAATCAATAAATCAATAAAGGTTTATTAAAGGTGATACATGGTAGGTGACCAGGTTAAAACGTTTTAACCAATAGGAATCGCCACGAAACTTCCCTAGTTGACATTAGGACAACAGCTTTCTAAAATCCTTTAAATGCAAATGAGACATTCTCTAATTAATTAATTACAGAAATCTGAATGTTGGATAAACCAGAATCAAAATTCTTGTTTCATTCTGTTAATACATGAGAGTCAATGATTTGGACATGTCTTTCTATCACTGCAAAAAATCTGAAAATACTGTCAATTAAAGAACAAATATGTTCCATAAATCAGCCTGCGGATGATGTATGAACAAATCACTCTGTAGAAACCTTCAGGAATAAAACCTGGAAGTTTGGTCTCTGCAACAGTTTGTTGAAGTGGAGATTTCTGGCTCAGATTGAGAAAACAGGCCAATAAAGATCCAATACGCTCTCTGAACCATACCAACACCGCACTTATCCAGAGATTTGTCAAACTGGATAAACAAGTGGAGAGATTTGAAAATATTAGATTGAGTAGAATAGCGTAGCGACCCTAATCTGGATTTTTCGGATTCATGAGGTCAGATATTCCGATATTTGAGGTCAAGATATTTGCCGATCTGTGGAAGGGCATTTTTTTAACTGGCAGAAGAAAATAAATGGTTTAAAAAAAGAAATCCAAACAAGGGTAGCCGGGGTCTTAAAACAAATCTAGTGTTTTTTTCCTGTCATGTCTCACCTTGAATGCCTTCAAATCAATGCAGTGGTTCCTGACACTTTTAGCTTCTGACCCTGAAATGCAAATCAAAGTCCACTGGAGACTAGAGTTTGAACCGTGACTTGATTACTAGATCAGGTAATCAACAGAAAACTCATCTGCAACAGTTTATGCTGGTTCCAGCCTCTCCGATTTCCTGCCTCACTCCGTCTCACTCAAAGAGTAAATTCTTTGGATTTTTTGAGCTGAATGAACAAACAAACATTGAGTTATCCAATATTTTACAAAAGGAAACACTTTCACAGGATTGGACAAACAAAGATAAGTTAAAACATAATTTTGCGTAGCAGAAGTTAGTTTTTCTCTTTATCATTTCATGCTGCCTCAGATTTATCTTGGGATCCTGAGGTTGGAAGCCGCTCTCTGAACATATGCCTTCCATCCACTGGAGCTCAACAGATGAGCTCCGAGCTCCTCTGTGCGCCGCGAAGCAGCAGCGAGGGCCGTGCCCCCTCTGTTTCTCCGTAGTAGGTCGCGTTGCCTTCATAACTCTTGCTCACTTCAAATCAAAGATAAATCATGAGCTTTCCCATGGAAGGGTCGGGAAGTGGGAAGAATTCGGGGCTGATCTGCCATCGCTAAATGTTAAGTGGTTGGCATTGTGCCTCAGCATGGGGCACAGGAAACATGGATGTGAATTTAAGGGCTCTTGGGCTGCGTGTTAAATGGAAATGTCACAGTGATAAAGAGCGCACCTTCCGCAACCAGGAGCAAGTGCGAGTGTGTGTGTGTGCGTGTGTGTTTGTGTGTGATGGGTCGGAAGTATACTTGGGGAGGCACGCTGTAAATCCACACCGCGAGCTGCAGATAACCAGTCACACACTCGGATCTATTCCTAGTAGCGGCCCACTTTCCAGGAGTTTACGTTTAATGGCGCTCCAGTAATGTGGAGTCACACGGTGGAATCTCGCAGATAAAAAAAAATCCCCGCCCGCATAAATTTCTCCGCCTATTAAAGGCACGTTAAGCTCACACAGAATAAAATAAAACCAACTTCTCCGGCCCTCTGGGCACGGTATAGCAGCGCGAGCTCGAGGGCGTCCTTGAGAAAAATGAGGCTGTGCAGCGGAGCGCTAGGAAACACAGCAGCTCTCTGAAGAGAGAAAGAGAGAGAGATATCCAACATGTAAAAATCACCCAGGGCAAGGTGAATGACCAAACCATGATGCCGAGGCTATTGAATTTACCTCACGTAATGTAGCATGAATGAAGCCCTTAAAGGTATCAGTTTCCAGTCAATAAACAGGGGAATCAGGACGCCTGGTTCAGCTGGAGTTGAACATGTGGGACCAGTCACACACACACAAGCAGCGCCTCGGTCATTCACTCAGGATACCGCGGTGTACGTTAAACTCGCCTTTCAACTTAACAAATCAAACCTCTAGCGATACGTTGATGTCTTGGCAGGCTTCGGGTTCTGGCCCGTAACACAAAACTAACCAAACACAACCCCCCCCCAAAATACAGTAGCAGTTAAAAATGCTGTTTGACATTCACAATTTGTGTCCACGTTTGCTTCCAGAGAGCCTGTGTATAATAAAAAAAAAAAACCCTTCTTCTTCTCCTTCCAGGCCTGATGGCTCCTGCTGCTGGCGCGTCTGAGGCCTTTTGACGGTGGCTCCGTTGTCGTGCGGCGTTGGCGTCCACCCCGTGCCAGGTTCGTCGCGTGGGAGGGGGGGGAGCGGCCGGCGTGTGTGGTCAACGGGCGGCTGGGAAGCTGCGGAGGAGGAGGAGCACGCGGTGTCGGAGGCAGAAGCCCCCACCCCTTTTTTTTCTTTGGTTCAAGTAAGTGCCTCCTCGCCGTATATGTGTCCAGCATCCGCGCTCTCGCCGCCTTTCTTTCTTATTTCGGTTTCCCCGTCTCCATTGCTGGCTGACCTTGGATGACTCTTACCTACTGTACACATGGCATGTGCCTGTATCCTGCCACGACATATTATGATCGCCTCCCACCCTCCCTCACACACTTACACCTCAGCGTTTCCTCCCTCCCTCTGTGGCCCTGGGGCATATGGTTTGGCTGGGCAAGAGATAAGAGAGACGTGTCAGTCTGCGGCGCTGAACAAACACATCTTTCATTTCTCCCTTTCTTCTCGGCCTGCTTTGACTCCCTTTTCCATAACCTACTCCTCCTCTCCTCCACTCCTCTTCCTCCTCTTCCTCCTCTCCAGATTCCCCTCACCTCTTCCATCTCGGTGACGGCTGGGTACAATTAGGAGCGAAAAGCCTTTCGTCTTGTCGCGGAGGGAGACGTTGTTATATTTGCGGGTGATGGAGAGGGGAGGAGAGGGAGAGAATGGGGTTCAGATGCTCCCGAGGAGCAAAGACGAGGACTGGCGTAGGGTGGTGGTGGTGGTGGGGGCTGAAGGAGAAGAGAGCAATCTCCTCCCGCTGAATGAAAGGCCCACTTTCCTCTCTTTTTCTATCCTTCCTCTCTGGTAGGGCACATCAGAAGCATGCGCTGCCTGCTTTATGGAGGGAAAAGTGGTTTCCACCGAACTCTGCTTCCATTTATCTCTGGCTCGCTCACACACACATGCACACACACATCTGCACGTTTTTGTACGCACACGCGCACACCGTACGCTTGCTGGATTTGCTTTGATTCCTGATTGCTTTGGTTTCTGCGGTGGCTTGATCAGGTTACTGTTCAAACTCCGTGCCAAGCCAGAGTGTGTGTGTCTGTCTGAGCCTCTGCGTCTGTGTGTGTGTGTGTGTGTGTGTTTGAGCGCAAGGGTATGTGTGTGTGTGTGTGCATGCAGAAGTGTAATGACGGTTCTTCAGCCAGTGGTGGGAATAGCACAGTTTCAGCTGCTATTATTAGCTCCCTGTTCCACAGCCCTGATTCTTTCCCCTGTCTCCTGTCTGACACCGGCGTTTCATTATGATCTGGCTCCGCCGCAAGAAGGTCTACAACTATCGCGGCTAGCAACAGGGAGGAGGACAGGCCCCCCCCCCTCAGCGCCCCCACCACCCCCTGCTTTCATGCCAACAAGGCTTTTAATAGGCTCCGCTACTGCCGCATACATTGTGTTACTTAGTTAGTGTGTCAGGGGACTCTGAATGTAACAGCGCCCCAAGCCAAGCGACACACTTCCACATTCATTCATTGTGGACTGAAACACCCGCGCCAGCAACACAGTTGGCAGCCGATCCCCACCCCCCCTACCAGTGAGCGTTTCAAGGGCACGGTCCTCACACTTCAATCATCCCAGCACCGTCACCGCTCCCACATATGAAGGAGAATATTACATGTGTACAGTAGTGCACGGCACCCGGCCTCTGACCCCCCCCGCCCACCCGCCAACCCCCATCCGACTATCAGCCACACAAAGTGTCTTCCATTACAGATAAGTGCAGCGGTGGTATTGACAGGGTCATGATGGATCATAGCTGTGTTGACCTTAGAGACTAAACTCCATTCGACCGGCCAGATGGTCAGAGAGGAAGAAACAGACGCTTGGTTCGGTCGTTTCTATGGAGAAAAACTGCGATGCTTCCTGTAAGAGTTGCAAAGGGGTGGAAAGTGTCCAATAAATTTCCAGAAAGTTTCCGTGGGAAGTTAAGGTGGGTAATTTTGGAAATATTCAATTCAATAGCCTTGTGCTTTGGGCTCAAAGGAATCTCGAAATCATCTTTTCATGTGATGGAGGAATGCACAGTGCATGGGGGGTGTGCTTGAGGAGTGTACTTGCATCAAAGGGATAGTTTCACATTTTTGAAAATTCACCCATTGTCATAATTCCCATAGTCATAGCAATAGGTGCTTTACCTTTCTTTGCTGCTATAAGCTGTTTCCAGACCAGCAGAGCAGAGCTCTGAGCTGCTCAGCTACTACTACATGGCTTATGGTATTTTTTGGTTTTCATCATCGAACTCCGCAAATACACAATCCAGCAACTCCTAAAAGTTCTGGTGGACGAGTTGTGACCTGCACATTCACCACGATATGAAACAATAACTGGAATATTACGACATGTAAAGCAAATACTCAGGATGTGAATGCGATTGTTTTAACCAAGATTATGCTACAATATAATTTCTCCAACTATATTAAGGTTTCCTGTTAAGGGCCAACCTTTAATTTTGTACATTTTGTATTTATTCTCATATATTACTGTTAATTCCCATGGAAGGTTTAAAAAAAAACAACTTTAAAAATCTTAAAATGATCAACAGTTGTTTATTAAAACATATATCGCTTAAGGTGAAGTGAAATGTTGAACATTACAGTGAAGAGTCTTTTTTTTTTTTTTTTTTTTCTCCTGCTGTCGAGGGGGAGGAGGGGAAATATAAACAAACACAATTTGAAGTATTGTGTAAGACGCCAGCAATGACATAGAGAGGAATTTCCTAGTGAAACTCTGGGCGGTCCTTAATCACTAATGTGTGTATTTATGTTTAAAAGTGTGCATGTGCAGCTATGTACGGGGATGTTTTGATTGCATGCGAGTCCGACGGCTCTGAAGGAAAATAAACTTCCATGGAACGGCGTCTGCCACAGGCCCGGGATCATACCGCTTTTCCCTTGTGTTTAATTTCTGACCCGAGACCAGCGCGGTGTTAGTTTAGCAGCGCTGCAGATCCGTCCCCCGAGCTCCGGGATCGACCTGGGACAAGAGGGCCCGTGAGTTTAGGGATCCTGTGTGGCGACGGGATTTGTGGTTTTCCAGTCTGACCTCGGATCCGTGTGAGTTCAGGAGTTCAGGCTGTATAAGAGATGACCTCAGTGGAAGTGTCTTGAGTTTAGATTAAAACATACTTTTTTTAAATCAGTCTTTACACCTCTTCTCTTACACTTATGAAGTTTTTTTTTCTTTTTTTTTTTATAAATCAGTTATTTATTGTGAAATGGGATGACGATTCCTCTTCCTTGAAGGACACTTGGGTCTTTGTCTGCTGCTTCTCTTCCTCCCACGCAGCCTCTCACTGAGGAGATGTGTATGAGCTGTCAGCCTCCGTTTCCCTTATCAGCCGTGTGAATTTATGTGAAATAGTAGCAGGAGCAGGAGGACTCTCGGGGGACCATATTTCCTCTTCCCGCCGCAGTACCGACCGTTTATTGTTCCGGCACAAGCAGAGGAGGTGGTGATGCCGGTGTTGTCGGGGTTCACTTAAATCCTGGACCTGCTGGTCGCGTCGCTCACGAGGTATCGCAGCATGAGTATTTTATGCCGGCTAATGGGCTGAAACAGCTCACTGTAAATGTCACTGGCCCACTGGGTGGCCATGTTTGTCAGGTGGGGGTATTAACTCAAGTGGTGCTGAAAAGGTTTTGGGCCAGGTCCAGAAAACGGTGCTCAGCCGGCCCTCAGGCCAGCGAAATAGTTGATTTTCTTTTACTTCACGGTAAAGTCAGGGGAGAATTCCCTGATTACAGCCTCTTCAGCGATTGGTTTTGTATACAGCTAGCAAAACATAGTTTAAAGGGTCATGAATGATATTTCCCCGTGTGGTTTTATGTAATGTTTTGTTAAACTTGTCATACAGTTAGCGAAATGTTGAGAATTCATTAAATGTTAATTTCAGTGTAATATTTTATGAGAAGTTTCCCCCAAAAATATCAAAATGGTTACTAATCTATATGGAGAAAGTTGGACACTTACTGCCCAGTAGGAAATGGAAATGGAAGAAAATGGACCATCATGGCGGCTTGTTTGGCCTCTTTTTTATGTTACAGAAATAGTTGACTGAAATGTGTTTCTGAAAACATTTTAAGTGAGAAATAAGCCATGCTTTTGACAAGATGGCTCTGAAAATATCCTAGACTTAAAATTTGCGTCTCTCAAAACACGCGTCTCTCTGCTAGAATGTGTCGTATGGCGTCCTACACAGACAATAAATCGGAAGATTCCACAGATCAGTGTATCTGTAATTTGAGTCTAGAGACAGCCTGCTGTGTTTTTCATGCGTTTCGCCAGCACGATAGGTTCCCCCAAATGCTTGTAAGGGGAAGGGAGGGGTATACGCTTGGATGTAATTTGAATCTCCTCTATGTATCACTAAATATTAAACACTTATCCTTAAACACAGGAATATAATTGACATATAGGGAACTTTAATTGGATGTTTCTGTGTGATTTGTAAGGAATGTTAACCAAGTATCTGCTACTGTTTTTTTTTTTTTTTTTAGCTTAGTCTATAGAATTTTTTTTTTTTTAATGTAATTAAAGTAATTCTCAGTGGATAGAGGGATGGGTCAAGGGGTAATTGCATCCTTCCATCTTCTTTGAAAGTTTGTTTGCTGTGAGACAACAGGCTGAAGGGAGCCTTTCTTTTATTCAAATCCCATTGTCCGTGTGGTCTGTTTTCATACATATACTTTACTAACTTATCTGTCATCCCTCCACGAGTCTCAACCCTATCAATGCTCTTACACACTCAAACCCAAATACCACTACCGAAGTCCCGCAACCGGCAGGTCAAAGTTCACCTGTCTGTGATCCGACCCCTCTGTGACCTTTCCCGATGTGATTGACCACGCACACAAAAGAGCCCCAGTGGCCAGCGGGCCGCCGAGGTCCGGGGCCATCCGTTAGCCACAGCGGGGGCAGATAGGGGAAAGGTTTTCCGGGTCAGGGGTCAGAGAGATGCCACATGCTCGGTCGTCTGTCACATGGCTCTCTGCTCCTCTCGGGTGACAGCGGACGGCTTTGAGGGCCGACCGCTCTGGGTCGCGGTTTCATTCAGGCTATCAATTCCCTGACCGACGCGCACAGCATTCGTCTTAGGGGAGGAGCTGTTTAGAGGAGTGAGGAGTGTTTAGATGCCGTACAGCAGCGTAATAAAAAGCCACTGCTCACAAAATGTGTTTAGCCCGGGATAAATTAAATTAACTGTGGACAGTGTCACTTTTAAGGCGATTGACCGTTTCTTTTGTTTCTGTGATGTTTTATTTATTTCAATCGATCCTAAAAAAAATTGAAAGAAGTGAAAATATCTCTGATGGATAGTGATCTAGAAATACAAGCTTATTTTAAATTCAAGGCTAAATATCACAGATATCTCTCTTTCAGATCGGTTTACTTACACGTTCACACACACACACACACACACACGCAGGCATGTATAGAATGGAGGTGACCCTGTCCAGACGGGATATAGGGCTCAGTTCCATGGCAGAGCGCCGGTGTTACTGCTGAGGAGGTGAAATCTGAGCCAGCTCACTGTCCTGGATCGATGGACTCGCCTCTGCTGCGGTCCCAGGAGTCCGCTCGCTCTCTATCACTGTCACCACTGCCCGTCTCTCTCTCTCTCTCTCTCTCTCTCTCTCTCTCTCTCCCACTCCCTCTCCTCTCTCTGGCTCTGTCTCTCCGTCTCTTCTTCACCTCATTCTCATCCTTCGGTGTCTATATCTGTCAATGTTGTCAAAGCAAGCTGTTGTATGACTAGTGAAATACAAGCGAACAAGTAAGCAAGCGACAGCTACTATTAAACTTTAATTACATGAAATGATATTGGTTCTCCATCTCCTCACATCTCGCCCCACCTTTTGCTCTCCTCGTCTTCCTCTGCCTCCGTTTCTTCCCCATTTCTCGACTTTCTGGCTCATCGATCCGCCGCAGAAGCAACTGGTTCGTCTTTCAGCTGCAGAGGAGGTTGAATGCTTCTTCATTCATATGGATTCATTCAACTAGTGTGTGTGTGTGTGTGTGAGGCATACTATTACAATTTACTGTATGTTACTGGGTGTGTGCTTGTTTAGGTTTAAACATGTCTGGGTGTGTGATCAAACAAAGTGATTGTGTGCAGTTCTTTGTTCTGCTGTTTGCCCTTTTGTGCAAACATACTCTTAAACATGTGCATACTTCAGGGTATCTTTGTGTGCCGTTACTTGTAGCTCTGTTTCCTCTTCTACCTCCAGATTAAGGGAGCTTTTTATGTTTTGGGGAAGTGAGAACGTTTCGGCTGATTCACCTTTTTATAGGGCTGTTAGTGTTGAGGCAGCGTTCAGACCGACATTAGCCCTGTGTGAAGAAATGCAGGCTCCCCTTGACTGAACGAGGTGCAGACACAGAAAGCTCCGGAAAAACAACGCAGGGGTCGGTCACCTGGCAAAAAAAAAAAAAAAGTGGAAGCAGATCCAACTTGTGCCTCAAAGCAACATATTGTCATCCGGTAACCAATCAGTTGGTCAGACACACACATGCAAGCACATATTCCTGGTAGGTTACTTTGTAATATAAACCCTGTATTTCTGTTGTTACCTCGCGATCCTCCTGACAAAAAATGTAAATGGTTCCTGCAGAGGTGACTTTCCCAAATTGTGAAACTCGCGTCTGTGTATTGCAAACCGATGTGTGGCGTTTGGCATCTGATAAGAATTTAAACACATTAGTCCACAACTCCAACTGCAGTGGTTCTGAAATTGGGGTCTGGAGACCCTGAGGCTCCTTGAGGGGGTTCCAGGGGGGTACCCTATAAAAAGAATGGTAATTTATTTTCTATTTGTAAGTAACACAATGACAGAATGTATGGCTATTTTGGTCATGGGTTTAACAAACCTTCTGTAACAAAACATCTAACAACAAAAGTCTTTTCAGTTTAGGGGTCCTTGACATGAAGAAGTTTGACAAGCACTGTCCTGCTGAACTTCCTGGATCATATTTCTTTGTCTCATACAAAGGTTTTTTATGAAACTATCGTAAGTCCCCACACTGAAATCTTTGACTAAAATTAGACTCAGGTTAAAAAACTGGCAATATTTTGACCAAAACAGAACAAAACGTGTGAATGTGACTTTATCTAGGCCTAAATAGAATTAAAATAGCAATTCATTCTTTAACCGACTAAAGCTTTGATTAAAATTAATAGATTTGCTGTGAAATATTCTCAGGAGAGTATTTCACAATATCATAATCTTAACTTGCTACACCCACTGTGTTTAAAGGCCTTAAGACTTTGTTTTGGTATTATTAATCAAGGATGAGTTTAATTAAGCCGTAATTTATTTGTTGGTCTTATCAGTAATAATTGAATTGTACCCAGCAAGTTGCTGAGATCTTGTCACATGGCAACATTGCTAAAAAATGAATCCGATGAGGTCAAATCAAGGGTGAATTGTGTGTTATTACCTCGGTTACCAGCAGTCACACCTTACAAGCAGACCTACTGGTTCAACTTTGATCTACAATACTTGCCGTCGTTCACAAACACTCACGCTCATTCGTGATTTTACCTTCAAATAAAGTTGTTTAATCTGGCTAAACTGCTGGCATTTTCACAACCATAAGCTTAAAGCTTATTCTTGCCCCATTTGACTTTATTGTAACAAAGTCATTGTGTTTAAAGATCTCAGCAAATTTCTTTGGTGACTAATAACCGATAAAGGTTCTAATAAATCGGAATTATCCTTTAAGATTCGGTTTAGCAAGAGATTAGAATAAGGTTAAGCATAATGTCATGTGACGTCCCTCTGAACTATAGGTGTGTGTGTGTGTGTGTGTGTGTGTGTGTGTGTGTGTGTGTGTGGTGTGACATGCACATCCACATTCTCTTCATTATCACTTGGGGAACAATTTGCCCCGGCGCAGCTATGACTGCAACCCTGTGTTTAAGTCCAATATTAAAAAAAAAAAGAAAAAGAAGGCGAATTCCAGCCAGGAGGATTTTCCTGTAAACGTCCTCCTCTGGGTGAGAGCCATCAATCGGCTTCTGGCAGCGTTCCGCCCGGAAACAAGGATCACATCCAGTCAAAACAGGCCAGTGTTTGGTTTCCACCGCAGAACACGGTCGGACGCCAGTGGCGAGACCCTCGCTGCGAGTATGTGTGAGAGAGAGAGAGGGCGAGCGACGGGGAAAACCTCCGCTCTCCTGCATGAGAGAGCGAGACACAGGTGAATAGCCTATATAAATAACCCCTTGTATCTAATTTGTTAATTTGCCCAGAAGCAAAAAAAAAAAAACCCTTCGACAACCTCATTTTGGAAATGAAGCGAAGCTTTCATCTCTCAGCGCCGTAATTGCCTGCCAATGCCAGTCGCTGGATTGCATGAGCACAGGGAGGACGCCTGGTCTTCCCAACACATGTTACTGTGCTTTGTAATGAGTTGAAAACTCCCATCTGTAGCGCGCTCTCTGTTCTTCTTTCTTCTCTGGGTCAGAGAATATAAGCCATTAATCATCACCTGGGTGTGTGACAGCCAGCGTTTGATTGGAAGGTTTGATCCCCGGCTCTTTGACAGCTTTCTCTCTCTGGCTGGTGTTGCTAGAGGGGTAAAGGCAGGGAGGCAGGGCAGTGGGGGGTGTTTAGGGGAGGGGTGGGGTTGAACACACATCACAGGAAGCGTAATTGGCTGTGAGTGAGCGCTCACTGGATCAGCAGCGCGCTCCCTGACTGAGCAGTGTGTGTCAGCGCCACCTCGGACCCCCTCAAAGCAGCCGGGGATATTTTTAATTTACCTCCGACATCAGGCCTTAGGAATGTCCCCACACACACACACACACACACACTCCCCCTCCCCACCTATAGATACCATACTCCACCCCCTCACCCCATCTCCCTTTCATTCATTCTCGCTCTGCTTCCCATTATCTTTATTTGAAATGCAGATCTATATTGACTCATCAGAACCACATGTTGGCGACACACACATGCGCTTGTGCACACAAATTCTTCTGCGTTTCGGCCTGAAAGCCGATACACGGGTTCACTGTAAAATAGGCCCAAGGTGCACTCCGGAAATACCTGGAAGTAAAGCCAGGATGCACGTCGTTTTATCCTGCGCCGCCGGGGTCACCGGAGTTCAGCCTTTTCTTCACAGGCGCAGCTCTCCCATTGATCTGAATCAGAACCGAGCAGCGGCTCTGCCCCTGGGTACAGTAGTTCAAGTTGGTCACTAATGCAGGACCAGGACGGCTGTGGTCGGACGCCTGCTGCAGGGGCCCTGCTGATTAAGCGCAGGCCTCCCCTGGCTTCTACCCTGGATCGGGGTTTGACGACAGCAGCTGGACACATTAATGGCTTCGCTCGGTTTCATTTTTTTTTTTTTTTTTGCCGCGTGACGCATTTTTGGACTCGCAACAAAGCAAACAGTGCCATGATGTAAACAGTTCTGTACCATGGCCCCCGATACCACTACTTTTGAAATTCTTGTTACAGGAAGTGTTTCTCCCCCTCTAATTATGCCCCCGGGAAACAAGGCTTCTAGGAACCAACGAGTTGCACTCATACATAAACATACAACTCGATGCAGAAATGTCTTGTTTAGATGTCAGGAGTTGCAGGAAGGCCAATTTCGGATTTAATTGTCAAGCGTGCATGTTTGCGCTTTGAGAAATATGATAATGGAGTGTTAATCTGACACAGTGTTGACAAGGCAGCCCTGTACATAGGAGGCTGAGAACATTTTGAGGATCAAAAGGTGAGGAAAGGCTTACATTTTCCACCACCAAGGTTACAGGGAGGTGAGCCTTGGCAGGGTTCACTGCCAAGGTCTGACCGTGTGTGTGTGTTGTGTGTGTGTGTGTCGTTATGAAGGTCCACCTGAGGAGAGGCTGTTTCCGCTGTCACGGTAAATTCCTGTGCAGCTCTCACAGTGTCAGCGCCGACAGCGGGCTGTCTTTGGGGTGGTCGCACTCAAGAGGCCCCCTGTTTCATAGCTCCTCAGGTCGCCCCCTGCCATGCCTGCCTAAAATAAAGAGCCTCTCTGTCTTTGTGCTCTGGAAACATCAGTGATATACTTCAGCCAAGTAGCTTGTGTTTCAGCTGCCAACACAGACATCGATCATTACTCTCAGTAGCGGACATGTATATGTATGCAGAATGATTTTTTTTTTTTCTTGAGGTCAGAGTGTTTGTGTAGGTGGTCAGTAGAGAAATCTTTCTACTCCTGTTGTCTCTAGATCTTAGAATAAGTCGTAAATAATTTGCTGTAATCATCAATATAAGTGGGCATGCAATTTAAAACACTTAAACACACAACTTGAAACACAAAAGGGCATTTCAAGAAAGTCGTGTTGTTGAATTTGATTAGATCTTCCTGTGAAGCACAATTTGCATCATGTTATCAAAGTTGATTACAGGCCTGTTCTAAATGTACAATTAGGTTCTGGCCAAAAACAAGTCTGAAAATGGATTTGCACAATTGTCACAGTCAACACCCCATGAAGTCTGGATGCCTGAAAACATTCTGACCTTTCTTCATCGGTACATGAAGTGACTCTTTGTACCTTCTGTCATCAAACTTGATAGAAAACCCAATTGAAGGTGCTGTTTATTCATATTTTACATTACATCTCTCTGGCGAATGTTATGCAATCAACAAAGTAAGAATAATATAATTATTTTTTGTTTGGAACAAAGATGAAGGCATTATTAAGTCATTATGCCATTGTCATTTTTTTTTAGCTGATACTGCCACATTTGTTCACATGATACAATATTTTGCTTTGTGAAGAGGGATATTTTGCATCCTACCATCAACTTGCTCTTGAACAAGGCACTTAACCACCAGCTGCTCAGAGTTGCACAGTGGCCATTAGATGAATACTGGTTGTGCTCAGCGGCTTCCAGTCGTCAGTGCCTGGAACTGTGGGAATGTGCAGCATTGATT
The DNA here is from genome assembly GCA_030544235.1 of Lepturacanthus savala. NCBI lineage: Eukaryota > Metazoa > Chordata > Actinopteri > Scombriformes > Trichiuridae > Lepturacanthus > Lepturacanthus savala. The sequence goes on from CM060477.1 coordinate 12,016,208, forward strand.
TTTCTTTACATGAATACAGCAGGAGCTAAAGCGGCCCTGATTTTCATTTAATTTCACAACGAGGCTCCACGAAGCGCAAGATTTCAATCAAATCATGTTTTCAGCATTGTGCACCAGATTAGAGAGCGATAGTGATCTATAGTGATGGAGCCAATTACAGTTGAAGAACCGGATAATTGGCGCTCTCCCTTTTGTCACTGCGTTCATTATCCTAATCATGTCGGGGTGGAGGAGCCACCAAAATGCATATGTGCACAATAAGGGTTTTATTGTTTTTGTGAATTGGTCTGTGGATGGGGAATTGAATGTGTTTGTGTGATGTGAGAAAAAAAAAGGGGGGGGGGTACTGTTATCTAATATGTGCTCGAGATGATTTCTCCACTTGCAGATGCAACAAAGGCGGACAAGTCAAATGAGGGAGGGACTCGCACAAATTAATTTCCCATTGTTTTCTTTGTCTTTAACCCTTTCCGTTATCATTATGGGAAAAAAAAAATCTCATTTATACACCGCACTTCCTTTTTCCCTCTCATCCCCCTACATCCCTGTATTTTCTCCACCATATCCATCCCACCCCCCTCTCCTTTACGACTCCTTGCCTTATCTCCCTCACCCTCTTTGTCCTATACATCAGTGCATGCAGTAATGCTATAGATACATGACGTCATTCTGGCGGTTGCACTCATTACAGTAATAGCTCTGCTCGGGGAGGGGAGACCAGACGGATTTTTTTTTTCTGCTGTAGTCTGCATAGGTAGTGGATCATCTCCCTTTGTCTGTCTCCCTGTTTCTCACCCCCAACTCTCTTTGTGTCTTTGTCTGCAATGCATCCTACCTTTCATTGTTGCCCTATTTCTGCCTTTGTCTCTGCTTTCTGTAGTTGTCACTGCCACATTATTTCTGCTTTTTCTCAGTTTTTTCCTCCATCTCCTTATGCACCCCAACCCCCACCCCCCTACCACCATCAGTTGATCTCTTAATCCCACTACGCCTTGACACACACATCCCTCTGTTCTTCCTGTCTCTCATGGCGGTTAGTTGAGTGCAAGAAATGGAGCCTTCTCCTTGCCATATAGTGCACTAATAACGATGACCCTGCAGACTGATGTGCAGGATGTCTTCCGCCACTAGGACCCCTCTGGGAGGTGTCAGTACCACTCTGTGATGGGGTGAATGTGCATATGGTCCCTCTGGCGTGTGTGTTTCACTGGTAATGTAATGTAAATATCAATCACAGCAGAGGAGAAAATGGAAGCTCAAAGCTGACGGGAAACAGGAGAGTTGACTGCTGTGTCTAAATGTGTCCAGCGGCCGATACCAGTGATGAGCCCGAAGTGTTTCTGAAGAAAATCCTGAGAGGCCCTGATTTCTCAAAATGAGCTTCATAGATGCGATTGACGAGAGCTGTATCGGGGGTTGATGAGTGCGAGTGACCATGTGCTTCTCCTGGTGCCCTCAGGACTGCAACGCAGACTCTCATGGACCTGTGAAGTTTTCCCTGTGATATAGGAGAAGGGAGAAAAGCAATTGAAAAGGAAAAATGTGAGTCGAGGCCCTCAACTCTCAACGGGGCAATGAGAGATGATGGGTGGTGACAATACACCCTTCAACGAAAAATGTGCTTCCTTTCCTCTGGCCCTCCACCTCTTGTCCCTGGGCCCCCTTTGGAGCTGCCTTTGCCACGGGGCCCCGGCTTGAGAACCTTTGGTGGCTCCAGGACCCCACCAAGCCACCCTCGCAAAAAAATAGAGAGCTGTCACCCTGGGCTGCCTCAGCCGTTTGAGCCCCTCTGCTGGGCCTCTGACCAGGAGCCACGGGAAAGCATAGGGAAACCGTAGAAGTCTTTTTGTATGATGTGGCCTGTAGAACAGCCTTGATATGAACCAAATGTGACAACAGCAAATTACCGCCACTGAAGGGCACAGAGGCCTGAGGGAAGCTATCACACAGTGGACCGCACAATGACTAGTACAAAGCTACTGTCCTGCTGCATTAGCCGTGTCTAATTTTTATTTCATTTGCTCACTCCATATCTCCATCCCTTGGTCCCCCCCCCTTGCTGCTGTCATTCCTGCTGTCATGCTGAATGAAGCTGTAGGATGTCCGTTAACTGGACACATGTGAACAAACTGTCAATTATTGATCTGGTATGTAAACAGAATTACATGCGAGCCCTTCCCAACTGAAGGTTTTGCTTTGCTCAAGCCAAGACAATTGTTTGTCTGCTATTGATCAGGAGCAGCCAAAATCCACCTTTTGAAGTTGTGCTGCCGTGAATAAGGCAAATCAGTAACTTGAGCGTCACTGTACAACCGTCCGGGAAGACGTCCGACCTCGTCTGCTCCTCCGCAAACATACCAGTCCTGCATATGGATTAAGCACGAACGTTGCTTCTGGCATATATATAATGCCAGTTATTTGTAATCTCACCAATTTGGCAGAGGCAGACCAGCGCTGGGTGGTCGCAGTGACAGTGTACCAAGGGTTATGTAACCCCTGCTGATGGAGTTGTGATTGGAGACTGATAAGGGCATGTGATCCCTGCAGAGGACTTAACACATGCCTCACTTCATCTCTGATCCTGCTTCCACTCAACATAAAGCAAATTACTACTAACAATCTACAGGCAGGCAGGCAGTGGCGGCAGCCCAGGCCTCTGGTGCAACAGGGACAATGCCATTGTTCTCCAAGTCCCTCCCTCCCTTACTCCCGCAACAAATTATAAGTACCCCACTGGGCCCGAAGAAGCCTGTCAGCCTCAATTCCACTAAACTAGAAACTTCTAAACTGCATTAGATGGCGGTGAAAAAGAAAATGTTGCTCCTTTTTTTTTTTTTGTCTTTACCCTTTTGTCCTTGTGGTCTCCGATTGTCTTCTAATTGATGCTGCTTTCAGGTTCATATTCATCGCTGGTTTTTCCCATGCTACTGACAGGCTGTGCGCTTATTAGACGGACAGGGCTCTGGGAAGGTGCTGACACAAACAAACACAAACCTAACTTGACACCTGTGCAGGAAGTAACGAGATATGAAAGCTGAAAACAAACAAAAGTCAAATTGCAGTGTTCCGCTATGATCCCAAGATCGTCTAAAATAGGAGGACGTTCTTTATTAGGTGCTGGTAAAGATGTGGCTCTTCGATTCTCTTGGCCTTATAGTAAGAAAATGAAATAAAATACGTGTGCCACCTTCTGTTTCCTGAAGGTCATCTCGGCGCTCAGTGAGATGGGTGGAAGTGCAGAGGAGGGGGTAGCACAAAGCAGAGTGGAGTGATATAGAAATGAAGAGTAAGCACAAACAATGGCAAGTAAGATTGGAGTGCATGGCCTCTAAGGTCAGGATGAATTAATTTTCCATGCATCAACTTCAAAAATGCAGCTCACCTGCGTCGTTTATTGATCGTGATCTGTTGAATTTCCACTCTACGTATTTTGAAAAACATTCATGTGGACTGTGAGCATAATCTTGCAAGTGTCTGAGATCACGAAAGAGCAGCACTGTTGTTCCCTTACAGCTCAGCGCTCTGCCTCCATCAGTGTCTTCTCCAGTTGTGTAACAGCACCTGAGCTGTGTTAGCTCGCCCTTGACTGTCACTCTCATCATCTCCATCACTCTTTTTAAGATGGATATTGACTGGGAAGCTTCAACGGAGAATTATGTTCATTTTTGCCACTTCAGCACTGCCTTTTAAATAATGTGAGCCACCCTGTCTGGGTCACCTTGTGTTTCCCATTGCACACAATAAATGGACCCCTTTTGAACTCTCACTCACTGTGGAGTAACAATACAAATTTGAATGGATTTGCCTCGCAGTTGACTATTTGCATATCTATTTAACGAAGGATGTTCTCATCATAATTCATCGATTAACGTATCTGGGAGCTATGCTCGATGAGATTAATTAAAGCCATTTATCTGCTAAAGGTCCCCGCTGTGCCTAGGGACATCACCATTTGTCTTTGTGATGATTACTGTTTAGGGCAGAAAGGAAAAGCTCACTAGTCTTCACTGGAATGCCATCTGAAGAAAGGAGTCCCCACCTTGAGGGACAAAGGAGCGGCGGACGTATTGAAGGGATTTAAGGTGCCGGCGCTGATGACATCCTGTACATCATCTTACCAAAGTGCAGTATCCTCACTGAACCTCCTGTTGTTCACACTGCTTCCCCTCCCCTCTCTCCCTCCCTTCCCTCCTTTCTCTTGCATAATAGCTGCTGCGGCCGTGTAGCTGCTAGAAGCGGCAGCAATGAGCTCACAGCAGTTCACCCCGCCCACCGGGCCCTGGCTGGGCTCAGCCGTTACTGAAAAGCTGCCAGTATTTCATCATCTTCTGTCTCCCCTCGATGACCCCCGCTGAAGTTATACCCCCAGTCGCCTCAGGGTGGCAGCGCAGCCATGCATTCCCCCTCCTCCTCAGCCCAGACACATTGTCCTTGTTGACTCTGTGTGTGTGTCTAACGGTTGGCAGGAACACCAACCGCCTGGAGTCTGCAGTGCGCTCTCTCTCTCTCTCTCTCTCTCTCTCTTTACAACAGTCTGGCACTGGCTAACACCAATAGACACAAGGGAGGGAGAAAGCGAAAGAGAGGAGAGAGAAGGAGGGAGGGGGAAGGAGAGAGACTGCGGAAAAAAAGGACAAAGAAAAAAGCAAGGAGGAAGAATTTAATGCAGAGAGGAGGAGGAGGAGGTGTTAGTGTAATGTATAGAATAATGAAGTAAGTGAGAGAGACGGGGAGAGACACAATAGGATTCTCTGGAAGCTTGAGGGATTCAGGGAAAGGTTTAAGATTTAGCGAAGAGAAAAAGGCTGGATGGAAAAAGGCAGAAAAAGCATGAAAGAAACAAATATAGAAAAGCACAGACAACAGCCTGGTATAAAGAGAGTGAGAATACAACGGAAAGAGAAGATGACAGAAAGGCGGAGAAAGTAAAGAAGGCACCGATAGAGCCTGAAATTGAGTTTGTCTGAGCAAAACACATCAATGTGCAGAACGCATCAATCTTCAAATCTGACATGTGGCCATTGATAGGAGCGTCAAAATGTGTGTGCTGAAAAAAAAAAAACGCAGATACACCTTCTTGGCCAGGTGACAATGGTCTATATGTGTGCTGAGAAGAACAGCCAAAGGACTGGACTGCGCTGGGGTAGCATGGTGCCTGTGTATGTTATAATGGGCGTAAAGGGGCATAAGTGGACGTGTGAGGAGGAAGGAGAGGGGCACTTAAGTCAGCACCTGTCGCGTGCTGGCCCGGGGGAGGTTTTGTGTGTGGTGGGGGTACTTGGGGGAGGAGGGGCAAGAGTGTGAGGAAAAAGTGCTGGAATGCAGCCCAATCCCTTGAGGTTACCCCCACCACCACCACCACCGCTGCTGCCACCACTGCCGCCGCCGCCACCACCACCGCCATCAACATTATCCACCCCCCCCCCCACCCAAACGATTCCTCATCTCTCTTATATAACCCCACGATTGCTGCACTCATTAGAGTGGCAGGCACAAGAGGAAGATGGGCCGCACACACGTGCGCACACTGCGCCATGCGGAAAGGTGTTGGAGGTATTGTACACAGGATGGAAAATGTTGGCCTATGTCCAGAGGAGGATTATATCACTTCCCTGTTGCTTTCTACTTCAATACAGGGAAATCCAGAGGAGCCAACTGTGCCAGCGCTTCCCCTTCCTCTCTTTGGCACCTCTGCGCCACCAGCTGCACATCAACTTGGGGGGATTCAGGGCTGGTTAGTAATTTACACAATCTTAATCCAACGGCAAATCCCGCCTGCAACAATAGAATGGCCCGGGAGTGTTTTGCTGAGCACACATGCTCTTTTTCATCACAGTCATGTTTTGCATGCATACACTACCCACACACACGCACTTGGTTGGTCCCCTGTAAAGCCGTTTTTCAGCCCTAGGTCACTGAACAGCACAACCGGGGGGGGGGGGTTTGCGGCTTAAGTGCCTTGCTCAAGTACACCTCCAGGGCTGGAGAGTTATTTAATTTTCATTCACGTAAGCTTCCAGAGTGCTTCATAGTTTTAACTTACTCCTGTTAAACTCTAATCTGAATGTTCATATATCATTTTTATGTCCTCTGCAAGTGCTGTGTAATTTCCAGGAGCTGTAACGGCAATAAAACCATTTGATACCAAAATGATACGTATAATTTTTCCAACAATAGCCCTGTAAAGACTCAAGGATCCCCAATAAAAAGCTTTAAAGTGAGCTGTCTGGACACTTCCACTGCGCAATGACCTCCTGTCATGACCTTTGACCTGCAGAGTGTACGCACAGTGGGGAGCAATGAAACACCAGGGATATGGTAAAGTAGCGGCGCTCCCCAAGGTCAATGACTTTATTGGGTGGGGAGAAAAAAAAAAGAGGTAGAGAGAAAAGATGAGAGGAAAAGAAAGTAAGAGCAAAGAAATAACAATTCTCACATTCTCACTCACACACACACAAAACAGCCTACTTTCCCATTGTTTTGGCCGAAGCGTCGGCATTCAGATCCCCAAAGTAATTATTAAATTTAATTATAATTCCTGGGGGAGTGGTATGGAAATGAGTTCCCATGTTTCTGTGCCACCAGGCGGAGAGCAGCACAGCACTGTAGGCAGACACCTAGCGTTGTCATGACAGCTGAGGCGTTACATATTACGCAGTTGACATTGAACATGTAATGTACGCGCTGTCACCTGTGACTCTCTCACTTCCTGATCGTCTGACCTGGGAGCAAAAGCCTGGTGTCGCCTTTTGTTGTTTCCTCCACTTCAAAAACACGCCTACATGTCTGTGGCCCTGTTTGATCTGACAATGGAGAATAGGATGGAAACTGTGCTAAACACTGAATCGAATTCAGCATCGTATTGATTACAGATTGTGTGCCTGCTCGAGATCCTTACGATGCGAGATCCGCTGGTGTCGGCAATACAAAACACCCAAACCGAACGAACGGTCAACAAGCCATTAATCCTGCTCGGCAAACACACAGATGTGCAGCGAACAACACAATCCAATCACGTCCCTAAGCCATGGAATGCGGTCAGATGCCATAACAATATACGACATCAAAGCCTGCATGGTTGTAAGCTCTAAGAGCTTGAATAACCCCTTGGAGCTTAAACCCACTCCTGCACAGGGACCCAGACGTCATAAATGTCCCCAGACACTGAGCACCAGTGTTGGGCTTGGCCTTGCTGACCCCTGGGTGGATGTCTCTGGGTGGTTAGATTTTTAGTCATCCATCTCCTGAGGTCAGTCTTTTTGTGTCACGTCGAGTGTAAAGAGCACCGGGGCTTTGTTTTTAGATGCTGATGTCTGACTCTAAACTGTGTGAACAGGAGCAGCTGTTTGGTTGGGTGCACCAATGGGTTGACCCTGTCTACCATGAGCTTAAAGAGCAGAGATGTCCTTGAATATCACTAATCAACAAATATGGAAATAAGTCATTAAGTGTTCCACATTTATGATTGATTATGTAAATATTGACCCACTGGCGGCATCCTGATGTCTTAGACACATCTAGAATTAATCCCATGGAATTACAGGGTTCTTGTGCCCCTCATTGCATTGTTCTGGTCTTTCCACTGTGATTCATCTTAGAAATCATAAAAGTAAAAGTTTCAATTGATTCCTTGACCTTGCATACACTGAGCCAGTTCCTCGCAGGTTTTTGAGAACCCGTTTAAGGTCAGACAGAAATACAAGGGGGAAAAAAATGTTGCTGTGAGTGCTGAGCTACCTTTCTACACTTTTCTCAAATGTTTATACTGGTCACTACTGTTCCCTGGTGCTACCATATAGGCTGCTTTCTGTCATGCTGGCAGCTGCTTACTCTGAACCTGTCATGTCCGACCCAGACAGGACGTCCGCACTTCTCTATTGCTAACAACAGGTGTGTGTCTTGACTAAGGACCACCCTATGGGGGAAAAATACACTCATAGAAATGAGCAAGACACACACACACACACACACACACACACACACAGAAATATTCACAAAAGAGGGTTCAGAATAAAGTGCAGGCCAGAGAGTGGAGTTGCTGAATGAAGCAGGTTTAGATGAAAGAGGTTCATTTTGACATCAGCAGGCTGCTGAGCCTCTGCTGGCAGCTACAGGCTGGGTTTGTGCCAGTAGGGCAGATGCTGAGGCCCCGGCCACCTGATATCGAAGATCTGAAAGGCGAGAAAAATTAGAGAATGGGAGCGAAATTTGATAAGAAAACGGGAGGATGGGAGGGACAGAAAACGATTGTGTTATGAGACAAGAGAAGAGATCCGCTAAATGAGTATTATGTGCCTTTTTGTACTGACACTAGCATTTTTCCTTTCTCTCCTTCACCCTGCCTCTATCATAGACGACACACACACAAAAATGCCTCACATTAGCATAATCCTACCCATGAGCATGAGTCATGGTTATGCTCCCAGGCAGGCAGTGACTTATGTTGTGTGCTTCTAATCATATTAGAGTCAGCTTTAAGCTGATGTTCTTGGCTTGGTCCCTGCTGATACGCATGTTAGACTCAACCCCAAGCACTGTGCTGCCAGCTCTCTGCACTGGAATGATGCCGGGAGGAAGCTTGATTGAATGATTTTCTGACTGACTATTTGATTTTTTTTGAAGATTTTTATCCATCTCATCAATTCATTCATATGTCTTCTTTTTGACTGTGGTGTTCCAAAGTCAGTTTGAAGATATAATCCTTCTAACTTGACCATGACACGCTCAGCAGGCGAATCCAAATTCAGACATAGGCACAGTAGAAAGGGGAGAACAAACTCTATGCAATAATATTTGTGATCCTGGGGGAGGCTGAGAAGGTGTTCCGGTGAAGATGAGGTGCCGATGAATTTGGGTGGCTGGACGTGTAATCTGGGGAAAAGTGGGTGGAGGTATGGAATGTTGGGGAGGAGACTCCAGAGAAGGTGAGCTGCTGATGGATTTGAGTGGCTGGTGGACAGGTAGGCTGGGGTCGCACGAAGGAACAGGAGGTAAAAATCTAAAGACAGGCAAAATACATAAACTCACAAAATGACTTCAATTTCAAAAGGCTAGATTCCCTGTACAAACAAGCCATGTTGAGTGAGAGACTACCTGTCAGGGAGTGAACGGTAGGGTTGAAATACTGGCTGGTAATGAGCTGGAACAAACAGGTGCTATATTGCAAAGGAAAAACGAAGGTGTGAGCGGTAGACATGTTGATCAAATTGAGGGGCAGAGGACACAGAGGTGGAGTCAGGGAACACACAGGGAAACAGCAGATAGCAGCATAGATAGATGACAGTACGTCCCCATCCACAAACGTCTCCAGACACACTACCAGGCCTAGGCCTCCCAGGATTGGCCCGGTGGAAATCCCACAGTAGCCTAGGCTAGAGCATCTCCCCGGTGGAGACTCAAGGTAAAAGCTCTTTGACTGGTCCATAGAGTAGGGCTGCCGGGTAAACACAAGGTCACATTGAAAAAGGAATGACTGACATAAACCTAAATTACTTTCATAGCAGTCCGGAGCTGGAACCCATGGTTCCCCCAGGCAGGTTGACCAGATTGAGTGGCAGACTACAGTGCAGGAGCAGGAATCATACAGGGCAACACCAGAGCAGGTGTCATCTAGATGACAGCACGACTGTCCTGTCCCTAAGCAAGATGCCCGCCACCCCTCAGGACTTTTGTACTTTAAAAAGTGCTGGTTGACATTTTATTAATTGTTGCAGGTGATAACCCATCATTGATAGGCAGGAGGGCTGCGCTCATCCCACTCAATGTCAAAAAGGGCGTTTTACCTTTGACAACTTATTCAGTGTCCATGTAAAACTACTGATATATCATGTGACCACAAGAAAATTTCCAGTAACCTTGTTGAGCGGAGGCTGGTGGCTCCAGCTTTGGTTCCTACCTCCCCTGCTCTTGTGGTAGGATGTTCTGACAAACCAGAAACTACTGAAGCAGAGTCTTATTGAACACTGCGGAGTATATGTACAGGGATCACCACTGCTGCAACTTCCATTCTTTTAAATTGTAAGTAAGGATTTGGGATAGAAATTTCTTTTATTATTGATGTCAATGACGCCCGAGAAATACAGATAATGAGAAGGATTCAGGTGTGAGCAAAAGAGACAAAGAGAAACAAAACAGAGCTTTTATTTGCTTTTAAATCCGCCTCTGCACATCTCTTTTCCACTACATATTAAACACCTCAGTCGCACGACCGTAAATCCCAAAGAACAAACAAAAAACAGAAACTCCAAATTACATCTCAAACAAATCCACCACTCTTTAATCTGTTGTTGCTCCAATTTGCCCAAACTTTGTGGTTCTCGGTTCTTTGGTGGAAAGACAAACACAAATGTGCTTCTACTTGCCTACCGTGTGATGAGTTCAGCTCAATTCCTGGGACTGTTTCGTTGGTAAAACCTTGTGGTGCCAGGTTGAATCCAACTGAGCGATATCGATCAGTGAAAGTCAAGTTTGTTTCCCCCTTTATGTACCTGTGAAAGACTCAAAGGCACTTTTCAGCAAGCTGTGTGCTGCAGTAGTGTTCCTCTACGGTTCACTGTTACGTTTGCCAAATAAACCCTTTCCCTGCCTAAACATTTGGAAAAAGAAAAAGATGATTAACACATGTTCATCCGCTATAGGAGTTTTGATAGACATATTAGACTAGTTATAGAGAGGTTATAGAGCAGCTGAAATCAAGAGCAGATAGATAAACGGCAAACAAATCTTTAATCACATTTAAAAAGCAGAGGATAACCGTCTGTGTTGATTTAACAGCACATAGAGATCCCCTTGTTTGCTGCTCCTTAAGTGAAGTGGAACACGCCAGTTAAACTCTATCAGATGGCCCGAGTGTTTTATAATGTCGAGCATACGGCCCTGATCTGTTTTGTACCCCACACAGTTGCATAGGCGTAATGTGTGCGTACACATGTGCGCACACAATAGTATTGATATGATCATCTCGACCTACACAGCTCTTTGATGGTCTGCACACGTCCTGTGCATGAGCCTCTGAGGGAGGAATCGAGGATGAGGCTTTCTGCAAGTCACAAAGACTCTTGGAGCCATTGTGGCCGCGCTACCCAGGAGCTGGGCTGATTCACCCCTCCATCACCGCACACAAGGCATCAATCATCACCCGCGCCACCTGCCAAAGAGGAATTCGCATGCAGGAAGTCGGCTGCGTTGCCAACGGATGTAGCGCACATTGCGACCGCACACGCACCCAGCCACACGCTCCCCGCTCTGCCTGCGCCGGTGGCCCGAGTGCGCGGCGAGCTCCGCGGGTCACGCGTCGCGCTCTCTCCGTGACATCACGGCACCATATGAGCTTGACTGACAGGCAGTCTGTTTGCTTTCCCCTTTAAGATGGAGTCCATTTCCTTTGCTCCCTTTGTTTTAGACGTAGATTAAAAAAAAGATCTCCCTTTTAAACGCCGTGTTTACATTGTGTGAGCGCTTTGAGGGAAAGCACAAAGCCGCCACACAGTGGGTGGATTATAAACTTGGACTGAGTTTCAAACAGACCGAATTTATAAACACAGAATTCCCCCACACTCAACTCACGGGTCCCAGCCTGCTAGCATATTACTGTGGATCAAACACAGACGAGGCCTATCCTCGCACTTTGATGCATTTGTGTGTGTGTCTCTGCTTTCATTGTATTTGCACCTCCTTGTGTTTTATGTTTCAAGCGCAGCAAAAGTGATGATCACTAATGTTTCTACCTGGCGTAATCCGTCACAACACCTCGGCGATGATGGAATGCTCTGCAGCGCTCCGGCGGGGTGATCTCTGGTTGCTATGTTGTACTGAAGCACGCGAGGGAGGACGACCTGGGATCTCCATGTCCTATCGAAGGACTACAAGTGCCTGAACACCCATTATGTGCCAGCTGTTCAGAATGAGGAGTAATTGCACTGTTGGCAAGGGTCCACATGGGCCCCAGTGCTGTGGCTTCCCCCCACCCTGGGCTCACTGCCAAGCCCTCCCGCATACTGCCTCCCTGACCCGTCCTACCACCACCAAAGGCACCCCACCCCACCCAGGCCCACCCCTACACCTCCACACCCGACCCACATCATCCCCCAAACTCTTCCACCCATTACCACCAGCCCTCTGTTCCACATTCCTAGGGGGGGACTGGTTAAATCTAATCCCATAATAAGACACTCAGCTGTCCAGGAAAAGAAAGAGAACTTTCCTCTGGTAAATTCTAGATTTCCTTTTTTTCCTCCCCCCTCCTCCCTTCTTTTCACCCCAAGTGGAGGCAAGATGACACTTTGGGCCCCATTGGCCAGTTGGCTTTGTCTTTCTTCAGGCTTGATTTATCCTTTCTTCCTTTCTCTCGCTCCCTCATTTTTTTTTTTTTGTCAGTGGTATAAGATTGCCTCTGTGTTAGGTCCAGGGTCCCTGAACACATGGGAGGGCCACATTGCTGAAGGGCCACATTGCTCTGTTGTGTGAGACCGTATACACACACAAATGCACACGCACATTCATTTTTATGTTCCCAACCCACAGATGTAAGCAATTTATACGTTACATTGCCAGGTCCTTTAACATACTTGTCTTGTGCCTGCAATTCACTTGGCTGCATAGTTGGGGCATCATTATCTTGAGTTAAAAGGTGAAACCTAGGTTTCATTTTGTACCTTTTACCTAAATGAATATAGTCATATGTATAGTTACATTCAAAAAAGATATTGGGGAAAATACTGCTTCTTGGAGGCAGTAATGCTACCACTTTACCACTGCTAGAAATGTTGCTGTTTATATATATATATATATATATATATATATATATATATATATATATATATATATATATATATATATATATATATATATATATACACTTTTTATCTGTTACACTTTAGCATTTCTGGTGCATGCAGAAATTCAGCACAACAAATGAAATCGGATCATCATGCCCCGATGAGTCTGATGATTAACATACATTTGAATGAGTCTGAATCAGGCTATGTTTGCATTGATTATTAGTTAACGTGATTTAAAAAGATTAGACTGGGGTGTTCAAATTACGTTATTTGGAGTATTATCATAATCCTATTGTAATTAAATGATCGTGCATTTAAAATGCTGAATGTTGTTTGTGGTGATTAATGTTTAAATGGCTCTTGCCAGCATCTCTGTGTTAGGTCAGTGTGTGAAGAAGGCTAAGGTGTGTGTATGTGTGTTGTATATGTAAGTGGCTGGGTAGAAAGTGTGTGTCCAGAGCAAGGCTTTCACAATATCAGATTTTCACTGCACAAATTACTGTGGCCAAACAAATTCATGACGACGACCGTACCGCTTGACCTCTTCTATTTTATTATTTTTTCCCACAGGGATGGATAGTGCAGGAAATTGAGTCTTACAAGTCCCAGTTTTGATAATGCTTTTGTATTTAAAAAACAACAAAACTTTACAACAAAAAAATGTATTTTTATCTCTCAAAGTTTGCCACCAAACCGTTTTCTCTGTTTCATCATTATGAACTCTTTGTCTCTGCTGCTGCTATAATCAGCTCACATACCTCTCTGTCTCTGCTGCAGTATTTATGCCGCATGTTTATTCCGGTGAAATGAAGAATGATTTCAGGCAGGGGGAGGGTAATGTTGCTTGTGGTCATTGGTGGGGAAAAACCAAAACAACAGATGGACTGTGTAGTCTCTTTAACCCAGATTCTACCTCTTTAATCCTGTCTTCACTGCAAGAATGTCCACATTGCATGCTGGACCTGACGTAAATGAACATGTGTGAACCTGGCTGAGCTGGGGATAAATAGGTGGTTTTAACTTGCGTTGTGTCTCACCTTTGTGCATGTTAGGGTCAGGTGTTGGATGGTCAAGGTCGACATGCTGGTTACTCCATGGTCAAGGAGATTACAATGTTCCTCATAATAAGATTTTTTTTTTTTTTTAAAAAAAGCACAATTGGGTGGAGCCTTGTTTTGATAAAACAACTAAAAAGGATCTCGCTCAGTGTGCCAATGGCACAAATGCATGACTCATTTAAGATGAGCACTTGGGGTGGGGGTTGAGCGAGCTAGACAGTCATCTGTCAGGGGCTAGAGGGGTGATGGGGCAGCGTATGTCAGCTGGTTTTGCGGAGGGCGGTCTCCTCAGTCAGCTGATGGTGTAACATCATTGGTAGAGCTTATAAAACCAGGTCAGTGGCAGGATTACTCAACCAAGCTTGGGTAACCACTCACCACCTCACACAGTAGCTTTCCCACACCTCTATATAATATTGCTCTTTCTTTTGTTCTTAATTCTATAGTGTAATCCTGCTTTACAGCTCAGCCCTCTACCTAGTTTTGATGTTTGCTTCTGCTCCATGACCCCTAACCCTCATCTTAGACACCCTACTTCTTTAAATCTGTTTATTTCCTTCAATGCCCTTTAATTCCTCCCCCAACACCACCTCCTTCTCCTCTATGGCCACCACTATTGGTTGCCCTCATCTGTCCAAGGTCAGAGAGAATATGTCATACTTTTCTAGGTCAGGTCAGAGGTCTTGAGAGCAAGGGATTGCACTGTAAATTAGTTGATTAGAAATCCCTAATTACACGCCTCTAATCTGTCTGAGGGTGCAAGTCCCCGGCTTAGTTGTCGAGACAGCTGCCTTGATCACGGGAGTGAATGAGCAGAAGAAGAGTGAGGTTAAAGGAGTACAAGGGCAATCTGAAGGTTGAGGTATACTTAGAAAAATGACAATTTAGAAAAGTTGAGCAGATGTTTGAGTATAAGTTTGATCCTTGAAGAAACTTTATAGAGGATGTTTCTTTTTTGAGTAAAGTAATTTGATAGATTGGGTTATGTTATTGTGATGAACATATAATGAACATTTGACAGACAGAATAATCTGGATCATTGGGTTTAATTAACAATGTTATTGGTTTAGCTTACAGTTATTAATGTGAAAGTGCCCCTGGTATTGAGTTTTTCTTTTCCTGGTGGCATCGCAGCAGGCCAGTATTTATCCTTCTAAACAGTCAATGATGGCTGGTCAGCGATTCTGTTGATTCTACCTAGAATCAATAAAATTCCATGGCTGACACTGCAGAACAGAAGCCAGACAAGGATCAATGAGCCTGTAATGGGATCAGAACCAGCTGTTGGTACAGTCCAAGGTTGCAGCTTTTACACAGGGGTGTGATTAGACCAAATCGGCACATATTGGAGAAGTTGAGTCATCAGCCATCAATCAGAGCAAGGTTATATATATCGGTTAAAGTTATACGCAACATAAATGATGAAATCAACCTTCCTTACGCATACAGATAAATCTCGACTATCACAGCGTTGTTCTCAGTGGACCAAGCTAATATGAAAAGACAGCAGAGGGAAGTTCAACAGACCTGTTGTGCATCAGAATCTTAATTCCTCCTGTCAGTTAATGATACGTTAAACATAAAGCTTTACTGGGAGTGGTGTTGATGCCCTATTGGGTAATCAATGAGGAAAAAAACTGCTCTAGTGTCAGGTCCCTTCATGAGAGGAGTGACACGAGGGGAGGTCCGTGCCTGTAGAGTTGAGCCGTGACAGAGGTCATGGGCAAATGATCTAGTAGCCAGGCAGAAGAGGCCAGCTGAATCACCAGGGGTTAAGGCCAGTAGGATGTGAGGTCAAGGGTCAAGGCCTAGTCCAGTGGCCCTTTGCCCTCCAGACAGACTTAAAACATCTCCTTCATTAGCAGAATCTCAGGAGTGACTTATTACGGCAATGACGATCACGAATGGGATGTGACAGGAGCCGGATTCAGATTTTTTGACATTCTAGGAAAGAAGTAGTTAAAAAACAAATCTGAAAATTTGATGATTCAAATGTAATTCAAATTTACTGAAATGTAAACAGCATTTCTAGGCCATAGTATATATAAGATGCTTAGTTTAGGGGGTTTTGGACTATTCTAAGACATTTCAAGGCAATTTTATTTGAGCTTTAATTAATTGTGACAAGAATTTTACTCCCTTTGTGATGTTCAATGGCCATACATTAATTGATAATGAAAATAACCATTAGCTGTAGCCCTGCAATCTATAACACTGTTCCCCCCCAATGTGGACAATTTGTTGTAAAAGTGATAATTAAAAGCGTTACTGAGAAATTTGTTGATCTTTAGTAAAGTAATTTATCAAGCAATAATGCCAAACATGTGCTGGTTCCAGCCGCTCGAATGTGGGGATTTGTCACTTATCTCTATTTTATTGATTATCCATTTGGGTTTCAGATGGATATTGGGCAGAAAAGGTAATTTGCAGATATCACTGAGCTATTTATCGCCTCCTTTTCAATTAATGATTTTTTTTTAAATCAACAAATTAATTGATAAGGAATCTGCTGTTTTAGTGTCTCCCCTTTGTCAAGTCAATGTGTATTGCTCTATAATGGACCAATGTTGTTTAAAAATGAATGTGATTTGACTTCATCTGATAAACATCTGGGGATAACGAGACAGAGAGCAGGAAGTGTTCACATAGATAAGCCTACTTGGCATCATTTAAACAGATGGTCTGTGCTCGTTGCAGTGAAGGCTGATTGGTGTATGGGAAACATATGACCCCTAATGATGACACTAATTATATCAGAAAACACCTGAATACCTGCTTGACACTTAACTGTACACCGTCAATCCGCAACTCTCTGCGTGTCTCCCAATCTTTATCGTTACTTGCCTTCAGCTCCCTTTCTTCTTGGTTCTGTTTCATCTCAAATAAATAAATGAAGTGAAATGTGACATAAGAGAATCAACAAGAAACATGAAGGTTTTGCCTTCATGATTCACTGCTGAATGAAGTGAATCATCAAGGTTTTGTCTTCATGCTTCACTGTATTACTTTTTTCCAACCTCCAGACCTTGACCGTCGGACCAGAATGAGAGTGGTAGAAATGTGGAAAGAGGGGAAAAGAAGCAGCAGAGGGAGACAACGTGGGGGGAAAAAAAGGCAAAAGAAGGAGAAACAGACAACAGCGTGGACGGGAGTGTGGGCGTTTTTATTGGTGTCATGAGAAGAGAAATCAATAAAAGAGGTGAAAAAAAAAAGTCTCCCGGTTTTAAAAGCCCCATCACCGCGGCAATTAAAGGAGCCTTCAAAGAGTTGGCCTAATCAGCGGTTAAGTAAAGATATGAGCAGGCATTGCTTTGGATGGCCCCGCTCCTGTAATCTAACACCTATTGCCATGCACTCAGTGGCCCCTTGAACTCAATGTGTGTGTCTGTGCAGACACATACTTGTATGTTTATATGTCTTTTCTCCACTCACACACATGTTGGTGTACTGAGTGCCCGGACGTGTTTCTGACAGCTTGTATGTGGTTAACAGACTCTTAAAAGGCAGATTAACCCGTTTTAAGCTTCCTGTCGGCGTCCTTCTCTGTCAGTCTTGTGTATCTGACTTCTGTCTAAACCAAAGTGAGACAAAGCAGATATGTGTGTGCGCAGCTTATATATTGTAGTTATAGCGAGGCAGTCTACTCTCTGTACCCGTGACCCTTCCGTTTACCTGCCGTCTTATCTGCCGCACTATAGACTCATTCGTCATGTGTGTAGGTTCTCACCGTGATAAGGTGCCGGCCGGTGAGTCAATACTCCAGCCTTGCGTCTGTCTTCGCTCGCCTCTCCCTGCTTAAAGAGGCACTGTGTGGACAGAGCAGATTCCAGGCTGAGCAATGAGTTTGCTTTAGGCACACAGTGGCCAAGATAGACAGGTGAAAAAGGCCCTTTACACAATGTCATTGCATCTCGTTCTGCAATGTTAAAGTTTACAGAGCGGGTTTCTTTACCTCGACCTTGGTTTGAATTGTGTTTATGGAAACTCATAAGTGTAAGGCAGATGAGGGCTGATCTATAAACAAGACTGTTGTTTTCCAACAGTCCACTTTGGGAATGGTTTTAAATTGGCAATACACCTGAATTATTGGCTAAAAATCATGTAACAATGGCGAGTTATGGCTCAGTGGTTCAAGACCAACCCAATCAAGTATTATTCTCTTGCTAATCACATCCCATAGGTGTATTGTATTAACATTTTTAAGATGTAGTTGTATGTAGGTTTGTTGTGAAGAAGTGAAGCTTGATTTGTCCTTAGGCATCAAGGGCTTATTCCCGTTCCAACAAGGCAGAACAAGATGGCGCTCCATTCATTCCACTGAACCATTGATGCTTTCTGCTTCCAGCCATGGAAATAAGCCAGATGTTCAGCACCCTTCTGTATTCTGATTAGTCAGCCAAGCCCAGTGGGAACATGTGCTGGCTGAGCCAAAGGATTTCCTGTTGGCTCCCTGCTAAAATGGAATGGATAAAATAATCACAAGTAATGAATCAATTTGTCAGAGTCATATTTGCATCATTTCATATTGTATGTTGTTTATCTTGTTTTTAAATAATAGCGACAACTTGTCACTCAGTCAGCAAGATCTTAACAGTCTTTACGTTCAGACTGCAGCCTGAAGTGACCCAAATCTGATTCTGTATCTGGTCCTGGTTCAGAAGGCCAGTCAGAATGGCCAGGTCGTGTTTATCAGATGTACACATCATCAACAAGCAACAAACGTCACTATTCTGCACTGAAGTAGGCGGACACAGGAAGAAAGCAGCAACCATGGACAAAAGTTTAGCTTTTTCCTTCCTTAATCTCCTAGTTAGTGGAGATCACATACAAGTCGCTTTTTACAGTTAGAAATGTGAACGACCTTGGATTTCACAAAAAAAAAAAAATCAGTTCAGAAGAAATCCCTTTACTCTGTACATAGACTTTGAGTGCTAAATGAGTTCTTTATAAATGTATTTACTTTCCAATTACCACAGGAAAATGTAATCAACATACCATTTTTCACTAATAAATGCTTTGGACCAGTTCAGCACTATAATTAGTGCAATGTTGCAAAGGACACATATGATATGTCATACATACTGTAAGTGCTGGGCTGATATCACTGGGTGAAATCCAACACTGAGCTATGAATCAATTCCTAACCAGAAGCACTTACTGTGCAGTGAAACACTGTACACAATACTCTAATTCCATCACCCGGAGGTAATTATTCAATAGGTCAGAATTGTACTTGAATCAGAATTGTACTTGAATACTATGTTGCTTATCTCATTTGCTTATCTCATTTACAGATAAAAGCTACAAGTTGTCACCCAGCAAACAATATCCCCAAATTCCCCAAATCCGCTTCTTTCCTTCCCATTAACCCCTGTCACCTTTCCCCTCAGCACATCACATCCCCGTGGTTAAGCCGGCATTATCAGTGGGCTCATTAGGACAGCATTAGTGTCAGAGATGGACACAGTGATATGGCTCCACAGCTGGATCAGGAAGCCACAGAACACCCCAAGTCCTTTTTTTTAAAAAAAAAAAACCTTCTATCCAGCCTCTCTCTCTTCATGCTATTGTTTAGGGATGCCTCAGTTCTGACACTGAAGGTCGGAGGTCACTTGTCCACAGGAGCCATTCCGCTCCTTCTCCCCAGCGCACTGTCACTACGATTCCCCGCTCACACGGGTCCCTGTCACTCGACCCCGACACAGCCGTCACTCACACTCACATGCATGTGAATATGCACAAGCTTTGTCCCTTGGGCAGACGCACACTTTTATCACTGGCAGCTCCTCACAGGCTCTCGTCTACTTAGAAATCACAGCTTGAGATGATACAGGAAAACCTCAGGCAGTGTCAGAGGTTTTTCTTCCACAAACCGCAATGAGCCGGTATTGTTTGAGGCTTGCGTTACTCAAACAAAGCAAACACATGGTTAAATGTAACATTTGTTATAATATCATCAATATAACACATACAATACAACACACGCTCATTGCAGTGATTAATTAGTAGCGCCAGTTTATTTGGTTATCTTCAACGTTAACAAAAGATAAAGGAATTTATTTAATATCTACCTGCATGTTCACTTTACCTACTAATTTGATATATTTACCATCTTTTATCTAAGTGACCTCATTGTGATTACTCTTTGGTTGTAGATTTGGGCCAGAAAGGCTGCATTCCAACATACTTACCTTACTCTACATGTCAAAAAAAGGTCAATCTAAGCCTAATACTGAGGTTTACGAACATTAAACACATCTCAGCTGAAATGTTCCTCCTCACACGTCGCCAGGTTCAACATTTATCTCAGTTTGCTATCAGGTTACATTCATATCTGCCTGACAGGTGTTCATAGTTAAATGAATGATTTCCATGCTGCTGTGCTGTATTACATTTCCATGAAACGACAAAAAACACCAATTGGATAGAATAGAATAAATTGCCTTTATTGTCATTGCATGGCGAGGTTGAAGGTGGAAAAAATATTTTTGGGAAAAAAAAACTTCATTTTTTCCCCAAAATGTATGATTTAAAAGTGAAGACAAACACAAAATTCACAACATACAACAATAGCAGGAGTCAGATTGCCATGTTAGCATCTTTTCCACGTGAAAACAGGCCACTGTCCCAACTCGCAGATGGAAACCCAGCAGCCTTGGCCCTGTGACCGAGATAGCACCACTTAGGAAACCACTGCCCACATTCCCATCGCCAGCAAATGGCTCCTTCTCCTAATCATTAACACACAAATGGACCATGTTCTTGTGTGTGAGAGAGTCCAAGTGTGTGCCGGTGTGTGCGTGTGTGTGCATGTGTGTGTTGTTGCGTACTTTGCGCTTGACACAAAGCTGTGATAGACATAAAAAGCTGAGACCCACTTAGAGCCCGGGTTTAAATTTAGCAACACAAGATACTCGCAGTCATGCTCAGTCTCTACCCTTGTGTGTGTGTGTGCGCAATATGTGTATTTAAGGACGGATGTTTGAATGTGTGTTTGTTTACCTATTTAAAAAAAAAAAAAAAAAAAAGAATCCGGCGGAGGTTGGCTAACCTCTTCATTTCCAAAGGTTATGTTCTGGTCTGTGTGTGAGAGTTTGGAGATCCTTGTGTTTATATCTTATAAAAGTAACACAAAAGAAGTTGTCAAAGTCTCATTGTGATTTTTCGCCCTTAAGGCTGTTCATTAAAAAAAAGAGAGAATGAATCAAAGAAAGGGAAACAAAAAAGAAAGCGGAGCAGGTGAAGAGATGAAAAGCAAGCGAAGGCCTGACTCAACAGTATCGGGTGTTCAGGTGTGTACACGCAGAGATCAGAGGTGAGAGGGTGTGTGTGTGTGTGTGTGTGTGTGGGAGTGAGTGGGAGAGGGTCTCTCGCGTCACTGCAGAAGTGATCGGCCTCACCTCTGTCAGGTGACTGGTGTCCTTCACTACGACCCGCCTCAGGGGGGATCTGATAGGCCGCCTGAGCCCTGAGGAGACAAGTGAGGGTCAGGGGTCAACAACATTAGTGAGCTGAACTGATCTGCCTTTTAAACCCAAAGACCCCAACAGTATGTTTAAAATCACCATATTTTCTTTTTTTTCAGATTTTGCAACATTTTCACTTGACAGATGTTGACATTTATTAACAGAAAACATGAATATACAAATTTGACCAAACTTTAATTATAATATCTCTTACATATGGCCAAAATATAGTGAATACAGAAAAGTTTTTATTCTGTATTTTTTTCACTTATACAACCAACAACTACAGATTATTTTCGTCATTAATCTGCCTTTTGTTTTACAGCCAATAAATTCATAGTTTATTTTATAAATGTCTAAAAATAAAAAAAGTCTTCTAACTATCAATAATTTATGAAAAAAAAAAACAGAAAAGCTGCAAATCATTACACTTCAAACAGGAAAAAAGCGCTTCCTAAATACCATAAACTATATCCAATTAAGATTTTTGATTGATTTTTTCATTCACAGATTTTATTGTTTGTCCTGTACTTTATACTTTCGTTTCTGTGTCCCGTTTCTTTAACAGTTCCTTCATTTTCCTCCACATGGCACAGAAAGGGCAGATGCAGGGAGCGCAGCGGCATTGGTGTGATTATGAGAATGAATGAATAACTTCCTGCTGGCGGTAGAGCACGCGGGTGTGTGAGTGCGTTTGTTATCTAGCCCCGGTGTTTTTATCAGGATCAAACGACAGCTCAGGCATTACAGCTACAGAGGACTCGGCTCTTTTATCTGCACTGGCGGGGATCATAATTCTGTTCATGCAGAGAGCAGCGGCAACACAGGCGGGCTGTGTTAAAGGAAAAAGGGTAAGGCAGGGGATTTGGGGAAGGGAATTCACCTACATGAGTCTCACGCAACACATCCAAATCACTTAAGGCTCAAGTATGTCTGCTTGATACTTTGGTACTCCTCTGCAGGTGCCTTGCTCCAGAGCACCTTGGCAACGCTCGCCTGAAGAAGAGCCTCGTTTTTTTTCCTCTTCTGGGAGCTTGGAGCAAGTCGCCTCACAGTCTCCAACTTGTTTTTCTTGCTATCAGGGTACCGCCGCCTCTACACTTCCCAAACCTCTGGTGATTTTCCGTTCTGCACTATTGTAGTGAACGAGGCAGAGGTAGTGTTGTTCCAAAGTGGCTGCCAACAAATCCTCCCCGATGATTTGTTCTCCATTCCATTTGAAGGAAGCTTTCCTTTGAGGTGTGTGTGAGTACCCCCAAAGGAAGGGCAGTTACTATCCTGGAATAGTTGCGAGCAGTAGTTTCTTTAGAATATGGAACACATGACGCACTTTATTTTCCTTGCAGAGATAGTCAGGATCTCAGGCCTCCGCAACGTCAACATTCAGCTGCCGAGCCCGGGTTCTGTAAGCAGCGCTGTCATTGTTTGGTCAGAGATTGTTTGGTCAGCAGAGTGACAGAGAAACCCAGCTGCTGCCAAAGCTGCTGCCAAAGGAATCCTGGTCGGATTTTGTAGAAAAAAAGGAAAAAAAAGTTAGTTATGCATGAGCACAAACCAGAGGTTTACAGCTGAATATTGATATTTCCAAATGTACGAGGCCTCCTCTCAGACGGCTCTATGAGGTTTCAGGGGACTTCCGCTCCCAGCTTAGGGTGGCCCCGCTCTAGACCTAAATCGGCTCAGAGATCATCTATAGACAGACGCCGAGCCAGGTATGGATTAACATAATCCACCTAAATCAACTCCGTGGATGACAGCCAGACAGTGAAGTGCACATAGAGTACACCTACATATACATACTTTCTCTCTCTCCCGCCCCCTCCTCCTTTTTCTCAGCTCAGTCAAGAAGAAAGTCTTTGACATGATAATTACACCAAGTGCCTCCTCACTTTTAGAGAACACTATAAATTGTCTTTTAACAGACGAACACACCTGCACACGCCTGAACCTCGCTCATCACCTTTCGTCAATCAAGGTATGCAGGATCATAACCGGCAATTATGTAATATCGCCCCAATTGAGGGCCGAGTGGATAACCAGCGCGTTGCGGTGATGTACCCACGGTGTATACTTTCATTGCACGTTAAATCATCGCCGTCCCACCCTGACGATGTCTTTGAACTGTCGGGGAACAGACATTTTCATGCCAGATATATGGATTCTTTCTGCCCAACCCCCTTAATTTTAGTACAACACAATGCAGAGCGTGGAGGGGGGGGGGTGCGGTGGTGAGCAGTGGGTGTCTGTCGTTTGATGTGTTCTTACCCTATCCAAAGTAAAATATCCCGTTAGCTTTGATGTGTTACCTTGAAACCCTTCCCTCCCCCCCTTTTCCTTGGTTCCCTTGCGGGAAGGTAATCACGCACACACATTAGTTCTTGGCCTGGTATATATACAGTAGATGAGGCTAATTGTGTGTGTGCGGCCCCCTCCCACCTTTGTGCACATGTAAAGGTGTGTATGTACATGCAGCCACGGAGGTTGCATGGTTTTGCCAATATCCCCTCCCTTTTTTCTCTTTTTTAGCCACGGTACAACAGGGATTTGACGTGGCTTTAGGAGATTTAATCGCTCTGGGAGTTTGAGTGAGCGAGAGGAAATACCCTTAACAAGCAGAGTCAAAGTGTGATTAGCGTTCATTTTTTTTCTTCGAGTCTGTTAGTTTATGTGTGTGCCAGCCTGCTCTGGTGACTCACATCCCTCAAGTAATGACACATTATCCCTCAACACACACGGTAAGCTCCCGCTACTTTACAGCCATGATCAAAAGCAGCAGTCATACATGTTGTTTCATCACTCCAATCCACTAACTGAGCTCGAATCATTGGTTTTATGACATGTCTCAAACTTTAAATCCAAGCTATTGCTTTTATGATAAATCCCGGGCCCAGCTTCCATTTATGCTGAACCCCCTGGAAGATAGGAGTTTCCAATCCCGGCTTTCGGGACAAATCCGGAAGGGTAGTCCTGTTTATGAACTCCTAACCTTAAGCCAGCCGTGCAGCCTTTAACGAGGGTTCTGCCAGTTCGGTCCGGCAGTAATATAGCCCCCCCCCCCACACCACCCGCCCTCCCCAGTTGGACGCTAACGAGACGCCGCACACTGACCTCTGCAGTGGCTCAAATTAGATGTAAATTGTGCCTGATTTTTACGGGGGACCCTAACGCGATCCAGATCCCACCCGCCACCGCGGCCAGCAGGTCAACGCCGTGAGAACGTCTCGCTCCCTAACGACATTTGGAGTGGTCGATGAGAGGGGTCGTGGGTAATGGTGACCTCACCGGCCTACACTTCACTTCCTTCTAATTAGAGCGCTGGGCCAGATCAAAGGAGCCAACCGCATCGCAGCGGGAGAGCTACTGAAGGAGGAGGGGAGGGCAGTAAAGGCGAAGAGGATGAGGAGGAGGAAGACGAGGGGAGGGCAGGAGGAGGGTGAGGTAGAAGCACTTTTTTCTATAAGTAACAGGGCACGGTGAGGATTTATTTTTTTTCATTAGTCCCCGGAGGTCATTCAACCCGTGTGCAGCGGTATGGACGCGGCATCTTCTATAGGTGGCACAAGTGCCTTAAAAGAGGTTCGACTCGGAGAGAGGTAGCGGAGGGGAGAAACGTGTTTGTGTGTGAGGCAGCGAGGGAGGAGGCACGAAAGGGTCAAGCACAGAATAAACCATTATTCCACGGCCTTTTCAGGAGAGCACCTCAGCGCTGTGTGCTGGCCCGCCTGCTCTGTGTCTGGCCACAGCTGCGGAGACGGTGCCAGACGGACCCAGACACACAGGAAGCTGAGCATTTAGCACTTCCTTCCGGATGTGTGTGTGCGGCTAGAGCCCCCAATTTTTAACATATGGACAAATGTAATGCGGATATTCACGCACGCACACACACACACGCATGCACACGCTAGAAACATTAATCTCCCATTGGACGCCTCGGACACATAAGACCGTCACACACTAACATGCGCCAGATTACATCGGTTTCCACGGTTACTAGAGCGCATAAGCAGGCCGGATTAGAATATATAATTGAAGGTATCCGCATGGGGACATGGGGTCGTTCCAGTTGAATCAGCGTGGATGTCACAGTGTCGCTTAATTGTGTTTTAGTAAGGTAATTAATTGTTAGGTCTACAAACGATATAATTGTTCCAGAGAATCTGTATCGGATGTGTTATACGGAATGATTTGGATTTTGTTGTTTTGTTGTTATGGTCGTTGCCCATCTGAGATACAGTTCCTGGAAGCTGGGAAATCAGAACAGAGCGGGCTCTTCAGGCTGTGGTACACCCTGTTTCAGGCAGAGGCTGAACCGACGGCCAGAATAAGAGAAATAAGCATTTTCTTTTTAAATTATTCCGGTAGAGCCCCAGAATATGTATATAGACCTGGAAATGTGCACCAAATGTCCCCTTTAGGATTTAATGCTGCAAGTGAGCTATTTTATTTACTAACATGCAATGTACAGGGACATCTTTCACCAGGTTACTCATATTCAATGCCATGTTTGGAGCAGCTTGCATGGTAATGAATTATTTTATTATCTGGTCTTTTCTGTGATTATTATTTACACATTAAGCAACAACGAACCAGGAATTGTATTAATTGTATTAATTGGCAAGAGAGTGTGTACAAATCATTATTGTACTTTGTAGGCAGACACAACAGAAGGTCTAAAACAGTAAAAGAGATAAACGGTTAATGTGAAACTTCTTAAGGTGACATCAGTCTTATTGTTTGACCTGAGACTAAGCTAAATAATATATTTTCTACAAATTTAATGCAAGTATGTTGCAAATCATGATGCCAATATGTGTCAGTACAGACAAGAACAGTCATTGCAGAGGATTGTTTTTTATTTTTTTCAAATGACAAATATCTTTGGGAGGAAACACTTGGAGCCCTTAAAGGGTTCTACTGCATTAGAGAACACTGCGTTCTTTCACATCTATGGATCTTGTAAGTGCTAGGACACTATGTACTGTGGTGTCAAGTTTCAAGCCTCTGCCCCAAAATGCACTGTGCTGTTGTGAATGTATGGCATGCCATGTTCATTACATATGTTGTGGCTTTTTTTTCCCTCTTACATTATAATTAGTGTAATTATTTGTTTTTACTGTGCATCTCACCAAATTTAACAACTTAATGACCAGGCTTGAATAAGTGAGCGTGTTCCAACATTGTTTCTTTAAAATCAACATTTTATTATTGTTAACCATATGTTTTTGAATCCAGGTTGAAGTAATACAGTGCAGCAAGGTTTCAATGGCAATTTTCCAGAGATCTGCTATCTAAACTCCAGTCAAATCCACCGTTTTCTGTTCTTGAGCTGAATGAAACAGGGGCTATAGCCCCAGTGTGGTGCTGACCTCTCCTCCTATCTGTTCTCATAAGCGGGTTGTGGATGGGAAGGTTGGGGAATTTCATATGCAGGGAGCTATACGTGGGGATCAGCGAACAGTCCCAACTGTTGCCTGGGAAGGTCACAGCGCTTTGATAAAGCAGAATTCCTGGAACTTTCCATAATCGTGGGATAAGGCTGTGTCATCCCTGTCACTCACCTGGATTTATCAGCAGGAAATCTGGAAATGAGGCGGCATTCCTACCCCCTTCTTAAAACTCCAGACAGGTCGAAACAGCGGACAAAGAGGGCCAAAGAGTAACAGATGAGATGTGATATGATGCCGTGCAGGTCTCTTGACAAAGTATAGAATCTCCTTTAAAATGCGTTTAGAACGTTTTTGACTATGAACAGAGAATTGTGCATTTAAACAACCCTCTCATTGATCAACAGTGATCAAAAACCTGTTTGTAAAAGTCAACAAAAAGAAAGGAGACCCTCCTCAATCAGCTGCGTGCACCCCTCAGGGCGAACCAGTGAACTATATAACCCCCTACTATTGATGTTGACATGTTCACTGACCTAGTCTATCATCATACACACACACACACGTACACACACATAATTGGTCTATCCTTTCCGTGCTAACAGACCCTGATATCATCTGTGTCCTCTGATATGCTCTGATCCGACCCCTGTCTGTGCCTCGGTTCTCTACCTGCCCCTCTGACCACAGGACCCCCAGTGGGGCCTGCTGAACCCGAGATGAGCTTCTCTCCAGGAGCTAGAACTAGAACACTTTTTTTTTTTTTCTCAATTCATGCGATGTGAGTCCAACGCAGGCGCAAATCAGGTGCAGTATGAGTTATAATTTTTTCACTGAATTGGTGCCTTTTTATTAACGTGTTCTGCATGCTGCAACATGCACACATTTTGTGTGGAGTCACTCAGACGAACAGCCAGCTATCCACACCAGCTCATTATGGCAGCAATTATTGGGGGGGGGGGGGGTAATCAATTGGCCAAATTATAGACCAATAACTGAGGCCTTATTGTGTGACGGGGCGGGGAGGTGGGGGTAAACACAGCGGCCTTCTTCTTCTCCGCCGTCTGTTCCGAGTGCATCATTTTGGGCTCGACCCCCGCACACCATTCAATCCCTCCGCTCTCCTCCCCGTCCCCTAATACCTTCCTGTCTCCATTATTGGGCCGCGGAGGTCACGGCGGGTAAAGGTCAGGGTTTTAGGGGTCACGCTGTCACTCAGGCGGGCGCCAAAAATAGGTGCCGTGTGATTTTAACCACGGAAGAGCCGGGAGCTACGGCCCATCAGCGCGGTGAGTTATGTCTCCATCGCACAGAGCTAAGCAGACACCGCCGAACGCCGCACACCCATGCATACGTATTAGAGAGCATGTGCATTGACGAAACAACCGTGTAGTTGTTGTTTGACCCAAATACCAAGTTCATTGTTCACAACACGAAAGCAAACTAACTGCAGGAAAACAGCTTTTGAAAGTCGCCCACAGGAATCCAGTGATAATAGCTGTGAGGAGAGGGTGGCCAGGCTGTTAAAACGCTGGTTTAAAAAAAAAAAATCCTTGAGGTCGGCTTAGGCTGGCGCTTTGACGGATGTTCGCTGGCACGGACTCGGGCGTCAGCCACGGTGCTAACGCTGCAATGTAAATCAGGGGATGCTCCGTTAGCGCTGCGGCATTAATCAATCACGTCCACCGCTAGCACAGTCTGCAGGAGCTGAATGGGCCTGCATCAGGGGCCGCATTCCCCGAGCGGCGTCTCACCTGCGCTGCGGTGGCAACGTGACTGTTATGGCGTGGCAGGGACTCTCTCATCCTCCTCTTCTGTTAACACACTTAACACCCACGCTCTGAGATATTTGTCTCTCTCCTGGGAGCTGCAACATGAGAATACTTCTTAAAGCCCTCGTGAATGGGACAAGGCGATGTACCTCATTAACTGACACGCACAAGTGACAAATGGTGCGCCGTGTTGTAAGTGTGTGCAGGTATCTACAATTACCCAGGGAGCTGAGAGAAAATAGTTTACCTTCCCCGAGCCTGGTTATGCATGCTTAAGATTCCCTGCATCTGCAGCGAGAGCGTGTTTTAAAGTCCTTATCTGCATTGAAACAGAAAGCGCGGCAGATCAAAGGGAACTGTTAAAGAGCGGATCTAACATAACCAAAGACAAAGACTTGGTTTTTTTTTTGTTTTACAAACATGTGATTGTGTTTTTTTTCTGTAAAATCATGAGGTTGTTTTTTTGTCACTTTCCCCCGTGAGTAAAACTCAATTTTCTACTATTCGGTTTTAATTTCCGAGAAAAACGCACTTGAACTTCAAAATGAACTTGATAAATGGAGAAACAGGAGGAGCGAAAAGGACAAAAAAAACCTGTTTGACATTTCTCTCAAAAGGAAGAAAAATGATAATAAATCACACCTGTGGAGAGGTCTTCCTCTTCCAGCCGATGATAAGTTTTGGGGCTGCCCGTATCCGCCGCTATAAAGATTCCTGCCTCCTGACCCGGAAAAGGCAAGCCTGTAATAAGAACCATCAAATCATGTGATTGATCGCCCAGCACCGCTGAGAGGAGAAAACGCAACAGGCTGGATGGGCCACTGCTTGCCACCACCGAGGATGGTATGTGGGTGTGTGTGAGAAAAAAGTGAAGACGAGACAGAGGGTAAGAGACTTGTTTAATAGAGGGAGAGAGAGAGAGAGAGAGAGAGCGTTTTTTGCTGAGAGATGACAGATGGAAAGAGAGGCTTAGACGAGACAAGAAAGGGGGAGACTAAAGAAGCTGACATCAAGAGGAGGAGAAGTCGGGATGAGCCAAAATGAAAGGGATCAGCGGCAGACCCCATTAACCTGCAGCCAGGTGTAAATCACACAGAGGGCCGCCGGGCCGGGCCTTCGCTTTCTACAAAAGGACTTTTGTTTGTTCCTGTGAGCCGCTGATTACATGCGCGATTTCTCAACAGCTTTGTCTCACAGTAGTTAAAATCCCAGCGAGGTGACATTCACATGACCGATGCCCCCAGGGAGCACAATAGGCTGAGCGGAGAGGAGGCGTGGAGGAGTTGAGCAATTGTTCATATTCCACGTTGCATACCTGATGCTATATTCAAGCCTTTTACAGCTGAGGTTTTGCTTTTTTTCTCACAGCGAGTTAGAGACAAGTGGCTGCACATGTGCGAGGGCGTTAGGGAGTAAGTTGTATCTGTTGTAAACATTTCACTTAGTTGTTTTGTGTTACCGTTTGTGTTCAGGTGGGGGGGGGTTAAAATGTGTGAGTTCCCCAAAACAGCCCCAGAAGCTGTGATATGCCGGTGTCA
Source organism: Lepturacanthus savala (assembly GCA_030544235.1). NCBI lineage: Eukaryota > Metazoa > Chordata > Actinopteri > Scombriformes > Trichiuridae > Lepturacanthus > Lepturacanthus savala. The sequence goes on from CM060477.1 coordinate 12,046,205, forward strand.
TAATCCCCCCTCTAATCCGATTAGTTTCATGTATAAACTCTGTCCTGCGGGTGATGAGGGACGAGGAGACATTCGCAAACTCTCTCTCTCTCTGAGGCTTCGTCACACCTGGAGCCTCCAACTTCCAGGCGTCACACTCGACTGAACGGAAGTCTGATCCCTGATAAGGATTTTGCAGGTGGGGGGTGGTGGGGGGGGGAGAAGAAGACACACAGAGAGAGTGAAGAGAAGATAGAGAGTGAAGCTGCGGGGAAGGGAACAATCGCAGAATGTGGGGTCGGTATGTATGTATTCCTAAGTGGGTGGGGGCGGGGGGAGCGGCGGAGGGTTTGCGCTTGGATGGGGCGGGTGACAGAATGATGATGGGGGCGGATCAGAGCCCAAAGCTGTTTTTTTAAGGTGGGCTAGGGTTGATTGATTAACGGTTTGTAGCCCCTGGGGGAAAACTGGGTTGAACTTCTTGTACCGCTCTCTCACGTGTTGGCCTCAAACTGTAGAGAATTTGAACATCCGCTTCCTTCTCAGGAAAAAAAAGCAGTTTCAAGAATGCTTCACACCAGGCCTGCAACCTTCTAGAAACCAAATCTATTGTTTCTAGAAGGTTGCAGGTTGCAAAACGACTTGTCATTGTTTTGTAGTATATTACTGTACAGTGTAGTAACAATAATGAGTTTTTTTTTTTTTTTTACAAACTATTCTGCATTTTCTGTTGAGTCACAAAATATTCATATTGATAATAAACCTCAAAGTATATAGGAAATCATCATTTCCACTCACACAAGTAGCTGCAGCATCACCTGGAGGATGCACAGGCAGCAAAAAATATGTGCATTGTAAAATATTTTATGCATAAAGACTTAAAGGAACAATAGAACGTTTGTGGAGAACGTGCGGAGCAGCGGCATTAAGGGAAAAACGAGCGGTTTGAGCAGAAGTTGTTGTGCGAGTTAAGGAGGAATGCAAAGTGTTTGAAAAAGATATTAGAGCTGGCAGAACATTCTCTGTGTTTGGCTGTGAAACGTTGCTGCGGACGCCAAGCCCTGTTCCTCCGGCAGGGCCCAGTACTACGGCTGAACAGAATGCTCCGTAACACACACAGGCTGTCTGCATACACACACACACACACACACTCTTGCACACACATTGCCCAAGAGGCTGTTAACAGGCGGCGTAGCGGGATAGGGACCGGGGAATTTCAGTCATTGTGTGAAATTGGTTTCATTCGTTTGTGACTGGCAGATAATATAACAACAGTTGCACGAGGCGTAGGGCAAGTCAATTTCAAACGTTTGATTGCATCTTATCGGCGTTATAAGTGGCCCCCGGTCTGCCAGATGATATGATTTAATCACAAATGTTATGTAAAACGTGAAATCTAATTGTAGTATAGCTCTCCTCTGTGTGGAGGTAACCATAGAAACGGCACCGCTTGGCAATATATAACCAATGAACTGGTGAGGAATGAAAGTCTTTTCATTTTCTAAGTGGCCATAGTAAAAGACCCATTATACTCTTTGAAATGTCTTGAGCCCATGTTGTACATTACTTCTTTCACTATTGTTTCTACTATTGTGCCCAGTGGTGGAAGAAGGCTTCACATCCTTTAAGTGAAAGTACCGATACAGCAATGTAAAAATACTCTATTAAAGGTAAAGGTCCTGCCTTTAAAAATCTCCTCAAGTAAAAGTAGATAAGTATTAGCAGTTTAAGGAGCTTTTTTAAATATAATATTTGATCTTTTGATTTTTTTTGTGAAATATTGGAACATTTGAACATTTATTGAAGTGAAATGATGTGAGAAATTTAGAGGGAACACTTTCAGGTGGAGCCTGAATTGTTGGAAAATTTAAATGGTTGTTATATTATCCAATGTCCCAAATCTGCATTTGAACAGTAACTAAAGCTGTTTGGTCAATGTAGTGGAGAAGAATAATGCTACCACGACTCACACCATTAATTTCATACAGCTTCTACAAGATATTAAATATTCAGTGTTTGTTGTAAAGATGCCCGAGCACATAAATCGTTCCGGTGGCACAAAATGACAAAAATAAATGTTACAGATGGGAATCGGAGGAATGGAGTAATCACAGACATGAATAGTGTTTATGGCTTTTTCCTCTGACCTCTGAGCAGAGACACGGTGTCGGAGGAAGGCGTTAGTGATGCATGTTAAACCGGTCTCTCTCCAGTGACACAGGGAGCCTCTGGACCACAGAATGTCCCGACACAGCGTTTTTCATTTTCCATGCATTGCAGAGAGAGAGAGAGAGAAAGCAGAGTGGCTGACAAGAGCAAACGCACACACACATGCACAGTGGCACTTAGGCCCTGGAAATCTGCTGACATGTCTGCTTCGACCCGGTGGCGCTCAGTCGGTGGCGTTGCCGAGCGGTTCGGCTGTGACAACACCAGCGATGACACTCCTCACCCAAGGGTGACCAGAGGACAGAATCGGGCTCCCGAGTGGCGGTTTAGAAACAGAGGAGGACGGGAAAGTATAATTAAATCACAGTTCTGTCCAGTGAAAAGATGCGATTGTCTCTGTACATGAACAGAAAATACATAAATGTCAAGTTAAGGACGGCATGTTAAATAACATTTTGAAGCTCTGCATATTTTTCCCCACTTGATTTTATTCATCTGCTGTGGTTTGAATATTTCATTTTGTTATCAGATGCATAAATATATAAATAAATAAATGCACTTTTCAGGCACTGACATGGGGTAACGTTTTATTGCTGACACACCTAGTAGAGTTTCTAGACTGGAACTCAGACATCAGCCTTTTTGCTGTGGAGTTTTTTTGGGGACGAGGGGAAAGTGGGTCAGTCTGAAACACCCTGGGGAGGCAGCAGTATACAGGCTGGATGGAGGGGTGCAGGCGTGAGTGTGATGGGGAGGACTTGTGTTGCGAGGGGAAAGATGGGTCAGTAGTACGGTAGAAAAAAGGGAGACTCATGAGGATGTTGTCTGTCTACTCGTCTGTCTGACCCACCACCACCACACACACACACACACACACACACACACACACACACACACACACACACACAAATCACCCTGGTTGTGACTGTTATTTTGGCACCATACACATATATCATTTTAAATCCTCTTTTACTGCTAACACACTTTTTCTTTACTATTTATTGGACATTTTTTTAATTCAGGCTGATTATGTTTATTGTGACCTCATTTGCTAATTATTTGATTTAAGTTTTGATCTATGGAAATAGGGAAGGTACATTACATGGTGACGTCTCTTTCTGACCAACAACTAAAACTATATAACCCATTCAACTATATAAACTAGGAATTGCCGAAAAAGGCCAAAAACAATTTAGATAAAAGTTTTTACGATTCAACGCAGATTTCGCCTCTTTTATTTTTTCCTCCAATGTGACTGTGTTGTTCTTAGTAAAAGCCAAGCAAGAACAACCACCACACCCTGACGGGAGGTGATGCATGGTTACTATGACAACCGCAAACTATACTGCTTCCAAGCTCAACTCAGAGCTCAAGTTAAGTTCAGTTAAAATCGTTTCAGACACTTGGCTTCGTCTATTACGCATGCACGCTATTTCCCTGACTTCATGATAGTATACCATGGCAACAACTGAAGCTTCAAGTTTTTATTTTTTTAATTTTATTTTTTGCCATTTGGCTCATTTTGTACAAAAGAAGAATTGAGGTTTGCTCTGTATTTGACTTTCTCCATCCATTCTTGACTCGCCCCTGCAGCAAGCAGCGGTAGATGTGACAAAACCCAGTTTTAGCAAAGAAAACAGAAAGCAAAGCGAGTGAGAGTTGCAGACGAGGAGGAATGAAATAGTAATGAGAGGAGATGGGCAGTGGCAGCCCGCTACCGAGCATCACGCTCTCCGCCTCGCGCCCCCCTGCTGTGATAATGTCCTGCCACGTCTCGTCTCGTCCGTCCCGTCTCCCCCTGTATCCCACCCTGCCTCTTTCCCCGAAAGTTTCTCCTCCCAAACTTCTTCTCCCGTTCCTGTCCTCGGCAGCAGGGGCGGGAGAAAGTGTGAGGGAAGGAACGCTTCCTTCCAGCGGGTTGTATGAAGCCATCAGTGTCCCTGTTAGTCCCTGCCGGTCCCTCTGCTGTCTGTCCCCCTCACCCTCTGTCTGCTCATCAAAGTGTTTATTCAGCCTGGCATTGTTTCCTCCTCTCCTCACTTTCAGGGAGCGGAGTGTGATTCACTGCATTTATATGAGGACAGTGGGAGCAACTGGAAATGAAAAGACATTTCAGGGGTGTGTGTGTGTTTTTCAGAGGGGTGGACGCCAGTCAGAGGGCGGGTATGAAGGCTTCCATGCCAGCGAGAGGTGGTGGCGAGGTGGTGCGGAAAAATGGGGGGGGGGGGGAAGCAGGGGCCTCTTTGGATCGTGCCCCCGCTGATTGAGATGTACCCCACACAGGCGAAACCCAGCTCTGGGGTGGATCCTCTGGCCCAACACCCCACCCCACCCCCACCCCTCAAACACCCCCACCCCCCCCTCCAGCCTCCGGGGCGCGCCAGCCCGAGTCAAGAGCCCGCTGGGAAGCAGCGTGTGGGGGGATGAACTTGACGTGGCGCTGGACACGCTCTAAAGGATCCCGCGGGCGAGGGAGAAGGGGCGAGGCGGGCGCGGTGGGAATGGGGTTTGCGCTCGGTGCCAGGGTTGCCCGGGTTACGGGCAGAAGGAAGAGGCATGGTATTCTCCCTCTTGTGTTGGAAGGAGGGTTTTTCTTTCTTTCTTTTTTCTTTTTTTTTTTCCCGCGAGCGTTGTTTTGTGTGCGACGCTGTCTGGTTGTGTGTCGCTACGCCGCTGTGGGGATGCTCCGATCCCTGCCGCTCTGGTGTCTTCACCGCTGCCCTTTGATGATCAACACACACAGACACACACAAACTGTGTACACATGCTTGCACACACACACACACACAGAGGCATATTAAGGGAGAGTGAAAAAGTCTCCCACACTGCTTTGGTGTCTATACCGGTTCCTTTGAAGATATAGGACAGACACAAACACACACACACACTCAAACTCAGATTACACCATAAGTTGAAGTTGCTCGGTAATACCCGGCAATTGGTCCTATTCAGTTGCTTTTATGATGGCCTAATCACAATAGTTTGAGAAATTACCGCCGAGCCGACAGATTGATTGTATGTGCAGCGAGGTGCCGTGTGTGAGTGATTATGCAGGTCTGGTTTGTATTAGGCCTCTGTCGGGGGATATAAGGCAGTTACTGTACTGTGAGCTACTGAGGTGTTCTGGTATCCATTTGGATGAATCAGCACTGATGACTGAACTGTACAGAGAGACGGGTTCACCCAGATAACTACTGCTCTTCCCTGATCAAACGAACCACCAGCGGAGCCCTCTGTCATGCTCTCTCTCTCTCTATTATCTTTATTTTCTTCTCTCTACCTCCCCCTTATCTCTTCCCTCCCTCCCTATCTACCTACGTTTTTTGGATCTTTTTTCCCCACCTCCTCTTTTACTTTATTCCTCTCCCCTCACTCCTATTTAATTGCCATCTGCCACTCGCAATCAGCGTTATTCAGATACCCACAATTTCCAGCATCGTAGGCAGCGGGTTCGCGGAGATAAAGAGAAAGGGAACGAGAGGAGATGATGAGAGGAGAAATGATCCGTGATTCATCAGGAGCTAAAGAGAAAGAGGAAGCACTTTTTTTTTCTCTTTTTTTTTTCCCTCCCTGAAAATGATTCAAGTGGAACTTTAAAAGAGGCATTCAGGCTCCCAGGTGGAAATGTTATACCTGCGCGCAGATCTAGAGTGACACAAGGAGGGATATGGGGGATCAAAGGCGGTCTGGAGGTAGAGGAGGCCAGACAATCACGCTAAAACAGATAATTGGCCAGCGTGGGGTTTATAATGGAGCTGTCACAGGGCTCCCTTTTCACAGCACAATGGTATTCGTGTGTGTGTGTGTGTGTGTGTGTGGGTGTGTGTACGTGTGCGCGTGCACATGCTACATGTATGTGAAGAAATAGGCTTTTAACATGGGGACTAAAGGTCAGGGTTATGGTCTCTTACATGCCTCTGGGGGACATTTAGATGTCAGTAAAGACGGGAACAAAGGAAAGATGAATACAAGGAGGAGAGTTGGCAACTATTACGATAATTTAACTTGTGCCTTTTATGTTCTGCAACATCCTGATGCAACTATGGCTGCAACTAAGACATGAATTCATTTTGTTTCAATTAACTGATTCATTGTTTTGTGTTAGAATGACATAAAACCCAGAGAAGCAGCAAATCCTCACATGAACCTGCAAGTTTTTAACAAAAAAAAACATTGATTTGGCTTCTTTTGGTTAGCATGTTCAACACCACACAGTGTTTCCAAGTCCACATCAAACAAATCAAGGTGAAGGTTAACAGGTTTAATGAAGATAAAATGAGTGATGGGAGGGGAGGAAAGAAGAGAAGAGCTGAGGAGAGGAGAGACTGACGGTCCTAATCCCTCCTTGGTGGCCTGGCTTCCCTTCAACATAACAGGTCCCATAATTACCCCCTCTCCTCTGGCAGCTCACACTCACAGCTCTAGCAGCAGGGAACTGGCTAATGCTCTTCATCCTCATCACACACACACAGATGCATGCACTCTGGCGTTGGATCTGTCTTGAGACGGTGACACGCAGCAAGAGGACAGACAGAGGGGACAGTGTGGTCGCCGCGACCCTCGTCCAAAAATCGGCGAGGAAAAAAATCACCAGGCTGGCAGAAGGTGCAGTCGAGTGGCCGCCGGGGTCGGCCGCATTTATTTTTCTGTCTCCTCCCGCCTCTGCGTGCAGCTCACATAATTAACAATGTTGCGCACCCAAGAGTGCGTTTGGCAGGAAAAAGTTAACCGCTACACGAAGGGCGTGACAGAATGAAGAGCAGCACAGTACGTTTGCAACATGTTGCAGCGATATTAAGCTAAACTTTGAAAAATTTACATACACCACGCTTCAAAAGTTACACACATACATCAGTAATGTGGTAAATGATTATTCTAGTTGCAACTGTCTGGTTTTTGATGCAATATCTACATAAGTGTATAGAGGCCCATTTCCAGCAACTATCACTCCAGTGTTCTAATGGTACAATGTGTTTGCTCATTGCGTCAGAAGGCTAATGGATGATTAGAAAACTCTTGTGCAACCATGTTAGTACAGCTGAAAACAGTTTAGCTGCTTAGAGAAGCTAGAAAACCAACCTTCCTTTGACGAAAGCAAAGTTTAAAGGAAGAAATTATTTCAAATACCAATCATTATTTCTAACCTTGTCAATGTCTTGACCCTATTTTCTATTAATTTTACTACTCATGGTGGTAAAAAAAGTGTGACTTTTCATGGAAAATCCAAACTTTTGAATGTTAGTGTAGAGTATTTGTATATTTGGTGTATGCAGACAAGAACATATACTCAGACATATATTACATAATATCTATGGCTGACATACTGTATGATTCTCTATAGCTTCATATCAATATATTGTTTTGTTTTTTTTATGCTTAAAGTTGTATTTCAGCCCTCAGATCACATGCTCTTGCATTGGGACTCTCAAAACAAAAAGCTATTTTTTACCATCAACAAACACCCAGATTATTTTTTCCTGATGAATCATTTTGTCTATGTAATATCAGAAAAAAGTGAAAATGATCATTATCTGGATAACAACATCCAATCAATGGAGCTCTGTATTTACATCTGGCATTAAAATGGCTTCTAGCTACTGCTAATGGAGCTGCTGGATGAGTCGATTCATTGATTAGTTTCTATTACTGTACATTAATCGCCAACTATTTTGAGATGGGATTGATTTCAGAAAATGTCCAATTTTTCTGCTTCGAGCTTCTGAAATCTTATTTGTTTCTGGTTATTTCTGGTTTCCTTAATCTTTAATACTAAACTGCTGATCTTTGTTTGGTTTGGACAGGGAAAAAAAAGACATTTTAGGTTGAATCTTTAGCTTCGGTCAACAGTAATCGACATTTTCACCATTTTATAACCCAAACAGCTAATCGATTGTTACAATAATCAGTAACTTAATCAACTATCAAAAAAGTTGTTAGTTGCAGCCCTGAATGCTAATATTTGTAGCTTTTGTAGGGTTTGCTTTAGCCTAGCCAAGCTCTAGGAGGTGGAGCTCACTGACCTTTCAACTTTAACAATTTTTCTCACGGATTGTATATACACCTGGCTGAGATCCGATCCCAATGAGAGCCTGAGCAGGTGTAAACGGGGTATAAGGTTACGTCTTTAAATCTCTTATTTTGTCTGGTTAACCAAAAAACCCAAAGATATTCAACTTCGTATCATGAATGACAAAGGAAATCATTAAATCATACCATTTCGGAAGCTAAAACCAACACATATGTGGCATATGTGCTATAAAAAAAACGTATTGTTTTGAGTTATCGTACGCATTCCATTGGTCCCGAGTCCCACTGAGGAACTTATTCCCCAATGTCATCGTGGTCTGACAAGATAATCAGTTCTCGTCTTCACTCAGACATCAGTACGATTTAAAGAACTCAACACTCCCTGAGTTATCACTCGTCTTTGCTTCTGCTTTTCCATCTGGAAGAACGTTTTTTTTTTTGGGGGGGGGGGGGGGGGAATTTCACCTCTCATCAGCTCTCCTCTAAACGCAGCTTCAAAATAAAGTTTGGATAGGAAGTTTTACAACTCAGCATCTAGTTATCCAGTTATCATCATCTACAGTAACTCCCCTGCTTTGCTGATTAGTATCATTAGATCAGTCAATGGATGCTTTCCAGGCATAAATCTGGCAGCGAAACATGAGCCGGTGAAATGTCGATTGGCTTCTAAAGGTTTACCCAGCATCGGCAAATATCACTTCTACAGATGTACTCACATTGACAACTTAGTTCCATTTATACTGATTAAAAACAAATGGAGATTTATTTGTAATCTAATTTTCTAATTACATTTAAATTGGTCATTTGTTGGATTAATCCTGGACACAGCTAATTATGTCACAAGGAGGAAAAACTGCTTTTTTTTCCCTCCAATTACCTCATATTGTACCTCCTTCACTGCCTCATTCAGTCTTGACTGACAGTATTGTATTAAAAGGGTGGCTTTTTAATTAAATCCGTAGCATTTGCTCTCACACAAACCCCTCGATCTATGTTAATCATGTCATAATTTGCTCTTTTTTTTCCCTTACTGAATAAAGACATACTCATAGTGGGAAGATTCAATCCCCCGAGGAGCTGCACCTTCTCTGTGCTGCAGTTTTCATGTTTAATGAACCGACCATAAAGGACTACTCAGGATATTAATAATAGATTAGCACTGTCTGGGTCTTGATAGCTGCTAAATAGCTCCTGAACATGATGTGATGACATTCCTGAATCAATAAAGCACACCGGGCCCTTCAGCCCGCACACACTGGCTATTTCAGCCTCAGGAATGTAGATCCTTCACTGCCTCGAAATTGATTCCCCGCATCACATTCTATTCCTGCTGGACTTGACCACCGATCACTCGTTTTTCTCTGCAGCCGCATCTGTGCCGCACACCGGCCGCCCGCTCACACACACATTGATGTCGGTGTTGGATGTCTACTCCCCATATGCAGCGCGCTGTTCACACCCCTCCCACACACTCCCTGCATGTGGAGGTGGGACTCGTCTGTCTTTACACCACGCATCTGTTCCGCTGTTAAATGCAGTTTTTGTCATAACAGTCTGAGAGCCGAATAAAAATATACTGTTATGTGAACTCAGGCACTTATATATTCTTGAGTAAATAAGCAACTCTCCATGTTAAGGTCTGAGGTCATCATTTAAAACAGTGTTGTTTTTTTTTCAGATACATCGTGTCCTTGGCAACATCAGTAAACAACCCTCTTCGACATTTAATTCCATTCCTTATATTGTTCAATTCTGATTGGTGCAAGAGAGGGGTGAGGGGTACAAATACTGCAAGCCCTGTAAAATCCTCAAAATTGATCCAGCTTTGTTAAAGCTCCAAACCTCCTTTAATCAAAGCTCCTTAAAGGGTAAAATCATTTCATATTTCCCTGTAATCAAAGTTGAACTTTAAAATTCTTATTTTATTAAGTGTTTGAATAGTAAAAAAAAACCCTGTTAATCTGGGAAAATCCAAAACCCCCTAATACGGAGGCAGTATTAAGTCAAATCACATGAGACAAAACCTCAGTTACAGCACTAAAGTATTTGTATCTGCAGTAAAATAATGTTACCGTTACAGTATCAATATATATATATATATATATATATATATATATATATATATATATATATAGCTGATATCCACAAGCAGAACAGAATTTCATTCCAACCACTGGTTGATGCGATTATTTAATTTAATCCTTTTATAGTCTCCTTTTTAAACACATCATAAAATATATACTTTTTTTTTTTTTTACAACAATCTTCATTTTCAGACTTAAGTGGGGGAAACTACGAATGAATGATGGTTTCTGCCTTTCGGTCATATGCACTACATCAAAGGCAATTTCAGATATGCATTCATTCTTGTTGTTTTGGGGCGTGTTCCGCTATTGATGACATTATGTAACATTCCATTTGCATATCAAGGCGCATATCTGGCATTTTTTGCGGGGAGTGAAGCGAACCAAATCAAATCCATCTCCCCAAACGAAGGGTAGGGTTGAGGTTAAGGGTTAAGATGAGTGTGATTGGGTGGGGGGAGAGGGAGGGGGCAGTCGAGGAATCCCTTTTGGAAATGGATAAACTTTCTTACATTCAGGTTTTATTCTGATATTTGACCTTATTGATGAAAGCATGAATGTGAAATTGCTGCCGCCGGATTTCCCACAATCATATGTTTTTTGCTCCCCCCCCCCCCCCCCAAGTCGAACAACGCGATGATGGCAGATCGGGTCCTTCCTCCGGCGCAGCGCTCTCACCCTCATCCCCATCATTCTGTAACTCTGTTACTTCTGGATAAGATAACCAGCCCTAGTTACGCAGCCAGCCCTCCCCTCCCTCGTCCCACCCACCTCAACCAACCATGACCCCCCCCATGGGGGTCATACAATGACTGTCATGCATATCATTATTGGTGGGGGCCCTCCTTCCCCTCTGGGGGTCCGCTCATTGACCTCCTGACAAAGGATGAAAGTGTCCCGTCCGGGGGAGGGGGCTGGCCGGGCCGAGGTTGGGGTGAAGAGCCCTGCGTCCTCCTCCGGGTCGGGATAAGACCCAGCAGGGCTTTCTTCACGCTAATAGGCATGACCCCTGAACCCCACACAAAGAGCATCACTTCAGGAGCCATGGGCACTCAGTGTGGGAGAGCAAGGAGGAACCAATAGGAGCAGGCCGGGGGCTCCGGGTGCCTACAAGAGAGTCGGGCCACTGACTTTACAGAGGAAAGAAACAAGGGAGGAAAAAAAAAGAGACGAGAAAAGAGATAAGGGGAAGATTTGTTTTTTTTGTTTAGGGGAAAGGAATTGTTGCAGAGGTTCAAAGGGCTTCTCTTTTAGCGCAAGGGTCTCGTTTTTCCTGCTTTATTCTCTCACTCATTCTGTCTGTTAATGGCTGAAGGTGGATTATTGTGCTTTTCAGAAGCCTTAATTGCTTGCTGCTGGCGTGTGTTATTCTTAGACATATGGAGTTTTTCTTTTAAATGACAAAAAAAAAAGTTAGTCACTGGGTTGTTTGATGAAGTGGCATTTATATTGTCAAGTCACGTCTTTATAGTAATGGAATGGTTACTCTATTTCATAGAACAGCCAAGATGATTGTGAAGTTGCACCCTTCATGGAAACGCGTGCATCATCTATATAGTAACATATGTCAACACTATTTCACTGAATTACTTTTGACAGTAGGTCTGCAACTGATTGACTAATTAGTTTCTCTGTGAGTTAACCCCTACATATTCTATTTATAATCATATAAATCAGGCCCTCGTTTTTTAACCTGGAACCAGGGAATATTTGACTATTTTTTGCTTGTTGGATTAAATATTAATTATCAAAATTGTAATTAGGGTTCTAAAAAAACAGTGCCAGAAGTCAGACTGTGAAAATGGCGTGTCTATCCCTTAGATGTGCTCAGGTGACATAAAACAGTGCCTATAATAGCAACAAGCATTGGATAAGTAGTGCGTTGACAGTGTTATGACAGTGCAGTGTCATGCCTGTTTATATTGGTTTTCAATTTAAAACGCAGCTCCACACTGTTCTGTGAGCATCGACTAAATATCGAAATGTTTTCTGAGGATGCATTTTTCGATTTCCCCCTGGTCAGACATGCTGTGCGCATCCATGTTATCATGAAGTTCCTTTAATGAGAAGCGGTTATCAGAAATCGTGTTATGCTAGATAACCAGTTTGGAGTACAGTGAAGGTTTTTTGGAGGTAGAGGGGAGAGAATAGCTACAGTGGGGTTTAATGTGGGAACCAGAGGCCCCTCCTGGCCTCCTTGTTTCAGCTCTGTTGATCAGAGGGGAGGGGTGAGAAGGAGGAGTGGGGGCGGGGTACTGTACCTGCAGGGAGCTTGTGTGTGTGTGTACGTGTGTGTGAGAGAGGGGTCCACTTTTGGTTCTGGTATAATCCATCAACAATGCCTCGCCCTCTCCTCTCCCTCCCCTCCCACTCCACCTTCAGCCTTCAGTGTGACAGGTCCCAAACAAAGCTCTCAGCGTCTTCACACACACTCGCGCACAATCGCGGAGTAAATATAGGCAGGGAAGAACGAGGGAGGAGTGAAACAGGAAAAAAGTGAGAGTTTCGAATGAAAACGGGCCTTTTAACTTATCTGAAGCAGGCAATTGGGTTTCCTTCAGCTCAAAGTGCTTTTGTTGACAGGTGCTCGGGGGTGTCCAGCAGCGCCGCGTCTCAACGGGAGCATTTCCGAGCAAGCTACAGAGGAAAAATGACGTTTTATAGTAGTATACTATGCCTACCTTTTTACTCATTTGGAGCCGAAAAAATAAAAAGAAAGAAGATGTCACACACATGATTGCACAGCATCAATAAAGACGCCTCCACATTCATGCACCATCATGCACACCTGGATCCCCCCAGTTATTTGTCAGTGAAAGTGACTCAGAAACTGCTTGTGATGTCCATTTCATTCTCAGTAGTCTAACTATTGGAGTGTACTGTCTATTCCTGTCTTGTGAGACGTAGGGCTGGGCGGTATACTGTTTCATACCGAATACAGTTGTTTTTTTTCCTAAATATACATTTTTCATATACCGGTGAGTGTGTAGCATATGAAATGTTGGGAACACAGAGCAGCGGAACATCGTGCTGAAGGGCAAGTAACGTTACCATTGGAACTGCAACGCAAACTGCGAGTCAAAGACGTGTTTGCTAAGGGGAAGAAAAGCAATTCCAAGTCAATGTACTGCAGTAATTATTCTCTGAATTATTAGAAAATGGGGTTATTACCTAGTCATGCGTGGAAAAAAAAATACTATCAAATTCTGTGACACTGATATAATTTAAATACCACAATATCGATTTTTGGTCATACTGCCCAGCTCCAGTAAGACGTGGTCTTGTGTGGTATGTTCTGGTAGGATCTACAGGCGACTCCGGTATGTCTGGAAGTGTGGACTCAAGATCAGTATATAAAGGAGACCGTTGGAATGAATGGAGAGAGGGCTCAAATGGGCACAGAGGCTCTCCAAGATTCTGCAGTTTCTGACATTATGCAAAGAAGATGTGCCTGAGGTGGAGGTGGATCATCTTCTTCATCAACATCAAATACACAACACTATTTTCTTTTACCTGCGGCGAGGATCTGTATCCCTAGTGGGCTATCACCTGTGAAAATGATCTTTATCGTTCTTGTAATTAATGAGGCCTTAATTACGGCTCCGAGACTGTGCTTCAGGTCCATTAGCCCTGGGCGGAAATCCTGCCACTGCCTTCAAGTGCTACTTTGCTCTCAGCTGTGGCATAGCTTCTTGCATGGCTTTAAATTTCAACGACGTGCTGTGAGGACGGGGAGTGATGAAGAGGGCATTTCCAAAACTCTTGTTTGCAAGTTGATTACTGCTCTGCATTCCTCAATGGGTAATTCTTAGTCTAGTTTTGTGGCCAGTGTGAGACACTCAGCTATGATGGTGCTAAACAATGTGAAGAAATCAGTGTAAATATTAGTGTTTATTTAACAAATTTGAGACAAGCTTCCTGTCAATTTATAAAAGCAGATTAAGCTTTGACTTGTGCCCTAAACACACCTGTACCATCATTTGGATTATTAATTACTTCATATTTGTATTATGTGAAGTTTAAATATCAATACAGATACATAGTAGATAAACCACAAGATAGACATGTCATTTTAATTTTTATGGGCCTTTCCTGCTCAAAAATTTTGAAAAAAAAAGTCTCAAAATTTTTACTTGGAAAGCCCAAAGTTTGACACTTCAATTAAAACTGAAATACTAACAATATACACATGCAAAATTTTACATGCCCATGCCTCCCCTTGAGATACTGGACACCACACACACACACACCAACATGGCCTGGAAGAGTGTTATGTCAAGTACCTCCCATCATGCTTTGTTCCTGTGTAGTGAAGTGAGTGAAGCGAATGGCAATTCTTCATTCTCACCCTCCCCTCCCTCCCCAACTTTCATCCTCTGCTCCCTCCTTTCCTTCTCACCCCATCTTCCCTCTCCCCACTGTGGAGCTGCACTAATCCGTATTGAGGAAGCCCTCCCCCCACCCAAAGGTTCTCCAACCGCCCCCCCCCCCTTCCTTCCTCTCCATCTTAACAGCCTCCCCATTTCTCTTTTTTACTTCTGTCAGTTTTCACTCCCGTTCACTCCCCCCATTCAACTCTTGTGCGCCTTATTTCCTCCATATTTCAAAAATTCAAACTGCCGACTGGAGATCCCCTTTCTCTCACCACATCAGGGAGCGACTCGCGGCTTAGCGCTGACATCCCTCCCTCCCCTCCTTTCTTCCTCCTTCCCTGCATCGCTATCCACTGTACCGATCAATCAATCTCTGTTCTTACATTCCATCTCTCCTCTCCAGCATCCTATCGTGGACCAGAGACAAAGCAGGCTCCCATTATCCACCCCCCCTCCAAACCCACCCACCCACCTACCCTTCAGCTTCCGACCAGGCCTGGCCGGTTAATCTTCCTGAGGCGTTCAGTGTCTAACCGACCCCCCTGATGCCAGCAGACAAAGAGAGGGCTCCCTAATTCTCCCTTTCTCTCCTATACCCTCACCCACCCTCACCCCTTCACCACACCCCCCACCTACATTCTCCATCCACAGGGCCCCAGAACCAGCGGAAAGGCTTTGAAGAGGGGGAACTACCCCCCAGCTTCTGTCTTCCATCCCTCTAGTATCCCCCCTCCTAAAAAAAAAAGAACCTGCACCGCCAAGGCTGTCAGGGTGGCCCTTCCTTATTTCCCCCCTTTGTGGGGTCCTGTGTACTCCACTTTACATACCCCAGAACCTAAGCATCCCCCCCCCCCCTACATCCAGCTCATGAAAGATCGACCTGTTCAAGAATGTTGTTTTTAGTTCCTTCCTTTTCTCATTGAGCGGGTGATTGGTGATGTGCCCGGTTTTTGTTGCCCGTATCAATGGTGCCACTTGATGACAATTTGGCGGGCGAGACGACCATTTTTAATCGGACGTTAATTTATTGCGCTGCACCCTTGCTGGCGTGACTTTGGTTAAAGGAATGAGTAGGGTGTTGTGTAGCTTTTTGTTCCTTGTTTTGTTGTGGAGTGTGGCTAACATTAATAGCGTGTAGCTATAGTCCCTCCTTACAGGGGCCTCCAGTGGCACTGAGCCTTGCCTGGAAGGAAAGTCCTTGCATTTTGTAAAAGACATAAACACATCAGACGGCCGCCGCGTCGGCATCACGGTCTTCTGATTACAGTAGATCATGGGTGTCCAATCCTGGTCCTGGAGGGCCGGTGTGGGTGCAGGTTTTTGTTCCAACCAAGCAGTTACACACCTGATTCTACTAATGAAGGTCCTTAGCAGGGCTCCTGATTAGTAGAATCAGGTGTGTAACTGCTTGGTTGGAACAAAAACCTGCACCCACACTGGCCCTCCAGGACCAAGATTGGACACCCCTGCAGTAGATGTACAATATGTAGTCAAACTCTTCAGTGACAGAAAGGCTGGCTTTTATTGAAGATGGAAGCAATGAGATCTCCAAATGCACCAACAAAATACGTCCTTTGTAACTGTTAATCAGAAGCCCTCATCTGCAGAACATCTTTTGTCTGTATCATCCAAAAACATTTAAAATTTCTGTTGAAAATTAGTTTTCTGATGTGGCAAGGATGGGTTTAAACATAAAACTGGTTGATTCAGAAAAGATCATGATTTGGGGTGAGATATCTGCTTGGGGAAACATTAATACTACTTTGTTGTGGTTGCCTTCGTTAATTTACACTGTTCAAAATGTATTGGCAACAAATCCAACACAATCCGTAGTGGTGTAGAAACCCTGCCACCACCTTTTCATTCTGTGGCGCAGCGCCACACAATGGTCAATGTGTGGGAAAATCAACAGACGAAGGGCACTTCCACATTGAATCTTTGCAAAGATTCAACGTGGAAGTGCAATCCAACCTTTAGTGTAGACATTGTTTGAGGTGTTTTCACCTAAACAACAGAGATTTTTGTGACTTTGAGTTCAAGAAAGCATTGAGGTTAGATTAATGGGTATTGAGTAGAATGGCATGATAAACGCTGGCCACCCGACACCTGGTCGCACCATATTGATTCACCACGTTGGGTTTATAGTAAACCGACAACCAGAAATTTGAGCTTGAACCGTGACCAAACAATCACCGCTGGTCCTCTCTGTCTCCATCGTTGCATGCAACGCTGCTTTGTCTGACATGTACCTTCCATTCTCTTTTTACAGAACCACCCTCTGTCTCCCAGGACTGTGGGTCGTTCTCTTTAGTATCCCACTTTTATTGCTGCTAGTAGCAATATTGTCGGATCCAGTCTACCACATTCCAAAACCCATTACCCGTCAAAGTTGAAGTTGGGTGGGGGTGAACAGCATTACTGTGTCTGTGGGTGGATACCTGGGTGAATGGCATGTGCGCAGCTGGAAAAATGATCCTACTTCAAACAGTGGTATGAATCACAGAGGTATCACTAACACCACCCACTCAAATGCAATAAAACAAGTGCAGGGAGGGGTTCTGTGTGTGTCTTACAAGAAGTGAAAGGAACACGGTAAGGAAGACATTAAGGGGCAAATTTGTAGAACATTAACTTAACCACCGTTTTCCTGGTTTTATGAATGAATGAAGCCATTGTCATGAATTAAATATTAAACGACACTAGATCATTTCTCCGTTCACGTGGCGTGTCTAATCACACTGGGTCCACTCAGGCTCACGGCAGCAGTGTCGGTTATGCAATCAACGTGCCTCAAAGTGCAGTCGAGGTATGGATTGGGGATTTACATAGATTGGGGTACATGCTTCCAGAAGGTTGGGGGAGCCCCCAGACAAAACGAGGGCAGGATATGAAGTCAGGACATGAAAATGCCACCATCATGAGTAATAGAAGCCTTAGGGTTTTCATTGGATACACACAGGAGGTGTGTGAAAACTTCAGAGAAGATTGCCTGAAATGTGTGATTATGTTGAGGCATATGTGCCACATTCAATTTTGCCTTTACTGGAATTATACAGCAAAGTTTCATTTACAGTAAAGGCATTCAACTTACAAAAAGCAATAAAACTCCCTGTACTTCAAAGTGCTTTGTTCCGGCGGCTTTTCTTTGGTCCTCGCTGTATCTTATCACAACAAGTGATACAACATCAAGTTTTAATGTAGCTTTACAGCTTATTGTCAGGGCAATGTGACGAAAGTGAAAGAAAAATAATAGTAAGAGTCTTTTTTTTCCCCTGTATGTGTGAAAGAGCAAGACTTGAAAGTAATTAAAAAACAGATAGGGAGAGGATTGGAAAGGAGCGGCACCATTCATGAAGACTTGATGTTTTTGTGTCACATCAGGATAGTTACCAAAATCAAAACCACTTGAAAGATACAACTTGATAACTCAGATCCCAAAGTCATCAAAGGACTTTGTTTTTTCCTCCCCTCAGAAACCCTGATGGCACAACTTGCTTCCAGCCTTCCGATAAATCCACAGCCAGCTGATTGAAGCCAAGCTAAAGCTGTCACATGATCCTGTCTACCCAAATAGAAATCATTTGTCATTGTGTGGAGCTGTAATAGCAGTGTTTAAAAATGTTCCCCAAAGCTGAAAGAGGGTTACTCCTCTACCCTTAAGCCTCACTGTGCTGTAATTACAAAGACCTCTTAGTTGTTTATTGCCTTTTTAACATGTAGAAATTAGTTACAGGCTCATGTGGACCTTCGGCAGTCAAACGATTGGCTGTTTATAAGCAGGAACAGCAAATGCCAGATCAAATGCGACCTTAAATGTTTGGTGTTCTTTTTTTTTTTGTCTTAAAGCCAGGGCTTCCACGTGTTACACTTCTGTTTGTGTTACTTAGTTATGAAATGTTTGGATGTGACAAAAGTTCCTGCTAATTGTTAGGTTTTTAATAACAACAGAGGATGTTCAGAGTGTGAAGGATGTTCACACACTGCAGCTGCATCCTGAAAATGGATTACATAACACCAATTATTTTGCATTGTTGTATGTGTTTTTCTTTTTGCCATTTTTTTTTCTCCACTCCGTTTAGTCGGAGCAACAGTAGGGCGACTATAGTGCTGTGTCTACTCCGTTCTGCTTCATTTTCCTAGTTCACAGATATGAAAAGTCTAAATTACCTTTTGGTGTGCATGAGTTGCAACCTGTCAATACCAAGGTGGAGGAAATAGCTGGGATCCGTTTGAGCGCCCTCTCCTCCTTTTCTGCAAATTTGTTTTTGTGTGCAAAAAATTGCACATTCAGACAACTGTAAAGTATCTGCTACAAAAGGACGAACCTGTTTTCAATCTTTTCAACTCTTCAAAGCACCATCCTTTACTCTGCCTATAATCAGGGGTGTCAGAGCACATTTTCCATATCCTTGAACCACGCAAAATAATGTTTTTTTCAGCGCTATTAGCCTTGAGGGGGGCAGGCCCCATTAATAAAACACATTGTAATTTCTCCATACCCCGATTCTCTGATTTCACCATCGCTCTTTCATATTTCTCTGCCATTTGTTACAGCCTGCCTTGCTGCGAGGCATGATTTTCAGGCTAATATAAACCTGTTATGTACATAAAATCAGCATTTAATGGCTGCCCACCTCTAATCTCTAATGTAGGCTTTGAAAGGGGGTATAATTTCAGGCTTTGAGGATGATAAAGAGTGATGGAGGGCGCTGTATGCAGAAGCAAGCATGCGTTTCCCATATCAATCAAGGCCTATGGATGGCGAGGCTAGTTAGCGGCTCATGATTGTTTTGAGGCCCTTGGCTGGGGTTCCAGTGTATCCCAGAGGCCTGTCCCTTTTGGTTGGCCCAGTGGGGGGCGAGGTGGCGCCTCTGCTGCCCCAAATCCAGCCCACGTTCATGCGTCCGTTCGGATCTATCACTGCAGGGCGGAGTGGTGGGGCAAGGGCCGGGCCTTTGTCCGGCATCGCATTCTTTGGCCCATTGTGAGCGGACCACAACCATTTAGGGATTTTAAAGGCTCGTTTGCACAATTCCTTTTGTCAGCGACCCTCAGCACAGAAAAGCAGGAGAGCAGCAGAGGGTGGGGGGGAGAGGCCAGCGGTTTTTCAATGTAAAAAGGGGGAAAAAAGATTGAAAACTAAATGCGAAAAGGGAAAGAGGGATGAAAGAGGGGATGGAAAAACCAGGTTTGTTGTTTATGTACCTCTTTAATTACATGGCACCCACGGCATAATACATATGGCCCCCTTCCTCTTCATTTAAGTCCTGTGTCTCGCTACGTCTTCATTAAAAAAAAAAAAATCCCTGAATCTTTTCTTTGGCCAGCAGGCGGGCATACTTTGCTCATGGCACCAAAGAACATGTCGTAATGGGAATACAGATACCAGCTTAGACACTTCGCATGTTCTCATAGCGTAAAACAAATGCTAAGCATAACAAGCTATCACGGGCCGCTCCCAGCTGCCCGTAAGAAAACAGCTTCTTATCAAAGAAGAATATTTTCCCTTTTCTCTGCATTCCTGTGAACGGGCAGAGCTGCAAGGGTCCTTGGTTGGAAAGCTTGTTTTGACTGTGATAAATGGTGTGTGTGTGTGTGTGTGTGTGTGTGTGTGTGTGTGTGTGTGTGTGTGTGTGTGTGTGTGTGTGTGTGTGTGTGTGTGTGTGTGTGTGTGTGTGTGTGTGTGTGTGTGTGTGTGTGTGTGTGTGTGTGTGTGTGTGTGTGTGTGTGTGTGTGTGTGTGTGTGTGTGTGTGTGTGTGTGTGTGTGTGTGTGTGTGTGTGTGTGTGCGTGCGCGTGTGTGTGTGCGCGTGTGTGTTCTGTACAACCCAGACCCTGCTGCATCCTTAAATGACAGCACAACATATAGCCAGGATGTTTAGATATCTAATTTAAACGAGAGTCATTAAAGGCACCGATTCCTAATCAGATTTGCTGAAGTAACTATATTTTGCAGTATTGCTGCTGACGTGGATCCAACATTACAATCCAATCTACTTCTTCATCATCTACGTTTGGGACAGAACATTGAGCAGGTGTAGTATCGATACCAGCATTAAGTCTTGTTTGGAGACTTAAAAATGGAAAATTCAGCTTTTCTCTGTTTGTACACTGATCACATCTTTCACACAAGAGACATTTGGTTACTAACATGAGAAACTTTCTTGGATTTTAACACATGAAATCAAATGTATTTGGCAAACTGGGTAATGACGATGTGTTCAGGTGGAAAGTTAATTGTTTTTCTCATTACATAAATCAAGGGCTGGGTATAGACCTTTTTCACAGCAGCAATATTGACATGAAATAGTAGGTGAGCTACCATGCAGAATAGCAGCACCCTGACTCTTTTTGACCTGAATGGAATCTCACTTGCTATCGTTGGTAACACCTGTTTACCTACTATTTCATGTCAATATGACTGCCATGAAAAGGGTATATTTGAACTTTTATGATCAAATGGTAGGTAAACGACCCTTTTAATTATTGCCAATTTTACCAACTTTTTCTTGATTCTCTAATGCTCGATAATTCGCCTGCATTTCAGGCACTTTTCATCCACAAATATGGAACAAAACTTCTAGAAAACCACAGGTTCTTCTAAATCAAGCCTGGAGATTTTTCTGTGCACTGCTGCCCAATCACTGAACTGTAACTTTTATTCTCATATTGTCTTTTAGCTTATTTATATTTTTAACAGTCTTATATTATCACTTTGTCTTGATGATTTTAATGTTTTATTTGCATTTGTATTTGCTATTAAAATACACTTGCCTTGATTATTCTAAATTAATCTGGATTTGACACCCAGCTCTTCTTAAAATTAAAGAAGTTAAAGTCTGCTCAGGTTAAGATAATGTGTGTGTCCTCTTGTTCTTTTATACACTTTCCAATATTCATTGGGAACGCTATTGCAAATAGCAGTTTATTCTTAATTTTTAAAAATTGATTTGTAAGCAGCTAACTGCATGCATGTATAAGCAGAGTACCATGTGAAGGAGGTTTTGTGTTCATGTGTTGTTGTTTAGTGTTGGCCTTACATTGCACATGAATGGCCCGCCACAGGGGGGTAGATGGTTACAGGGCTAATCTGATGCTATAGAGGATACTTAAAGACTCTCTAAGTCCTTTTGACATTGTTATCATCCTGATTGGGTTTAGCACTCAACCATAAACCAATGCATTCCTTCCTATTGTGCTTCGTTCGCCGGAAAAGCTGGAGAGAAACAAAAGAAGCTGAGCATCGCAATCTGGCCCTATTGTTGCTCATACAGTGACCAGCAGAGTCTGTTAGAAAGTTTTATTGACTGGCTTAACACTTGACTGTGAGGAATCCTGGGAATCAATTTACATGTTTTTTAAGAGGCGTTTTTTTCAAATTGGATTTCTGGATTCTGATCCTCGTCAGGGAAATTTGGAGGACAATGAGCGAGGGTCGTGACTTCTGGCTGAAGAGGTCAGCGCAGCAATGAGATGCGAAGTGGTGATGGAGAGAGAGGGGAAAAAAAATGGAGTGTTGCCACAGAAAAGGCAAAAGAGAACGAGTTAAGAGTGAGCCTTTAAGAAAAGCTTAAAAAGGTAGTCTCAACAGAAACTGCTGCGGTACAAATTTGACAGATGATTATTCAAGATGTTTAGAATTACATGTCCAGGCAAATGCAAGTGGTTTTGTTTTTTTTTCCTTAAACCGTAGGAGCATTGGCTTTGTCCTTTGATCTATTCTTTGTTTCTTCTCCCACTTGGACTGTTAACTCATCTTTCCAAGTCTGTAAATACGTTCTGGGCTGCTAACTTGCACAGGCGTGTCCTTTCGGGAGTCAAAGGATGGTATGTGTGTGTAAGACAAGCTCAAAGCCGACTCCTGCGATGCGTTGACTGATCTAGTCTTTGAATCAGCTCGATTCAGACGTGAACAGAACCAGGGGTCAAGTGTGTCAGCATACGAAGCCCCCCCCCCCCCCCCCCCCCCAAACACACACACACACACACACATATTTATATGAGCTGAATTTCGTGCTCCGTGGCACAGCTTGCAAAGCGACTGAGCGGACGACTTCTAGCTCCTGTTGGCACACCACCTGACCCTGCGACCACTTCATATGCATCCTACCTCTCAGCTGTTTCTCTCCTTGTTCTCCCTTTCGCTCTGTTTTTTATTATTGTATGGAACTGCCCCTTCCAGCAGCAACCCACAGGAAGTCATTCACTTCCTAATTATCTGCACATCAAACAAGGGTCGCCACGGAGACGCAGACCATAAATTCAGCCCCCCCCCCTCCCCTCTGCTGTGGTGCGATAGCGCAGCAACAGCTGCCTCTAATTGAGGCTGTAGGTTCAAACTGCTAACATATGACTTCCCTCCCATTCGCTAACACACGCTGTCTGCCTCTGCCAAGGCCGCAACACACAGACCAGGTCACCAGCACCAAGAGGGATGAGGTTTCAGATAAAGAGAGACAGAGAGAGTAGTGAAAGAGGAATACACCCCTTGATGGTGCGGGGAAGCTTGGTGTGGTTTCGGGTTGGGCTCTGAAGTGGTCCAGCGTGGCCCACTCCCACCGCAGAGGCCCTCAGGTCAACAGGAGCTCACCCAGATTGACAAAGAGAAAGAGAGGGATGAAGAGCGAAAGAGTGACAGGCTGTGATAACAAAGGCGACCGCAGTGTGGTTTCATGATGGCTCACCGGGTGAAAACCGATGACTTGTCAGATCCGGCTGGGCCAGATGTTGCATCCCTATGCTCATAAAGCCCTCTTGCACTTGTGTTGCAGTTCAACACGGATTGATGAAATGTGAAGGAGCACTTCTATCCGATTCTATTCATTGAAAGAAAACAAGCGCAATCTCTTCTTATTGCTTTCCGTAAATAACGAATTGGAAACGGCGGTCAGTTACAGACCATGGTTTCTGCTCAAGGACACTTCAGTTAATGCGTGGATATGTTCATGGTCAGACTGATTTTAATGTTCTATATCTCTGGGAGATGATAGGCCATTTCCAACTTATGATCAAGGGAGAGGTGTCAGAACAGGAGTCCTTACTCCAAAGGACTGAAGAGGCTTTAGTACCTGCCACTACTATGTAAATTGGACCCTCAGAAAGTGAATGAGCCTGCCTATTGTCTCTAATGGCCTCTTGTTAGAAAAAGCGTCTACAGGGTGAATTTGACTTTGTATGCACACTCCAGGATATGTTCATGTGCACTTCCTAACTTCCCTTAAGTTTATTGCATTCAGCAGGAAACACAATTAGCCCAATCAAAGTGAAAGGAGGGGGTCACAGAGGGAGGGGGGTCATTTTATGAACATGGGTGGTGAAATGGCTGCATTGTGATGCCAGAGGATATTAGGTGCTGGGCGGCAGCTTTTTGATGTCGAGGAGTCTCTAGCAGGCGTCTGACTCTTGTTAAAGTCAGCCGACGTACAATTAAAGATATATGGCCCGGGACAGCCGTGTGATTCGGATACATTAGCGGATTAGGGAGTTGTTTAAAGGATGGCTAGTAAATACTATTATTTACTGGCCAGTATTCAGCAATAATGTGTGCCCACATGTATGCAGTGAATTGTTTTGTTTTTTTTAAAGCGTGTTAATGAAAGTCTATTAAAAAGGGATCTGAAGGAGATTGGTTGTCCATAAACTTGCGTTGATCATCATTACAGAAATTGAGTAATATGCTCCCTCTCTTTACATACAGTACGTTGCGTTTTCTGAAGGTACATTTCAAGGTCTTGTGTATTTTTAGTTACCATTCAATGTCACATCACTAGTATGGGGCAGGTTGCTCTGCTGTACATTCATAGTTTCTGACAGCAGAAGGGTTAGCAAAGTTGTTGGTGGTGTGTGATTAATGATGTTAATGATTTTGAGTTAAAGTTTGTGGAAAAAAATCTGGAGCTTTTGGTTTTAAACAGTTTGGGCAATTTATTCCCTTAATTTTACACAATGCACGTGCGAAAAAGCTAAAAATCCATTTTGCTCGTCTGTAGCTCATGTCTTTGCTAATGTACAATTAACAATGTATCATTTTCTCTCCATTTTGGGTTTCCATCCAGACTAAGAACCAGAAGTATTTTTAACACACAAGTGCTTTTAGTGTTTAGTTTGCATGCTAGGTGTGAGGATGAGAAAGGCTTCCATTGGATGTATATAAAGGAAAGGGGGCCGGCTATTTAAAAAGTTATTGAATCAGGAAATTCCTCCAACACTCTGGGGAGGGGGGGGTCACTACAAGGCTTAGCTGACCCTCTGTGTCCACCCCTCTCATACCCCTGGGTGGACTCGAAAATGGGCTCACTGGATGTCCCTTAGTCAGCACATGCAGGGGGTGTGGACAAAAGGTCCATTCTGCCAACAATAGGGGGCATTTAGACCGTCACATACCCTGGTGACTCCAAGGGTGGGGATGTTGGGGGTGGTAGGGGAATGGGGAGAGAGAGAGAGGGAGAGAGAAAGCTCGGAACTTCAATGGAAAAGGGTCAGTCCTGTGCAAAAGCTAAGCTTACCTATGGGCCAGGTCAGAGGTCAGGGACTAGACACAGTGGAATCCCTGTGGTAAAGCAGAGGGATGCAGAGGTAACGGGGGTTGGGCTTAGGCACAGAAAAAACAGACAACATGGGTCTCAGGACCAGGTTACACCAGAAAAGTAGTCCATAGACATATTGTAAACATATTGTAAGACCGCTCTGGAAGGAAAAGGTGTTTATAGCTGTTTTGAACGACCATACTCAAAGGCAAGGTGAAAATCATTCAAGTACAGGGCATGTGGTGCCCACTATTAGATTTGCTTGCTGTCCTAATCACTGTGTGAGGAGTTTGTGAATGTTGATTTCCGAAAGTTACCAAATTTGTTGGACATAGTGACATCAACTCTGAAGTTGGAAGTGTCTGGGAAGTGAAAGGTTCCAAAGCTTTTTGACTATTGATTCTGTTGAAGTACATAGGCGCCTTTGGGCTGATTTCATATCAATAATAATGCTGCATCACACAATGAGAAACTTACGTTGGCACAGTGGGAGCAACAAAAGCAGAATCAATGGGCAAGAAGTTCTCAACTTTAGCTGCATTTTACATTAAATATGTAAGCATTTAATGGTGAAAAGCGTTGAGCTTACCTCACAGAATCCTCAAGACTGAGGAGATTTAACTGAAACAGTCTCCTCTAAAAACTCTCAGAAGCATCCTTCCACCCCGCTGAAATTCATTACAAATGATAAATCCTCATGATTCAAACGATAACAATTGACTGTCAATCATTTACTGCTGAAAATCTCCTGTCACTAGGTTGTATAGACTTGGGCGTCACGGTGGCCTAGGGGTTAAGATGCATAGACTGCAACATCTTAGGGACCTTTGTTGCACATCAACCCCATACATCCATGTCTGGCTCTCCACTGTGTACTGCCAGTTAAAGGAAAACAATTCCTAAAAATAACGTGCGAGGTTGACTCACCACACCACATCCAGCTCCTGTCATACATCATCACTCTTGGACTTCCTGTTAATCTGGATTTCCTTATTTGTGTTTTCCCTTCTTACCTGGACCCACCATGCAACCCTGTGTGTTCATAACTAGGGCTATTAATCATAAATTTCACCACAAACCAATGATATAGATTGGTGGACAACTTTTTTTTTTTTAATCTGTTAACTTTCTTCATGTCTTTGTTATTGAAATATGAGTTATTTTAGACCTGGCCAAAGCTGGTGAACAGGCCTTTAGCACAGAGGTCAATGTCTGGTTTGCTTATCAGTTGTCTGGCAAGGTTCGTCATTTTTCCGTCCATTTTTTACATTTTGTTGTGGCATTGTTTGAATGTGGCCAATGCTTTGTCTGTCGACTCGTCGTTTCTCAGAAATCCAAAATATTTCCCCCACCACTGATTTACTCCTGGGTCCATAGTAAATATCCCCATTGTCTAATTCTTGGCTTGAACGTTGAGGGAGGAGGGGGAGTGCCCGGACGGAGTCAGTGACGAAAACGTGCCATGATAATTTAAAAATAAAGCTGTCCTATAAAGATGATGATATCTGTTAAACTGTAGTTACTTCATATATCAGCTGCTATTCACATAAGGAACACAGAAGCGCAAGGGGAAAGTAAAAAAAAAAAAAAAAAGGCACTTTCAGATGCATCTAGTGAAGGACATTCCCCCCCCTCCCATCCACTCACAGTTCCCAGGTGCCCCGTGTGCCCTCCCTTCCCTTTCTCTGGTCCAAATCAAAGGCTGATACTCTAAACGCGATGAATGACATTGATCTTAATCTGTGAGGAGTAAGGGTAATTTGGGTGTGTGTGTGTACGTGCGTGTGTGTGCGTAAGTGGAACAGAGAGAAGGTCAGGGGGTCTGTGGAGAGGGGGAAGATGATCTCTGTGCTCCAGCAGGGCACAAAGCGAGGGCGCGAGCTACAGGAGCGCTCTCCCTTACAATGCGCCCTGAGGATCGTTAAGTGATTGTGTTACAGAGAACAGGTGAACTGCGTCTCTCTGCCTCGTCTTTTATATTTACCTCTCTATTATGATTTACAGGTCCATTCTTCTCCCCTGCCACCCCACCATAACTTGTGCTGTTCTTTTGAAGGCGGCCTGCTCGCCGCTATTGTACCTGGTCAGCTTTGAAGTGCCTAAGTCTTAAATGATGATGAGACAAGGAGAGCGCTTTTCTTTAACAGCCAGGGTAAAGGAGGCTCTTGTTTCTGACAGGTGTCTTTTATAGAAGGGAGTGTGCTGCGCTGGTGTTTTGTTGGGGATCGGGTTCCACCCTTCTCCATCACCTGCTAATTGAATAACATTAGCTTAGCCATCTGTGGAGATTTACTGGAACTGACCTCAATGTACTGTTTAGATTACAGATTAGCCAAGAATATGAAAATGAGTCATGAGTTCATAAAGCCTATTGTTCTGAAAAAACTGATTTCTTTCCGGCTTGGTGATGACAAATTACAGTTTTGATGATTGTATCATCATCCTGCAGTAGACGCTTGATAGAAAACGAGTACAGGCGCATGTTAAAGGGCTGGTTCACCTAAATTATATAGAGTGTAATCTCCTTTAGCTCTATTGGTGTCTACCAAGGCAGCTATTTTTCCTTTATTCCCCCAGGGTTTGCGAGAGGGTGTGGTGATTCCATTTTATCTCACACAATATGATTCCAGCATCTGCTGATTTCTCATCTGATATCAACGCCCCCTTTTAATCAAAGTTTTATAATGAAAACCGACAGAGGCCCAATACGCTCGAGTAGGTTTGCGTTTTTTTGTTTTGATGTGTTGGTTTAAGGTTTCGCTCCTCCGCTGTAATACAAAGGAAGTGAATCTAATTTCATTCGTGGTGAACAATATCTACAAAAATAGCGTCACCATCTGTCGGATTAATCCACGGCTCTCGCTGTCAAACGTTTTAATTGAAGTGGAAATGGACAACTTGTTTTGCTTTATTTCACCATTATGAAGTAACAGTTACAACACACAGAGTAATAGCTGTAGAATGACACCATCAGCGTTTGGATCGGTTCCCTATAAGTCTCACTTTCACTTTGCAAGCCTGCCTGGCACCAGGCACAATCTCTTGGGAAAATGAAGGCTCAGTTTACAGCAGAAGACAAGACAATAGACTAAATGAATGATAAAAATCATCAAGTTCAACAATCAGTTTCAACATGCTTATTTCTCCTCTCTTACTTAGTTCATTTGAAGAGGGACAGTGCGTATTTCCAAAGTGCTTTTGATCATTTCTTCATAGCTCCAGGCTCTGAGGAATATAGAAATCACATTTTGTTCCCTTCCTCAAATAATATTCTCCTTAGGTTAGAATTGTGTTTTCAGTAGAACCACCTCCATAGTCGGGGTTTGGACTTGTGGTTTTGCGTATCAGCAATAACGGGTTCGGGTTAAGGGAAGGTAAGGTGGTGTGTAGCATTAAGGTAAAGGAAATTTTGAAATAATTCAGAAATGAAACTAATTAGGGTGAACGGACCCTTTAATACCAAGTGGGGAGAGCTGACAGTGATTTCCTCTTGGGCTCTTAAGTATGACACTGTGTCCAAAGCTCCACCAGAGGCATTTAAACAGAAACCTGGCGGAGTATTAGACCTCCTCTTTTCCCTCCGCAGCTACTTTACAATTTGCTCACAATGAATTGACCTATTTAAAATAAGGTAGTTCAAGGACGGTGTGTCAGTGAAAGCCCACATCCGCTCATGTACGCTGAACGCGGTACATAAAATCAGGACGATCAGCCAGAGCCATGACAGACTCCGCTCATGTAGAAACTAATCACATCAGCTGTTATCTCTTCATTAACTCCAGTCTAAACATTGCATCCCTGTTTAGTATGTGTGTGTGTGCATGTATAACAGTGGATGATGGCATTTGTTTGTATGTGTGTGTGTGTGTAGCTCAGCTTTGCAACAGTGATTCCTATTACAACCCCGGTGTAGATCTACAGCCAAGATAGCTGCAGCGTGCAGGCCGCTGTGGGCCGTGGCCATCTGGGCTCGGGGTTTGGCCCGGGGCGGGTATGCTCTGGGATGGGGGGTGTTGGGACAGTTGCGTTGTGTGTTGTTGGGGGTAGAGGTTGCAGGACAGTATTGGGATGGGGGTGTGTGATTATGAGTCAGGATAGAATAAATACACCCTTCCTCCCCTTCATCCGTTCGCCTCAAGCTTGTGGTATGATGCGGGGGGTTGGGGGGGGGGGGGACTGAACACACAGCTGTCCTTAGCCATTATCAGTGATGGATGAAGCCACAGCATCAATGGCAATGCCCAGTGCTCACTCATTCAAATGTGTCAGTGTATTGGTGTGTGTCTTATTTAAGGGTGTGTGTGTGTGTGTGTGTATGTGTGTGTGTGTGTGAAATAGATGGAGAGACAGATAGAAGAGCCACGACACAGAGAGAGAGAGAATGTGACTGCATGCCAGCAAAATCCCGATGACGCAAATTAATCACTTTCAGTGTTTTCATGAGCAGAGAGAGGGGAACAAAGGAGGAAATATGTGCTCAATACGTTTCCTGTGGTAAATCTTCCTGTTGTGTTGAGTGGATTTTGAGTGGGCGGTGTCTTATCGCTGCAGCTGCTCCAACTGCCAGGCTGCTCTACCTGGAACGTGGTGTGGCAGCCCAGCACATGTCCTACAGAGGAGGGGTGGAGGGCACCAGTGCAGGCAACGTTTTTGCAGCGTAATAAATTCATTTGAATATTTTTTTTTTAAATCTTTAATGGGGGATTTCCCTGAACTAGACACCGTACTAGCCTGAATATAAGAAAACTTCCCTGTTTTTCAA
The DNA here is from genome assembly GCA_030544235.1 of Lepturacanthus savala. NCBI lineage: Eukaryota > Metazoa > Chordata > Actinopteri > Scombriformes > Trichiuridae > Lepturacanthus > Lepturacanthus savala. The sequence continues at coordinate 12,076,124 of CM060477.1, forward strand.
GACTAATTTTCGGAAAAAGACCTACAACTTGATTTAAATTAGTAATTATTTTATTCACAAGGATTTTATTGTACTTTCCAGTAATGTAAAGCTACCCTCAGCGACAAAAGCACACAGCTGTAAAGGAAAGGGGTGTGCTGTAACACAAGACAAAACAAGAGCATTATTGTGAAACTAAGCGGCAAAATAATCCTTTTTTTTCTTGATTATCTTTTTTTTCGTAATCAACATTGAAATTCAAAAAATCAACGTCTGTACTGTCTGTGACTGGGGCATCACACTTGTATCAATATGCAGGTTGTTTTCCTGCCAAGAAACTTGGGGGAGGGACCCTGACTCATGTCTTTTTCTGTGTCTGAATCTATGTTTTTCACGGACATATCGGAGGACAATGGAAAATGCTGCTGAGGCCTGGGAGATGTACAAGGAGGAGTTTGTGTGTTGTAGAATCCCAGATGGAAGTTGAATGCTCCAGATGATTCAGACATCTGATGGTGACCAATGCACTGTTGGATTGTATCTGAAGTGTGTGTGTATGTGTGTGTGTGGGTAGAGGAGGGGGTTTAAATCAAATCCAATGATGTTCTCCACTCCCAGCGCACCAATTAAAGTAATCAATGCCATGCCTGAGTTACCACAGCATCATGGTCTGTGAGCTGCTCCTCAGGCCTTCATTTTCAACCTCAACCTGTAGCCTGTAAATACTACTACTACCTTACTCTTACAAACCCATGAAGCCATTGTCCCTCCAAATCTAATTCTTCCATAATTAACCTTGTGTGTAATCCTGAGATGGATGCTGACGGATGTCCAAAATGCTAACTTAATCCCCAGCCAAGGTTTTCCCTGATTAGATTAGCGTGCACTGACTCATATTTGCACAAAGGCGTCGTCTGACTCAACAGCTGTCAAACACAGGAGATGGTTATAAGCCACCAATTAAATATGCTAATGTATATGATCCTCTTAAATTATGCGTGCGGACGGCGTGAGGCGGTCGACCTAATTTACCACATTTTCCTCAGTAATTAAAAGCCCGGGGTCATCGGGGTCACCCTCAGGTTGTCAGCGCCCGCCCTTCAGGATCGGTAACATCTGAAGGGAGATGCGGAGGGAGCTGGTTTTAGTCAATCTAATAAGAAGCAGTGATTTGCATCTGCGTTGGGTCTGAGCGCAGAAACAGACGGGCGTTATTAAAATTGAGACCAGTGGTTCTGTCTGGAACTTGCTGATCCATCAGAGACGAGCGACAGCCGGGACAAACAAGCCTGTAATGGAGCGGTCATGGACCAAAGACACACCAGAGAATACGCTCACACAAAAGGCACGGGGGAACAGAAGATGATGTCCTGAAGAATAAAGGCAAAAAAAAAAAAACCTTCAATAAATCAACTATTCCACTTCCTACCTAACGGTTATATTCACGGTGAATCATATACATGAACACTCTCTAAAAGAAGCAGAACCATTAGTAGCAGCAGCTCAGTCTTACAAACATCTATGATCTATTGTTTAAAAACCCCTTTCACAGGTCGAGATATGCCACCTACTGACCTCCCCGTCTCTCCCTCTCCCAGCGGCGGCGCAGATGAGTGCCGGCCCAACTGATAATGACGGGGGGGATATTGAAAGACGAGCAACCCTGCCGTTTTCCCCCCACTTCACTGCGATTCATTAACCCAATTTCCACTGAGCTCTGCCCCACATGTGTCAGCGAGGTGCCTGCTGAGGATTCTGCCGCCCCGGCCTCGGCCCCATCCTCTGCCCCGTCGCACTCCGGCCTCGCCATCAAACTGACAGATAACTGTCGAGGAGAGGGGTCACCCTCGAAGTGTGGATAACCTTTGCGTAACCTTTAGGCTCTCCAGGCTTAAGGCTTAAGATTGCCCGCACCCGATCGATCCGCGACTCTCCAAGCTTCAGGGATTTACATTTTTAGTGATTTGTAATCATCTAGAGTAGACACTTCCTTTAGATTTACAGGGCAAAAAGCCTGGAGATAGTCAGATTTAGATCTTATCTTATGACAGCTATGAGGCATTAGTAAGACGGCTAAATAAGGCGGAGTAAAGCCTAAGCTGATATCACTATAACAAGCTATTCTGAGTGATTTGTTTCTGATAAAAACAGCAGGAACATGCAACTGAAATGAATTCAGCTCAAGCCATTGAATTGTATTTAAATAATAACTTAATGGTGATTATGAAACATTATTTGTCTGCAGGATTTTTCATCGCATTTTCATTGTTTCATTCCCATTTACTAATTGATTGCAAGAAAAAAAGGGGGAAAAAGACTTAATGGCTCATAAGTTGTGTGGTATGACTCTTTTCAATAGTATTCATAGCAGTTGTCCTGCTGTCACAGGTATGTCTTTCACAGCATCTCCAAATGTGATTTCCCCCCCAAACCAGAGCCTTTGTTTACCTAAATTTCAAGAACTTGAGAATAAAAACAGCAGCGTGTTTCTCAGTCGGGGCGTGGGAGCGGATTGCTGAACGTGCAAAACCTGGCCAATCACTTTCACTAATGCTGTTGTACAGCCCTGCTCGGCCCAGGCCTAGTGCAACCCCCCCAGGCCATGCACAGGGGGGATTTTCAGTGTACACAAGCATCACTGCAGCTTCAGCGGTGCCTGAGAGGGTCAGTAGATGAATGAATGAATGCACTGACGAGGCTGTTGTGGTGGATCCTCTCTGTTTTGGTTTGCTTTTGAGAGCCTCCTCAAGTCCTAACCCTGTGACACAGCAAGTCAATGAAAAGGTAAAAGCTACTAACTTTTGACATGTGGGCATCATAACCACAAACAAAAGCAGACCCGTATATATATTCAATGACCTTTTTGTTTTATTTTCTTGAAAGGGCCCTATCATATCATGTGAACCGGTCTAATACTTTATGCTACGCACATCATGACTTAAAAGATTAATATTATCCATACTGTGAAGTATCCAAACGACAATCTGTTTAATGGGTTTACCCCCGATCCGCCTTTCATCCACTTTTTTCCCACCGGTTATTTTACAACCCTCCCAGCAGGCATAAAGGTCAAGGGGTCAGACCCGTCCACGCTCTCAAGTGATCAAACACAGCACTGATTCAGCCCCCGAGTCGACACCAAATGACCATTAAATCAGCCGTTACATCACAAGGGAGCATGGAAATCATCAGGAACTTTCAGACACACGCACAAATACGCATTCTCTGCTTTTTCTCCTTCCCTTTTTCCCCTGATATCCAAGGCGACACACTGGCTGATAAAAGTAGAATGGACCCTTGTAGTTGAGTTTTGAAAAATGCAGTAGCCGAACGCGGCCCCATACGAACACAAACTCATTGATTGGTAGCGTAAACCACCAGGGAGTCTGGCAGGTCTGCTTAGTCCTGAGGTGACACACTACTCCACAATTAGCCCTCAATCAATATACCTCTCATTGAGGTCCACATCACTTCAAGACAGCTTACCACCGTTGCTGAATGTGCTCGCGGAGGATGGTTTCATTTAGTCTTAATTTGGTTTACAGGCGACCAGTGTTTATTAGACCAGAAACACCATTTGTTATCCGTTTCCTCTGGAGGAGCAGTCATGAATCAATCTCAATGCATATGTACAAACACAGAAGCGCCTCAGTGATTAGTCCAAATAAACACACACATGCACACACGATGGGGTAAGCGCACACACAAACACATACGCAGGCTCATAAAGGAGAAAAGCCCTGATACGCACCTGGTAGTAACGTGCGTCTTGGGTGATCTGAATGAGTCGTGTGAAACAACAACAAGAAGCCACAATGGCCGGAAACGGATTCTCGTGGATGAGACACGCTGTCTGATTCCCATTAGGAGCGGACACTTTTAATTTCTGGCAGACAAAGCACGGTAAGTGCATTGCTGCCTTTTGCTTGGTTTAAAAAAAAACAACAACAATGAATTTGGTCTTCGCAAAACCGAAATGACGTGACGCTTATTGACGTATAGAGCGGGGAAATGAGAAAAGACCCCAAACACACGTTCTTAATGCCACATGTGAACCGGCGTACTGACCGCTTGTTATCGAATCAAACAAAACACAAGGTGAGAAAGAAAGAGGGGGCCTGCATACACACAAACTGCCACTTCACACACACACATTTGCGCACTGATGAACATGTAGGGGCTGTGCTCTCTTTCGTTGCGTTGTGTAATTTTCAGAAAAACCATATTGCTTATGGCACTGGTCATTTATTCCAGTGTCTGGCAGAAGAACAAATCTTGCTCTCATTGCATACATATGGTTTCACACTGGAAATATAAGAAAAATCATCTGCAATACTCTACCTTACTGTGAAATTCATGTGCAATAATCTACCCTACTCACTGTAGCATATCTATCTTGTATATATGGTGCATCTATCTTATAATATGTTGTATTTTTTATATGTAGTCTGTTTGCAATCTTATTTTCTTGCATGTTACTTGTACTGCCTCTACTGCTGTTGCTAATGGAATTTTCCCACTCTGGGACAAATAAAGGATTATCTTATCTTATCTTATCTTAAAAAATTAGCACTTGTATAATGCTAATCACATAACAACCAATAAAACCAAACACTTATGAAAAGTCGAATTCAACTAACCGTGACGTCTAGTCTCACAAAAACATGAACAATCCCTTAAAATGTAAAAAAAAAAAAAAAAAAAAAAAAAAAAAAGGATAATGAATGCAAAATAATTACGGAGCTGATGACATGTGGACCAACTAGAAAGACACTTCAGAAAAACTGTTGCTGTTTTCCTGAGTTGCGTGGGGTGTTGCATTCAATGACCACAGGCCAAATGAGCTTTAGCAAAATCAATCAAAAGAAACCAGTGTGAGAGGCACGGCAAGAGAAATCACTCATACGTTATATTAACTCCGTTACAAACACATGCGTGAAAAGGCCAGTAATGGCTTTAACACAGGATCGTTTGTGATGTGCCTCTACATGTGGCCACTTCTTTTCCTGCTGATAGTGTGAATCTCAACATTGACAGCATGTTATGTTATATTCGCCACAATTTGTGCTTTTATCTTGCAACCCGCACATGTGCAACAGGGATTTTGTGTAGCGACGCTGATGGCGGTTCTCTTATAAATTGAGCAGTTGGTGTGACAGTGAGAAACAGCAGGCTGTAACCAACATGTGGCTGGAAGGTCAAAGGTCCCGCGCTGATGACATTGTTCCATCCCCGTTAAAGTAAATGTGATGTGACCTGGGTTTTAATCCAACCGGAGTGAATGTGTGTGACCGAGGCCAGACACGCTGCACCTGGTTGTAGTGACGCCCGTACTTTAAAGCGACACTTTACAACTTTGAACAGTTGTTTTTAATATCCTCTGTGTCTCTGATGACTAGTTTCATGATAATTGGCTGAATATCGCTCCGTGGAATAAAACGCAACAGCTGTGCGGACTCCAGAGGACTATGCAGTGACGATACAGCCGCGGCTAAGTTTCTCTGAATCATCTACGATTTCCCAGAATTAAACAACAAAAACAACGAGATTAATAGTATGTCAGACCAGAGATGGCACACTGGTACAATATGTCCGACTCTATGAGAAAACACAGCTCAGTGAAGAGATATAACACCGCTCACTGATTTTCTTTCTGTCTCTACCACTCTGCTCAATGCTCACCCCATTAAACCAATGTCAGTAGTGGATTGGTCACTGATTGGACAAAACGCAAGCAATGCATTATGGCTTTCTTGGCACATCTGATGTTATTTGTCCTTGCATGTACTTTTATATTTATTCTTTTCCTGTTGCTGTCCAGACCAGGACTCCCTGGCAGAAGAGCTATTGAATCTCAATGGGCGGAAAAAAAAGTATTCCCCTTTAGAGCAGTATAAAGCTTAATCTATGTCCTTTTTTGCTGAGTTCCCCAAAATCACAAGAAAAGTGGTTGTTTGCACTGGGAAAAGAGAAAGGATCTTGATTGTGGTATTAATGCCATTTGAAAAGTACAATAACAAATTTGCAATGCTTCCAGAAACCGTGTTGTGGTTAGAGCTCGCTGTGAGCTGTTCCTCTGCCAGAGAAATTGTCCTTAGGTCAACTGTTGACAGCGTGCGTCTGAAAAATATCCACAGTTGGGGAAAAAATTGTTTTTTTGTTTGTTTTTTTGTAAATATCATTTAAGCGTAAACACATTACAATTGATTATTCACCTCCATTGTTGGCGGATGGAAGAGGAATGGATGGAAATGAAGTGAGAGCGAATGAAATTTTGTGTGCGGTGTGGAAGTGAAAAATGTAATTTAAAAAAAACAAAAAAAAAACTTGTGCTTTTCTTCCAGAAACACTGGATAACCCCCAGAATCTCTTCTTTGGGGGAAAAAAAAAACCCAAAAAACTTTTCCCAATGAGGTCTGTGGATTATTCAGAATAGCTGGTACTTTGAATTTTTTTTTTAAAATGTCGTACACTATTCCATCCACACAAATTAATGCAATAAATACAGTAGCATTTTAGCCTAGCACTTTAACTATCATCATGTTGTATGAGGTTACTTTAATGTTTTATATGGAGCACCTATGTGAAAAATGAATTTCCCCTTCAGGGACAATTAACTCCAACCGAAGCCAACGTAAATAAACAGCACATAAAATTGCGCGGCTATAGATGCATGCATGGACGTTTTCCAAAGATGATAATTGTATCCGTTGTGGTTTGCACAATTTGTATCATGGTGTCGTGTCTGTGCCATTTTCTCTGCAGCACTTTGTAACCGCTGTTTTGATAAGTGCTCTATAAATTGCTCTCTGACAGCTGAGTGCCTCTAAATTTGGGGGATTGTAACGCAGTGATTGAGACGGTTGCTGATATTTTTTTTCTTTACCCGGAGACTAATGGGCCTACTTTTCGTTTCCGACAGCGCTGCAGCTGGCGGCGTGTTCAGACGGGTCCGAGACACGCTCGTGGCTTCAACCGTCAAGACGTCACATTGCCGACAGACGCATTGGCGAGGACGCCTGGCCCCCGAAACGGCGGCTTCAAAGAGACGTGCAGGTTACGTAAGACCCAACTTCTGTGACACCTGCTCAACGACGGCGTCCAGGATCCGACATGGGAAAAGACGAAAGGAAGGAATGTCAGCACTGCATTAACATAACCCAAAGGTAAATTTATTATAATTAGTGCTTCACGGAAGCTTCTTTCTTCCCCCTCCAACCCTCTATCTTAATCATTGCCTTTCTCTCGATTCTTTATCTCTCCTTCTTTTTCTCCCTCACTTTTTTTTTTTTTTTACCCCCCCTAGGTGCTATGTTGTAGAGCCAAGGGCTGTTTCTTCCTCAGAACGCGCTCTTGAAAGGCTATTCATGGATTTTTCAATGAAACCCTATTACGTTTGTGCAGGAGAGTGCGTGTGTGTGTGTGTGTGTGAGAGAGAGAGAGAGAGAGAGAGAGACGGAAAGAGAGATGAAGAAAGAAAAATAAAAGAGAGGGAAAGGTATTCCGGGGGCCGTGCTACAGTACCATCTGTATGCAAATCTCCTCAGACTTTGGTAAACTTTGATCAAACACTCAGGCCTCCTTTTCTCTAACCCTCCCTCCCTCTTTCCCTCCCTCGCTCTCGCCTTCTCCTGCCTCCCTCTCCACTATGTGCCGCGCGATGACTGTAGCTCCACAGCTCTTTGTCAGGGCAGCGTATTCCTCAGCTAGGGCAACCGGTTCTCTGGAGGAACTGCCCCCCCCCCACATACATACCCTCCTCTACCTACTACAACCCTCGCACTTTGCACGCACGCACACACACACACAAACACACTATTACTTAGCACCTGCGACCCCACAACAGATGGTGACCCCCCCCCACCACACACACACACACACACACATACAAACACACACACTCCCCTCATAGATAGCAGGGCTCTTGGCAAACAGAGCTCAGTGTGGCGCATGGGTGACGGGCATGCCTTTGTGCAGAGGTTGGGCACATTGCTCACACACACGCGCACACTTGTGTATCCCCACACACAGCAGCCATTGTTTCCACCATATGGGAAGGTTAACATGTTGAATACAGATCCGGTGTCCAACAGGACAATAGATATGTTTTGCGGCGAGTGTTGTCAATTAATGGCACCGATAATGAAGATCTCAGGACGGATGACAGACACAAACACGCGAGGAGGAAAGAAAAAAAAAAACACACAAACACGCCACATTATCTCCTGTGTAGCTTTAATGTAGATCTGTCAGTGGGGTGTAAGCCCATTAGAGTCGGGTTGGATGTGCGTGCGTGTGTGTGTGTGTGTGTGTCTGCGTAGCTCCAGCCAGGCAGTCAGCGGGCAGAAGGATAATGGGTATTAATCAGGGAAAAGCCGCGGCCATATGTCTGTTTAACGAAGGAGATGGCTACTCCCTAAATGTCAGCTCCCCTAAAACAATTAGCCTCATCTTAGAGAATAGATAGCTTAACTGTAGCTGAAATGTGGGAGCTTATGAGTGTGTGTCGGAGGGGGCAGAGTGTGCGTGTGTACGAGTTTGTTTAACACAGCAGTAGAGCTGTAACGACAAACTAACGAGTTTTTTGATCATCAATTTATCTATCCATTAATGAAACGATTAATCAATTAGTTGTTTGGTTCATAAAATGATATAAAATTTGGATTACTGTTCCCCAAAGCTCGATTAATCGACTAATTGTTGCTGCTCTACGCAGAGGCTGCTCTCAGCATCTTCTGCCTGTGTTGGGTGCACACACTTTGATTTTATTCCCCACCCACTATTTTTTCCATGGGGGAGGTTGTTGTCTACGAGTTTGTTTTGGTCCTATAACCAAGTAGGATAAGCCATTAGGCAGATGGTATGGGGAAGTCCCGCGAGAGGCCAACACGCATACACGCACACACTGTACAGACACCAGACCCACCAGACCCCTGTTATGTAATCCACCAGCTCCGCTCCCCCCACCGAGAGGCTCAGTCTCGGTCTGTCTCAACTCCAAAACAAAGTCATCATTCTCCATAAAGCCCTGTCTCTTACATAGCGAGCATACTCCTGCGTCATATGGACGCCGCTCCTACAGACGGATGAGGTCTTAAACAGTTCAAGGTGAAGGGTACGGCACCGAACGCGCGGGGATTTATGATGTCAGGAGCGTGATTTACCCCACGGCTCTGTAATCGTTTTCACAGAAGCAGAAGGAGGAGGCGGAAAAAAAATCTCCCTCATACCGCGCTTGTGCGCTCGTCACTTTCTTAGGTAAAAAAAAAAAAGGATTAATCAAAGTCATCAACAATGTGTGTTTTTATGTCCCGTTAATTCCCTTCCCTGCAAGTCTCTTTCTCTCTCCCTCTGTGAACACACTGTCGCGCTGAATGGCTACTCAGACCGTGGCAACAGATTTCTCTTTCAGCCATCTCCAGAGAGCGGGCGGCCAGGCTCCTGAGTGGCACATATTTGGGTTGAGGCCTGACGCTGGAGCCACAGAGGGAAGGAGGAGAGAGGGGAGGAGAGAGGAGGAGGAGGAGGAGGCCGGAGCCATGTGGCCGATGTTGGTAAACAGTATCCAGCCTTGTCCTGGCATAGCGGCGGACAGCGCACAACGCTCTGAGATATCAGGCGCCCGGGCCACACACAGACCGGGACAAAAGGTAGACACACATACAGACATTTGTATTCATACGCGCACACACATGCGGGCAGAAATACACAGACTAACAGACAAATAAAAGACTCACTCTCTCTGTCTGCCACTCAGCAGCTGCTCCAGTTTCCATGGTAACAGCCTGAACAATGCAGGAAGAGCCGTGTTGGTGAAAGAGGGAAGTAGAGAGAGGAGAGTGTGTGTGTGTGTGTGTGTGTATGCTTGGTGCACTTGAAGTGTGTGTGTGTGTGTGTGTGGGTGTGTGGGTGGGTGTGAGAGGCTACAGAGGGGGAGGTAGCCGCAGGGTGCTGAGACAGAGAGGATTCAGAAGACACTCTTTATTTCTTTGAGAGGATGAGTCTTTGAGAGCAGCGAAAACAAATAGGGAAACGTCGCGGCAAACACACAAAATAAACAGATATGAAGGGGGGGGGGCGTTAAATGACCCACGATAAGCAGAGACTTTTTTTTTTAATGATGTCTATTTATTTTTCAAAATGAGGTATTTCAAAGTGCTATGAGTTGCAGCACTAAATGTACATTTTAAAAATGAAAAAAACAAACATCTTATATCCGTTTACCCAGTTCTATGCACCCGATAGTTACAAATATAAACAAAAGGAGGAGGAAAGGGAAAAAAAAAAGAGGCCAGGTACGTGAGGATAGAACACATTTTTTTTCGCTGTACAAAAGAATTGAGATAGAAGAAAAAAAACAAGGATAAAGTGATATCTACCGAGAACTCATTTTCATACGAAAATATAAGTATCAAATTTAGTATGTATCAGGTTCACACTAAAAGCATAAAGGTGTGTAGAATTAGTAATATGATACAATACAAAGAAAAAGAGAAAGGAAAAAAAAAAACAATATATTGTTATATTACAAAGTTTCATGACTCTCAAAAATCGAGGCCTTACAGTACTTTTAAAGGTATATAAACTTCCAGTCTAGTTATTGGCAGCTTCCTGACATGTATAAAAAAAAACCAAGGACAAAAATGTATTACAAAACAAGGCAGATCTGAGTGTATTTTTTTGTCTGTACACTATTGTTATATACAAAAGTGTCGGCTAGCAAGGTGCACATTGATAGATCCACTGACTTAGTTTGAGCACCAGTGTGATAGAGGAGTGAGAGGAAAAAAGAACCTGTAGTGGCTTTGTCTACGTGACCCATAACGTCAAAGTCGTCATATAAAGTCTCTTCAGTTTTGCAGTGGTGAAGGCAAAGTTAAGTGTGCACCGCTCCTTATACGTGAACTTTGAAACTCTCCAAGCAAAGTGCCCTTTTTTTTTTAACACCCCTTCCCTGTGGGGGAATCGATCCGATTCCAGGCTGGTGTCACAGTGAGTACAAAAAAAAAAAAAAAAAAAGACAAACACACACGATACAAATAGAAATGATATAAAAGCCCGAGGAAAAGGGGAACAAAAAGGTGTGTTCCCCTTCTTCTTCCTCGCTCGTTTTTCTCTTCTTTTCTCGTCTCTTTCCTCGATGTGACTGGATTGAAAAAGTAAACCCTAAACATTCTTAACGTCAACAAATGTGCAAAAAAAGTGGCGGCAGTGAAAGTCCGAGCGTCCCTCCAGCAACAACACCCCCTACCCCCCCCCCAACGGCTTCTCCTCACAGTTGCTTTTTCTTTTTTGCGAACGTCCTCTGAGATGTTTGTGTGCGCCCGTGTACGACAGATGTGCAGGCCTACGTGTCTGTGCTTAAGTGTATAGGCCTAAGCGCGTGTGTGTGTGGAATCTAAAAACCATGTTTCAAACGGACTTGGTTAAGGTTGGGGGGCGAGGGAGGTGGGAGGGGGGGAGAGGGGGGTCGTCCAGGGTATTCTGTGAGTGTTTTTTTATTTTTTGTGTGTCGTTTAGCGGTCATCCGGTCAGCGAGTCCTCGCCTGCTCCAGCCGCCGCATCAGCTGCTGGCGGCGCGCCTGCAGCCTGTCCTTCTCCTGGTGCAGCCGCGTCTCCTCCGTCTCCAGCGAGCTCACGTACTCAGTGGCCTTCTTCAGGATCAGCACCTTGGCCGCCTTCTCGTTGTGCGCCAGCTCCGGCACGTGGTCGCGCAGCGTCAGGAAGCTGGACCGCAGGTCGTTACGGCGCTGACGCTCCAGGATGTTGTGGTTGCGCCGCCGCTCACTGTCCTCCGAGTCAGAGCTGCCGCGCGGGCTGCTGTCTCCGCCGCTGGCGCTGCGCCGGCTGCGCGGGCCCGAGGCGGCCGTGATGCAGGTTGCCGAGGAGGAGGAGGAAATGGAGGAGGAGGATGTGGTCCTGGCGGCGGGCCGCAGGGCGTCGGACGTCTTTTGCCGCTTGGGCGGCGGGGTGGGGTCGTCATCTGAGGCATACGGCGACGGCGCTGCGTAGTTGTGCTGCTGCTGGTGGACCGAGCTCCTCTTCAGGATCAGCTCCTGCGGGGCCCGGGTGATGAACCGGCTCACCACGCCCGGCCCGGAGGCCACGCCCCTCTGCTCCTGGCTCTTGGGGTGCACGGAGATGGTGACGGTGCCCGTCGCCATGGGCGACGCCTTGCTCGTGGAGCGCCTTTTCTCCACCGTGACCACGTCTATCTCCTCCTCCTCCTCGTCATCTTCGTCGTCCTCCTCGTCCTCTTCCTCCTCCTCTTCCTCCTCCTCTTCACCTTCTTCGTCGTCATCGTCTTCTTCTTCTGGGAAAGGAAAACAGAACGTGAGTGATATAATGGCTCTGACAGAACAAGTCTTACCACTATATCATCAGTGTTACCGGCAGGTGACAGGTATGTACACGTGTTGCTGCGAGTGTTGCTCAACACTGTGCACACGAGCAAGAACCTCTTAACGCTTAGTGTCAGTCTCCCCTTCACTAAGCTACACTGCAGGCAATGACACGTCGGCCCCGCCGCCGAGCTGACAGGATGGATTTCTGCTTTTCATTCCCTATCCCTCCTCTAAAACTTCTCCTAATCTTCAGCGGTGAGATGAGTCGGTTTTCGTCTGATCTCCAGTCTATCAGCACAGCTCCAATCGTGCTGATGTTCAAAGAACTTCACCTTAACTTTCACCTATTTAAAGAAAAAAAATCTCCCTTCTCGGGGGAAGACACTGGGTTGAAGAGGTCTACAAGTTGTATGGATCTGATCTCTTGAAAACTATAAAGCAGAGAATCTTAAAGAGGCAGGACTGCAGGAACAGAAAACTCATCTCTGCAAACAGATAAAAACTGTCAGAATAAGTGTGAAGAAGATCGATTGGAGGTGATCGGAACAACAGAACTATGACTGAAATGAATATATACATATATATCATCTAGAAATGTAATAATCCCTTGCTTCATTCGTGTGAATTAGACATCCTAATATTTCTCGCCTGTCCTTCCCCTCATGTCCATTTTGGATGAGCCCTAGTTTACTGCTGGAGAGAAAAAGAACATCAAAAAGTATCTGCAATATGCAGCATAATGCTATTATTACACTGAGCTAGCTAATGTATATAATTTAGAATCATTAGAGACTACCACAGCATGATCATAAGTCATGAAGATTCTATTGATTATTGAAAGTAGTCAATGATGAATAGCTTTTAAATGATCATCACACACCACCTATATATAACTAGTGTTCAAGCATTAGGTCACAGTGGGAAAATGATCTAGATCATGGGTCTCCAACCCTGGTCTTAGAGAGCTGCTGTGGGTGCAGGTTTTTGTTCCAACCAAGCAGTAACACAGCGGATTCTATGAATGAAAGTTTTTAGCAAGGGCTCTAATGGTTGATTAGTAGAATCAGGTGTGTTACTGCTCGGTTGAAACAAAAACCTGCACCCACAGAGCCTCTCTAGGCCCAGGGTTGGAGACCCATGATGTCTGTGCTGTTCTTAAGTTGAGTTATTCAGTTAAATGTGATTTAGATCCTATATCTGAATCCACAAAAGACGAAAGAAACTGCATTGAAACGTTTTTGGTTCATGTCGGCGTGTGGAGCGAGAAGCGGTTGCTGCTCAGCAGAGAAACGGATTTCTTTGGACGATCTTACGAATCTAAATATGTAAATAGCCCTGCGGTGTGTTTACAGTAATGGTTGATGGAATCAGTTCTCCAATGACGCAACAGAAAGTAAACAAGGACAGTGGGGGGAACCAATTTGAGGAAATATATCTTGTCTCAATGGAGCGAGACCTTGAATGTCCTTGGACTTCGATTAGGTCGTTCTGTGACGTGCCACATTTCATCAAGATGCACTTTTTTTACATATTCTCCCCACATCCAGGTTGAAAATAGGTTGGGAAGCCGAAGCAGAACATCGATGTGTTGAAATGACATGAATATTTATGTGCAACTGTCATCAGCCAGTAATAGAAGTCGTCTGCCCTGGGGTATTTACAGGATGTGATGCACCTGACCCTGCGCTGGGTGTCCAGGCTAAAGCCCCTCCTCTGCTGCTTGTTTTTTTGTCTTAAGTGTGTATGGTTGTGGTATTTGTATATGTATATACAGGATCCAGTATAATAAACAAATAATCATAATCTCTCAGGCAGCTGAGCTCTCCATCAAACTTCTGAAGTGGCGCCTTTGAAGATGAGAGGAAGTGGCCAATCATGAGGCAGAAGAGTGTTAAGACCCAGTTAAAATGCCTTTGTGATAATGGCTCTCATTATCAGCTCAGGAGCATCTGAAGAGTGTGGCATTTTACAGCTTTACAGTAACCCACTTAACACGCTGCTGCGCCGGGGACGCTGTCTCAACATGCATTCGCGCGCGCGCGCGCGCGCCGAGCGCGCACAGTCTGGCACTGCCATCAAAACAAAAGCCGGGCACAGCTGGGTGGATGAGGGGGCGTGGCCGGCTTTGCCACATGTGAGGCTGGGATTTAGCTGTTTGCTGTTTTGCTCGGAATGGAACAGCTCATTTACTGGAGCTGGAAGGGAGTATAAATAGAAAAGAAGGAGAACAAAAAGAAAATCCCTGCGCGAGGAGATACAATATCAGCCTAAATTTGGAGAAATGAGGCACTGTTAAAAATAAATAAATATAGTACGGCTGATTTGAATGTCACTTGTTCCAACGTGTTAAAAACAAAACGCATTGTGTTTTTGTCCCTTTTTTTCCGCCCCTCTCACAAATCCGCGTCTCATTGAAAGCGAGAACGCGTGCGTACACAAAAGAAGGACGCCGCGAGCGGCGGAAGAGCACCGGCGCGGTACTGTGCGCAGGGTGGTGAGGCGGCGGGCGATCGGATCACCACATTTTAACCTCGGAGCTGGAGCGGCGCCAGGGAGACAGCTGTCGCGATGGAGCGCTTGTTCAAAGCTGTCACCCCCCCTCCCCTACCCCGTCCACACACACACTCACACACAACAGAAGCAGCCGGGGCCCTCCTCCGTCCCTCTTTCTTTTTGCAGTGGAGGAGGTGTTTGGCAGCCGGAGCAGGAGCCTCTGTGCCAAGCTGGAGGCCTTTGTACTACTGTTTCACAGCGAAAACACGCTGATAATGACCCGTGAGTGTTTGTTTAGGGAACTCTAAGGCAATAATAGGTGGGAGATGTGAGAAATCTTCCAGCGATTATATAAACACACAAGTCATTTTCCCCCCCGATCCGCCGCTTCCAACAGTACTGCTAAAAACAACAACAAAAAGGAACGGGAGCGTGTTCATTTGTATTCATGAGCGTGCGCCAGTAAACACTACAACTCCTGTTCTGTTTTCTCAGGGAGCGTTTAGTCAGCAGCTGATGTCGAGGTTTTTTTTTTCCGCGCAGAGCGTCTAAAAATAAGTGGCAATTTCCCCCCCACTGTGCGCAAATTGTCCCTTAATCCACGCGTAATGAAAGCTTCCACCGCGCCGCGGAGCAGACACTTTATCAGCTCATCCCATTATCGGACACCTTTTCATCTCTCCCTCCTCCTACAACCTGGTCCGGATGCAGTCAGTGTGCGGCAGTGGTGTGTGTGTGTTTTCTTTTTTCCCTTTTTTTTTGCTCAGATGCCAACTGAGTTCAAGGCGCACATACAATTCCCTATTTTACTGCCATCTGCCGGATGAAGCGCCTGCTGATTACATAAAAAACCCGTTCACTTGTGTCACTACTCTACTGTGTGCGCGTGTGCGTGGAATGTAACGAGGTAATCCGATTCTAGGCCAGTCATATGAACAAGCTCCACTCACTCCAATTAGGAGGGTTACTGGGTTTACGGTAATAATTACCGTAATAATCATGTTAATGTTGCGTTTAAGTGTTGCGGGTTTTTCTGGCATCAGCGTTTTTTTCCCCTTTTCTCCCCAAAACAACCAGAACGGAAACAAAGACATGTGTTGACATTCGCTCTTACCGGAGTCACTGGGTGCGTTTCCGTGGGACGTGTTCGCGGCTACCGACGAGTCTCTGCTGCCGCCGCCGTTCTTCTTGTTGACAGGGAAGGGGAAGACTACCGCGGGGTCCACGCACTCTGACACCGCGCTGCGACTCGCCGCCTCCGGCGCTTTCGCGCACGCGCTCCTGCCGGCCCCCGCGGCGGTGGAAATAGCCTTGCCGAGTTTCTCCGTGACCACCCGCTCCAGCTTTTCCCTGGCGGAGAAGCCGCTCCACATACAGTCCTGGATAATGATGCTGTTGGGGTGAGTAGTATCCATAGCGGAGCCAAACAGGTCCCCATCGTCAGACGCCCCCCAGATATCGTCCTCGGGCAGGAGCAGCAGCTCGGACGCCCAGTCCAGCGGGTCCCCCAAGCCGAAGCCCAGAGGGTCCGCTTCCGGGGCCGCGGTCGCCGGCTCCCCCGGTAGCGCGGCGCGGCTCGGGGAGAGGGGCGGAGTGGGCAACAACTCGAATTTCTTCCAGATGTCCTCCCCCGGTGGCGCAGAGTCGGGACCACAGAAGTAGAAGTCGTCCTCGTCCGGGTAGAAACAGGGCTGCAAGGAGTCAAACTCCAAATCGGAGTTTTTACTTATGATCGCCGGCATTCTATCCCACGACCGAAAGAACTGCGAGGGGAACAAAAGATACTTTTAGTCTCCAGAAAAAGAAAAAAGAAAGAAAGAGAACGTCTCTCTCTTCTCTCTCGCTCTCTCCAGGTTTCCCCCCCAACACCCGCCCATCCCCTCTCTCCTCTAATCACACCTGAAAACTACGCCGCGGAGAAAAAGCGTGAGTCAAAGCCCACACACAGACACGCAGTCTGCTCCACTAAATATCGCCACCCGCTCCTCTTGTTGGGGTTTGTAAAAAAAACGCACAAATCTCACAGGAGAACGTGCGTAAAATGTGGCCGTGACGCGCAAAACTGCGCAAAAAAAGCGACGCGTCGGCTCAAGCAAACAGCAGAAATTGTGATTAGGGTACAACAACAACAAAAAATAATAAGTACAATGACAACAATCAAATCAAATAGAGGCCGTGTCTCTGTGTGTATGAGATTAAATAGAAAAAAACACTCACACACATATATCAACAAAGATCTTAGAAATGGGGAGATGCTCACCTTGTCCTGATTTGGGATGATAATGTGCGAACCAGTTTGTCTCGTGCCTCGCAGTCAGCAGAACAGACACCAGGGTCTGGAGCAGTCATCTACTTTGGGAGCACAGACAGTCCTCTAACACACATTGTGGCTGGTCGCAGAGTGTTATACACTGTGTTCTGCTGGAGGAAAAAGGCAGACTCCTCCCTCGCAGGCTGGGGGTGGTACAGACGGGCACTGGGATCTGGGATTGATGCGGCGCGGGAGACAGGCTGGCTGGGAGATCTTTTTCAAGGTGAACCGAGAAATAGCCCAAACACGGCGGCGGCGGGAGAAGGGGGGGGGGGGGGGCGGTGGAGAAAATAAGGGAGATGAAAGAAAGAAACAAATGCGTGAACGAATGAATAAAGAGGGAAAGTAAGAGAGACAGATTATGTTGCGTCGACAGCCGCAGGTAAACTGTCCCCCCCCTCCTCTCTCTCTCTCTCTCTCCCTCCCTGCATCTCTCCACAGGGACGTCAGATCCAGGAATCACTAACCCCACAGCCTCTTAGGGGTTCGATGTCTTGCTCAGTTTGCTCAAGGGCACTGCGGCAGACTGGAAGCTACTCCTGACCGGGTAGGGGGGAGGGGGGCTGAAACGTCTTAATAAAGGACTGATTTTATAAGCATCATCTAAACACAAAAAACATATGATCCACCTAACATGTCTTTTTGTTCTTTTAAGAATATTTCTGTTTAACATTTATTATTATTATTATTATAAGTTAGTCAATATTCTGTTAGGAATGTCATGTCCATATTATAATTTTACTAATTCCACATTCATTCCTGTTGAAAGTGCCGTTTCCCTACAGATCCGCCACTTCCGCCCTTCAGGAGCCGCACTCCTGTCGGGCTAAAAATACCGTTTTGTCTTTTGTCTGTGAGCGCGACCGGCAGCAGCAGCAGCAGCAGCATCGCTGGATGCAAGTGAAGAGAAAAAAAAAAGTAATATACAAGGCTCAGTGCGCCCTCACACGGACGCGCGGGGAAGCGCATGGAGCAGCATCAGCTGAACTGAGCCAGACAAAGACAGGACACCCCCCCCACCCTCCAAAAAAAAAAAAGAGCAATATGGAGTCTCCAGGAGCGTGTTACGTAACCGCAAGCGGTAGCCCGGAGTCATTTCATTCCCTTTTGCTTCTGCTATGACAGTTTAGGCGGAGATCTGTAATTATCATTGCCTGCTACTGACTTATGCTGGTAACATTTACAAAAGTTCAGTCAGACCAGGCAGAATAACCTAGCTTTATATATATATATATATATATATATATATATATATATATATATATATATTTTTTTATAATATATAATAGAAAAGCAGCACTTCATATATATTTTGGAACATTTTCTAATAATAATAATAAATGCATATGTTTTCAATCTATCTAAATCTATAATATATTTTATTTAAAAAATGTGTAAAATAATTAATACAGAACTAATATCACACAAAATAGATATCTTAATGAGACACTTTTTAGTTACGGTGTGGAAATATTGGGATTTTTTTTTGTTTTGTTTTGTTTTTTTTCTGTTCAGGGTTGAGTTCGAACGGCCGCAGCCAGTGAAAAGTGAGAATCTGCAGCTGTCTTGTCCTCAGAGTAGGAATAGCAGGGAGTTTCCACGTCCTGCCTCCTCAGCTCCCAGGAACCGGGGGGGAAGATGGTTTGGGAGTCAAAAAAAAAAAACTCCCCACAGGCTCCCGTCCACTCGTTTACTTTCTCAAAACTGCCGCTGCTGCTGCTCGGCTCTGACCCTCCGGTGGCGGCGGCAGTGGCCGCCGCTTCCTTTGTGAAAACAGTGCCGAGAGTGGGAGTGAGAACAGAACGGAGCGTGTTCTTTTTGTTGTTGTTGTTTTTAGTCCATGTCAGGGTCTGGACCGGAAGCTGCACACTGAGCAGCAGTAAACACTTTAACAGATTAATGAGGGAGAATAGTAACTTCCTGAAAGAGAGTGCATTCATCGAACATAGGAATACATATTTTTCTTTCTTTTTTAGTTTTTTTTTTACTTTTTATTTTGTTTTCAGTACAAACAACTTGTTCATTTCATCTGTTACATCATAACATTTACACTTGACTCGTTAAAAAAACAATATTAGATAAATAATAGGAAAAAAGAGACAAAATGGAATGTAATAAAATAAATATGGAAAGGAAAAGGGGGGAGGGACAGCAAGTATAGAATTTTCACTGTAGTTTCATTATGAGTCCAGCCTCAGAGAATAAGTTCTGTTCCTTCATAGAAATGTCTGAATCCTTTGAATCCGTTCGTTATACTGATGCATTTTAAAGCTGCAGTTAACTAAGTTCACCTTTGGGTTGCGGCCCAAGTAGTTGCTGCAGTTTGTGGATCCTGAGGGATATGAGTGCGAAACACCCCCTTAAGGGCTCGGTAGAGAATACATCAATTACCATAAATGTATATTCATATCGGTGTCATCACTCCTCCCAGCCACACATGCAAGGAAAGAAAAAAAAAACACACACTCAGACTTCCTAATTCATGAGATTCATTACTCAGTGTGTTAGTGAAGTTGTTGTTCTCTCCCTCGTATTCAACAGCATTAAGGCCCACGTACAAATAGATGCAAAGAGAAAGATGGTGGAACAAAGCTGGCGTCTTTGCCTGTTGTTTTTATGGCGATCATGGCATGCCCCCGCTCGCCCTCCCCTCCCCTCCCTTCCCTTACCACTGGACCGGGACATGGATGGTTAAGCAATTAGGCCAGTTTTGATAAAAGATTCATAAGTCACCCCGGTGGATGTTTGCAAAGATGAGCGTGTTTTTTTTCCCCTGCTGCGGTGACACTGCCGCAGATCAGGTCAACGCATCATAGTTGAATCGTGTGCGTGTGGGTTTGTATTTTTATTTTTTTTTTAAAATTGATGTAGTACTTTTGTTTTCAGTGTAAACACCCAGTGACCTGAATAAATACAGAAGTATATACAGGGCATCACTTCACAGCACCCTCACCCGTGATTTGGTAAATATTCAGCCCCAGTACATCTGGCTCGATATCGACTCTCTCATCCCTCTTTGCTGCGCATGGATGCAGAGTCTCATATTACTACATGCTGCAGGACACTAAAATAACAAATATGTATAAAGACATGCTCTCAGTCAGCAGAGCGCTTTATGCTGACAAGTTGTGTTTCTCACAAAACAGTGTATTTACTTGTATGAGAATGATTTGCCACGTTAGATCTGTTGAGTTTCTTTTTTTTCAACAGGACACAAGGACCTTTATTGTCATCACATTGCAACAGTCGGGTTTATACTTTTTCAGCCTGTTGCAGCATACAACGACATGAAATTGAATTTCCTGTGACTTTGGTGAGAAAGAAGTGTAATATGTTTTTCGACTTGAGAAATTCAGAAAAATCCCCATCCACTCAAACTCCCCCCCTTGTCAGTCGGATGTTTGAGCTTTACTGTGCAGGAGAAGTCTTTGCGGAGTTTGACACTAGAAGGCTGTTTTCACATTCATCCGCCAAAAGTGGAAACTTTCCCCGAGCTCATTAAAAATCAAACACTAACGGACAGGCTTACGAGCAGGATTTGTGACATCACAACTACTTTGGAGCCAATGCTGATCCGATATTTCTCTTACATATGTGTGATGTGGAAACTTGAAGCCTGAGTGAACTTCACAGTAAAGTAGGAGGCATGTTCTCTGTAGTACTGAACGTTTGAAATATACATACATATACATATATCTGCTTATTCATAGACGGCCTTTATTATGCATAATCAGAAACCTTCTTGACACTCGGTTTGTTGTCTCTTCAGGTTTCTTCCTCATCCTGATGTTTGGGATCTGCATTATCTAGATCAGTGGTTCCCAAAGTGGGGTCCAGGGACCCCCGGGGGGTCCTTGAAGTGTCAAGGGGGTCCCCAGAAAACAGGGGAATAATTCACTATAATTCCACAATGACAGTTTAGGACTATTTTTGTATACGACTGATATTTAAAATAAATGTATTTAATTTAATAATGTTTATTTCCTATTATTTGTGTATTATTTTGCCTTTGCACATGAATTTATTAGATTTCAAATTTTACTTTCCATTTTATATATTGAAATAATGTGGACCAATACATACATTTAAATAATACATGGATAAATAAAATAGAAAATCAAATACATTTGAAAGAGATACACAAATGCATTTATTTTATGAATTGATTAAATGGAAAATTAAATAAATATGGGCATTTACTAGTATATTAATTTATGTGCAGTCATTCATTTATTTATTCTTGATTATGGCAGTTTCAGTCCTCCATAATTTGGCCTTGGATTTCCTACACATTCTGTTATGAAACATCAAAGCAAATATCTTATCAGATAGGGTCTGTGGTATAGTTTTCAACTTTAAGGGTTCTTGATGTGAGAACCACTGATTTCGATCTATTGAAAGAAAACCGCTCCAGTGTAAGTAGTCAAACAGTTTCTTATTTATTTTATTTAACCTTTATTTAACCAGGTATTTAAGCCCATCGAGATCAAGGATCTCTTTCACGAGGGTGACCCGGCCGGGGAAGTAGCAGCGTTTTACAACGCAAAGGAGCTGGAAAAGCCTTGGGTCCACATGTAAAAGCAGCGCGGGACGACAGGAGCAGCTCAGAGCACAACGCAGCGCTCAGTCTGTGTAAAGCATTAAGTCTCCTCTTCTTTAATCACGTCAAGTCAAATTCCACAGTGGCATCTTCGCCTCAAACAAACCAACTCCAACAAGAGGCCATGTTTATCCACGATCCAGATCATTACATTTCAGCTCCAGCGAAACCTTCCACCCCCCCACCCCCCATTCAACACGCCCACCACCCACCTTCCCTTTACCAAGTGTCCACTTTATCCTTAAAGCTGCTTAAAAGCAACCAAATCATACATTCAACCTGCTAACTTGGGCCCACTCTTAC
This sequence comes from Lepturacanthus savala, assembly GCA_030544235.1. Classification (NCBI taxonomy): domain Eukaryota; kingdom Metazoa; phylum Chordata; class Actinopteri; order Scombriformes; family Trichiuridae; genus Lepturacanthus; species Lepturacanthus savala. The sequence goes on from CM060477.1 coordinate 12,098,154, forward strand.
GCTTCAGGTCAACTTTTCTTTTTCCTTTGAGGTCTCGGTGTTAGATCCCATGCCGTTTACGATTTCAACACTATACTTGAGCTTGTGCTGCCACAAATTTGAAATATCATTTTCCTAATCCCAGGCAGGATGCGTGGATATTGTACTGCGGTTGTTTTCTCTAGATTTAGTGTCTTGCTCAAATCGCTCCGGGCCACTTTTCTGTGCTTACTACATAGAGACTCGAATGATGAATCAGTTGAAAAGAAGTTACTTATTATTTTTAATGTTTCGCCCCGAGATGACTTCATCGAGATTTTGCAAGAGACTCTCGGGCCTGTAGGGAAAAGCAGGAGCGAGTCGCAACAAAGCCCTCAGGAATTTGTGCGAGATCTTTTAATGGCAATTCTTCAAAACCTTACAACGCCAGCAAAACATTTTCCAACAATTATTAGGCTATTTTGAATATAAACCGAAGTGACAAACATGCATGGAGCTGAGAAAAAGTTTGTATTCCCATGTCTATTTTTGGGGAACATTTTCCCATCAAGTCTATTTTGGGTAGAATAAACTTTTCAAAGGAAGTATTTTGGCCTTTCGGAGCTCGCAAGAGTTGATTGATATTGGATTTTAGAGCACCAGAAGTGTCCCTGTGTGAAGGAAGTGAAATCTTGTCTTGTTAGATCTTGCCCTCAAACTGTGCCTGAGTATGCCCGCAGATCCACCTGTACAATTAAAGCGGCACATGAGATGATCCGTGGCGCATATAAACATCACTTTTTCCTCTTGAGTAATGCTTCTGAATATTACCGCCTCGGATCCCCGGTGTAATCCATTCCACCCAGGTTAATCCTCCCTTTGTCACAATAACAAATGTGTTTGCAGACGGTTGATAATGGATATAAAACCATATTACTCTTGGGAAATATGTCTTCATATGTGGGTTGTAACAGAATGTGTTAGAGTAATGTAGGTCTCGTTTGGCACAGGAACTTATTTGCATGACCATTTTTCACCACGGACATCAGCTAAAACTTTGTGTCATCATTTCCTCATGTAGCTACATTCTATCTCTGTGTCAAACAGTGTTGAGTGGAGGAAGTACCTGACTCATTAGCAACAAGAAATGCGGTTACCTAACGTCAGACCAGGTGAAGAATGCATTAAGAGATTTCACGCAGACGCTAACCAGGCATCTGCTGTGTGTGAGTGTGTGTGTGTGTGTGAGAGAGAGAGTTTTCATACAGATTGAAAGCGATATGCACATTGAGGTTTTCCCATTGTATTCCTAAAGTGAAAGTATAGATAAGAAACTACATGAAGTGACAAATATCCCAACATTACATTACATTACTACATTCAATTGGAGCACCCCACATTAGTGGTTTTGCAGTTTATTTCTTCATCAGATTGAAGAGGCTTCACCAGTCTCCATTAGGAGATGCAGAAGGGGGTAATTGTGCATCACTGCTGCTTCATGGATCGTATTCCCAGTTATGCATCAAATCCTGAACCGTGGATCAATGAGCTTGGCCCTGAAGGTGAACATCGTTAGGGAGGCCTTACGATCAACTGGAAATCAATATCATTGATGGTTCCTCAGAATGGGCACCGGCAACACGATCCAGTGGGGTCTGCTCACGGTGAAAGAGGAAGCTCAGCCGCCATTGTTGCCCAGAGTCGGTTGGACACTATCACAATGAAATACTCCCACCCACACACACACACACACCTGCCCCACCCGTTTTCAAAAACCTCTCCCGCCTCACCCTGGGAGAAATGTTTAGCCCGTCTGTTTAAAGTGTCGCACGTAAATCCAGTTCCGCCTTGACAGCTTTACTGGCCTATTGTTGCTCTTTGTGGGAAAAAAAAAAAATAGACGCTTTAGTGAGTTTGCGGGGTCGTGAATCAGGGGACGGAAGCCTTATTTGACTCATGTTGATCTGGGGGTCAGTCAAACAGACAGCAGAGCCACAGCTTGGTAAATGAGCTCTGCTCTAATAAGCAAAGACATGCTTAAATGGTCAACATTGTACCCGTCTATTCATCTACTCATCCATTTATTAATATACTGCATCCATCTGTTCATTACACTCAACTTATTTCCTTATAACATCAGCTGATATATATTCTCATATCAGTTTATGTGACACCCTACGGATCGGCCCTATTATGTCCTATCTTTTTTTTTTTTTTTTTTTAAATCCTTTTTGTAGTCTTCTTTGATCCGGTGGTGCATAGCTACATTTCTTTGTGTGTTGATCACCAGGAATAGTGTGAAAACCATCACAAGAACGTGCATAACCTTGCGTGAATTTCATAACTAAATGGGAACCTGCTCATAAAATATTACTTCACAAGGGGACAAAAACCATATCAAATTAAAATAAAAACATATCACTGTTCTGTTTTCAGCTTGTTTGAGCAGCCACCAAATGGGGAAAACAAAGTTGTTGACATTTTGAGTAGCGGAGTGGGCTTTTCAGGAAGGGGCCCTGTATATATAAAGGGCCAGCATATGATAAGTAAGGAATTTATGAGTTGTAAATCATACAAATATATTCCCAGAGAGCCCCAGAATATGATTATAAACCTGTGATGGTCTATGCATGAAACATCACCTTTAATTAACCTCTTAAGATGCACCTCTCTTAATGGTATGCCCAACTATGGTCTAGTAGTCGGGCATATGGTCTCATAGGAAATTTCCATTGGGTTGCACTGCTGTCCATCAAACCAAAGGTGGTCGAACTTTGTGGTCCTCATTGGCTTTAAAGTTGGCTATCTCCCGACCTCATGCTTCGATTGGATCGTGTGTAGTACCAATCGATGCAAAACAACTTCAAGACCACAATTGTTGTCAATTGCACATAGCAACCAACGACTCGTAGTATTAACGTAAATGACCCCACCACCCCTTTGTACTGCTCGTGGTACAGTATGTTTTAAAAGGGCAAATGTTACTGTTTTATACATTTTATTAAAAAACAGCTTGCTTGAATCCTCTGTGTTCAAAGTGTTTGTGCAACAAAACTCCAACAGTCTCCCGTTGCTTGCATCTGATTCTGAAAGGGGGGGGGCGGCAGCAGTCAGTTGTACTAAAAGTGACACATCTGTTTCATGACCGTGCATGTGACCTCCCCTGACTGGTTAGTGCAGCTGTTGGTTAGTTTTGATAGAAAGGCCTGATAACGGGCAACACATAATGTGTTTTGTATAATCACAACATTACTGGCGCGATCACTGGCCTGAGATAGAGACTCGATGTGGGCTTGACGGGAAGAAAAGAGGCGAGATAGCGCTACGCTAAGTGACTTGTTTATTGTGATGAACACTGATAGAGACTGAGATACCCAAAGTCTTTGTTTGGATTTGTCTTCACCCACACACACACACGAGAAAAAGTACTGTATGTTCCTATACAAGAGCCACATTTTTTTAAGAACAGGTATTTCATCCTTTCACTCCCATTGACTTTAATCTACATATGCTCATATACACATAACCCACAGACCAGACAAACCCTTGGCACTAGTGAACCTTGTGAAGCCCTCCTGGAGGTCAATGAGCCCTTTTTTAGCGTTCCCCTCCTCCTTCCTCTGCCCGTCTTTATCTCCCCGCATTTGTTTTGATCCTCAGGGGTCATTAGCCAGACTAAATGTTTGTCTGCTCACAAAGGGAGATGGTTAATATGTTTCAACGCATCCATTTGTCAGCTCTCTTGTCTTCGGGCCGCTGTGTGTGTGTGTGTATGAAAGGAGAGCTCAGCGTCTCAACTGGCATTTCAAGACTTACAAGCATTTCAACACCTTCGGCAGGAGAGGCCTTCTTGGGTTGGGTTCCCAGCCCTCGCTTGGTCGATATATCACCTCCTGACATCACCAACGCGCAGTCTGGAGGAGAAAGAAAATGGAACGTTTCACTTCCTGCAAACATGCTCCGTCTTGTCAGTCTGCACCAATCAGATTAGAAATGACTTATGAGAATTAGGAAGACAATTATTATTTGCTCAAGAGAGGTGAGGGGGAGGAAACAAAGGCCATAAATTTGCAGGCGAATGTTGGTGTTGACAGGAAGTGGTGTTGTTGTCACCGTTTTAATGATATCACTGGTGATTTGCTGGACCCTGGCCAAAACAGGAAGTCGGCAGACCAGAAGAAAAAATGTCTCTCGCAACAGCATTTAGCCATCAGCGGGCGAAGGATCCATTTGTCTCCTTGATGAGTGATTCTTTCCTCCTGTGCTTGGACCCTCTCGTTGTATTCTGAGCTCCAGGTTCCTCTCATAATTTTAGCTCTTACCGTGTTCCGTGTCTGTTGACACCCCGTATGTGACCCACATTGCTTTTGTGTGGTGTGTGTGTTTGTGCGTGCATGTACGTCTGTGGTGCGTATGTGAGATTCTACAGCTGTGCAATAGTTGTAGCAGTAGGGCTGCTATTATTAACTATTAGGAGTGGCTGTCTCACATAATAGCATTAATAGCATGGCATGTTTTTTTTTTTTTTAGACTTTTATCATATGGCCTCCTCAATACTATTTTAAGACACTTGAATAGTGACAAACTAGAAAAAACTAGATAGATAATTGCAAGAGTAGTAGTGAGAAAAAGTCCTTTTGTTTCATTACAACAGTATTGTTATTTAATAATTCACTAAATCTTGAGTATTTTCTATAAAACAGGATTTAATTTTAAAAGTAAAATATCACTTAATTTACCAAATCGTATTGTATATCATTATAGATCAAGGTCTTAGCTGTACATTATTGTGCCTCCTCTTTTTGTTTTTTTTTTCATAAAATATGCCTTTTTCAGTTTTAAAAGTTTTGAATATTCTATTTTTATAATTTTTTTTATGTAGTTCTGTAGTTTGTGTAGGTCCCCTGACAGTGGTGACACTAATCTGACACCACATGGACAGCATAAAATTCCCAAATTTAATAAAGGAAATATGTAAAACTTATAAGTACCAGTACACAATATATATGTGTACATAATTTGTCAAATGTGGAAGGAATAAGTGTGTGTGTGCCTGTGTGTGCATGCTTAAAATAAATTACTAGCAATCTTTGTATGGATGGAGCAATAATTGTGTTAATCATGTCTCACATCAATGTATCACCTTGTTGTGCAGGTTCATAGAAGGTAACGAGATTGAAGCAGTGAACTCATGAGAACTCCCATGCAGAGGTTTAATACGTGCGCATAATTGGACCAAAAGAAAAGAGTCTTGCAAGTCACAGCGCCTGGTTGCCTGATTACCCGAATTAATGAGTTGTGTCTAATGTTTGCAATAAAATTGGATGTGGACGTCTAGTTTTCTCTGTCCATTTAGGAGCAGCAGCACATACCAATGCACGGCGCACCCATTATGTGCGTGAGTGTTTAAACGCCTCGCTGTTAAAAGGCAGTTATGTCCTAATGAGATGTAAATGACTGAGGGAGGTGGTCTCCCACACACTCAATAGGACACCTCTCCACCTTTGAAGTCCCGATTTTAGGGGTCCAGGGGTTGTCATAGTGATGCTCCCTCGTCCCCCCCCCCCGACTGTCTCAGGAGAACTGGCTTTGATTGGAGTATTGACAGGCATGTGGCAGCCTCCTTCTCTTTCTCCCCTCTCTCTCTCTGTCGCATCCTTCTCCCATGAGCTTATTTCACGTGAAAGCTCTAAGAAACCGGATAGCCTGCCACATCCAGAGCAATATTGGAAATGTATTCCAAGGAAGAAATGTCAAGTCCCAGCGGCGTCAGACAACCAGATTAAAGCAGATCTGTGCTCTGACAACTTATGCAAAGTACTTTATATTTAGACGCTTTTGTTTTGACGGTGTGCTTTGATGTTTATGGAGGTCAAACTGAAAGCCAGGTACATAAATAACTCCTGCGAGGTACAGACGCAGAGGGTGGTTAGTATGTAGCTCACAGTTGCACGCTCGTCTGCGTGTAAGTTGACTTTGAGCGTCACCACAAAGGACAAGTGGGCACCAGGTTCAGTCTGACCACCAACAAGGTAATCTGCCAGACATACCACGCCGCTCCATCTGTTCAGGCTGTGCGTGCGTGTGTGTGTGTGTGTATGTGTATGTGTGTGTGTAGCGATCGCAGACGTGTCACCTGCCGTAATCCGAGGCTTACATCACCCACCTTGCTGCGAGACAACACGGATGACGTGCACAGAATTAGTGGAAAAAAAAGAGGGAGGAGAATAGACTCAAGACTAGAGAAGATTAAGAGATAATGAGAAAAAAGGGGGGAAAAGGAGGAACAACGCTGCGACCACAGGGACACAATGTTCCTGCAGCACCCTTGGTCCGGCCCTGTCTTGTCACCATTGATCATGCTTAACTGTCAATTGATGTGAATCTATTAGAATGGAAGGTCTTTGTGGATGGGTTCCTGACAGGCACCAAGAGCCTACGGGCCTGTGACCTTTATGCACTCCACAAGGTCAAAACACCCCCCCTCCCCACCAGAGGAGAAAAAAACCCCTTCCTTTGCAGGCCTCTTCCCCTCCCACCCTCTCCTCTCAAGACCTCCATCATGTGGTCCTCTAATCAATTAAGCCGCATCTTACATTCCTCTGGCGTGAGGTCACGCCAACGCTTCCTCTGGGGGTTTCTCTCTTGAATGACTGCTGCCCTCCTCCCTCTTCCTCCGCACGCCGAAATGTCTGCACCCCCTCTTTTCAGCGCAAGCATGTGGTCTTTGATTAACAAGCTTTGATTTATTCTTCTGCTCCGCTATGACCGAAAGCATTTGGAATTTGCCTCCAATGGCGCCTGTGCCCGCGTAGTAGCAAAATCCATCCCCTCCGCCGCAGACTGTACCTGGTCTCAGGATGGACCAGCTGAACAAACCAGCGAAGGCCAACTTCCTCTTTTCTTCAGTCAGCTGCTGAATGAGGATGGTTTATTTTTTTTCCCCATGTGATCCAAGGTGTGTAATGGTTCGATTTTTCAATGAGCCAAAATACTTCTGGTTTAGATGTATTTTATTTTATAAAATGTTCAACTTTTTAGACTTAGAACTCAGTATTTTACCTTTTATTGAATACTGAACTTGGTATCCTGTAATAATACAGGAAGTAGCTTGTCCTCTGAAGCTGCAGAAATTGGGCCTCAGATAAAAAAAAAAAAATCCATATGAAATCATATATGTCCTTATCCTTCCAGCCACTGTAGGCGTCACAAGATCAATATATATATAGGCATAAGACTGTGATTATACAGCGCCTGCTTTAGGTGTGAATGTCTGCAAGTGAAGCAGGGCGTTACAGAAAAAGAACATGCGTGTTCAGCAAACTCTCCCTGGGTAAATACAGCTTAACAAGACCCATTCGGCTCCCTTTGTTTGCTATATTGTCTGTCAGAAGGCACCATAAATTGTACCTCATCAGGGCTGAAGTGAGCTGTTATCTGAGTGCCAAAGATTGCTGAATGCTGATAGGGCTCAGTAACACCAACAGTCTGTGGATCAGTTGCAAACATATCAGGTATGAAATGAAGGAAATGGAAGAAGCAAAAAAAGTCCCCGATAAGAACTAAACCAGAAGAAACAGTTTCACCCTGAACACCTGAGTGCAAGGTAAACTAACATATTCTTTCATCCTTGAACATTACATTGCTGTTTGCTCTGACCATGAAAGCTCATATCCTCTGAGCAGGACCACTGCTCGGGTCCCGTATGATTTACATAAGGCTGCAGAGGCCCTTAATCACACCCAGTAATCACTGTGCTAAATTTAACATGGGGGGATAAGGGAAATCAGGCCCAAATCAAAGGCTTTGTTATCTGCTCCGCACTCATATAGTAGATTATGAAACAGTAGAGTGATCTAATAAACCTATGGGCAAGGAGTGGGGCAAAAAACATCTGCACGCCTGCTGGCCACACAGTAGCCGGGAAAACTTTATCCCGCTGCCAGCCTTTAATGAAAATAAAGGAAGTCAGCCAAAGAGGAAAACGTAGATAAAAAAAAAGTTGTGTGTGTGTGTGTGTTTCTAGTAAATGTCTTGGTCATGACTTTGGGATAAGGAAACAAGTTACCTCAGGGACCGATTGTGTTTGAGTGGAGGAAAGAAGGGGAGTGGGGAAGCGTTCTGGGCAGAGCGGGGCGGGTGGCGAGCAGAGCAGGAAAACTGATCGCCCACGGCAACCAAGACTTCCTGTCAGATCCAGGTCAGTAAGTTGCAGCGTGACACCGGGGGGGGGGGACAGGGGGAAATGGTCTGTAATCGCAATAATCAACGTGATTAGCTGAAGCGAGCTGCAGCCCCAGTCCGCCACCCAGGCTGCTGCCGGCCCGCCAGCATCCTGGGTCCCGCTCCATGGGAACGGTGGAGGTGGGAGAGCGGGAGCCCGGTATTGTTATGGTGTCAGCGAAGACGTATATATACGCCGCAAGTTCAAGGTCCGCGGCCTTGATTTAGAACGTTCGACTCTCCCGGGGTCTGCCGAATTGTGGGGGGGGGGAGAGAAGAAAAGCCACTTCCTCCCTCATCTGGGTCAGAAAATTGTGTGTGTCACAAACAAATAGCTCCCCTTGGGAAACAAAACTACAGACTGTGTAAAAACATTTCCCTTTTACTCAATGTCACGGTCCCCTTAAGAGCGCCAGTAATGGCTTCGCCAGATGAAATATTGATTTGCACATCGTGTTCTTGTTGATGTGGGAGGTGAATATAAAATTAAATTTGGATTTAAGAAAGGGGCGCGGTGCCCGCGGATGCCCTGCCCATGCCCCCAAAATATCACATCCGATTCCTGCAGATGCCGATCCCTGCATAAAAAAAATCTGGCAATGAATTAAAAAAAAAAAGACAGACATATGGAAATCAACAAAAGGGAATGGTTTCGATATAAAACATTTAAAGTTAAAATGAGACTGAATGCGACAGGACAAGAAAGCCGCTCCATGCCCTGCAGCAACTCTGGATTCTAAATTCACCCAGCGAGAGGTGATTTGTCAGTGAGTCAGCGTTCTCCAGTATCCATCTCTTTGTGTCTAAACAGGCTGTCAATCAAAGTGCTGGCACTTCCTGTTTACCTGTCCCATTGACCTCCTCTTTGCAGAGCCACCGGTGCTGAGTGCTTCGGGCAGCCCCGAGGACAAGCACTCACACGGCCAGCTTCAAAGTTAAGGCAAAGTTTACCCAGAGTTGAGCTTCCACAGGCTTGCCCTGTCCACTGCGGTTGTGTGCTCAGATAAGAGGGCTGCTTCCTGGTCCACACACACAAACACGAAGAGAAAAGAAAGGCAGAAAGACAGACAGACAGAAAGAAGGGGAAAAAAGGGGGTGGGAGACAAACAGTGAAGCTTTATCACAGGTATCATTTGTTTGAAAAGTGACTCAGTGATTTCGAAAGAGTGCGGGGTTTGTATTAGGATTTGCTTAATGGACGCAGTGCCGTCAATGCTACTGTTAGAATAAAGGGAGAGAAAGAAAAACAGGCATAGGTAGGGAAAAAAGGAACATGAACTTTGGAATATGTGTTTTTCTTTAATCACATTTTAGGAGCTGCAAGCTAACAATTATTTTCATTATCAACTAAGCAGGCGCTGAACATAATGCACAAACTGTCCGGTGGCACCGCTGTTACACACTGAAAAGATAAAAATCTATTTAATGCTGAGAGCTTTACTCATTTCTGTTTTCTCAAATTACTTTTCAAATGTATCAACGATCTCACCCTGGAGCTTTTTTTTTTTTTTCGAGATATATCCAAAGACAAAGCCACAACAGAGTAGCTGGGAGCACTGTAAAATACCACATTTAGATCTTGATTTGGACAATCAGCTTACTCTGTAAGGGCTGTCAACTTTTTATCAACTAAAATCAAAACTGTTTACAACAGAGGTTAAGTGCTGGCTAAAAGCAAACCAGACCTGTAGCAATTCTGTTGATAATTGTACTGAACTATGAATTCTTTTTTGTGTTTTGTGAAGCTCAACTAGGGACAAGATATAACTCTAAACTATCTGTGCAGCACATTAGTTTGATGCTCTGTGTTAGAACTATGTTAAATTGCATCATCCTAATCCAATAAAATCCAAAAGTAAATCAATTTTGAATGTTTCCTTATCAGTCAGTCTTCATTTTGTCAGATAATGATAAATGTTTGGTGTAATTTTATCAAATCAAAAGATATTCAAGTTGCAAATGTATAAAATGTATGTATAAATGTATTAAATGACACAACCATTTATTTTAATACCAATAATATGGTAGTGTCATTTTTACATTCCCAAATTAAGAGACAATGATACGACAAACAGGAAAAAAAAAACAGAAACTTTTTTTTTATATATCCTTCCTGTAGCATCCTTCTCGGGGTAAGAGTTCACACGTTAGCGTTTAGTTCTAAGCTATTGCAATTAACACAGAAACCCCCTGGATGTCTGGCCGCCAATAGTGACTATCGTCAGATCCTATGGAGTCCGGTGATGACCGCACTGTGAACTGGGAACATAATGGCTTTTCTGTTCCTGCCATCTCTCAATGTAATAGTACTGTAAACCAACAGCCCGGCAGCCCCTTGAGCCACATTGCCTCTCTGTCTTGGTATTTCTACAACAAATTAGAGAGGCAAACTTAAATATTGGGTCGTCTGTCAACATGATGGGTGAAAGGGGGAAAAAAAAGAGGCAATTTAGGCCTAATGTATTTCAATTAGTGGCTAACTTTTAAAGGAAAAGCGGACTTCCGCATAGAGCAACATGTCTAAACTTGGGTCATCAAGAGAGGGAATTCCAGAGGGTGTTTGGGTGGGTTGAGGGGGCTCCAAGTATAAATAAGGCCTTGTGGCTATTAGTAAATGAGGAGTAATGTCGCCTGAATGATGGTGATAATGATTCTCTGGACAGGACATTGGATTTTGATTGGGCCCCCTCTGCAGACGGGCCTCCATTCGTACAGGAAATGCTTGTTTGTACCAAGCAGCTCTGTTTTCCTGTCCGAACGGCTGTGTGGGTGTATCCATAGCCATAATCAGGCGTGTGTGTGTGTGTGGGAAGGGGGGGGATGTATGCATTTTATTTTACTCCTCCGACCTACGGATGAAGGTTCAAAGCGTCGCGACTCGTTAGTCGACTGTAGAACAGAAATACAACTCGCAACAGAGGATGAGATCACGGCATCCGGCGAGGAAGGAAGCGGAGGCGCAGCTGAGAGGGAAAGGGTTTTTCCTCTGCCACCTCTGCTTCTCCTGCCCCCTTCTCTTCCCTCGTCCTCCTTCGTGATCCGTGTTTTGTCTCACAAGTGAGATAAAACATCGCTCGCTCTCCCCTCTCCTCTCCATTTGATCGAGCAGGAAGCCCGGTCTGCCGTGTTTACATAACATCACTCCCGCCAAAGTCACCCAAAGGCCTCTGGGAAACGGGAATCCCCAGACCTTGGGAAGTGGACATCCGTCACGGATTGACAGGGCAGTGTGTCTGCATGTGTACAGACCTCTAAATTGGTCAAATAATCCATTTGTTTCATGTAGTGTAGATACATTTATTTGTATTTTGTACTTTGTTTAATTGTTAATAACTGATAAAGTAGACCTTATGCTCCCTATTAACCATTTCTGTGCAGTAAAGTAAAAGCAAAAAAGAGGATCTTGTTCCATTGTCCAATGAAGTGAAGGATTGTGGATAATTTAGACTTGGATGATATATATCTATTAAAACTTTATTTATTCATTGTGCCAATTAATCCTGGTTGTTTCACAGTCACACCTGGAAACTGCTCAGTGCATAGTCTTATCAATCCCAGCCTGATCTGTTGGCCACGGGGCAGCTCCACCAGAGCACTTGGGTTTCAGGGTCTTGCTTAAGGGCACCTCAGTAGTGGTAAGGAAAGAGGGACAAGTGCTGCTATTTGACTAAGCCCACCCAGATAAAGAAAGATGTAAGATAAATAATCTTGTTTCTATCAAATCTTCTATAAAATGTTTCTATCTGGATCAGAGTGCACTGAAAAAAGTGAAACATGCGGTTGTTCGTTTAAACTAATAACTGCCATTAAACATTAGAAGGATAAAATGATTGATTTGATTTTGAAACTCTCTTGCAGTCATGTTGGTCAAAATGCACCATCGACATTTTGAGTGTCTTGTTACGTCCTGGGTGGATTTCATCCAAAAATAAATGTAAGTAGCAAAGCATGTGCTGGCAATTAAAGTTTAATTGCAATTTCAATTTAAACTGGTTAGCCTAGCCTTAAATAGGGTATCTGGCATGATTGTAGCTAGCAGTAGCTGGCTAGCAGTAATGCGAGCTAGCATTCACTGGTAACGTGATAACCATGAATAATAATTCTGTATCATAAATGTATTTATTACACACTTTTACAGGTATCTGTAATATAATCCAGCCAAAACACATCGCTAGACCAATTGGGCTCAAAACTATGAATCCTGATCATTTTGATTTTGATAAAAGATAAAAAAAAAAGATCGTCAAATTGGGCCAAGAGAGAGGGAACAAAGGAGCATCTGTGCTGGTGTTGATGACCTTTCCTGAGTTTTCCCTCTACTTAAGTTGACCCTCGCTGGAATGGAAGAGGGACTGGACTTGCTCTTGTTCAAGAACCCCCAACATTTCCCATTCTTTCGGGCACATGATTCCATTAGTAGGCATTTGCGCTCGTTGCGGAGTTTGAGCTCGGAGATATGGATGCCACTGGTGATGGATATCGCACTGAGTGTGTGTGTGCCTTGTTCTGGAGGGGATGTGCTCACTCACAAGGCTCATGTGACTGGGTAAGGGTCCACAGAGAGACGGTCTATCTATCTTAGGCCTCCGGAAGACTCCCCAATGGCCATAGTGGAACGAATGAAGACTTGTGAGCGTGTGCAATGGAAGTATCTGTGATTTTCTGTGTGTTTTTGAGTGTGTGTGTGTGCACAGTAAACACTGCAGTACAAAGTAAAAACAAATATTTCTGATTGTCTAAGCAACTAATTAGAAATTAATGAGTGGAAATAAACACTTCTGGGAAATATATGTTTTAAAAAGACTTCCTTTATCTCAGTGAAATGGAGAACAAAAGACACTAATCTTTTTCTTGTCTATTGTTGTATCAAAGATATATGGACGTTCATTTAAATAAATAACTCATGAATCACAAATTCTTTGTTTTGTCTGACCAATTAGAAATTGAACACATTTGATCTAAAATAATTTAAAACTGGAGAAAGCAATGGATTATTTGATACTGAAAGAAGCCAATTGATGTCTATTGATATTCTGCGGATGATTAATCGTCTAAATGTTTTACGCGCTAAATTTAGCTGGAACCTCAAAGCGATCCGACTGTGTCTAATCGTCTGTATGTGGGTGTATGTGTTTTTCCAGTCAATGACAGGGAAATGTTTGCATGAAGCACAAAAGTGGGCCCAGTCCTAGAGAGCCCCTGGCTCTGCCGCTCTGCACATACAGTACAGTGGAGGGCTTGAGTGGCTGCCATAAGGACTGATGGCCTCGGGACCTGTCGATGGAGGTCAGCGAGTGCAAGAGGCGACAGCTGTAGAAACGCTGGGAGCCCAGCAGCATGAATACTGGCGATTATAACCGCCATCGCGCACACACACGCACGTTGTACACCAACCGCACACCCACACAGTGATCAGATCCTTATCTAAAGGATACATTGTTTGGAGGTTGCCGGAGCACCGCCTCACAGGATATAGACCGCTGTTAGTAAGTGTGTCTGCATCCGTGTGCGTGCTCTATATGGCCATGCTGCTCACGATCAAAAGGGGTCGAGCCCGGTGTCCCACTTCTGAGGGCTCAACAGTTTGTATGTGTGCATGCGATTAGGTTACGCTGTTTCACGTGTGACACACGATCTGGACTCTCATGCCTGTGCGAACTGGCCTCAGCGAGTCGTCGCCGGTATGAGCGCAGCAGCTACTAAAAATGACCCATTGTCAGCTGTGCCTGTGGACATATTCTTATGTAAGATGCAGACAGCTTTTTGGCATGTTCTAATGGACTGCATTTGTCTGCGCCTTTCTAATCTTTAAAACCACTCAAAGTGCTTCACACATTCATGCACTGCTGTGTGTCTTTGCGGTTAAGCATGTATCTTGCCTAAGGACATGTGGACCGGAGGAACTGCAAATTGAACTGCTGATCCTCTCGTTGGCTGATGACCACTTTTACCGCTGACCCACAGCAAACTTTAGCGTTTTATTACTGTCAACAGAGAAATTTTCATTTCGATTCAGTTGCATGCATTTGCTTTATCTTCAACAAGATAAAACATTAGTATTTTTCTTTACATTTATTGAAATTTTATTGATATTTTAACAGTACATTCAACCAGATGTGAAAACAAATGTGCAAAAAGATGGAGACCCATCATCAGTTGTCTAACCAAAAAAAAGGACTTGGGGAACCTGAAACCTGGCTTAATAAAAGCCATTTAGAAATGGTTTCTGTTGTGATGTCGCAACATGAGTGGAATTTAATAGTAACCACCCCCGTATCCACTTCCGGAGTGCTTGTAGACTTCAGTTTCTCTGACTCACTCAAGCTCTCTGAGGCAGCGACACATATCCAAAAGTGCTAGGATAATTACAACAGAGTGGGGTTTTGATATCATTGGGTAAACAGTGTTTCAGTGTTTTTCAGAGTGAGTGTATGAGAAGGCAGACTGCATTGCTGCTACTAGGTGCTTTTGGGGCTCATTTTTAGAAATAGAAAATGAAAAAATAGGGCCCCTTTAAGTAAGTGTTGTGGCTATTCACAGTATGCTTGTGGTCATTTAGTCATTGACACGTAAGGTCCAAACAGACAGTACCTTGCACAAAATACAAACACAAACCGACCTATTGTAACCAGAATGCATGGTCATCTTGTACAAAATGGAGTTTGACGTTCATGACCTGTTATTGAAAGGGTTTTTTAGTTCCCTTCAATGCAAGACCCTTGGCTCCTCAGGAGGGAATGGGGTCATGGCCCTGGATGCCCAACGAGAGGTGTTGCAGCTGGAATAATGCTCTGGAGGGATGATGCTAGTGCTGTTGGAAGCAGCTGTTGTGTGTTAGACTGTCAACACAGTAATGAAGGAGGGATTAAATCACTGGCACAATGAGTTTTGGTTGAATTTTGTTCTCAGGTTACATTAGTATCTGCGTGGTTTCACTTACCGAGGAGATGCATATCTCTGAGGCATTTTGAGTGGCAGTGAGAATATACCTGGGTGATTCCTTATCAAACTCATCATAAGGAACTCTTAATCTTTGGTGACACTGGGCTGCCAACTTCATATTTACATCCTGAACATCTTACACACCAATCAAACAACCCAGGCAGCATGTCGGAACGTTGAAATCCGCTTCAAACCCTTCGCCGCCATCATCATCAGGGTCTTGGATCTCTAAGCTTCCCCCCAGTCTCGTTCTCATGGGAACTTTGCTGCCTTTCAATGAGCCGCCTGGTTCACCTCTCAGCGCCGGCCGCTCTGGGGGTTAACTCCAAAAGTCAAAGGTCACAGGATCACAGGCTCCACAATGCCTCAGATTGTTGATTGTTGATGCTAAGGCGGGCGCCGAGGCGAGGGGGGCAGGTCTGTGTGTGTTTGATTGCATTTTGTTTGATTTGCACGCATATTCATCTGTTTGTGCAATGCTAGCGTTGGTGGAGTGTGTGCTTGTGAGCGGTAGTCGACTCTTATGTGTGCATCCTGACATGTTTGCATATGTGCTCATGCATGCTGGCGCAGCGTGTGTAAACGGTGGAACCTGATTGGCCGGACCACCGTGGCAGATGAAACTTGATGGACTGCAGGCTCTCTAAGCTCCTGTTGATGGGGATTTGGAGGCCTGTCTTTGAGGGGGGGAAATTCAATTTCCTCCCCCTGCTCGTCAGCGCTGTTTGGATAGCTTGGCCCGGGATTGGAGAGGGTGTGTGACACTCCAGATTACCCACTCACCGAGAGTTTGCTGAGAAAGTGATGTCTGATCTGCAGCATGCCATGACTCAACACAGGAGGAATGTGGCATGGCAGAGAGCTGTCAGTCTGTCTGTCATCCAGCCTCTAAGTCTGTCAGTCCTCTCGATTCCACTTGACAATTTCTGACTGACCTGCAATGCATCTGTTCAAAGGTACGCCATTTGGACACCAATGCTTTATTCAAGCATTGATCTTGTTCGGATATGCAAATCTAACCTCTATTGACATCTGTTTTTCTATTGATGGAGCCTGATCGATATTTATGTTAAACCATTGATGGGGATCCTCATTTCAGATGGTCAGTTATTGACGGGTTGCATTGAGTCCCATACTTCTTTTGTTAGATCTTATGACATAGAACACCGAAGCATGTTAACCAAAGCGATGTGAATGTTTTAGGAAGCGATCGTCAGAACCATTTTCATTGCATAGAATTTCATGCATCAAATATCCATAAATGCACTCCCTTTGTTTCCTGTTTTGTAACACACCTCTCTGCCCTAAAACATCTACACATGTTTAGCGTCAGCTTTGCTTTGCGCTGGTGGTGGGGAAAAAAGTGTTTTTAGAAGAAGTCGGCTCCAACTTTGACCATGTTTTTCAATGATAGGCATCCATTATGAAAAATTTCCTATGTGATGCAAACCTACGCTATACTTTGTCTCTGCACCGTTCGTTGCATCCCACATCTCATGCCACTGATTATATAGGTTTTAGTTCCTTTTGGGTTTGGTTCTGCCACATCCGCATCTCCTGTTGTTACGATGGAATTAGATGACACACAGGACACAATTATTTAAGGGGTTTTTTCTAGCTTTGATTTTTATTGCTGACCACATTTTAAACCAGTGATTTTAACAGAATACATGAACTACTGAGTCCTTTGGGCAAACAGCTTGTATGCAATCACAGTTTGTTAGTTTGTTAGATGTAGGAGAAAATGAATTTAAAAGAAGGAAACAAAATATGACAGTGGCTCTAACCATTGACAGAAAACATAAAACAAACAAAAAATATATATTTAATTTATGATATATGATTATAAAGGACATTTACATCCTCAAAATGATTCACCAAATGCATGTGAATCTTCCCAAAGATTGCACACAAACATCACACACTGTCAGTAACCTTCAAACAGAATATCCCGTACTATTTCTCTAAAACCCAAGTGCAATAGCAAGGTGTGGCTTTATTTTGCTATGCATGTAATGGAGAACAGACACCAGAGTAAAACAGAGAGATTTACCTAATGTTGATATGCTTAATCATAGGGCTGCTCAATTATGAAAAAAAAAATCATTATCACAATTATTGAACGATAAATTTTTAAACACACATTTTGACACAATGCATTTAGGGGCGGCACGGTGGCGCAGGGTTTAGCGCTGTTGCCTCACAGCAAGAAGGTCGCAGGTTCAAGACCTCCTTGGTCCAGGGTCTGGGACCTTTCTGTGTGGAGTTTGCATGTTCTCCCCGTGTCTGCGTGGGTTTTCACCGGGTACTCCGGCTTCCTCCCACAGTCCAAAAACATGCTCTAAATTGCCCATAGGTGTGAGTGTGTGAGTGAATGGTGTGTGTGCCCCACGATTGGCTGGCGACCATCTGGGGTGTATCCCTGCCTCTCGCCGTAACGCGCTGGGATAGGCTCCAGCAGACCCCTGCGACCCTAATGAGGAATGAGCAGGTATAGAAAATGACTGACTGACAATGCATTTATTCAGCATGAATGACTTTGTGCATTTGTTTGAGATGACTGAACAGATTTGTTGTGTCCCTGATATTACCTTATACACAATCTTGCACGTTATGTGCTTCTGCGGATTTTTGGAACCCAAAGTTTTCCCATATAGGAGAACTTTTCCAACCAAATGTCTCTGCCCTCCCTCTGCCATTATTCTTTCTCTCACTCGCTCTGTTTTTCAAAGACCAAAAACATATCACACCCCCTTCACTACGACCTTTCATTAAAAAAATATCCTACATATTTTTCAGGGGGCGTTATTAAAGAATAAGAGAAGAAGAGTTTCCAGATGGATCGGCGTCTGATTAGTCAAAAGATTCTCGTAAAGCATTATGGGAAGTAAATATAGCCATTAGCATCAATGCTAGATGCAATATATGATCAATAATTGATAAAATATGGACAGTAAAACAGTCAATATTGGTTCTACCCTGTGGATTTATTTTACAAAGCCCCCTGAAAGAAACATATGCAACAAAATTAAAAATGAAAATCCAATTGATTGAACAGCCTTACTTAACCAGCATTGTGTGTGAACTTGTTTATGTAAAAGTTTTGCAGTATAACTTTAAGTCTCTGAAGGCAAAGTGACAAGGCTGTCGCAACTGATCACACATCAGCTTAACTCATTCCCACTTGCTGTGGCAAAGACAACATTCTCCATTATGTGGATAGTGGGCAGCTAGTGAGCCTTGCAATGACTGATATCTATAGAGCGCACACACACACAAACACAAACAAACTCATACACAATCCAGCCGGGGGTTGTGTTCCACCTCATCAGGAAATGTCAATTACCTCTGCATTGTTTGTGCTGTTGTTGTTTGTTTGTTTGGCCTGGTTAAAGTCGCGATAGAGATCAGGGAGGCAGCGTGGTGTCGACGACACTCAAGCCGTCCGCCTCCTCATTACCTTGAGCCGCCTCTCTCCCACCTAGCCGTAAAATTGAGGAATGTCTTTAAAGCCTCATCCGATTTTTACTGGAGCGCTGACCACTTCATCATACGCAGATGTTGTGGCGCATGTGCACACGTGCACACGCTTCCCCGGGTCAAAGCATGTTATTGTTCTCGGAAAAAAAAAAACCCTTCTCAGTGGAACGGCGCTTTGCTCAAAGCCTCAGATTTACTGCCAGAATAAGAGGAAACAAATGGGAGAAAAAGGTAAAGAACAGGAAGAATCCGAACGAAATGAAGGGTCATATTTCAGAACACGCTCGGTCAATACTGTCTCCACTGACCCCATACAATACTGACTCTTACTGACCCCACTAAAGATGGCCCCATGAAGATTTAGGATTCGAAAACAGGAAATGGAGTTGGTTATGAATAAAGAAAATGAAGGTGAATGAATTTAAAATTTGTACCTTAAAAATATAGATGTGAACATAAATACCTACAGAAGTATAGACTTACTGATAGTCTAAAATGGAGTATAGAAAAAGAAAAATTGTTTTTAAATCTGTGTCGCCCCCCCCCCCCCCCCCCCCACACACACAAGCTCTCCATCTATCCCCTCAGGTTTGTGAAACCCCGTCACCCATCACCCTAGCACTTGTCTGCACATGCCTCCCCCTTCAGCTCTGCTGGGTTGAGGTTTCCTACAGACAATGAAGTGAAAAGATAAAAGCCATTTTTTCCGATAACTCCCATTAAGGAAAAAAAATTAAAAAAAAATGTGATGATAGATGTCTTAAGTGATACAGAGTTAAAATGGCACAAGCCTTGCAAATGCACAGAACAACATACAAGTGAAAGCGGATACAGTCAAATCAAGCTCTCGTCATTTCAAGTTGACTAAGACGCTCAGTTGCAAACCTTAGATGGGTATTATTTGATGCCTTTTTTCGGCGTTGCGTTCACAGATGTTCAGAGGGGGCGTGGCCTTTTGAGTGGATCAAGTAATCCCCAAGAATTTGTGTGATTGGAGATTATCTCAGGCTAGATAAGATGTGAGGATAAGAGGCATTAGCTTTGTTGAAGATTGGCAGGTCCTCTCCTCTCCTCCTCTCTCCCCTCTCCCATCCCATTCGTCTTCCGTCTCATTTCATCTGTACTCATCTGTTCACCTCCTGTAACTAATCAGGTGTAAAGCGCAAGCCCGGGCAGAAACCGGATGCCACTGGTGTTTCAAACATCCCTCACACCTCATCACTTCTGTTTCTGCTGTGCTGCAAAAGCGAACGAGAAAAGCAGACGCAGATATGGAGGTTCTCCGTGCTTCCTTGGAGGCTTATCTGTGCCTTTGATCTATATTGGTTTATTTGGGTATGTATCAATCAGCCTCCACCGAGCCTTCTCCTTCTCCTCCGGCCCTGACTTCCTGTTCCCGATTAGTCCTCCATCCTGGCCACCTCTGCCGCTCACGATGCAACAGCCACTTCAGGATCACAGGTCAGAGGGCAAAGGGTCGAGCAAAGAGCGTTGTAACGATGTCCAGACTTAGTGCGACTGACCGCTGCTGTGGAGGAGCGTGTGTGTGTGTGTGTGGTGGTAGTTAAATGGTTGAAAGGAAACTGTCCATCAATGGCAAATCTGAAAACAATTTGACTGCATTAAGGCATTTAAAGCGTCTCCACTGATTTCCCTATTGGCCTCTCGTGTGTACCACACACACCCGTTGCTGTGTGCGGCAGGGGAGGAGCGCACAGAAGGCTTTTCACAATTATGTATTCAGTTGTCTGTTTGCTTCCTCATTTACACATTTGTTTATTCATTTATTCACTCGCTATTGACTTTTTTTTTTGTTTTTTGTTTTTTTTATCCAGCTGTCATTACCAGCTGCTATTATCTGTCTTACGATAGACGGAACTCCGGAGAATCCTGCATGTGTAACCACGGACGTTGCGTGCTAAAGTAGCTGCATTGACGTCTGAGTGTTAACAGGTCTCCCACCCGTAATCTGTTTCCACTCTCTAATTTACTCAGCCGTCAATTGTCCAATAGCATATAATAACATGATTGATAACCGGGTAATTGTAGTATGCAAGCAGACCTACCTCTGCACGTTCGCAAGGTTATACAACGTTGGAAAGGTTAAACAACTGGCTGAGCCGCATGCTTTTGGCCTGACTCTCTCACTCGCTTATTTGCAGTGTACTAAATGTATGAACACTTTCCCTCTTTTTCTTTTTTTTTCCCCCCATTCGCTGTTGTATATGAATATATTCCTCTGTGTACAGTGCATGTTTATGCATCTCCACCCATGTTTAGCATAAGCTCATGACTCAACTGTTCCACCGCTTACCACCAGGACAGTTTGTCGGCTTCTGTGCTCCACAAGCGAGGCCTTTTCTCCAAAACTCTCCAAAACCCTTGCCCTTGGCTCGCTGCAGCAGTTCCCATAATGGAGCCCGCCGATGCCTCCTTTAATTGCAGCGTGTAATCTGACTTAAACACAAGGCTGATAATAGTGCTGTCTATGTGGAGGTTAGGATTAGAAAGGCCCCTGATTCCTACCAGCTCTCTTATTATCCCCTCAGCTCCGGCCACAAGGAACCGAAGGGCCGACATGCTTGTTTCAAGCAGTGCCAGTTACTCTGTGACTCATCTAGGTTGAGAAACATTTGAGGAGAATAGAGCCCCTGTTTTGGTGTGTCAGCGTGCTGCTTGTGGCTCTCCCTGCTCACTGACAGATTGCTGTGAGACGTGAAGGCGAATCTCCCTCCATGCTGTGTGAGTATGGAAAATACACATGCCTTCGCCTCAAGTTATGCAGCCCCGACCATACTCTCAGAGAGCTGCAGCGACGGTCCAATTTAGGGTGCATATTTGAGGTAAGTGAAGGTTTAAAAAGGGAAAAAAAAAGTTACAGCGGGAGCCATTCTTAAAGGTGGAGATGACATTTTTACTGTCATTGCGGTGCTCAGCGCTTCCCAAACACATTAATATTGAGTTATATTTTTCAAACTTAGAATAAGACACGATATGAGTGATTGCATCTTGTATCCTCCTGTCAATTGATATATTACAGGAAAAAAGCCAGAGGTTTCCTTTACATATTAATTTGGCATGGCTGTCTACAGTGGGAAGGCTGTCTAGCACTAAATATAGCTATGAATAAGCCTTTTATGTAGCGTTTCCTTTTCATTTACTTGATGAAATAAAGACTAGTCAAATTAACGATGCATTGTATGTGCACTGCTTACTCAGACAGACTAATCATCATTTCATTTGCATATTCTCAATATTCCCTTCACTTTCTATTTCCCATTTGTGGATATCTTCCACAGATACAGTCTTTGAAGTGATGATTCACCTCTGTGTGTGTTTCCCTGTTCAACTGCTGTGGAAGGATCGTAACAAAATGTAACTTGAAAGATACTGACTTGATTTTGACTAATTTGGAAGACATTAGATTTAGCTTCAAATAAACTTTTAAAAACATTTGCACAGAAGGATGTGGGTGTTATCTCCCATCACTTACATTGAACAGGTTTCTTGAATGGCTCTTCTACTACAGCAGGGGAAACCTGACTACTGTTTTAGGACAGAAAACATGTGAACCTATCATAGATCCAGGTGGAATTTTGTATTCTAATATGAAATATTGGTGATGGTCTGTGCAGACAATTATCTTTACGTCAGTGCTGCTGGCCTTTCAAGTAGGGGAAGCTCATTTTTGGCCTTGTTAGCTTGTTCGCTTGCTTATTAGCTACGGATGCTGCATAAGGCTGTGACTGCCTGTAAGTGCTTTGTGACTGCGGAGCCTCACAGCGGCAGCTGCTGCTCGTTGGAGAGAGTAAAAGCAGAGCAACCAAACAAACACCAGAACAGTATCCAGTAACACTGAAAAAGATGCTAATGAAGTATCCTTTAACAAGGAAAAAGTCTTCAAGTCAACTCGTCTCGGAACAACAGAGTGAAAACTTGAAAATGCTCTAATGGCGGTGTTTCACTTACATTATGACCTTCAGATGTCTCAACATAGATTTTACAAGTTTTATTTTTTTTTTTTACACTTTTGCAGTCTTAGAGAAATCGCCACTTCAGAAGGTAGATATTGAAACCTACTGCTCACTTAAGTGAATTTGCGAAAATGCTAAATGGCCACATTGTAAATGCCCTCATTTGTTAAACGGCATTTACTTTCAGTTTATAGATTAGTTTGCTTTGTGCTTTAAACACCCGACAGTTTACATCAGGGAATACACAACCCAAACGCCCCTGATCAATAGACATGTTTAATGCTAATCATCTCACCACGCCCACCCCATTGTATTGATTATCAGTCTCCAGAATGAGAAAGAAACCAGCTGCAGGTAGAAGCAGAAACACGCAGGCGCATGCGCACGTTTGACACACAGAATAAAACACACAGAAATTCAGCTTGTTTGATGACGGCAGGAGGAGCCCTTGTACGCATCGATCGCCCGGCCTCTGAAGGACAAGGTCAGCGGGTCATCTGTCACAGGGCCGAAGGCGACAACAACGCACACGCACTTCAAACAGAACTGACGGACCGTGCGCTGGCCAGGCCTAGTTGCTTAATAGGGGTCATGCAGGAGCGTAGGTTGTGTTTAGGGCAGAGCTAACATTGTTAGGCTGCATTTGATCATGTCGGACAGAAGATCACAGAGGCTACAGGAGATAGCCGCATCTACAAAGCTGACCTGTCCTGTCAATAGGTTACATGGGGGATTTCCTCACCCGCTTATCAGACTAGATGTTTAGATGAGTAAACTCCACTGATTAGACTGCGTGGACATCACCGGCATCTGGGGTAAAACATTGCGTAACATCGGTAGTTGCGTTTTCTGTCCACCTTTTTATTGACATTCGCAGAATTTCGAAAGATGCTATAAAAGTTTTGAAGCTTGAAAGGGGTGGATTTGTTGGCATATTGATGAATGGAAAATGCATCTTTTGGCTATGGAGTTTATTAGCAAAGGTTTTTGCTAATAAACTCTTAACTCTTTCACCCGGCAAAACTCCCAAACACATGGAGAGCGATGCGGTGGTCTCCCTCCAGCCAACTCTGACACCGCTCGTAACGTTAAAAAAAATCTTCTTTCCCTTCTCCTCTTCAGCGTGGTTTTGTAGGCTGTAAACTCTGACAAAATTGTAGCTAATGTTCTCCCCAGAGCCGACAGGTTCACCAGTAAATCATCCATGATCAGCTGTTGGGTCTCAGCTGAGTGTCGGCTGTTGTCACGGATACATTCGTGCTCTCTTATGACGTAATCTCATGGAAACGGGTATCAATTCGCATTTACTAGTACTAATTTTACTTCACAAAAATCCACTCTAAAATTTCAATACATTTGGTTGCAGTTAATTTCTGATCAGTGCACATCATTTATGCAATTACGCATGTTTGTGTTCATAAATAGAAAAGGGTGTTACTGGGCGTATAAGGGCGTACTGTATACGTCTTCCTTATTCCTGTTATATCAGCGTATCAGCTGAAGGCCTGGAAGCTGAAATCAGAGTAGTGCCTCACTTGAGTGTGCTGCTCAATGCAAAGTATGCCGCTGACACAGCCTGAGAAGTATTCCTGCTATGCTTTATTCTGTTTCCGCGCCGCTACATCCTCACTTTGACATTTGGCTGTGATAAGGGGAAAGCCTTGAATCCCACACATGTCCACAGTGAATTCCGACCGCTCACAGGTCCCAACTCCACTCCCACACCATGGCGTACAGTAAGGTCGCCGCGATGCTCGGACAATGCTCGGATTCACGTCCGTACACATGAGGCCTATTCACGCTTCCTATCGCTAGCATCTGCAATGCTAATGACCGAGTGTGTTTCTCTCTTGCTGGCAGGGAGAGGTTGTGTTTTCTCTGTGCATCTCTGTTCCTGCATTTTTTTCTCTCCCTTTCTACAGATCTCTTTTTCTCTCGCTCTCTCTCTCTTTCCTCTTTTCCTCCACTTTCTGCAGTTGCGTGGGCTGCACATCTGAAGCTGCATCAAAGCCGCAGACGTCAAAAGGAGCCGTATGGCTCAGCTGTGCGCAGAATGTGGCACGATCTCGTAAATGTCATTCGGGAGATTGTTTACTGTATTTCATCCCGGTTTTGCGCCATCAGATGTCCACTGGGCAGGGGGAAAGCAGTAGCGGTTCCCATTGATTGGACTGCAGCTGTGGGACAGTCATTTCTTAGTCGTGCAGCTTGATTTCCCTTCAGGTTTCGGATTCCGGTTCAGCATTAAAAACCTCATTGTAAAGTCTACTCCCACTGCAGCTTCATAGGAGTTTCTGCAATTTTATTTTTCCTTTTTCCACTTGACAAAGGTTCTTCATCCATCTCAAGCACAAACTCCCCTTCCACACACTCCGGCTCTCCGTGTTTTTACTTCTCTCCATCATCTCTGTCTCCAGCTCTCTCTCTCTCTCTCTGTCTGCGTCTTTCAGATTTATGTTCACGAGCCCAAGCACACTGGGAGCTTTCTTGAGCTTTGTTGTATCAGTGTCAGTTTTGACTTTCCTCCTCCAGCCTTACTGCCGGCCCGGGCAGCGAAGGGGGACTGCTGGCGGTGCTGGGCCGTGCCGGAGGTGACTTCCTGTTAAACAGCTGGGCCCTTGTTCTGCCCCGGCCCAGGCTCCGCAGCGATAATCTCCCATGAGTCTTTCCACATGGGCAGAGAAGCCGCCGTGTCGCACCGCTGTTTTTCCTGCCTTTTCCGACAAAGAAGAAAAGGTGATTGTGTTAAGACCTCTCAGCCCCCTGCTTGGGGTCCAAATGTGTTTGTGTAGCGTATGTGTGTGAATGTGTGTGTGTGTGTGTGTGTGTGTGTGTGTGTGTGTGTGTGGGAGCTGTGAATCATTTGCTATCAGGATGAATCAGCCTTTTCAGTAAGTATGTGAAGCAGAGGCTGGCTGAGGTGTACAGATTGGGAGCGTTCAGCTGTCACCAGCTGACCTCACCACAGACATACTTTGTGCTCGGAGGCCAAGCACAGAGGGCTTCTCTCTACCCCCTCCCCCCCCTCTCTTGGAGAACACTTACACCTCAGTTGGTTATCCTTAGATAATCTGGATGGCGTTATGTTTGCATGTTGCAGGGAGGGGGCAACATCCATTTTTCTCAAAATCTTGTTTCCCATCATCCCCCCTGCCCCCCCTCCTCGCCATGACCTTTGATTCATCGGCGCCCCTGGGCACAGGAACTGACCCGCACAGAGGTCGCAGGAGGTCACCTGAGTCTGCCTGGGTCCTTGTGTGCACTGATAGGACTTTGATGGCTTATTAGGGAATGTAATGGCGGGTAAAACCGGTAAAGACCTAGCCTTCCCTGCCTGCTGGGAAGGTGACCAGACCAACTTGTTATTACAGGGATCATAGGCGTTAAAAAGGTAAATCCAGACTTTTCATGATATTTAAAAAGTAGGCAGCTGTTTTAACATTAAGCTGTAGCCCAGGCTTCTGCAGTAAAGCTGAAGATTCATTGCAGCTTTTGAAGCTTTGTACAGGAATTTATTGGCCACATTTCTCTTAAAATTCTATTTATAATATGAATGAGACTTTAGAGTTTGGTAAATGCAGTCCTTTCCTGCCCTCCGACAACCAAACGGAGCCACACCGCTGGGCTCACACAGCAGCCCTATTCTGAACTTCATTTCCAACTGAAAGGCAGATGACACACGTGCAGCTATGATTGGACGGGACAGCTGCTCCCAGGATGTACAGAGGGCTTTGATTGGCCTTGGCAGCTGCCCATGCTGAGCTTAGTTTTAGTGCTTGCTAAGTGTGTGTGCATTATCAGTGAGGTCACCATTTTGCCATACTCCACTAATGCTTTTGAGCTGATGTTTATCCCACTAATCAAGTTAAGGCTTTGACCGCTGTGGCCATCATCATTGAAAGGAGGGTTGTTCAAAAACGCCGGATTGTATGTTTGTGTTCGGCGGCTGTTTCACATATTATTGAGTTCTCTTGTGCTCGGTGAGCTTTAGCCCTCATAAGTGCATAGATTATGTCTCGATGCAGTTTTACTTTTCAGTCGAGGAGGAATAATCTGATACGTGTAGTGTTATAACTACCACTTCCTCCTCCTTCCCTTTCAGAATTAGTATGTGCCTCTCTCTCAAGTTTGTACTCAAAATGTGAGTACATGCTGTACCACTCTTCCAGGGGGAAAAAAAAGGAAAAAGGTGTTGTGAAACAGCTCCTAACCAGTTGTTGAGAATCACATACTCACAGCAGATCCCTAAAAGACAGGGAATGTGAGAACTCTGAACAGAAGGGCGCCTAAGTATGACACATGCACATGCAAAGGTGTTCATGAGCAGCTTTCTGAAGAAAAAATCTGAACAATGTAGATACCTCACACAGGCACAAATAAATATAGGAATCGCAACTCGGGTTACAATTGGTGATCAGAAAATTAGGAACAATTATGTCAATATTTCATAACAGTTTTGAAATTGTGTAGATAGGCCAAGTAAAACTATATTTATGATAAATCTCTTACTATACTTTTTCCTGTATAGTGTAACAACCTTGGCATGTTACTGTTGTGTGTTTATCAATAAATGGGTTTAGGTCTAGATTCTGTTCTGTTAGGTGATAGGGTTAGGGTTAAACATGTCTTGGAGTAAGATGTGTTAGCGTGTGGTTTATGAGAGACGTTACAATGGCTACATGGTCGGGGCAGGAAGAAACGGGACAACGGAACTTGTCTGTAGCAAAAGCGCTGGGAAGCAACATGAGAAGGAACCGTGATATGGAGCTTTACACTGTAAAGAAAGCATTGCTGCGTGATAGCACTGTGATACATAAGCCTATGGGATTTTAACTTTTAATGATAATAAAAGCTGAGGTCGATTCGGCAAACAGTCAGAGACATATGTGACCCACAGAAACATATGGCTCCTTGCTTTTATAGACTTTTGTATGGCATTAAAATGACAGCATCAATTGCTAAAAAAACATTTGCTCTTTTGCTCTGTGAGATAAGGCAATATGGCTGACGTACCATTTAAAGTGTTAAAAGTCACATGTGTGGGTTTCAAGATCAATTTGTACCTTTAAAGGTGCCAGGGTAAAGAGAGGTTAGTCTGCATGCAACATGTGGAACGTACAACCATCAAACTTAACGCACCCTAACTGTGAAAGCACATAAAACACAGTAGACAACAGTAGACTAAATCAATACACATGAACGGAACTCAGTCTCCACCATGTGCTCTGCTGACACTAAGAGGGATCTGCTTTGGGGTTCCTGCCTCCTCGAGTCATGGACCTGAGTCACTTCCAGCTGTCGAGTTGCAGACTTGCAGGCCGTGTGGCTCCTGCTGCTGGTCGGAAAAAACAGGGCTCAGCTGCTTGAATTTCGGAGGCACTTGTGGGAAGGAAACATGAATCTTTAAACCTTAAGCAGCGCCGCCGTGAAGGAGGTTCCCTGCGTCTGCTTTGGAGTAGGATGAAACAAAAGAAATGAGACCGTTTGTGCCTTGTGACTTCACAGTTCAAAAGTGAACGGAGGAAGGTCCCTTTGGGTGGAGTTTCACACCTCTCCGCGAACCCCGACGGCCCCTGAGAAGAGCCGTGTTTCAGCAAGTCCAGCGCACTGTAAATCACGCAGACGAACATATTCCTGGTTCCACAACAGCAACACCAGAAAGTCAACATCTTCCCTCCCTCTGTGGTTTGGTTTTGAGCTCCACCAACAGCTGAAATGATTACATAATCGTGCTCTTGCTGCAGACCGTGCCACCGCTGTTGTGGGAGGGGTACCACCATCGGCCCCGCCGCAGATGGCGGTCCTGCCTGCCCACACCTGTGAATCATTTGGACCCAAATTGTTTATTTGGCTTTGCTTAAGTGCTACCAGTGTTTCCTCAGTGCATTTGTGTCCCCTCAGAAAAAGACAGGGAAAAAAAAAAAATTACCCCCCCCCCCCCTTTCCTCAAAACAGCCAACATGTCCCTCTGGGCAATGACACCCCCCCACCCAAGTCCGTCACCCCACCACCCTTTTCCTCAGGCTGTCCACTTCCAGAAATGCACAGGCACTTAACACACACACACATACACAAAGTAATTCAAACAAGCTCTTTAGCAGGAAACGCAAAGCAGTTGTGTGTTAGTGTTTGTTGTTTTTTCATCTTTTTGAAGGGGGGAAAAAACCTCTCTTCCTGCGATTCTAAATTTATTTGCGTGTTTGTTGTCATCACATGAGAGGAGGCCACTATCTATTAAGTTAAACATTCCTCTCAACCCTGGAACCTCATGTAAACAGCAGTGTGAAGCGGGTGACTCAGTCTGTGGTCAAAATTTATGACTGCAAGCGGCAGCTTTAGGTTGACAGGATTATGCGTGTACACACATACACACACATCGCACACGATTTCCTTGAGAGCAGAAAAAAAAAAAAAATGGAGCACCTACTGTAGCCAATAAGTTTGTGTCATTAACAAACAGAACACCGCTAACCAGCTACATCCTGGTGGAAATCACAGGTGCTAACGAGGTCCACTCGATTTGCTAATGAGATAACGAACAGGCTAATGAGGCCCCGAAAGAAGGTCATGATGTAATGGAATACCCAGCTCCCACCAATACGGCAATATATGAGAGATATTCTCTTCTGGGGAATTAAAGATCTTAAAATGAATATGCAATAAAGTGGTCTATTATAATTCATCCCTGGTGGGTATTTTTTTCCTAATAGGAGCTGTGATGGTAATAGGAAGCGTGCGTAATAATAAAATGAAAGTAAAAGATGAAATGAGAAGAGAGAAGGAGTTTGTGTTTGCGAGTGGCTCAACCAGAGAGCTGGCAAATGTGGGATGAGTGTGCATCTTAATTAGCCTCTGTGAATTATGTTTCAACTCCTTTCACTTACATCACTGTGTCTGTTGTGTCAGAAAAATGCTTCTTGAGCAGACAGGAGCGAGGTTTTGTATAGGGATAGTGCAGCCTCTGTCTACGGGTCAAAGCATCAAAACCACATTAACTGACCGCAGGATGTAAACCTCAATAAGCCACATTGAGAAACTGTGCAGCATGTCTTCTAATAATATGTCTCGGTGTGTGTGTGTGTGTGTGTGTGTGTGTGTGTGGGAGGGGTGCAACAGGCATGCTTTTCCTTGCTTTTCCATACACATATGTAACATTGTTGTGTGATTACGAGTGCAGGCCACGCTCCCCACCATCTCTTTTCTGTGATTCAGTGGAAAATTCCCAGATTGCTCAGTTTGTGCCGGCTTCAAAAACACAGAGGCTGTAACCAAAGCTCCGGCTGTTTCAGTCGTAATCCCTCGTGCCTCTCCCGGTGCTGCTTCCCCATCAAAGGAGCGCTGATTACTAGGAACTCCGCTGGGAACAGGACTGGGAGATGGGAAGTGGGCATGGAAGATGAGGATCAGACGGGTCCTCAAAAAGCAGGACTGTAACGAGCGACGTGTTGAATGTGGAACATGGTTGGCAGACTCCGGATTACTCCACTTCCACATGAGTTATAAGGCCAGCGTTTTTCAATTTTAAGAAGTGTTTTTTTTTTTCTCTCTCTCATAAAGTGAGCTTTTGTAATTGTGTTGAACAGCGGCCACTATGGTCACAAGAGATAATTCAAAAGTTCCCTCCAATTGCCACGATTTTCTTTTTTTTTATTAACAAAAACATCAAACATATACACATGTGTACACAAGGCTATACATAATTAAAAAAGTGTTTGATATATTATATTTGATTTGATATTACTAATAAGGAATGAGAATAATTTATTTTAGTTTAATATTTATCATCCCAAAAATGAATGGAATCCACTAAGTCTCTCACAATATCCCTTATTGTACAACTTATTGTGAGAAGTGTTTATATAAATTCAACGCAAGCTGTTAGTTTTACTTGAAACTTGATTTTTTTTATTTTCGGCTATTGAATTGAACACTTTGTATTGTTTGTACACATTGCTAAGGGAAACTCTGTAATAATAAGATAGATTTAGCATTGGTGGTTTATTATTGATTAGGTAGAAAGCGGGCCTCCTTCTGACATCTACAAATTGACTCCAATATAAAATCATAGAGTGAAGTAGTAATATAAAGAGTTGTGTCATATTTTCCCATATCAACTTGTGGTTCTGTCGATCTCTTTAAGTAGTTGCAGAGCCAAGTGTCAGTTGGGAGATTCCTTCCGTCTTAGTGATTAATGCCCCGCATCTTAACAAGAGATCCTTTAAGAGCTTGCTTTCATTGTATAACAGGATTTAACATTTAACAATCCTTAGCGGGTAATATTCCTAAATGTATAATTGCCCGGATCCACTTGAGTCACACGCTTTCGACGATGTTGCATAACAGTAGTGCAAGTAGAAACAGAGTCAGAATCGTACACGGTGATGTCGGAGTAAATCTGGTCACACCGGGATCAGTAAGAGAATTTGCAGATTTGATTTCTGCTGCAGTGGCAAAACCCCTGAGCGTGTTCAAATAAGGATGGCGGGCTCCTACGGCTTTGATAGAACACGTTTTTATCCGGGTGCGGTCAAAAGTTACATACGCTCACTTGAAATCTTCAGAATTGAATTAAGTCGAAAAAGTGGGCTTATACAGTAAATGCTGACTTTGTGTTTTTACACACTTAGAGTTCCATTTACTTAGAGCTGCAGCGATAAGCTCATTAATTGATTGAGAAAAAAAAAAAGGTTATTTTGATAATTAATTGTCATTTTTAATTAGGTGGCTCTACATTTTATATATAGGACTTACTTAAGTCCTACATTTAGGCCTATAGAACACAACAATACCAATTTTCTATCAAATCTGGGAAATGTAGTCATATATTTTACAAATATCAACAGGGAGATGCGCCACTTGTGGTTGTTCTAAGCTCCAATGTGTCATTCATTCCATCCTTCATTCCTTCATTCCATCATGCATCACAGCTGCATACAGGCTGGTGGATTATTTATCATGTAACCACAAAACAGGCTTGTGGCTGTTTGAACTTTGAAAGTAAGAGGAACGGTATTCAAAACAAATAGACAGCAAGTATAGAGCAAAATGTCTGACTCACTGATGGCGAGGAGCAGGAAGCTAAGCATCCATAATGTGTGTGTGTCCGTATGTCTATGTGTGTCTGTTTTTAGTGCCTGAAATAGACTAGGGTGTGTATCCGCACATTCTCTTCTCGTGTTTTTAATCTTCCTGTCCATTTGTCCATCATGTAATGGTGCAACGCTTCCTTATCCGTTCGGCCATGGTGATGACTGTATAGCCAATAAATGGCAAACAGGAAGCTGACCCTCTGATTGTTACTGAGGTGTCTGGAGCAGGAGCCCCCATGGTACATTCATTTAATAACACGCACACACACACACACACACGCCTGCACACATGGACAAACCAAAGCTCAAACGAGGCAAAACCGAGAGAAAAAAAAAAACAGCCAAAAAAAACCCAACTTGAAGCTGTGGTTCTGCAGAAATCAAAGTGATGAAACACAACAGCCCAGAACACACAAACACACACGCTCTCAGCAGGCTTGTAAGGAGAGTGGTAGTGAGGAGAGGTGATAACACAGAGGCAGGAAGAGAGAGCTGCTGGATATGAAATGGAAACATCCTGAGTCCAGGACAAAAAAAAAAGAAAACCGTTCACATTTTAATAGTTTCTATAAAGAAAAGGTGAAAGGGTGTCACATATTCACTGTCACATATTTTATGGATGGGATGATGGCATAACCAGATCCCCAAGCTGGGAAAGGTGAGTGCACACGCTGAGGCTACCGAGTCTTGTGCCCCAGACAGAGTGGATGTGGCCGGACAGGAGCCACCTGGCCAAAGGCCAAAGGCTGGGCTGTAACCCTGGAAGGAAGTGGATGGACCGAGGAGCATTATGAGCAAACTATGGAGGGCAGGATGTGTAGGAGGGGGCTGGACAGACTCTCCCGCTATCCATTACTGTTTATACTTCTATATGTTTACGCTATATGAGGCCGACCATTTGTCTGTCACCTGCCACTTTCTGTTTCATTCCCTTCCCATTTCTGTACTGTTTTACTTTTATTCTGTTCTATTTCAAACAGATTTTCTCACCTCCCCACAGTGTTGAGCAAAGCAGATACAGCTATGGAAAAAAAATAAGAGCACTGCAAAATCCAATTTTTCAGATTTTTCTAATTATAGGTATGTGTTTGGGCAAAATGAACCTTTTTTTTTTAGATTCAATAAACTACTGACAACATTTTCCCCAAATTGTGTGTTCAGACCTCAAACAATGAAAAGAAACAAGATCAAATCCATTTTAAAACAACATAATACTAATTTTTACACTTAAGAAGAGTTCAGAAATCTATTTTTGGTGCAGTAACCCTAATTTTTATCACAGCTTTCACGCGTCTTGGCATGCTCTCCACAAGTCTGTACCATAGTTCTTGAGTGACTTTATTCCACTCCTTGTATCTCCTTATGCAGAATGAAGTGTACATGTGTTTGAATTCAATAGACGCTAGAATGGAATGGCTGTAAAACATGTAGAGATGCTGATTTCAGAAAGAAATGCAGTGGTTTCTTATTTTTTTCCAGAGCTGTAGTTGAGGTTGTTCCTGCAGGAGTTTAGGGATGTTCTCTGTTGAATTGGAGATATTTCTGTTGCCAAGCATTGGAACATAGTGAAAGATGATGTTTTAAAAACTGAAAAATCATGTAGTTCCAGAAACGGCATTCTAATTACTCCGCAAAATCCCCCACTGGATCAATTTGCATTGAAAATCAAATTCTAGCAAAGAAATAGTCCCAAAAGAAAACAGGTCTATAGCAGTAATGTAAGGCTTTTGAAGAAAGCACAGCACTATACTAACGTTCCGCCATTTCTGCATGCATCCCCAAAAAAGTCTGACGGTGTGAAAGCATCTTGCGCCTTCCGCTTCTTCTCCTTCTCATCGAGTGTGTTGTGACTCCCGTCGTGCACACTGTGCGCTTTTCCGCAACATGCAGCGTCACAACATGACCGCGTGCCAGTTTCATCCACACTCCGCCTGCTTGCCAGCTGGGGCTGTTGCCAAACCCCAGTTTACGTACTCGCATGCTGCTCCCAACAGCACAAGAATGCATTCACAGCGCGCAAGATGAACCCAGTCACACGTACACACACACACACACCTATTCAGGTAGGCAGTTGGGATAAAAGTGATAATAGAGATTATTATTTCTCCTAATGTTATTTTGAATTAAGCTCACAAATGCACCTCTGCAGGCATGCACACGAGTGCCCCGTAATAAGCCTCTGTTTTATGTTTTATGGCCTCTGCAATATGATTATATAATAAGTGTGTTTATAGATTTCAGAGCATCATAAAAGAGTATAGGAGCTGCATGCCAGACCTCAGGCTCGGCAGCATAACCAGCTCAGTGTGTCTTAATTGAAAGTCTCAAAGGCCCACGACTTGTTTTCTTTGAGAATCAGCTGGGGTGCGGCTCCGAGGTGGTGCTGGCTCAGTCTCTGCATGCAGAAGCTTGTTTAAAAGCCACCGATTATGGACAAAGGGCTGTGATTTTAATTTGGTTGTGATTCAGATGTGTCACTTTCTCTTACAATGTCAAGGTGTATATAAATCTATAAAGGTAAGGAGCATCTGTGAGTTTGTGACTCGCGTACCTCTCGGATATCACTTACACATGGCACAACGGTGTGTATCCTTTGTTTTGAAATGTTTGGATGGATATTCAAAACTTTATTATCATTAAAAATTTAAATCTTGGCGCACTGTGGTGGTGTAGGGGTAGAGCGCTTGCCATATAGTCTTTTTTTTCTTAAGCAGCTGACCCCGGTTCATGTCTCGGCCAAAGCAGTCCTTTACTGCATCTCCCCCTCTCTCTCTCCCATTACTTCCTGTCGGTCTACTCTATAATAAAGGTGTTTATGCCAAAAACAAATCTAAAAAAAAAAGTTAAAAACCCAATGACTTGCATTTCACAGCGCTATCCTGCAGTATTGATTTTGTTACAGTGTAAAGCTCCGTATCACAGCTCCTCATGTTGCTTCCCAGCACTTTAGTTACAATTCACAGCTCTCCGTACTGAAAATTTTGTCTCCTAAAAACCACATGCTAAGACATTAGCCGGTTTAGCTGCTACTTTTTTTTCTCAGGCTAATACAGGCTACTATGGACTGTAGCAGTCTTACTCCAATTTCTGTTCACATACCCTCAGGAAATCCCACCACTATCACCTAACAGAGCATAATCTGGACCTAAACCCATTTATTCATAAAAATGTATAATAGTAACATGCCCATTTCATTAAACTATAGAGGAAAAAGTACGAAGTAAAAGATTTATCATAAGTCCAGTTTTACTTGGCCTATAAATACAATTTCAACTTTCAACATAAATTAATACATTAAACAATATCTGTATTTGCATGCCTGTCCTTATCTCAGTGGATGTCAGTGTCTTACTCAATGTGCAGTTTATCTTTTAAGACCATGTAACAGTCCAACACATCCTCATTTGGCCAAACATGAAAAATCTACTTAAGTTTCCACTTTTTCCCTATGGGCACTGCTCCAGTAATAATAACAGATTGCACTTATATAGCTCCTTTTTTTCTACAGTAGATACCCAAAGCGTGTTAAAGTGTAGCGCTGCCACATGTCAACAAGAGGTTTCTGCCGCAACTGCCCAACCTTTCTTTGCCCAACCATTTTTCTTGTGTTATCTCAATATCAAACTGATGCAGTGACTCTCCCGCCTCTGTGAGCTGACAAAACCAGCATGCTAACAGTATAAACCGTGCATAAACGACAAGCAACGATAATTGGCAACGTGTAAACAGGCAGGCCTCGACCCGGCTGTTGGTTTTCGGGAGCACATTCCCGTGTTATCCGCCGGAATGTCAGGACTTGCAATAATAAATGAGTGGACTTTTCTAATTTGGCACAGAATTCTGTCAGAGGTCGAAGGGTGTCAACTCCGTGCCTTTGAGCGCTTTCTTGAGGGTCAGCGGAGGTGAGGGCATAGCCAC
This sequence comes from Lepturacanthus savala, assembly GCA_030544235.1. Lineage (NCBI taxonomy): Eukaryota > Metazoa > Chordata > Actinopteri > Scombriformes > Trichiuridae > Lepturacanthus > Lepturacanthus savala. The sequence continues at coordinate 12,133,738 of CM060477.1, forward strand.
GGGCAATGCAAACACACACATACACTAACACACACAAATCCCACTCTATCTGCTGCTTTTCAGCAAGGTCAACACAAGTTTCTTTGGGACTTTCAGCGGTTTGAATTCCTGGTCTTCACAGATCCCGTCCAGGGTCAGTTATATTTCTGTGAGTCCACACTGTACGGCAGTGTCTGGGCAGCCAATATGTGAGAGGCCCAGTCAGATGTTACGTCTCTGGACAAGGACGAGGCGAGCACATCAAAGCTGTTCATTAGAGACCCTGCGTCCTGGGTTCCTTCACATCCACTCACACACACAGTCGATCCCACCCCAGCAGCACCCTCGGCCCTCTGACCCTGTGAACTGTGCGTGTACAGAGCCGAGGCGGAACTAAACGGGTGGCTCCGGCGGCGTCATGAGAAGAGCTCGCCGTCATCCATGCAGAATGCGTGTCAGGGGATTGGGTAACTCTGCCAAGGGAAGAAAAGGCAGGCAGCACACACTGCACACATTGTTGAAACAGAAGACATCTCACTTACACAAGACAAGTGCGTAGTGTGTGTGTGTGGAGGGGCCTGAGAGTGTGTGTGTGTGTGTGCGTGTGTGTGTGGAGCATCTGTGGATTTGTACGCACATGTGTATGTGTCTGCATGTGTGTGTGTTGGTGTTTATGCATCTATAGAAGTGTGTAGATATTTCTATTTATGGAATCGTCAGTGTATTCATATATATTTATATAAATCTGTCTGTGTGTGTGTGTATGTGTGTGTCTTTGTGTCTGCATGTGTTACGCCTCTGGCTGTAACCCCCCTAGAACCTAAACATATTTAGCTGAAGCAAATGACCCGTCATTACTCAATGTGCCACGATCAAAGGTGAAAGGTCACCGCTGCTCTTGTGTGTCTCTGCAAAAAACGCAGGTTTTTGCTCTCTTCTTCACAGGCAAACTGAGTATGTGTGCATGCGTGTGTGTGTGTCTGTGCATCATTTATCACCAGAGCTTTGTTTTCCCTCCTCTCCGCATGTTTGTGTTTACCTGTAGCTCTTATCTGATCCGGCCACACAGAAGGTGAAAAATCACAACGCAGTCCTGTTTAGTCCATCTAAAGGACAAATCACCAGGGGATCAGCTCCCAGCCATCATCAGCAGCTCACTGTGACACTGACAAAGCTGGAAAACCGGAAAAAAATCACAGAACAGGTCGCAATTAAGTAGACAGACACAGGCGAACGAGTCCTGCTTTTTTAGTTGACTGATTATTGGGGAAAAGCTTCTGGTTTGGTAACGGTGGACGAACGTGATGGATGTGGTTTCCACCCATCCCCGAACTCTCCATCTTTGTTCGTCCACAGATTCCAGTTTCGCCCTGGAATTGCTATTGACTGTCCCTGCAGAGCAAAAGGCAGCTCATCTTCCATCAATGCCACTTGCATTTAGGCTTTGCTGCCGTTTGCAAGCTGCTGTACTTTCACGCCTCAAAGGCTGCAGGGATTGTAAAGCTGGACATTTGTCTTTGCCCCGGACTCAACCTAACTTTCACCCCTATGTCTTTATATATCCCTAAAACTGACATATGTATAAATGTAGAGGGCAATGCATACAAAGTGCAGAATGGTGAGATGGAATTTATCCACTTGCAGTGCAGTCACTGTAAGGAGCCTTCGGTTGTTTGAGGGCCTGACTCGGTCCTGGTGGCACCTGGAAGCTTCAGTCTTCCACATACTCCATAAATCAATACATTTCTGTTATTCAAATAACCTTTCCTGTTCTAAATCTATTGTATTCCATCCTGTGCACACATCATCTACAAACTGTAAAACCCATTGAGGCAAATCTGTAATTTGTCATTTTGGATGATAAAAACTTGACTTAATAATATCAACTTGACAGTGTTGTATTTGTAACGTCTTTCCAATGACCCCAAGTGGCCAAACAAATCAATCCTGTCTGCAAGTGCAACAATTTAAATACATTGTCAGCGTTTTCTCAAAATCAATTTGCTGTTTGCATTAGTTTTACATAAATTTATTTTTTAAGAGACTCAATTGTTCATCTAAGATTGTATCTTTCTGCTTCCGTCTTGTGTTTTTATTCTCATCATCATAATCATCATTATCATCATCATTATCATTACTACCACCACCCCTGGACATATCCGTTTCCTCTGTACCTCACAGTGCTAAAAGACAACAGTCATCCAGAAGCACATACAGTAAGCCCCATTATGGTTTTCCTGACTCACATTCCAGCCAAACAACCCAGCCGACTGATGCCCGGCGCAGGGCACGCATTCCCATCCTCACACTGATCCCCATACATGCTCCTAACCATACCCATACTTTGAAAACATCCGGGGCCCTATCGGGTGCCCTGCAGAATGCCGCCTGGCGACTCCTCGCATCTCTCAACCAGCTGGCTCACATAATCAGGAGCTTTGAGGAGACACCCGGGAACGCCGGCATTCCCTTGGATATCATTCCCATTCTCGCCAGTGTTGCTGTCAGCATGAGTAAAAGGGGGCTCAGGTTCTGCAGCAGCTACAGTAATGGGATGGACAGATGTTTAGATGTGAGGGACCAGGGCCCCCCTGGGGCCCCTACAGCGGTGCAGCCTGACAGAAAGCAATCAGCTTGATGTGGAGGAACAGAATACCGGATTGTACATACACAGAAAGAGCTGCAATATGAGTCAGGAGAGAGGGATTTAGATTTGAGGATGGATAAGGAGGGAAATTAGCAGTGGAGAGAGAGTGAAAAGAGTTGAAGTGCATGGCGTGCCAAATAAAAAAAAAAATCAATAGGAGTGGGTATAAAATAAATACATTTTTAAGAGCAGGATGGAACCATAGGAGCATCCAGTGTTAAGGTATGTGCGGAAATTCTTGGACAGGCAACGGAGTGAGACTGGGGATGCAACAAAAATTTGGAGAGGAGAGGAAGGGAGGGAGGGAAGGTGCGGATAAAAATGAGTCATGCTCGCAGTAAAGACGGGGGAAACAGCTGAGAGGTTTTTGAGGTGCGTCGTTGGCTCTGATCACACTTTTATTTTGGCTGGAAAGTAAGGTGATACTTATGAGCAAAAAAGTCTCTCTCTCTCTCTCCCACCCACACACACTCATTCTCTATTCCTCCTGCCCTCACCCCTCCTCCCATCCGTCGCTGCCAAGTTTTCTTGCCCTCGGAGGTGATGTGAGTGTTTCCAGATGTTCGAGGCCAGTGCTACTAGTTTGGCTTGTAGTACTGACTCAACACAAAGCCCCCTTATAGAACAGAGCGAACAGGAAATGGTCAGATTACCGCATAGTGCTTTAACTTTTAACTTGACAGCCCGGATAAAAGAGGGAGGGAGAGGGGGAGCGGAGTTTGATGTTCCCGGGCATCAATTTAGTTAAAGCTTGTGCACAATATGCTTAATTTATATGCTTTTACGTTACATTTCAGTTCAGTTCTGTTAGATATTCCTCTTCTTTTACTCAGTCCAATCGCTCTCTTTGTGAAACTGCTGGGGGGCTCAGTTTGACAGTAATTGGGATGGGTCAATACAGGATCCCACCCATGGTGCAGAGGATCATTAGTCTGCATGAAATAAACATTAATCTACTCCCCTGCTCGGCTACACACTCCATCAGAGACTCACAGAGAAAGGGTGGATGTGCTCTTCCATCGCTGAATCAAATCTGACCACAATTCCGCTCATGAAGTGAGATCATTTTATCGTTTTCATGAATGGGAAGTAACAGTACTCTTTTGTAGTCGAAATTTATGGTATTGCACTTTATATTTTATGCTCCTTTTGTAGTTCTACTTTACGATGTTTCAGCTATTAGTTACAATATAAAACATATCAATACACACAGTTCATGATATAATTCAAAACGGCTCCATGATAATAATACTAATATGCTCATTCCTGATCATATTTTTCTGCTTATGCTTCTTTCATATTGGAATACAAGAGTTTTACTTGTAATTGGGTATTTTTACACTCTTGTAATGCCACTTTTCATCTCAAAATGTTTTCCATCGCTGGATCACTCAAATTTAATGTGACACATCTGCGGTCTCAGGTTTTCAGGTAGCGCTCTCAGTACAAGGAAGGAATTTTAAAAGTTTCATAGCAGGTTTTCAGTAAAAAAAAAAAAAAAAGTGAGTTAACGCCTTCAAATATTGATAATTTGTTAAATGAGGGGTTGTGAATGTATGTCTGCATTTAGTTACCCTCTGTGCCAGGACACCGGGAGGTGAGGATTGAAGGTTGCTGACTGTGATGGAGGCTGAGAGCGATGGAACTGGGGCAGCAGGCAATGAGGAGGAGGAGGAGGAGGGTGGTGATGAAAGCGAGTGAGAGGATAACACACACACACTCACACATATAGACACACACACACAGACACACACTTTTCATGTTGTCCGTTAGTGCCTGCCACCGTCACAGTGGGGGGGCTGTGGCCTCTGCATAGCCTGAGAATGCTAAAGGCTAATCCTACAGGAATGCTCCAGGAATGTGAAAGTTGAGTCAGGGATCGAACAAGAGAGGGGTGGGGAACAAGTGGAGGGGGTGCAGAGAAAGAGAGAAAGGGGGGGGGGGCTTAGAGAAAAAGTTGGCATTCAAGAATAAATGAAATGAAAGAGAGAGAAAAGGGGGAGGAGAAGGGGGGAGTTCAGAGGGAGTAAAAGAGAGGTGGAGAGGAGGAGGAGAGGTTGAAAGAAAAGAAAAGGAGAGTTGGGGCAAAAAAACAAAGCAGAGAAAGGGAACAAAGGCAGAGAAAAAGGAGAAGAGAGCGAGATTGGCAGGAGGACTGATTGCAGAGTGTCTGGTTGTGAGATAAGTAGTGGGAATGCTTTTTTTTTTTTTAACCAGCATTTACAGCAGTTGATACGGAAACAAGGCCAAGCTGGATTGATTTTAAACACATCTCGTGTCCTGCTGGTACACACAGATCATCCAGATAGTTGCGCTGCACAAGCTTGTCGTGTCATGAAAGGAGGAGGGGGGGAAACTTTGTGGAAAGCTTTCTTAACAATGGCAGTTAGGCATCCACCGTTGCGGCTTACCTGTCAAGATGAGTCTCTGCATGTCCTCGCTTCCTGGTTCCGGTTACAAAGGTGTTCTTTTTTTTTTTTTTTTTTTTTTTTTTTTTTTTTTTTAAAAACCAGCCCACGATTGCACTGTGACGTACCTCATTCCGGCACAGAATGGTATGTTCTCCATTTTGTAAACTGCCGCCGGATCCGTTTCAGTTATGCCTGAAAAACGTGCCGGTGAGGCTTTCCCAGAACACTTTAAAAGACATAAAAAATAAAAAATAAATTAAAAAAAATAATAAAAAAGTAGTTGTTATGCACAAAGAACATAAGTTGCTCAATATTCAAAAGAAAACCAAAGTGTAAAAAGCACTTGTCACTCAAAACCTTCTAGATGTATGCATGATAGTTTTATTATCTTCAGTTCCCTGAAAGGCAGGTGTGGCTGTGTGTGCGTATGTGTGTGTGTCTCTTTGACTGACTGCCAGTGTGAGGAAGGGAAGCTGTCTACACTGCAGATATGTGTGTTTTCTTTGTCTGGTCGATCTTGTGCAACAGTAATTACAGTTGCAGTTACGGTTACAGTTAAACTTGCTGACAAAACACAGCGGGCAGCTCTTGAGCAGCTGCTCCATTATCTTTATGTGTGTATGTGTGGGTATATGTGTTTGTGTACGTGTATGCATGGTGTGTGCACGTGCATGCACGTGTGCGTGTTATAATAATTAATGATATGTTAGCCATAAATTCACTAAAGCATTAGGGTTTTAAGCGAATTTCTGACATTTGACCTATACACTTGACCTTTATGCAAATGTTTTTAATAAAACGCCTGTGTCATCAAGACATTCCATTACTGTATCACGCCCAAGATATGGCCTTTGCGTTTCTTTGGGGGGTTTTTTATGCCTTATCTACCTTCTTTAGTAATTTCTGTCTCTTTCCAGTCAAAATTATTTGTCCGTATGATAGTGTTTTAAGTGAAGTTTTTTTTTTTTTTTTTTAAATTTGATTATCTTCTGATTGCTACATAAAATGAGCGTAATCCAATTAAATGCTTAACTGGTTTTAATTCTGAAAGTGGTAATTGATCATTTGAAGGAAAAACATCCTCTGCATAAATCTGACAAATCTGTGTGTGTGTGTGTGTGTGTGTGTGTGTGTGTGTGTGTGTGTGTGTGTGTGTGTGTGTGTGTGTGTGTGTGTGTGTGTGTGTGTGTGTGTGTGTGTGTGTGTGTGTGTGAGAGAGAGAGAGTGTGTGCGTGAGAGTGTGTGTGTGCGCATGTCTCTGCTGGCTGTCAGGAAGTGTGCTCTCATCATTAGGCTGGCTGACTCGGTGTGCCGCTGTGGTCACCAGATTCCCCCCAGAGACGAACTCCCTCACTCAAGGACAGACATCAGACATTAAAACAATAACACACACACACATACATAAAGGGAGAGGGAGACCGAGGGAGAGAGAGAGAGATTCTAAATGTTTGAAGCCAGCAGAGAGTGAGTGGGAGAGGAAGTGAGCAGATGGAAACTGAGCAGCGATGAGAGATTTTAAGAGGGAGGAATATGGGGAGAGACAATAGGACAGACAGGGACACGGAACGTCATGCCGCTGGAGGAAGTCCCCTAATAAAAGGTTTCCTGTCTCGCTGAGCGTCCCTAGTGTCTGATGGCTTTTCACCGAGGCCTACTTGACACCAATTAAACCTGTTCTGGGACCGACTCCCACCCCCCCCTGCCTCCCTCAACCCCCCAGAGGACACAGCAGGCCATGACGGCTGAGTGCGGACTTCCTATGCAGGGCCACAATGTGCACATGGACTCACTGACACATGCAGACCCCCACCTGCAAACAAACACACACACACTAACTCCTGCTGCACATACCACACTTAAAGCACCTCACTAATCTATCTGCCTTTTGAGTTGAAATCCATTTTAATGGCATTTAAAAAATTCATCATGCTATGAGCGAACGTTCCGTGTCAGGAAATATAAACTGTGTTGCTATTGTGGCTATTTTGCATATTTTTTTCAAAAAGAGGAAAATTGTCTTTGGACATAGTTGGCGTGTGTCAAATTACAGTGTCAGTTATTTACTCTAATCAATTTAAAAGGGGACGTATTATGCACTTTTCCTGGTCTGTTTTTATTCTGGAGTGCTTTGGTATTTCTTTGCATGATTTGCAGTTGATGAAAACATCCCGATGAACCCACACTCTTCATACTGGTTAATTTGCAGAGGCTATATCAACAATAGTAGGATGATTTCATTTCTTTTTTCTTCTTTTCAATACATCTGTACACATTGGAGTCTGAATCTGATTATGAAGTGAAAAAACTGTGGGACAACCTTAGTAATAAAGGCTACTGGACTGGTGGCTGTCAGTAGTCATGCATTAACAATCTGACACCATCACAGGCAGGAAGTAGAGGTAACTTTGCAAACTGAGCTGAAGCCCTGGATTTTGACTTACATGGACTTTGATCATGTTTAATACATAGACATACAGCATTATAACAATATAAAAATAACAAAACCACAGTCAGTTTGACTGAGTAGCACTAGCAGCATTTTTCATTGGCAGTTTATGAGGAATGTTGGCTGTCAATTGTCGGCGATCAGGGCGGTTGTTGTCTTCAAAAAGTAGAAGAAGAAAAAGCTCTCGAGTGATTTCCAGCCAGCTCGTAGCAGCAGTTTTTGATTTGGGACAGAACTACCATCTCGAATTTTGTGCACTGCACAAGTCAATGCACTTAACTGGAGTGCACTGAGAGAAGTAAGAAATGGTCACACGCTTGGGTGCAAATATACCAGCAGAGGGTGTAGAAAAGATACCGGGTTTTGTAAAAAGCCTTGATTCTGATTTGATTGATTCTGATTTTTTTTTTCTTTTATTAGTTACAATTTTGACCAAATAAGTACACACCAAACAAACACCAAAGATGTATATGTTGATTTATTACCCAAAATAAATTCAAATTTCAGTGTGACTTTAAAGAATAATGGATTTCCATTGTGCTGCTGGATATACTACTTATTAGTAGTTAATTCTTTTGTAATTCTGTTTTTTTTGTTTGGTGGCTGTGTCAGACACTTGTGAAAACATGAGAGATTAAGCTCAACCAGAAACTTTCTCCATTTGTGTGGCCTCACAGATCCGGAGAGAGCATCTCAGGACCAAGATGGGGACGGCAGATTACAGAAAAGCGCCGGTGGGATGAGAGGGTGGGTGGTGGTGGTGGTGGTGGTGGGAGGGGGATTGAAAATTGGCCCAAAGCCGGGCACAGCATGCCACACTCCAGGCTTCATCCAGCCCCGCTTCAAAGAGCCCTGAAATCTCTCCACAGCCACTCAGACAAATTATAGTAATAAACAACAAGTCCCCCTCCGATCTCTCCCGACTCACCTCCCGGGGGGAAAACAAACGTTGCCCCGGTGACTGAACCCTGACCAGCCCGCCCAGCCGCTTTACCGTCTGTTTCCAACTTTGTTTGTTTGTTTGTTTGCCCAAAGACACCAGAGACTGCGGCACTAGGGAGGGTTATCTTCACAGAGCTCAAAGGAGCTGGAAAAAAAAATAAAAAAAAGAGCCTCCAATTACATGTGATTTAGTCCATCCTGGGGTATTACGGGGCTGGTGCGTTTGATTGGGAGAGATAAGCTGGACTGTGATTCGGCTTTAATGACCGGCCGGCCTGTACGGGAAGGCCGGGCGTCCCGCCTCCAATTGTCTCCTGCCTGTAAATCATAAGTGACGTTACAGCGCATGAGTGCACCCTTGTTGGCGTGAAGGATGTCTAGAAGACGACAGTCCCGGCCCGCCTCTCACGCCGCGAGGTGTGGCGCCCAGTGAAGACGCGTCGAGCACACAAGGTCTCGCCCCGCGCTAAATGGCAGGTATTTGCCAAGGGCTCTTTTTGGAAATCATCAGTTTCTCATCCCACACATGCAGTTTGTCACCAAGCGCCTATAAACACATCCGATGGGAGACTAGGAAAATATACCGCGCTCCCAACGCTGGTGGCCTTGCATCCTGTCGCTTTCCACCGAGCGTCTGAAAGAGCTATAAAACCTCTGGATGCGTCGATGGGAAAAGAAACGCGCCACTCGTATATTTGTGCACAGGTAGAAATCTTTACCTCCCCTTCCAAGGCCAACGGCACTCGGAAGGTGTGGAATTTGACATGGCGATAACTCACGGCGCTCTACTGTAGCTCACATGGAACTGCTAACAGAAAACCCTATGAAGGTTCGGGGCAAAGAGTGGGCGATCCATCACGACTCTTTTTTTTTTTTTTTTCTTTTATCTGGGTTTAGCTAAGGGGAAAGCCAGATAAACATTCTCTGGTACGTTTCTCCAAGGTCAATCCCCGTGTGACACCCGGGCCTCGGGCTTGGAGATCCACCAGACGTTTAGGTGCGAGAGGGAGAAGAAAGAGATGCGTGGACCCGGGGCAAAGATGAGAGAAAGACGTATTGGATTTAAAGACACAGGACCAAACATAAATGTTTAAGTTCGGGAGCCGTACCTCCCAGGGCTCGCCCGAGCAGATCAATCACGTTGATATCAGACAGTCATGGGAGGAATGTCAACAGCACTCACCTCTAACCCCATGTGTGAAGGCATTACAGTGGAAAAGTGACCCCCCGATTCTCCTCACGACGACCTCCAGGCAGCCCCGCTCTAATGGAGATTTTATGGATGGTGTTTCACTTTATAGTGACTGTGGGCCTGACCAGGCTGCTCTGGGAGCCAGATGTGTGTACGGTACAAAGAAGGCCAATTACTCGCGATGGAAAGAGCACCAAGATGCTTTCCTCAGGTACAACCACTGATATGTCAATTAAACCTCACCCAAGGGCGAAGGGTTGTACTAATGCGTGCCAGGCTCGCAGGCCAGCTCCTAAATATATTTATACACTACTCATTTACTTTTCCAATTTAGTCGCTGCCTGGATTACATTAATCTGCATCCTTGACACGGGAGACAGGGTTCACACCCCTACAGCCCACATTCCGTCAGGTTATGGCTGCCGAAGGCACTTTGGTAAAGGTTCTGGAAAGATTGCGGTTCCTGCATAAATATTGAAAAAGTCAACACTCCTTGTTCCCTGCTTCATGTCCGCATTGACCAGTGGTGAAAGAAGTACTCAGATCCTTTACTTAAGTTTAAGTAAAAATGCCATGGTGTCAAAAAATACTCAATTTCAAGTAAAAATCCCACATTTCAAATGTGACTTATGTAGAAGTACAAACGTATTAGCAGTTAATTCTAATGAAAGTATTAAAAGTAAAAAAAATCAGGCTGAGGTTATATGAAATAGACTTAATAAATGATGGTGTTAATACTGATGAATCCAGGCATCGGTTGGATTTTATTTGCCATTTTTTAAGCCTCAGGGGTTTATAAGTCACAAGATAAACCTGAGGGACTGGTTTGATAATTAGTGAAGGAAACAAACTTCTGCTACATATTTATGGATTCATATTCAGGAACATTTCTCTCATCTCTGCACTTTATATCACACCTGCAAACATGTCACCTTCTGGTTACAGTCGTCTTTTTTTATATCAACCAAGGCAGTTAAAGTGAAGGGCTTTTTTATGTTGTCGCCTTTTTTTTTTGTATGTTGTCACCTTTTTCACTGCTCCAGAGTTTGGCAGGTCTGTTATTTAAATATTTAAAACAAAGTTTAAAGGAAGTAACATGCACACACATCTACATGCTGATTTCATGTGAAGTTTGTGAACCAATGCTTTAATTGAAAATGATGCAGCGTAATTTACATGCACATGTCAAATGCTAATCTGAAAAGTAACCACAGCTGTCAGATAAAAAATTGGAGTGTAAAGTACAATATTTCCCTCTGAAGAACTAAAAAGTCGCTGGCAGTAAATGTTTTGCCTTTACGTTTACTTTTTACCTTAATAAAATATAATCCTGGCATCACATTTCCTGCAGAAGTTGTTTGCTGATGCAAAATGGTTGTATATGAGCAGCATATTTAGTAGACAAATTACACAAGTGACAAAAATGTTTCAAGAATTCTGTAAATTACAAGAAGTTAAAGCTTTAAAAAAAAGCCCTTATTGTGAATGCCACATCCTTTTCATGAAGCTTAAATGCATGTATTAATTCATCCTTAAAAAATGCTTGGGCATAATTAAGCACAGAAAGGGTAGTGGCTTGAATAATTACTAGTTTACATGGCTATGAATGGCTTCCTTCATTCACACAGTAGTTGAGTGTCTCCTTCTTTACTCCAACTGCTGCCTGAGGTCACTAAAGCATCAACAGCTAGGACAAAGAAGAGAGGCAGATTTTTCTTATTATGGACTGTGGAAATAAATATCTGACATGGAATTTTGTCTCTTCTTAAAAAATCATCTAACTAGACCCGACTTGTTTAATTTCTTTTTTTTTGCTTTAAAATATTAAAAGAAACTTCACACCCGAAGTTTATATTACTCTCAGTTTTCCACCTAAGATGATTTTTGTATGTAATATTTGGCAAAGGGGGTGATTAAAGTTTCTACTTTACCTATATACCGGTTCAAAGGGGAGAGGGATGAGTCAGTAGAAGCAGAGATAGAGGTAGAGGAAGAGAAAGATTCCGTAATGGATTTGAAAAGATAACAGCATCCAGTGAGGAGTGTGACAGCGGCAGCTCAGTTATTTTGCTGCTCTCTGTCACGAGCTGCACTGTGTTTTAACACAGCTAGACCGATGATTTAGCTGTTCTCATTTATCTCCTGTTTCTGTTGGCAGACAACTGAAAAGGGCATAAAACAGTAATTTGGGTTGCAGCTCCAGGTTTCTTCACTGGTTCACTGAGACATCAATCAAATCACTGTTTTATGGCTGCAAAATCACTGGGGAGATCATTTTTGAAAAGTTCTTTTCTTGGAGGGGGGAGTGAGAAAACCCGCTGTCTTAATGTGAAGGGAAGGCCAAAACAGAGAGAGAAAAAGAAGCTTTTTTTTCCCACCGTACTTCCATAAACCGAGAGACCGAGTGAGGAGGACACGGAACGTGTGAGACAGTGAAAAGAATGATGGAGCAAGACAGACAGACACACACAGACACACACACACACACAGAAAGAGAGATAAAAGGACAAGAAAGAGAGGCAGAGAAAGAGAAGAGAGATCAAGTGTCAGGTCCACTGTGGTCCATTTTTCCCGGAGACAGCTGCAGCCACAACTGACAAATCCAGAGGGGCCCCTTCCTCTATAGGCACCGGGAAAGCACCGGGAATTATCCAACGTCTCGGCTCTCTGCTCCTTGGGGAACCTCCCTCTCTCTCTCCATCTCTCTCCCTCCATCTCTTTAGTTAGCAGGGAAAAGGAGGAGAGGGTCACTCCCTCACGAACCTTAAGCGGGGCAAATCCTGGAGATTCAGGGGGCACAAACCTCGCTCACCCTCCCCGGCTTCCCCTTCTTCCATATGTCCTCTCATAATGATTTGTATATGTATATATATGTGTGTGTGTGTGTGTGCGGGTGTGTGTTAAAGGGATGCGGAAGGACGGGGGGGGGGGGCAAGTGTGAACAGCTGTGATGTATTGTCGTCTGGGGCATGATAATATACCCATGTCATTAGGCCTGGACATTGCTAACATGTGTACGTGTGTGCGCGTGTGTGTGTATGTGTGTTAGGTTGGGTTTTAAAACAAGCTAGTCACAGTTCAAAGGAGGCCACAGCTTGCTGGCAAAGCCCTGATACCTGCTGCGCCCGTAAAACAAAAAAAAAGGAGAACAAAAAGTGAGTAAAGTGAAATGAATGCAGCCCATTGCCACAGAGAAGAGGAAAAAACACACACACAGCAGGGCAGGCTGCAGATATGAGTGCAAGAAGGGGGCTATCAGGTAAATGTGTGGTGGGAGGAGGCGGGGAGGGGGTCAGCGGCAATAGCTCGGAGGGTGAGAAAGGTAGAAGGAGGTTTTGATGTTTGGGAAAAGGCGGTGCAGCAGGGGAGCGCATCGTAATGTATCTATTGAAGTCCGGGCCTCTGCGTTTGATACAGTACATCTGTACCCCATTTCCCTCTTTTCCCCCAGCTGTGCACTCTCACGTGTACAGGAACAATAAGACCCGGGACTATAAATTCCCCGCACTCCCTCGCTCCCTCTGCATCCATCTCCCTTAGCGTCCATGTTTGTCTCTCTTTTTAATCTCATTTTTTTTCCCCCTCTATCCTTCAATCCCGAACCATCCTCTTTCTGACCCTCCCCCATCCCCCTCCTTCCATCTCCATTTTTTAATATAATGTAATGACATGATCGTTATTACCGCTGACGTCTGCCTCAGACTGCTGACTTGGCTACGACTACTCATCGCAGACGCGGCACCGTGGAGAAAAAAAAAGCAGCTCGGAATTAATTGATTTCCTCTCAGTAAGAGGGGTCGCGTCTACCGCTCTGGTTTCTGACATCCCCGTACTCCCCGCCTCTTCTCTCGCCTCGCACCCACCTCCACCACCACCGCCTGTATCTCTGTAGTGCAGGAGAGTGGAAGTATCACTTGGCCCCCGTCAGGTCCGCTGGGGTCTGGGTGCGTGGTAAATGAAATATGGTAGCTGTCGCATTAGGAAATCCATTGAAGTTAATGAGGGCCGGTGATCTCTGCGGAGCCACATCTGCTGCTGGTTAGGCGCCAACACCCCCCCACCCCCCACCCCCCATCCAGACACCACTATGGGGACTGTGATGGGGGGGCGGGCGATGATACCGATTGAGGAAACTGGACCTGGGGTATTGAGTGGTACTGGCCCGGCGGGTTTGGCTGGGGGAGACTGGCGAGGAAGCGGAATGGCTCAGAGGTCGCGACCTGTAGTTAATTCGTAATGGTGGCTGGATGGAGAGAGAATCGAGTAATGGATACCTCGCCGTTATCAGGGCTATCAGCTGGCTAAGCTGTAGTAAAAACCACGGAAACCAGGCCGCTCCACGCCCACATAACAACATGTTATCGACCCGCCAAATGAGATCCTTTCGGGACGCGTAATATTTCATGTCGGTTGGTTTCATTGAAGGTCAATGCAATGTCGCCAATAAAATAATGAAACCGCCTTGTGTTATCAGATGGTAATGAGCCGCGAGACCAATATTTGCAGCTTCTGATGAGTTCATTTGAGGCTTTTACAGCGTCTGTCCGACATCATCAGGTGCGTGGGCTCCCGAACGATAACGGCAGCCAAACAACGGGAGACGAGACGAGTAAACTCAGCGCGACAGAGCCGACCGAACTCAAAAGAGCGGAGTTTTGTCAAAGAGTGACGGACGCAGCGGGGTCAAAAGTTTAATGACGGTGCGTGTGTGAAACACGGCTTGTATTGACATGCAGACAAATGGTTGAGCGCTGCCTTGAATGGCCGGTCTCGATCTTGTTTTTTTTTTTTTTCTTCTTCTTTTCCTCAAGTGAAACCGGGCCAGGACAGGCAGCAGCATGAATAGACGGTTGCAGACAGAAGACACAAAAGGAGACGCAATTAAAAGAAACTTGCGTTTCACAAGAGCAATTTGAGAACGCTTCGCTTTACCTCCGTGTAAACCGCTAGACCATCTGAAATCGGACGGATTTAAAGGGTGTTGGACAAGCCCACGAGGTATCTGGCTGCTGGTGGATTTGTTGGGTCAAATATTTCCAAATTACTTTTACCTTCTTTACTTTCTTTTTTTTTTTTTAGCATGCTTGGAGTTCCAGATGGGAAGCGTTTACCGCATCAGAACAGTTCAGGGAGTGTTTGGTGATCTGTCAGTCACAGAGAAGTGAGTTGACATTATACTTTTTCCTGTCTCCGCTGTGTCGCCCCACCCATCTGTTTCTCCAAATAGATTAATTAACAACTAACTAGCTATGGATGCTATGCCCATCAGTGGATCCATATTTTTCTGTCTTGCAGAGATTAGCAACATTTTTAGTTTGATACATATTTCCATGATTCTATTTATTGATAGCAGTAGAAGCATATTAAAATCTTGTTAAACCTTTGATTCACAACATTCATTTAAACCTTTTTATTGAGCTTTAAATCTCTTACTTTTCTCAGCAAGGCTTTTCACATAATCGAGTAAAGGATCTAAGGACTGGAGAAAAGTGTGATTTTTGGCTGTGACTTAACGGTCTCATGTCGTAGAAAGTGACAGCCTGTCTTCAGAAACTGTGACTTAAAACAAGCCGTCAAACAACCTGTTCTTCCTAGAGCTGCGGAGGAGGTGTGATACTATATCGGGATCATTTTTTGGTGTTTAAACTCGCAAGTATACCGTGTTAAGGATATCAAAACATCAAATAAAACCCAAGGAAAGTGCATACTATGGGACCTTTAACTGACTTTTTCACCCAGACGTCTGCATAAAAAGGAGGCATAGCTTCCAATCAGCTGGAGAGAGAAGGTGAAGCAATGGTCAGTTAACCTTTGTCGAATCTCAAAATAAGCCACCCTCAGTGAGCCATAGCAGGGGGTCAGTACACCCGCTGAGACGGCTGACCATTTGTCACCTACAGTTCAGTTCAGGGAGCATCTTCACGGTCCCGTCATCCATCTTCACCGCGCATTCTAAGTGTGTGTCCGGTGTGTGTATGTGTTTTCACGCCATTTGTCAATAGTTCAGAGTGCATCTTCACTCATTCGTCTTCACCAAATGTCCTAACCGTGCATTCTTTGTGTCCATTTCAGGTCATTAGTGGTCAGCGTGTATAATGGATGAAAGGAGAGGGTGGCTAAGGGTTCGCTCCTCTCGTCCGAAACTGATCAGACAGTTGCTTTTTTAAACCTGTGATTTGCACAACATCATGTTGATCTACTGTAGAGGGCAAATACCTCTGTGCTCACTGTAAATTAGTTAATTAGTTTTTTTTTTTCTAAAAAGTCATAAACGCATCTAACATTTAATATGCGATGTGTTGTTCTTCAATAAAGGAGGAGGAATACGAATTTAGCTCATTTCAATTTTTTTTTATCTTGATTTTAGTCAATTTGATCTTTTTTTTTTTTTAAGAAAACGTTAGTCTTGATTTCTTAAAACAAGACCAAATTGAGGGGAAAAAATGAAATAAGCTAAGTGATCTGCCAGTGGAAAGAGATAATTCTCAATACTGGTCTAATTTGACCAAAATAGGATATATATTTTAGTTTTTGCAGAAGAACTTTATTTAATCAACCGTATCATATCACCAATGTCCCCTTTATACGTCTTTGTGCATTTCTTGAAGGAGTCTTTGAGTCGACCTTAACCTTAGCACGCGGGGTGAACCGTGTCACCTCACAAGAACTTATTTGATTCACTGAGTTGTTTGTTGATCCTTTTGACCCCACGGGCCTCGCAGCGTAGAGTTGGCCTCGCGTTTCCTCTGCCTGCCCCGCTCCCCTCCCACGGTGAAAAAAGGCTCCGGCGATTTCAGCTGGACTGAATTTCTCCCCAATGTGGACGTCCCTCAACGTACGAAAGATCTAATCTATGCTGGCATCACATGATAAAAACATAAGCTTCGGGTTGTCAGACAATCTAAAGCTATGCGGTTTTGGCGGCGAATCAGAAGATTGCGTGCCCCGACACTTTCTTTGCCCGCTCGCTCCTAAGTACATTAACAGTGTTTTGGATGAAATTGCCTTTCAGCTGCTGTGTGATATGGGAGAAAAAATGAGAGGAGGCAGTGAGATGAAGCCC
This sequence comes from Lepturacanthus savala, assembly GCA_030544235.1. Lineage (NCBI taxonomy): Eukaryota > Metazoa > Chordata > Actinopteri > Scombriformes > Trichiuridae > Lepturacanthus > Lepturacanthus savala. The sequence goes on from CM060477.1 coordinate 12,150,418, forward strand.
GCCGTACCCAGTCCTGCGAATGTGCGCATACTTGGCATCACATCAAGGTGAATCTGGTATGAGCGAGGGAATAAGCTAAGGAAAAGTGTGTGTGAGAGGGAGCAAAAGAGAGAGAGTGTGTGTGCCTCATTAGCAAACTCCAGCCCTGCGTTCACAGTATGAACACACACCCCACCTCTCCTCCCCCTTCCCCTCGCTCTCAGCCTCCCGACTAAATGAGGTTAATAAACTCGAGCGTTTACTACCATCACCAACGCCGTCCCTCCTCCCCTCGCTTTTTAGCCTTCATCCCTCCTCATCCACCTCCACCTCTCTGTGCGCTCCTGAGCCCGCTGCTCCTCTGCTTCCTCCTGCTCCTCCTCCTCCTCCTGCTCCTCCTCCCTAAGCCTTCCTCCCTCTTTCATCTCAGCTGCAGCGCTTTCTTCCTCTTTTCCTCACCTCTTGTTTTATTGTCATTGTTGCATGGCGAAAGCTCTGGGATTTCCTCCTTCTATTTCCCAGGACAGAGCTGCAATTACAGCTCAGGAGAGAAGAACACCAGCTGTGCGGAGGAATTCGTGCAGGAGGACGGCGGGAGACGAAGAGACAAAGGGCGCCTCTAAGAGGCGAGGGAGTGCAACTGCCTGCGCTTTCTGCCACAATATTTCACATCCAGATCAAAGCAGGAGCATAGTTTGGAACCTCACGGCTGTTCGGTGCCGGGCAGGGTCACCATTACCGAACAAGAATAACAAGCGTCGTGACGAATAATGTGCTGTGTTATGACCTGGCTCATGTGTTAAAACACAACTGAACGCACACACACACACATACACACACACACACACACACGCTTTCTCTCTCTCTCTGGCTGTGGCAGGAACAAGCAGTGATACCAAGGAAATGTGAAGAATGCATCAAACAGCCTTGGACGCCGTTATCGTAGACAGCATTCAGGCACAGACATCCGAAGAGAAGAACGTACGCAAAATATGAGTGAAGAGAACACATAAACATAAAGGACACATTCAGACAGCTGTGACCCGTATACGTGCAGGAATCCTGTGTTAGGGCTGGGCTTCTACAAATATTGTGGCACCATGTCAGTGCATCTATATCTGTTGGAGACTCTTAAAGGCCCTGCATGCAATTAATGGAGTTAAATTTGTTCTGGCTCCATATCACAGCCACATATATTACACTTTTTCTGTATTTCAACATACCTGCCGCACAGCGTGAGGCTGTTTCATATTTAAATAAGCTCCTTGATCATCTGACATGTATCTGGATGGCCTTCAAACAACGGGTTTAGGAATTATTTTCACCTCAGCTCTGGTCACAGTGTTCCTCCGATCATATGACTGAAGGCCACTCTGACCTGATATTTAACCAGCTGTTAAACCCTCCCTTTAGTTTTTACTATTCCAGTGCAGATTTGGTGATCCACAGCAATATTTGGGGAGATAATGAAGACACCATACATCTAGTCAGTCACTCATCCTGCTGCAATGTTAAGGACACCACCAATCTTAAAGGATAAGGTCTATTGGGAGTTTTTTTTTGTTGTTGTTAACAAATCCCATGAAAAGACCAAAAGCAGCATGTTTGTTCGTCTTTTTCATTCAGCTTTCAGCCTCAAGTACATTCTTTCTTAGTGGAGACATAAATCTTTAAAAATGGATCTCAGGCATTTAAAAGACCCAGTAATTACCTCATACAGCTGGAAAGTGAGTTTCTTTTTCTTTTTTTTTTGGCAAACATTATTGAAACAGGAGTAAATAGCGACTATTTTTTATTTTACAGCATAAAAATATATGTTCACCCGTCAATTCATTGTAGGTTTTAGGCCTTTCATAGGTTTTTAAATAATAATAAAGAATACAGAATGTCACCAAACTTGTCCTTTGATTTTGGGGTATTAAGCATATCTCCCAATTAAAGTTAATTTTCTATCAAAACTATCAATTTATTATAGGTCGGCCCGTATGGAACATTTTCTTAATTAAAATGCTACCCATTAATGTCTGTGTTCTAGTCCACGGGGAGTAACATGCAGCCTGTAAGAACAGTTGTAATAATGTCTTCTGCTCCCCTGGAAAAGCTTAGTCAATTCTGAGAAACCGACCGCGGTTACAACACTTGTACACGTCTCAGTTTGGACCTGCAAAGCACTAAATTATCATTTGAAAGCCCGTGTCAAGTAATTGGGCGCGTGGAGACTGAAAGATGGAGGTATGCGCTGCACAGGTGACCTTTTGGAAATCCGTCTCCCGACTCGTACCGCGACAGTGTGATATTAAATTGACAGAGTGCTGCTTGCTGCTGCGAAAAGCGGCCTCTGGTCTCATCTCTTGCATTCGTCCGCGGGCGTCAATTGGAAAAAAAAAAAAAAATCGACGGGACGTCCTGCTCAGCGTGCGCCGTCGGACCAACGCTTTCATCCGTACATTTTTAGGATGCTTGGCCCCCATCTGGAAATGAACCCCCTGACCCCCGACCCCTGTGCAGCTTCCACCGGACCCGCTCCGCGCCGCTTTATGAGAACGCTTGAGATACGCGCCCATCCAACCCTAAGGCATCAGCTGCTCGCGATGTAACGTTTCCCAGCAGCTGTCGCGCTGTCAGGTCGCCCGCGTGAGCGTGTAACAAAGAGAGAGAGTGATGGCAGCAGGAGCCCCCTGTCAGGCCCATGGGACAGTCGGAGAGGAGCAGACGGTCGTGTCATTTCACTGGAAACATATGGTGAAACTCAAGTGTGTAATTTACCTACGACTACGGGTGGCCCCAAGGAGCACACACACACACACATACTGCATGCATGCGTGCGCACACACACAGTGGCAGGGTGTAATTTACCTGGGGCCTATGGGTGGCCTGGTATCCTGTTGCACTTGTCATGCACACGGCTCAAACACACAGTTCACGGCGGAGACGACGGGAGAGAGTGAAACTAATTTCCGCGGGCCCTGCAGACAGCAGAGTAAGAAATCACAGACGGTGACAGGGGATGTTAAGAGATCACAGCTCGCGAGTTTCAAAAGACGCGAAAAATCGACGGTGGAAAACGTTACACCCCCCAAAAAAATCTCGACCCTGTGGGAGTCACAGCGCACCCTTGTGTCTCCCAATTCATCAACCCGGCTCCTTTTCAAAAGCCGCCCACTACCGCCCCTCGGAGAGAGAGAAAGAGATGAAGGTCACGGGAGCAGCAGCAGAATGGGAGGAAAGACAGATTAGAGGAGGGTGTCCCTCCCTGCATTCCTGCGCTGACCTTCATAGTAGCACCGGGACTGTAGCTATCATCGGCCGGGCCATGCTTTACAGTCGCATGGTATCGAGGGGGCGGAGGGGTTATGATGGCTCCGCCTCGATTCCACGAGAACCCCGTGAACGGTTTTGCGTATCTGGTTTCGCACGAGGATCGACGAGTCGGGCCGTCCCAGACGTTTACAGTTGGCACTGTTTGAGGTGTCTGTAGGTGGAGGCTGATTTGATATCCTGTCTGCAAGTTGCAGTGTGTGTGTGTGTGTGAGAGAGAGTTGGTGTTTGATCTCGTTTCCCAGCCAGGGGGCTTTAACTTCACTCCAGGTGCGGAGAAGTCAACCTGAGGGCACATACAGTTGAGAACAACCCACCCACACACACACACACACACAAAGGAAGTTTCCTTGAACTCAGACTGAGCAACTTCTGCGGTTTAAACTGGTTTACCAGTCGAGCGGCGTTGTCGGATTCCTCTTGGAAACGTGCGGCAGGATAAACATTTTCTGTCACCGCCTCCTCATGCGAACATCAATCAGGGGCGGGAAAAGAAAGAAATACTGAGAGTGAAAAATTAAGAGGTGAAAGGGCCAGCTGGTTCAGTGGGAAGCATAATGACAGCGTGCAGGGCCCGGCACTCAGTCTGCTGTACACAAGAGCAGATGGAGTCGTTTTTTTTTCATTGCTGCAGGTCAGGTCTGATTGGGCAGAGAGCAAATCAGGTGGGGACGGGACAAGCTCGTGCGAAAGGCCGAGGCGTCTGCACGGGTTCAACAGGTGCAAAACGCTAACAGGCAATAACTTCAGCGTTAAAAAAAAAATCCCTTAACGTCTCTTCGATTGTACGACCTTAAATGGTAAAAGGAATAATCTCTTTATTCCACTGAATCTGTGTGGTCCATAATGAGCTCAGTAAACATCTGCTACTCCTGTATTAGAGACCATTTTCTCCGCGTCTCATCCTGTAATATGGAGAAATTAGAGTGCAGGGACTCATTCAGCGTGTTTATACACACACATTCACAGAGAGCAGACATAACATAAGGAGTCCAAGTGTTTTTATACTACCCAACTGACGCTCTAACATACCATCTCGACACCACAATTTTCCATCCACAACAGTAAAACACTACCGGGTGTCCTTGGTGTTCGCTCTTTGGATCCCAGGGTTGTTGTTTTTTCTTTTTTTTTTGTTGTTTTTTGTTAGTTTTAGTGGAGGGCACTGGGGTCTGTTCCAAGTAGCAGGTTTACCGATATACTTGGAAATCTTTACTAAAACTCAGAAGCACTTTAAATTTGGACCGTGTAAAGTCGAAAAGAGTTTTTAAACCTTTTTTATTGTTATTTTGTTTTTTTTTTTTAGGAAAACTAGGCTTCCAAACATTTATTTAACTGCAAAGATCTGTTTATTTCACATGGAAGCAGTTTCCATGAAAACATTGTAAGACGGGACACAACAAAGGCTCGGTTATGCAATTGCTGAGGGACGCAGGATATATATGGAGACGTGCTGCCACCTACTGTCAATAACTCACTCATTGGATTTAAAGGAAATGCTACATGACTGAAAAATTAAGAACTACAATCTGAAAATTAAATCTGCAGCAGATTAAAATAAGACCTTAAATAACAAAATGAACATGAAAGCAAAAATGTTAATATTTATATTAAAAAAAAAAAATCCAGAGCCAAATCCAAATTATGTTACCTGGAAAAAAAAAATATTTCAAGATTCAACATTGAATTTCAAATTGTAAGTTTTCTACTGCAACTTTTTGTTTTTCAAATGATTAAAAACTATTACTGGATTCGTTGCCCAAGTCTGTTCTAAAACAGACTCGGCCGACGTTTTTGTAGAAAAGCCTACTTAACAGTATTCAAAGGTAATGAGGCGTTCAATGTTCAAATTAGTCGAGTCATGTCAACATCTTTGTGCTGCTGCGCTGTTAACGCGCACCTAATTTTAACATGCACCAGCGCCGTCTGTGGATTTAAGAATTTCACCATGAAATAGCATCTGAACAAAACCTTTTATCCTTTTGTCAGAAAAATCACCTCAGACCTTTCTTCTTCTTTTTAGATCTTTCAGAGATACGGTCTTTTAAGTTAAGAAAACAGGAATCTTACGGTGCAGCTGAACAGAACAACAGTGTCGAGACAGAGGGATTCTTTTGTCTAACTGTGGAACATATCCACTTTATTATCCCCAGATAATTTTAGCTCAAAAACTAAGACACACCCCCCTCCCCATCACGTTATTACAGTTGGAGGGGCCTTTTTTCTGTTACACGTTTCATCCACAGAGAAATTCACACCACCCCTTATTCAGAAACTGTGCCTTCAAACCAGCTGTCAGGACTTCTGTGAAGTTGTGATGTTAACTATAGCCCCCATTCACAGCCATTAAAACCAAAGGATTGATATTAATGAGACACAAAACATTCTTTTTTTCCAGGGAGAAGCTTTAGAGAAGAGATGTAAAACTATATTGAAATGATTTTTGCTCCTTAAACCCACAAAGAGGTCCTTTGCAGGATATCAAAACTTCAAAGAAAAGTGAAGAATATGGGCCTTGACGTGAAATATTCTGAACCTGTCTTTCAAAGCAAACAAAGACTCTGTAACAATAGTCAAAACATAACTCTCATATGATTCTTGGAAGAACTGTGGTGCTTCAAAAGCAGCTTGGAATAATATTTATTATAGGAAACACTTCTTGGATCCGCATCATGATTAATGTCGCCTGAAGACGCCAAAGAACAATGACACTGACAGAAGTCGTACTGTGCAGCAGACTGATGGACCAGACAAAAAAAGAAGCACGACACCGGTTTCCGCTTGCGCTGCTGTAGCCGTGGTGAAACATCTGGATGAACTTTGACTGAACATGGATCACGATCCAGACAGCTGTTGCGCATCCAAGCGAAATATCCAAGAATTAAATCAGTCACCGTTTCCTGGGGGGAAAAAAAAAAAAAAAGTTTCTCTCAATGGCAAAAAGGAGGAAATGTTTTAAGAGGCCTCCTTTGACTTCTTCATCCCTTGCTGGACCTCAAGGTAGATCTGCTCCTCCAGTTTGGAGGTGTCGTACTCCTTCAGCATGTCGTACTCCTGCCAGGGCTCCGCCCACTTCTGGGCCTCCTCCATCTTGGCCGGGCTCAGGTACAGGTCGAAGCGTATTCCCTGGATGTTGAACTTGGGCCTCTCCCAGCGTTTGGACCAAGGCCTCGGGCGCATCTTGACTTTCATCTGTTGAATGGACAGAGATGCTCTTTAAGATATCGCATTTTTATTACATTTCCTGCACACGTTCCTTTTTAAAACATCACTACAAAAGCAAAATAAAGCTTGGATACTGGTTTCTTCAAGATAATTCCAAGTCTTTTTTGGAGATTTTTGAGACCATTTATATAAAAATTAATACCCATTTCACAGACCGACCAACTACAAAATATATATTTTTAATTTATTCATGAATTTCTCAAACAATCCTGAACAATAAATAAGAATAAACAATGGAAATCAACAACAATAACTAAAATTGAGATCCCACAGTTTCGAGACATTGTGAATATGATGTACTAAAGCAAATAGAATAAAAATAGTCTTATTTATTGATTTTTAGTGAATATTTTCAAGTATAACATTTTTCATCAATCAATTCACACTGAAACATAACTTGCAGACTGTCCCTAACACATACCACAGCGTATGATGGTAAATCGCCAATGTGGAGATGTGGTTTTCTGGTAAAGTAGTAGTATAGTATATCAGAGTATGATGATGTTGCTATATACTAGACTATATACGTGGACACTACTTTGGATTCAGATTAAAAGCACAGATAAAACCAAATGTCAAGCAAATATCCAATAACGAGCTTTTGGGCCATGACAGTTCTGCCACTTCTTATTTATTAGGCTATGTTATATAATCAAGATAATAGCAGTTGAAAAATTAAGCTTTTATCAAAATTCAAGACTTTTTAATTCATGAATTCTTTTGCTTTTAAGACTTTTTAAGCTGGAACCCTGTGTACAGTAGTGAGCGAGCACATCTCTCACCTTGTTGACTGGCACCTCTCCAGTAGAACAGAATGGCACCGGCTCCATCGCAGGGTCCACGGTGCTGTACTCAGACAAAGCGTCTCTCAGGTACATCAGGTTATCATCCAGCCTCTTCTCTAGCTTCAGCACCTGAATATTCTGAATGCGAGGGTTGTAGAGCTCGTAGCAGATCTCTACACCTGTGTCGTATACACAAAAATACATGATTGCAACATGTGCATTCGTATGAAAACTTTAGATGTGGAAATAGAAGATAAACGCTGAAGGATTAACACTCTCACTAAACTCTCAAATCGGATGTTTTTATATACTGTAGTGCTCTACAGCACGCTTCTAAGAAAAGAGGAAAAATAAACAGATTGATGCTTTACGAAGATTTTTATACATTAAAAAGTTGCTCTGTGTATTTCATAAACAACACAAAACAATAAGCCAACAACAAATGGAGAAAGGGATTCAAATTGGCGCAGCAGGGGAAAATGTTGGTAAACGTGCTTTAGCAGAACCTGACACGCTCACCTTGGCCTTCAATGATGTTCCTCAGAATAAACGTGGCACCCAGTCCTTTTCCTCTCCTCTGGATACAGATACCAACAAAGCGGTTGGTTTTCCCGCTGGCGTTGGGGTCGGCCATGGTCACAGCAAGGATACTCCCTTAAAATAAGGAGGAGGAGAGAATGAGAAAACTTATTCAAAAGTATTTCAATTTTTTTTTTTGCAAGTCTGAGACACTGCTCTGCCAGACATTTGTAGAGGAATCAAATCACAGACCATGATGACTATGATGGAAGAATGGCAGCATCGTAATAAGCTTTGTAAAAGTAGAATTTGTGGCAGAGTCGTTGTAGTGGATTGCAATAGATTCCATAGGTATTTCTAATAAAAGCGTTTGGGGAGTGAATTTCCATTGATCCATTTTCTATACCCCTTTATTCTTCATTAGGGTCTACTGGAGCCAATCCCAGCGTTCTTCGGGCAAGAGGAAGGGATACAGCCCAGACAGGTCATCATTTTCTACCGTGGAGCGCACACACACACACACACACACACTTATACCTATGGGCAATTTAGAGTCTCCAATTTATCTAAGCTTGTTTTTGGACTGTGGGTGAAAGCCTGAGAACCCAGAGAAAAAGGACCTTCTCGCTGTGAGGTTAGAGCACTACCCAATATACCACTGTGCCAGCTGTGAGTTTATTTCTCTTCTTACCCGCGTAGAATTCTGGGATGTCAAGCACATTCCTCCTGCGTATCATGTCTTTCCTCTCAATGAAAAACTTGAAAGGGTCCGTTCTCTCCCGGGGAGGAATGAACTCAGGACTCAGAAACCTGGGAGGGAGAGACCACACAGGCAACACCTTAAAACCAACAGCAGGGGTCAATAAAACGATTTAAACGACAGATTTATCATCATCTTCCATAAGGGAGACAGTTTTTTTTTTCTTTGCAGGAACAAAATGTGGTCCACAGGCAGCTGTTTGCCCCCCACTAAACTACAGTATGCAAAGTTAGTATGTTTGCCAGAGACTTTTAAATACGTCCTGTCGGTGCTTTTACAGAGAAACTTACTTCCGGATAGACTCTACAGTCTGTGATTTATTTATGATGACAGGTTTAGGTGGAGGAGTGAACTTCGGTGTCTGCTCGCCACCTTTCTCTGCAGTGAGACGATAGAGAGACGTGGACAGGAACCCTGAAGATAGAAATAGAAAAATGCATGGAATGGAAATAAATACGTTATTTTAAGACGAATTTCTTTGATGTTGAATAGGAATGGAGAAGTATTAATTATAAATTTGCTGGTATATTCCTTGAACATATGGTTCTCTCCTTGGTGCTATCAGGCTTGCATGAAGACCAGCTAACAGTCCTAGCTAGCTTATTTAGCTCGTTATGAGCAGCTTTATTAACATCTTTCACGCTATCTGACAATACACTGTAGAAAATAAGAGTGAACAGAGCGCGTGTCCGGCTGACTTACGTTCATTTTGGAGCTGGAGGTTCCGTAGTAACCGCAAGGAAAAGACACATTTGTTGAACGCTTTGGCGCAGGCGGCCATGATTGACCTTCTGTTGTCACCATGTGAACTTGTACGGAAGCCGAACGGAGCAAATGTAAATCGCGATTTGTTGACGCTGCAGTTTGACCTGTTGCCCGCATGATGGCGCCAGAGTTCTGTTCGAAATTACTTTGATGCCTTTTCAAGCGTTTCAAACTCAGAAGGGAAACTACTTTAAAAGTAAATTATTATACGCTTTAAAAAAATAATAGAATGACATGTATTGACAATTTCATATTGATATTGGGAAGTATTATTTATTTAATACATTTAAAATTAAATGACATAAACGTATACAATATACAATAGTGCATTATATAGAATATTGCAATGTGTAGTAACATTGTTTTATTACATTGTAATACATAAGAATAAGGTATTAAAATGAAAGGAAAAAGAAATGACCATGAAAATTGTATAAGCTTTAGCTTATTATATCTACACCTTTAACATAACATATTCTAACAAACTTATTAGGTTTAACATTTTAGTTTTAACATTATTTAGATGTAGTTTCCAACATAATTTATGAACAATTATCACGCTCAGAAACGTCTCACTTTCTATTTCAACATCAATGGTCACAATGTATGTTATCAATAACACAATTGCAGCCAACTTTCCATTATGCCACCGAGGATTCATAGTAGTCTCTTTCTTCAGTTAAAGTAATCCACATAATCAAAATACACAATTACAGTCTAAATCCATAATATTCCATAGGACTGTACAAGCATTAGCAACAGAACATCAATCGACTGACAGACTCACCCTGTAAAAGAGTTTTATTATTTAAATAATATCGTTGATACTTTAAAAGCAACATAGTTATGCTTTTAGCTGGTTGAGGTCATTTTATCTAGTGCAGGCTGTAATTCACACAAACACACCATATTTTATAAGCTGTTTCTCAATGTAAAATCTTCATCTTAAATAATACATCAATAATAATAAAGTTAATAAATCAACTATCTGTCAAATACATGTGAAAACAAGAAATAAAGCGGGTCACCACTTCCAGCATTTCAGTTAGAATGAATCCAACAGGTTGCGTGTATCCTGCAGTAAACAGGGGGCCTGCCGCACGGTGGATGAGCTTTTATGGCCCTGCGTGTGTCTGGGAGGGAACAGGGTCCCGCAGGGGGAGTGCTCCAGTCCTCCAGGTGGGCTTCCTCCACGCCACAACCCGCGGTGGGACTGTTGCACTGCCTCTCAGCCCGGAGCAGCTCAGTCAGCCGTGCGCTTGTGAGGATGAGGAGGGCAGACTAGAGAGACATGGGAGCGCACATCTCCTGCCGGACGAGACGCGCAGCCTGAAACTCCATGTTGCCGCCGTTTCTGCCGGACTTCCCGATGCTACAGAGGAACCTCCAAACTCCGAGGCTTCAAGGATGTTCTTCTCGGATGGGACTCTCTCAGCCGTCACTTCTGCGCTCCTGTTGGGAATAACGTGCCTGAGCGTCCTCTGCGATCTCACCAAGGGCTCCGCGGACATCTCAGGTTGGGAATCAGATCCTATTGCCCAGTAAATATAGTGAAGTAAATATACAAAAAAAAACTTGTCTCTCGTCCTTAAAAAAAAAAAGCAGATCAGCACCGTTTTTAGGCTGCGTCGCAACAAAAGGCGCAAACCTATGTAATAACTCAACAGGTAAAAACACTTAAGTAACTGCGCATTTTTTGTTCTTTTTTTAAAAACTGTTGAGTAACTCCTAACATAAATTGGAGCTTTGGTTTCAGCTCCTCGTATCTTGTCGTGCCTCTGACGTGCTGCAGCATGCGCACTAATATTTGCTGCACAAACCGAGTAGAAGACAACTTAAACACGCGGAAAACACCCGCATTGCGCTTATCTTCTATTTTTTGCGCACTTTCTGACACAGTTTGAGAAGAGTGACCCACATAAAGCACTTCAAGCAACAGGTCCCCCCCCCTCCTTTTTTACCAAAGCTGTCTGGGCTGCTGCTACAGGGATTAAGAGTTACTTTATCAGCACGCAGCATAGATTTGAACACATCTATCTCATCGATATGACTGAGATAAATGTGTGGTCAATGTGTCACTAGGTGAGAACTATGCTCGTCCTGATTTACAGCTCAGAGAAGAAAGGAACATTTTATTTCATATTTTTTTTTTTTTCAAATAAAAAAAATGATTTTCTTTGCCTCATACAGAATCAGCTGGAAAGTGCTGGAACCTGCCAATTACCTGAGCTTTATGTACCAAGGCATCTGCAGGCTTTCATGTGTGAGCGCAGCATACAAAGTATTAGTGGAAACTAAACTAATGAGTTATTCTGGGTTGCATTAAAGGCCACTGAGCTGTGCTGAGCCCGGGGCAAGCCTGCAGGTTTTGTTTACAGTGCCATAAAACAGGAAGGGAGCTTTGTGTCGGTGTTAATTGGCCTCTAATGGGGTCTAATGGTTGGAAATGAGGAGACTAACACTGTTGGGGAAAGGAGCTAAAGAGCAGATGTATGTAAGATGCCCCCTGTGTATGATTGTGTATGTGCGGCATGTGACTAACGCCTAATGAGCTGCTAAACATAGGGTTGTTGTAAAAGCTGTTAACAGGGTTTTTTTTTATTTATTTATGTAATTGTCCTACATGTGTTTGTGGTTGTTTTGTGCATGTGTGTGTGTGTGTGTTTTTTATTCTCCATAAATAATACGATTGAGTGGATCGGATGGTGGTTAATTAAGCAAAAAGGGGGAAAGGACCAGCTGATTCCAGATTTCCACTGCTTGGAGCACCATTACCCCTGGATTAGTCACGTTTATTCAAACGCCGTGTTACACACTGGAGTTAATGTGTTGAAATCTCAGCTTTCAGCGTCCTTTACCTTTCAGTCGTGCATTGATTACTTTTATTTTTTTCCCCCTCTAGGCTCTCGAAGAGTCACTGATGTTGCACTTTTGGTTTGCTCACTGCGTGATACTGTGCAACTTTTTACAGAAACCCTGACCAAGCAGCATCGCCGTGAGCGAAATGAAAAAGGCGACTGCCTCAGAATACCTCAGGGACAAAGAAATCCTTCAGGCCTCACATTCTTGACCAGCTGGAGTCTCCCTGGAGACTGAGGCTTTTGATTGGCAGGTGGTTCCAGGCTGCAGGGTGACAGGAGTACATCTAGCATCTGTCAGTCAGACTCTTCGGTCAGTGGAATCGCTGATAGCGGGCGATCCGAACCTATCGGAGGGCCACGGCCCGAATTAACCCACGGCGGCCGGATTCCCGAAGGCGCGTCAGAGTAGTAAAAGTTGTTTTCAATTCGATCGCTATTTTTAGCTTCGCTCTTCCTCGCGTTGCGTCTCGCGTTCGCGCCGTTTGTCGACAAACCCGGAGTAATGGCAGTTTCGTGTTTCATCGGCGGCTTTGAGCTCGCTGCTGAAATGGAAACAAACTATGTTGGTGGGTAATTTAATTCGGTCTCTCTCCCTGTTATCATCTTCTATTATACAGCTGCCTGAGCAGCTAATTAGAGGTGTGGAGTGAGCCCGAGCGACACAAAAGCCCCCAAGGCTAACAGGGATAGCGGGTTAGCTAATTAGCACCCTTTGTCTTACAATTTATCGACAGCCCGCTGCTGTTGATCTGTGCTCTTAGCATGTTTCTTGACCGAAGACTCTTAGAATTCAAACTACATTTCATCTCCTTTTATGTGTTTACTCAGGTTTCCAAAGCGTCTGTTTACATGTAACACAGGTGTAATACATCCTTATCCTTTAATAGACAGCTCGTGGCGAGCGATAATAGCAATTAACGCTTTATAACTATTTATATCGATCTATTTATGACTATAAACTCACTTTGTAGGTGTAGCTTTCTGAAGTGGTGCTACATGAGTACCGGCTGTTAGTTGCCTTTCTGTTTCCTAATGGACGCTGTTATCAGCTGACACGGGCAGAGACCAGGTTACCTTTATTGTCAACACATCGTTATGGCAGAAAAGGAAAGTGATGAATGCTGGGGTGTTCGGATAATGAAGTCAAAACAATAACAGGAATTATGCTGTAACTGGTCCTTTCAGCTGAGTGTTAGTAACTTGATGTGTTGGCATGTTTCATTAACCGTAGTCAGTTTCAGAACCAAATCTGTGGGTTTGATAGACCTGTTGGTGGTTGAAATCTCTCTGACAGGGAGGACACTTTTCTTCTCCTCTCTGTCGTAAAACCCTGCAGGCAACAAACCCTATTTAACCCCAGTCAATGGGATGTGAGGCTGTTGAGGAGCCAAGGGGTCAACTGAGGTCAACCCATAGTAACTGTGTGAGTGTCTGGTTGGGGGGTAGTTATCATCCATCTTGCTCTTTGTTCCCCCCTGTCGACCCTCATCACACACGTTGACCGCGGTTCGAGAAAGGTAGAAAGAATGTCAACAGAGTTTTTTCAGGCCATGAATTGTAATTCACTTCAAAAGACAATGAAGTATTTGGAGAACGTCAAAGTCGGGCCTCAAAATGAATTGCACAATTTATTTATCTTATCAGGACCAATGTTTTGCATCAAGAGATCCTGATATTTCAGTCACTATAGTGATGATTAGTTGAATTATAATCTATGCTAAAGCTGTATTTACTGAGGATAAGGCTGTTTTCTGTCATTTTTCAGTGTTTAAGTGTGGTTAATTTATATTCTCAAAGATGGGATGATTATGATAAATGCTCATTGTTTCCTTGTTTGCTATATTAGCGGATATATTTTTCTTTCATTTGTAATTCTGCTTCTCATCTTGTCTGCCTGACAAGTTTAATCCGTTAGCGAGTGAATATCTCCTGTTTTGACAGCTGTCAAAACATTCGGTAATACAAGCAGAAAGGCATACCCTGTAACCAATCAGAGAGCTAGTATAAGACAATAAGCCAATGAGTCAATGAGCTTCAACTCAGTGATTACATTAGATTAGATTAGAATCAACTTTATTGTCATTGCATGTGTCACGACAGGTAAAGAAATTCATGTACAGTAGGATGGTTGAGAGGACTCTGGCAGGCTGCTGCTAAATGCTCTGATGTTGAGAATTAAATCAGCTCATTCTGACTTAAATAAGATTCTTTTAGTGCTTTATATGACAGTTTATGACATATAAACACATTTGATCTGCCAATGATGACCTCCCTACCTGGTGTAATGGTGAAACACCTCTGACCTCCCATTCCACCTTCATAGCTTTTAGACAGAATAATGAGAGCATAACCCTGCTACAATGCTGCTTTGAACAGGCTTTGTAAAAGGGGCTAATGTGTTTGTCCCTCCTTCAGTATTTTTTCACTTTCTAATCTAATTCATGCTTTTAGTCCCAAGCTCATTAATTACCACTCAAGACAGAAAGCTTTAAAACTGTATTAAATATGTATTATAGGCATAGAAATTTCCATAAACGACACGGCGCTGCTTTTTCAGCAAATTTTACTTAATAAGGATTAAATGGTGCATTTTTGCACTTTGACTCTTCTCAACCATGAATTTGTTGATGTAGCAGTTTGTGTTTGTAGGTTTGTAGCAATGTATTACTTACATGCTCCACTATTATAATACATGTATAGAACATGCCCCCCACGGGATGGGTTATCTCAGATGGGTTTTTAATAGGTTTTGGACATTGAACAATGAATTTTGAACAATGGAACAGAGGAAAAAGCTTTGAATGCGCCGGCAATGCTTAGGGTCAGTTCATTGTAAGAGAAATACAGAATGTCACCAGGCTTGTCTTTTAAAGGCCCCGGACACACACATCTGACATTGAAGTACTAACAGTGATGAAGGCCAACTGTTGCATCTGGCAAAAAAGTAGCGCCTGTATCAAAAACACCACCAAGACGACAACCGGCACTGACAAAGTGCACTGGCTAGCAACTGGGGAACTCGATGCTTCCTATGTGACAGATCAGCTGATCACTGCATGGGCACGTGCTCGAAGCCGTAGCCAACACACAAACACACACAAGTCCTCCTCTACTATTACCCATGTGGGCAAAACCTCGATAAGCCCACATTTAACTTTTACTCTCCCTACCTCAACACACACATACAGACAAACAACCTTCTACCTTCAAATCCTGATCCGCTCTGATTTTGGAGTGTCCCTGGATAGGAGTAGTAAACTGAAGCCCATGCTCTCGCTGCACATACAGCTCCCCTTCCCCTCTACCCCTGCCTTTCCTCCCTGCCCCCTCACCTCTACTCCTCCCCAGGGCTTGCCTGATCACTGTTTCTGTGTCTGTGTGTGCGCCAGGTGAGCTCTGTCTAAACAAATCCTGCCTCCCGCTTGTTTTGTCTAGTTGCGGTGGAGGCAGGCGACTAGGCGGACAGCGAGGGCCCGGCATAAGGGTGCTTTTCTCTTCGACTGAATAGAGAGGGGGTGCTTCTCTTCAAAGGGAGTTTCCTGTGAATGAAGTTCCCAAAGGAGTAAATTGTCAAGGATTTTGATTCATTGCCGGATGGTATCAGAACACAAAGAACTGTTGGGTGTCAAGGGGAATGTTTACAACATGACAGTTCAGGTTTAATCTTATAATCCCCCTGTTGATATCATTTGTTAAATCCACCAGAATGCTGTGAGGGGACTGTAGGCTAGGGTAGGGGATTTTAATGTAGCATTTTATCAAATCTGAATCTAGATTAGCTCCGAATCTGCTAATTGAACCCAAATCCTTGCAGGCTTGGGTGCAGATAACTTCAGAGTTCAATGATTACATTAGTGTTTTGAAAAGCAAGTAAGAAAGGATAAAATATTCAATGCGGCTGTTTTGTGATTGATATGAGCTTCATAAATCTTTTTTTCTTTTCTTTTTAAAAAAAAAAAAACATGGACCCAAAATAGAAACAGCTGTTAAATGCCAGAAGGTTGTGTAACATCAGAGGCAACGGAGACAAGAAAAGTTTGTGCAGAAGAAGACGCAAAGCGTACTAAAAATTTACTGCAGGGATTTGAAACATCATATCCAGCCATTTAGCTGCCTGTCGTGTGTAAAGCATAGCGTTAGTAGACGAGTGATTAGTTATATATAGGAGTGTGAAACCTCCCTTAAAAGTTGGTGCCAATGAGACTTCTCCTGCAACCACAGTTTAATATGTTAGAGGAAATGTGAAACTAAAGAGCCTGTGGGTGCAGACAGCTCGGAGGTGTACTGGAGATAACATTGGGATGCATGTACCAGCGTTACAGTATGCATTTATGGCACTGTGTGTGGTGCGTGTGCAGTGTGTGTTTGTGTCTAATTTAAGGTGGAAGTCTGGCCTGGCACGACACAATCGTGATGAAAGGCATGAATTACTGTGCAAGACCCTGCCCATGGATACGATAACATAAACAAACACATAAAGCAGAGTTTGACATCATCTCTGGGAAACAACAGAGCTGCGTTGGCGATGAGAGATGTGTGTTTATGACAGGAAACAACTCTTCCCTCTCTGCTCATTTTAAGGCCCGTGGGAGGAAATTAAATTATCCCACATCACAAATACAGGAGTCTTAGAGTTATAGCTTTATTTGTATGGATTAAACAGTGAATGGATCTGTTTTTTTAATACCAGAACCACAGTGATCTGAAGGAAATTCCTGAATGAAAACACAAAGCGAGGTATAGAAAAGCGCTGACATGATTCATGTGTAAATGTGTTCGAGGCAGACATAGCCTTAAGGCCTGTTCAGATCAATGATTTGCAGCGAGACTGGATGCAACTTGCAAATTGCAACTTGAGGTAAATGAAAAAGGACAAGACGTAACAAACCGGATGCACCCAGGAGGCTTACAGTTGAGCAGGGGGGTGCTGTTTGTATTCTTGTATTTTACTGGCGTACATTTTTGAGCTACAATCGTAAAGTGAATGTTGCTCTTCAGGAAGTTGAATGAGCTGGTCCTCCACCGTGTTTTCGTGCTGGCCTGTGCTGTTTCCTGACTGGCTACAGAACTTCCTTATGTTCTAAGGCTGCACTTGGCTTCAAGACGCCCTGTAAATAACCGTTCCACGCTGCTGCAGTTTTCTCTGCAACATTCTAAAAACGTAAAATCTTGTTGCGAATGATAAAAAATTGTTGCTCCCAAGTTCACTAGTCTGGTAGCACATATTAAACCCTCCTTTTGGATTCTGGTCAAATTTGAAATGAAAAAAAAAATCTTTTTAATCTCAGATCACATCCCTGGTCATTTTGTTTAGTTATTTAATTATTTGCAAAAATAAAAAAAAATGTATGTGTTCATTATTTAGTTGTTACTTGATAAAGAATAGAAAAGACAGTAGAATGAGTATTATTGAATATTTAAATATCGCTCATTTATTGCAGTAGGGAAGTGTCAAAAATGTCTGTGAAGTGCATCATTTATTGTCTCCGCAATCTGCTGTGCTGTAATGGAGGAGTGTGTTGACTGAGCGCTTCCAATGGCTGCTGTAAAAGAAAAAAATCACTATAATTTGAGTGAGAGTAGGTGTCACTTTTTTTTCAAAAAGTGTCTGTCTCATGCCTGATTTCAGGGTGAAACTCCCAAATTAAATCCAGACTGCTTCCTAAATTACCAACGTAAGCTGAGAAGGAGGCCTAACTACCAGCTGAGATGGGCTGGATGACTTAATCAAGGCTTATAATCACCAGACAACTGCTCAGCCCTTAATATGATAATCATTATTTTGCATAGATTTCTGTCAATCCCTAAACCACCCAAATCGCCCAATCAGATGTCGAGTTTGATGGTTGCATAGTAATAACTGTTATTGGGCAGAGGAGAGGGGCGTCTGACTCCTAAACCGCTTTACTGCAAAGACGTATATGCAGACGTTGCAGTCGGGTATGTGTGTTTGCACTTGCCCTCCGGCGCACGGGAAGTTGTACACCAAGCCCCAGAGAAAACACAGAGAAGCGGGTGAAGAAGATTCTTGAGTGACACTCCGGCGTTGGTGCGTGTGGCTGCAGCCAACGAGCGATCTTCCACGTCTCTGTTATGCAATCCATTAAGAATGTTATTTTGTTCGCCGTATTCCGAACAAAGGCCGCAACGGAGAAAGTCGCGCTCATTTCTTGTGAACAAAAGGTGTGCAGAGAATCAGATAAAGTGCGGATGCTTGCTGCTGCAAGTACGCAGGGTTACGCCGCCCGCTCAGTCTGAGGATGAAACCGAGCCGTAACAAAACAGGAACAAGTGTTGAGAAAGAGCCCGGTGGGTGTGTGCACCGGCAATTATCCCCTCACGTCCAAACCACTTATGTGTTGGCTGTTGAATTATGCTTTCGGGCCCAGCCCCGCGACACACACACGCACATACAAGAAACGGCGCGCACGCCCTTTTTCTGCTCCTGCGTCTTGGAGAATGTGAACCATGCTTTGATGCCCCTCCTCCTCCCCTCTGTCTCTCTCTCTTTTTTTTCTCTGTTTCCTGGGAGCTGATTTATGTTTGGTTTAAGAGTCAACATGTCTGCCTTGATCTGGCTTCCTTTTTACTCTTTCTCCATCCCTCGATCCTCGCTTCCCTTTCTCTCTGCGCCTCATGTTTTCCCCTCAGTATAAGGAAGCGGAGTGAAAGAACATTTTTTGGAACGTTTTATGGTTTGATGAAAAACCCCTCGAGGGAAAGAGAGAGACACAGAGAGAGAGACAGAGAGATGGAGAGGTAGAGAGGTGGGGCGCAAAAGGGCCAGTCTGAACAAGGAGGCATTGTGTAGCCCCCCAACTGTGTCGGACTGACAGTCTGCATTACAGCACGCTACAGCAGCCTGCTCCCCAAAGCACTGCTAATCTGTTGCTTACTGGCCCCTCCAGCTCAGGTAAGTGGGGAGGGAGCAAGAGAGATTTGTCCTTGTTTTTATTCCCATTTAAACCATTTGTAGCAGGGAAACTTAGATAGTATTCACAGATTCTATTCACAGTGGAATAGTGCTATGGGTAAACAAGTCTGTATAGAAATAGATGGATGAGATTCATTTAACTATTATCACAGATCTAAAAATATCATAAGGGATAGTATGAAGGGATATCATAAACAAGGATTTGACCAAAGGGACTGTAAAAAAAACATGAAACTGGATTCACACAACTTTACCTTCAAACAAAGAAACCCTAGTAACAGATCAACATTAAGTCCCTATAAAAAATGCAAAACGGAATTCATACTCCACAAACAAAATACATTTCTAACTAATAATGATACAGGTAATGAAGAAGAAGGTAATGTGGAGCAGCAGGCTTCATTGTACAGGTTGCTCTACCTTCAGCAGGAGAGATCATCTCCCTAAAGGACCCCCCCCCCCCCCAGCCACTTGGTAAAAAAAAAAAATCTCTCTGTGAAACTTTGAATGGCCAAGGCAACGCTTTCCTCTTCACATTCAGCCTGCTCATTCCTGCAGATCTGCCTGGGTTTGTCGTAAATGGAAGAGGATCTCCCTGCTAAGTCCCATTGGACATGCTGCAGATGGCTTTTCACTCCCTTAGCTACTAAGGAGTTGTTCTATTGCTTGTTTTCACAGAACAGGCCCCGTGTTAAGCTTGTTAATTCCCAAAAAGCTCAGCCTTTCAGTGCCCACCCACCCACCCCACCTTTTTTTTTTTTTTTTAAGGAAATACCTTTCTTTTCTGTAGAGCGCATGCTTGAACCTTGATGAGAGGTATGCTGTCTTGCTGTTAATGCATTAAAACTGATTCATGTTTCTTGGAGGGGGGGGTGTTAGCTCTTGTGAAAAATGGAGACGGAAAGAGATGGAGCAGGTGGGAGGCTACTGGATCACAGTGATGCTCGGCATGCAGGGAGGGCGTAATGAATAAAATTAGTTGTTAAAGGTGAAGTGGATTATGTTTTCCTGGAGCATTTTTTATCATATTGCTTGAAATCCCCTTCATACCCAGATTGCAACCAATTAATTGAATGTTTTAAAAAAAAAATTCTAAACGCTGCATCCTCAAAATTAAATTCTTGTTAATTTTTTTAATTAATAATGTGACTGTAGAGCATTAAGAGCTGTCGGTTTAGATTTCTGCTTTTTCTGTAGAAGCATTGAATGTCAACGTTTCATATGTAGTCATAACAAGGTTTTTGTTTCACAAATACTGTTTTGTGATGTGACAATGCTGTGGTTAAGTTGTGGTTAGGTTTACGCACAAAAAAACACTTGGTTATGGTTAAGGTTAGGAAAAAGATTATGGTTTGGGCCAAAAGCTTAGGGTTAGATGGTAAAATGTCCAATGGGACTTAATGTTTTCAAATTTGGCAATTATGGCATAATATTTTTTCTTAGTTTGAATCTGCTAGAGGTCTGATTCATACCCCTTACCTTATTCTTTATACTAATGGCTATTACTGGATGGATATTGTAGCATTTAAAGACATCTAGTTAACCAAAGAGACTAAAAGCTATACTGGATAAGTATATATCAGCTTACTAGTAGCGTCTAAGTTATGCAGGTGTGCTGCATGGCCGTTTTTCCACCTCTGAATCAAAACTATTGACATCAAATCGTATGAATGAACTGCACACCAGTGGAGAAAATGAGTTACAGGAGCTCATTCCTTGATGACCTCCCTCTCCCAGGCTCACTTTTCTAAGCCCTAGGCTACTGTTGCTCCACCCAGCAATCACTTAAAACCAATCTGCTGCGTTGAGGAGGACTGCGGAAAGATACATCTGTCGGTCCCTTTGTGACAATAAAGCTCACACACTGGTGCATCTGTCTGCTGTCTGCTGCGCTGTGGTCAGTGGTGGGGCCGTCTGACTGCCACCCAACTCTCCCGGGTCATAAAAGTGACCATTAAAATGACAGATCCGGCCTCCCCTGGCTCTTACTCTCCGCTCTCTGTGTCCTTTCTTTCTGTAGTACATACACACACACACACTCTTCTTTTCCCTCTCTGTGTCTGTGGGCGTCACAGACACGGGAAGCGAACACCAGGAAGGGTGTTCCCCGGGAGCCTCCTATGCCCCTTGCTCTTTCACCCCTTCACCTACCATATCCCCTCTCATCAATGATAAGAAACACACAACACGCGCGCAGGGACTCAGAGTAAAAGTGTCCCCTCACCTAGTGGCCTTTGACCTCAAGGGGTCACAAGGAGAGGCACATGCTAACAGAAATTGTGGGAGGGCTTGGGTGGGACCAGTGTTTTTTTTTAGGGACTCCCTAAGGGAGACTCAGACCACTGTCACACCATGAGGCCTTTTCCAAGCGTGGCAGATGTTTCATACCTGACCACCACCTCAGGAAGAACTTAGACCAGTGTTTTTTCCATCCTGGGCCTACCCTGTATGCAAAATACCTTACATGAATGACCAATCCATCGTCAAGCTCTGTAGAATCTTGATAATGACCCATTCATTTAAATCTGATGTATTTGAGCAGGGAACCATCTAAAACATGCAGAGGAGGGATGGCAGTCCTCCTCTTGTTCATACTGTAGGAGTTTGCTTACACCAATCGTCTGAAATATCAACCCCTACCTTGCTACTAATATCACCGAGTTGCCCTTTGACTGTCTGTACAAGCTTGTCATTTAAGACTTGGCCATTAAGTGTGAATTTGTTTCCTCAGGCGAGTGTGGATTTGAACAAGTATGTTGTGTTCAAGTTCTCCTTCAGAGCAGAAATTCTTTGTCCCACCTGATGTGACTCACTTAGCATGTGACATCCCTCCAGTTCTCTACATCTAATCCCCTTCTTTGTCTTTTTTTTGTTTTGCCCAGAAGATAAAACTCCACCAACAAAAATAGATATCATTCTCAGGCCTGTAGCCACAATAAATTGAAAAGTCATTGGGGGGACTGGACCTTCAAACATGGTTGAAAACGTATGCTTTTACCAGCCCAGTGTCTGAAGGGAAATGGTGACAGTGTATGTTTCCACAAACCATAGATAGTCATAGATCGAATGACAGTGTTTAATATGTGGTGATGTAGTTACGCTCCTCTTAAGTTTCACTTTTCTTAACAGGAGGAGGAGGGTTGGGTGGATGGTTCTACAGATTGTTTCATGGACTGGAGTTGGAAAAGTTGCAGGAGACGCCTGATCCACCCCACTGTTACCCTGTACACTGTAAAAATGCCAATACCACTATGGCTGTAGACCAGTCCCCTGGTGGAGGTCCTGTGATGATAGGCTACAGAAAACAACATATTTTGGACTCACAGTTTGTGATTACTTTTAAGCTTTCTAACACATTTTGTTTTTGTCTCTTGTTGAATACTGTATTTGACCTCCTCAAGCCTCTAAATGTTATTCAGAATAAACAATACGTGCGTGCAAGGTTAGTCACTTAATCAATTAGATTGGCAGAGAACTCTTAGTAAGACACAAACAGACATTTAAATATGTAATTTTGGACTATGGTGAACTTTAAGGATATTATTCACTATTTAGACCTTGCTTTATTTTTAGGGGTCATAGGCCAAAAGGTTAGGAGACATCATTTACAACTTTACCAATTTATTTGTGTGACTGCCCACTTTGCACTAGGCAGAAAATGTATTAAATGTTTAAATTGTCATCCTTAAGTGCCAATGCTGGATTGGTAAACCACAGAAAATAGCCTAGCTGGCCTTAACGCTACTTAAAAGCAAAATTATACAATGCTGGACAGAAACAGAGATACATGACAAAAACAAGGTACCAATCAAAACCATGTTTCTTTTTTCCCTAGCAGCACAACTTTCTGTCTTGTACCCTAAAGGTTTCACACGGCAAATAAACACAGATGTCCTAACAATGCTTGAATAATTTCACTGCAAACCCCACTTACCGGCAGTTTCTCTTTTTTAAGAGTGAAATGCAGCTGATTTATTTCTTCCAGCAAGTAGCTCAAACAACCAAAATAGAACCATTCAAACTTACCATGACCTTGGGTTTGTTCTATTTCAGTCCAGCCGTGTGAATGAGGTAGGTTACGGTATATTTAACTCCAATACACAAATGGGTGATGAATTAAAGGAACGGGGCATGTAAGGTCACTGAATGGTTTGTTGGAAATGATGTCAATCATAAGCTATGGCTTGTGCGGTCAGTAGATTTCAGCCCAATGTGAAATTCTGGAGTGGTATGCTAGATGACACTCTCCACCAGTGTCGTCAAAACAACGAAGGTGGGAGCATCTTTTCAAAAGAACAATGTTCATTTCTCAAACAGAGTTCCAGAGACTTATAAGAATCTCTACGAATCTTCTATTTTATAGTTTCACCCAATTGAAACCTTCTGTTTCTAACAGCTGTTGTATTCATATGTCATGGTGCATGGGAATAAATAGGCTATAAAGCCTGTAGAAGATTGTTGTTCATGTCCAGCGGGTTGAAGTTTGTGTGTGCCTGCACGCCATGTGTGTTTGTATGTGTTAGAAAGATAAGCCATCTCAGGGAAAGGACTGGGCAAGCACACTGTTTGTGTCTCCGGTTTTAATGACTTCAGCTGCTCTGGCTCTGGTCCCTGTCTGCTGGGGAAAGGAGGGAGGGGGGTGGTAGGTAGCAACTCGGTGAAACTATCACCTGAGGATATTGATGCACACCATGAGGCACGGCCATGAAGTCATTTGAAAAACAAGCTGGTATAAATGGTAAACATGCCCTCATCCTCTGCCTTTTCCAGATCACTAAGCCAGAGAATTTCTGTGCATCGATGAACTAAATCCAAACATTTGAATTTGTTGTCATTTGTCATATCTGGCTGCCTGTGCTGACGACTGTGTTTGAAAAGGTAATATTTTAATAGCAGAAAAACTCTTGTTTTCCCAATCCATGTTTTTACATTTTACACAGACCAAGTAGCTTTGTGTAGCGCTAGTGAAAGAGTCGCTGTTTAGGGGGGGGGGTCTCTTTCAGACAGAATCACATTGGGAAAAAAAAGAGGCAGATTCAATTCGTGGCACTTGGTTTTCATTCTGTGGTGCTGCGACACACAATGGTCCATGTGTGGGAAGCCCTGAAGAAAACAGCGAGGCAGAAGTCACATTTACCACCATCAGCTGAAAGAATCACACACAAACCAGATGAACGTCATGAGAAAATGCATTTTGATGTTAGTTTATAAAAAGATCCCTCATAGTTTTTGTCTGTATTAGTTGCTTTTTGCTCTTTACTGGGCTGTAAAGAGCCGTCTTGAGTGAAATCTGAAATCCAACTGTGAAACGCATGCTGAGACTATCTCCTGTCGAGTATGAGAGAACACACAGGATTTGAAGTTGTGATGTTTAGGCCGCGTTGTTGTTTTTTTTGTTTTTTTCAAAAACCAATGTTGGCGTTAAATCCAAAGGACCTCAGGTGAGTCCCCCCACCCATTCAGTCTGTACAGTATGTTATTTTTTTATTTAACCAGGCAGGTTTCTTGAGATCAAATGATCTCTTTTTCTAGTAAGGCCTGACAAACATGTTCACTAAGTATTCTAGGAAATTTGCCCCTCACTCATGCCCCTATTACTGCTGTCGATACAGTTCAGCTTCTACCTCCCTCATTTGGTGCTCGTGCTGTGGATCAGCATGACTCAAAAACATAAAACGCTTAGTCAACAACTGCTAAGCTATTCTGTATCTTCAACTGTTTGTTCTTAATACATCATGTGTTACACTCATCGCAGAAGATAGAAGATGTCTTTGGTATTTGTTGAGGAATGATGGATCCTAAACTCTTCAGATCACACAGCCCATTGAATAGTTAGGAGCTCTGCTCTAATAGCAAGCTGGTGCATGTTTCTTCAGATTCACGCATCACAAACTTAGATGGTTTGACTCAACGCTTACTGGTAGCACTTGAAAGAACTCGCAATGAGCTCCCCATTTACAGCGCTTGAGTAGTTTAAAAGGTAATCCTGCTCCGACTTATGTCAAATTTAACTGCTTAGGCTCGAGGAAAATACATGCGCTCTTTCTCTGCCCTATTTTGCGAGATTAACAAAAAAAAAAAGTAGGCTAATCCAAAACGTGACTATAGTGGCAAGACTGTATTGTAAGCAGAGGAATGCAATGTATTTCAGGAATGTGCTTCTTTTTTAGAGCGAAATGGGGATGGCTTAGCAGTGAGGACTGTACTGAGGCGTGTTTGCAGCATCAGTTGTTCCTGGGCTCTCTGTTGATATTATGTCCATCGTGTGTGTAGCAGTGTTCACTTTGTGGCATCCGTGTGAACTTTTGGCTCCTGTTTCGCCTTGGGTTCGAGGTCCTGGAACCTGTCTCATTCAGCTCATGTGTCATATGTTCAAGAGGTGAACGCAGCGCTCCGACCGCATGTGATGTAGGACCAGGGGGCCGGGCCGTTGTATCTGCATGTCACGTTGTGCTCCGGGGGCCCTTGTGCCGCCTCCGTGGTCTGTGGAGAAAAGTAATTACTACAGGACCTAAAGCCGCCAGCTCTGGCCCGTGGACCTTTGCTGCCACATCCTGCGTGCTGCGGCTTCGCTTGTAAAAGATCTGCTCTCTTCTCATGACCAGTACGCTGCTTATTTCTAACCCTTTCTTTTCTCTTAAAACCACCAGCCCCTCACAAAGTTTTTTTTTTTTTTTAAGGATTTGAATCAACAAAGCACTTGATTGTTTCACAGGTTGCCACTGGCATCCAGTGTATCTTCAAATACCTCTCTCTCTCTCTCTCTCTCTCTCTCTTCATCTATCTCTGCTTTTCATCATCCGCTTGTTCCTGTCTTCGTCTATCGAGGGCCCGGTCCTTCCCCAGAGTGTTTCCAGAGCGTGGCCGGCTTCTTTAAGGGGAAACCTCTGCTCTTCCCAGTAATCACCACTTAAAGGGAATTCCTTCTCCGACAGAAAGCCTGCAGCTCCGCATCTTTGAACATTTGATGGTTTGATGGCTATAATTTGCTTAAAATAACACCAATAAACTCATGAAGCTGTAAATGCTTAAATACCTAATGTACCAAGATGAAACGCGATACACAGGCTTTGATTTTGTAGCTTTCAAGAGCGTCTTGGCTATTTAGTATATATGGAATGTGTTTTGAGGTGTTGTTAGAAATGTACTTGTGGCAGTCTCGCTGCCCCCGTGGGTTCCCCGGCACCGAACAGACGCACAACCAGTCCAGTCTTTTGTGTTGAACGGGTTTCCCCGTGCTTTATTTGCACACTCACGAACACGAACACAAACACACACGTACACATACACCAGATGCCCATATGCAGCCGCCGGCTCCGCTCCGTGACTTCCTCCTCGCGGGTCCAGCCTGCTACTGTTCTTAAAGAGATGGTGAGAGCAATTAGCGCACCTGTACACACTGCTCAATTACTCTCACCTGGCGCCGCTCCCCTGAGCCCTCTCCACACCTCTCTCCTGCAGCCGATGCGCCACGCCCCCTCCACATACCTCCACCGCCCGACTTAGGCCGGGGAGCCGTCCGGCCTAACCTACTCCCCCCCCCCGCCTCCCCATGGGAGCGGGAAAGGAAGTCGGCCACGGCCATCTGCGCCCCCGGCCTATGGATCACTGTGAATTTAAAAGGCTGTAAAGCTAGATACCACCGAGTGATCCGGGCGTTGGCATCCTTCATGCGGTGGAGCCATTGAAGGGGAGCGTGGTCCGAGCAGAGGGTGAATGGGCGCCCCAGCAGGTAGTACCGCAGAGCATCGACCGCCCACCGGATGGCCAGGCACTCCCTCTCCACCGTGCTGTACCTGGCCTCCCTCTCCGACAACTTGCGGCTGATGTAAAGCACTGGGCGGTCGACGCCCCGCACCCGCTGGGACAGAACGGCCCCCAGCCCCCTGCCCGACGCATCAGTCTGCAAGACAAAAGGGAGAGAGAAGTTAGGTGTGTGGAGAAGAGGCTCCCCACAGAGGGCCTGCTTTACCCTCTCAAACGACACCTGGCACTGCTCCGTCCACTGGACCGGATCTGAAGCACCCTTTCGGGTGAGGTCGGTTAAAGGGCTGGTCAGCTCCGCGAAGTTGGGGATAAATCGCCGGTAATAGCCGGCCAGCCCCAAAAACCGCCGCACCTCTTTTTTGGTCTTGGGCCTTGGGCAGGCTGCAATCGCTGCTGTCTTGTCAACCTGTGGACGCACCTGCCCGCCGCCCAAGTGGTACCCCAGATACCGTACCTCCCTCCGTCCAACTTCACACTTCTTTGGGTTGGCCGTAAGCCCCGCCTGCCTCAGTGACTCGAGCACCGCAGCCACCTGCCGCACATGCTCCGCCCAGGTGTTACTGTGGATGATGACATCATCCAGGTAGGCGGCAGCATATGCGGCATGGGGGCGCAGCACCCGGTCCATGAGGCGTTGAAAAGTGGCTGGGGCCCCAAACAACCCAAACGGAAGTGTGACAAATTGGTACAAACCGTACGGAGTAGAGAAGGCCGTTTTCTCCTTGGACTCTGGAGACAAGGGAATCTGCCAGTAGCCCTTGGTCAAATCCAGCGTCGTGAAAAAGCGAGCAGGGCCCAGGCGATCCAGGAGTTCGTCGACCCGGGGCATTGGATAGGCGTCAAACTGTGAAACATCATTCACCTTGCGATAGTCCACACAGAACCGGATAGACCCATCTTTCTTGGTTACAAGAACGATGGGGCTACACCAGGCACTGTTGGACTCTTCTATTACACCCATCTCCAACATAGCTTTCAATTCAGCCTGAACCACTTTTCTCTTGTGTTCAGGTAGCCGATAGGGCCGCGAACGCACCGTCACCCCTGGGTGAGTCTCGATACGGTGTTGAATAAGGCTTGTGCGTCCTGGCAGGGGGGAAAACACATCAGCGTAACGCTGCTGCAACCTGGCAATGTCTGCTCCCTGGGACGGTGAGAGATGGTCTTCACAACGGAGCGGGGCAGGATTGGTCGATTTTGGTACCTCGGGCCCCAACTCATCTCTCTCTCTAATTGTCGTCACCAGGGAAACAGGCTCCGCCTCTCTCCACGCTTTAAGGAGGTTGAGGTGATAAATCTGTGTTGCCCCTCCCCTGTCAGATCGCACAAGCTCGTAATCAACGTCACCCACTCGCCGTGTGACCACAAAGGGTCCTTGCCACTTGGCGAGTAATTTGGAGTTGGAAGATGGGAGCAATACAAGCACTTTATCTCCCGGTGAAAATTGTCTCAGCCTCGATCCTCTGTTGTACAGCCGCTGCTGACGTTCCTGGGCCCGGAGCAAATTCTCACGTGATAACTGCCCTAGTGTGTGGAGTTTTGCTCTCAGGTCCAGGACGTATTGAACTTCATTCTTACTTGGGCTCGGACCGTCCTCCCAGCTTTCTTTAACCAGGTCCAGAACCCCCCGTGGTTTCCTGCCGAACAGCAGCTCAAAGGGAGAAAATCCCGTTGAGGCCTGGGGTACCTCGCGCACTGCAAACAACAGAGGATGTAGCCATTTATCCCAATTATGATTATCATCGTGCACAAACTTACGGATCATGGACTTCAAGGTCTTATTCAGGCGCTCCACGAGGCCGTCCGTCTGAGGGTGGTAGATGCTGGTTCGAATAGCCTTGATGCCCAATAACCCGTACAGTTCTCTCAGTGTTCGTGACATAAACTGGGTGCCCTGGTCAGTCAGGATCTCTTTCGGGATCCCGACTCGGGAGATAACTTGAAACAGCGCTTGCGCCACACTCTTTGCAGAGATGGTGCGCAGCGGCACTGCCTCGGGATATCGCGTTGCGTAATCCACCAGGACTAACACAAAGCGATATCCCCGTGCACTCCGGTGAAATGGCCCGATGAGGTCCATCCCAACGCGTTCAAATGGGACCTCCATCAGTGGTAGCGGGCGCAATGGCGCTCTCGGGACGGCCGGTGGGTTTACTAACTGGCATTCGGGGCAAGACGCGCACCAGCGGCGCACGTCTGCCCGAATGCCTGGCCAATAGAATCGGGCCATTATCCGGTTCAGTGTTTTATCATACCCCAGGTGTCCAGCCATCGGGTTGTAATGAGCCGCCTGGAAAACTATTTCCCGACGGCTTTTCGGGACCAACAACTGGGTTACTATATCGCCTGTCTGAGTGTCACGACTCACTCTGTATAATCTGTCCCTGCGCAAAGAAAAATGTGGATATGATAGCGCTGCGTCAGGGCGCACCATGTGACCATCAATTCGTATCACTTGGTCAAAGGCAAAGCGCAGAGTATCGTCACGAGACTGCTCGAGTGGAAAATCTTCCATGGAGTCAAACACGGGAACCTGCGGAGCCTCCGGTGGAGGCACCGCCGGTTCCCCCTCCCCGTCTGCAGCGTCGGACAACCTCGCGTCGCCACTAAGCACAGCGCACATATCCCCTGTCCCTGTCGGTCGCGAGCGCACCCCCACACATTGCCCCACTAGTTTATCAAACCCCGGCCAATCTGTGCCCAAGATCAGAGGATGCGCCAGGCGGGAACTAACCGCAGCCTTCACACTATGTTTTTTTCCCTTATAGCGAATTTCCACCGGCACCACAGGATATCTGTGAATATCCCCATGCACACACCTGATATCCACCCATCCCGCCTCTAACAGTGCCCCGGGTCGAATCAGGTTCTGGTGGACTATAGACTGCATGCAGCCGGAGTCCACCATTGCCTGATGTGTACCCCCCTGAATCCTTACCGGAACGCTGTACGTCTCTCCCGGACCGGGGGAGGGTGCCGGGGGGCCGACAACCCGGATCACCTGCCCAACCTCCATTAGCGGACACTCGTGGCGGAAATGTCCGGGCTGCCCGCACCTCCAGCACTCCTGCCCTGCCGCTTGAGGGACCCTCTGTGGGCTAGGAGCAGCGCCCGTAGCAGCTGGACCCTGTGGTGGAAGAACAGAGGGGACGTTAGTGCGAGGGACAGGGGTGGGGCGGGTGGATGTTTCGGGAGGGGGACCGGGTACTGCCGCGGGTCTCCTGCGCGGTGCCGGCCTGGGACGGCCGGCGGACACTGGTCGCGCCTCTGCTGTCTGGCCCCGGGAGAGGACGGCCAGGTGGTCCTCCGCGAGAGCGACGGCCGTCGCCAGGTCGGCGGGGCGGTGGCAGCGCACCCATTCCAGGGTTCCCGCCGGCAGCCCCTCCACGAACTGCTCCAGGATCATCTGGTCCATTATCCGTCCCTCGCCTGCGGTCTCCCCCGGCTGCAGCCATCTGTGGGCCGCGTCCCCCAGCTGCTGGGCGTGGACGAAGGGGCGGTCGGTGGGCCCCAGCCTGGCCCCTCGGAACCTCCGCCGGTGGTCCTCCGCCGAATACCCTAGCCGGTCGAGGACAGCCCTTTTCACTGCCCGGTATTGTCCCCGAGAGGAGGCAGGCAGGCCGAGCGCCGCTGTCTGCGCGTCCCCCGCCAGCAGCGGCAGCAGGCGCACGGCCCACTCTGCCTCCGGCCACCCGCACGCCGCTGCCGTCACCTCGAATGCCTCCAGGAAGGATTGGGCGTCGTCCCCCACGGTCATCCGCTGCATCGTCACGCCGGAGAGCGGGGGACTCGGTGATGCTGTCCCCGACCGAGCTAGCATAGCCTGCAGCAGCTGCGTCTGCCCCTCGATCTGCCGCTGCAGCGCCGAGAGTTGCTGTCTGCTGGCCGCTGCCTGGTCCCGGCTCATCGCGGCGACCTCCGCCACGATCTGGGCCAGCGCTGTAACTGGCTGCACCTGCTGTGGATCAGCCATGTTCACTGTGCCGGGTTCAGTTGGGCGCCAAATGTGGCAGTCTCGCTGCCCCCGTGGGTTCCCCGGCACCGAACAGACGCACAACCAGTCCAGTCTTTTGTGTTGAACGGGTTTCCCCGTGCTTTATTTGCACACTCACGAACACGAACACAAACACACACGTACACATACACCAGATGCCCATATGCAGCCGCCGGCTCCGCTCCGTGACTTCCTCCTCGCGGGTCCAGCCTGCTACTGTTCTTAAAGAGATGGTGAGAGCAATTAGCGCACCTGTACACACTGCTCAATTACTCTCACCTGGCGCCGCTCCCCTGAGCCCTCTCCACACCTCTCTCCTGCAGCCGATGCGCCACGCCCCCTCCACAGTACTATATATTTATTATATGATCTATTTAAAGATATACAATAATATAATTAAGATAATTGTGCTTTTGACTATCATTCATACAGACCTTTGAATATCTCTAATTTGCAGTATAAACAAGCACTTTTGTGGCATTAAGATAAGCTATAATCTTCTAATATTCTGAAATATTATACATTCTTTCTGAATGGAAGAGACTTTGCAAATATTACTCCGCAAGCAACATAAAAAGTGAGTTATATTGTAAAACCAGCTGCACAAGTCTGAGCCTGTGCTATTGTGACACATGGGGAGTATTCAGATCCTTTAATTAATTACAAGTAGAAATAGAGTCATCAAATAAATACTCAATAACAAGTAAAAGTCCTGAATTGCAAATATTACTAAAGTAAAAGTACAGGAGTATTATTACAGTAATATTATGCAGTGTGTGCACTGTGATATTATTATAGTATTTTACTACTTTAATCACTAAAAACATGTGAGAGCATTTTAATGTTTTAGTTTATCAATGTGGAGCCAATTACTTCACTACCCAAATACTTTGGGTCAAAGAGCTGCAGTGTAATAGAATATCAATCATAATAGACCTCTGAAATGTAGGGGAAGTATAAAGTAGCATCATAGGGAAATACTCAAGTACGAGTACTTTGATTGTACTTACAATAAATACAGTACTTGAGTAAATGTAGTTAATTACTTTCCACCCCTGCACGTCAGTAATGCTTCATGTATCAGCAGTGCATTGTTCATTCTCGTGACCAATAGGAGGAGGCAGCATTTTTCAAAATCAGGGGAAAGACCTGAACTGCCTTGCTCGCCTCTCCTCCTCCCACCTGCCCCCGTTCATGTCAGAAGAATCTGTCAGAAGTACCTGTATTCATTCCAAGCCGACACTGAACACCTGAGCTTGGAGGACCGTGAGGGGAATTAGTTAGAGCTTTCTCCTAGTCTAGAAAGGAAAAGACAGGTATGATTGCAGCGAGGGCCCCGGCTGGAGGAGACCTCTTTATATACGTTTTTTACGCTTTAGTCGTAATGGATACACATTTTTAAGCGTAATCACTCACGCTGTGTTATATGTTAGCAGTGGTATGTGACCTGCAACAAGGTCTTATCTAATCAGTGATTCCCAGGGAGGAAATCCTTCTCTAGCCGGCCTCTTTCTGTGTCATGTTGACACAACACAGCGGCCCGCCACTAATCTCCATCATACCTGACCCCCTGCACCACTGGGTCAGACTTTAGGCTCATCACATGACTGCAAATGAGGAGGTAATAATCACTGGGCCCTCCGATTTCTTGCCTTCGCGATTGGCTGAGAGCCTTTACGCGACTGAAAGGTGGACACTTGACAGGTTAAGTCACGTCATATGACTTGGTGGGAGATTCAAAAGGCAGGTGTATGTTTATAACAAATCCCTCTTCTCCACATTTAGAGATTAAATGGACCTTGCGCGCCTTTCAAACCAGCCAGTTTGTACACGGAGAGCATCTCGACCGCAACCTCCTGTCTTTTAATGGCCAAATAAACAAGCCGGCAGACATAATAGTGTGCCGCTTTTGTTAAGGGAAAGGGCAGAGAGCTAGTTAAGGAAGGAGCCTGGCCCCACATGAAAAGAAACGGGGTGGAGAGAGACGCCTGGGTGTTCCTGCAGCATTGTTCAGCCTTCTGCCTCTGAGGGACACCTGTCATTGGCTGTGCGGTTTACACAGGTGCCTTAACCCCGCCTCATTTGTTGGCCTTGAAAGGAGTCTTCAGTCAACAGGTAGCATGGAGGGGAACAATAGTGACGATCCTGAAGAGGAGAGCGAGAGAGAGAGAGTGGGAGGAGGGTGGGATGGCGAAATGGAGAAATGGATTCTTTAGAGAGCACCTAAGGGGTTTGTGTGAGATAATCTGTTTGCTTTATACCAACAGTCTGTAGGGCGGAGGAAGGAGTACCAGCGTGTTCGCAGAGCTCAAACTGTTACCCAAGGGTGCCTCTGTCTTCTCTCTGCCACGTGACTCGTCCCCCGCCTCTCAAGAAGCTCCTCTTCCATGCGGCCCTGCGCAAATTTCAATCGTCTATCTTCAGCCCTCTCCGGTTCACCCCTTTAATAACCTCACCCGTTCCCATGCCCCCCCCCCTCCTCCGCTGTACCCGAGGGGGCTGCGCACATTCGTGGTCTCTTACGGCGCTGGCACCTCGCCAAGAACCATCCCTGAAAATGTGATACTCTTACACCATCAGCACACACACCCTGGCTTCAAGAGTGTTGCTACCACGTTGTTTGTATTGATGTTTTTGTGTGTGTGTGTGTGTGTGTGTGTGTGTGTGTGTGTGGTCTCGCTGTTACGGGGAATGCCAAGTTCCCTCTTACCCTCTGTGGAATGTGACAAAGCAAACCTGTGCGTGTGTGAACCAAGGAGAAATTATTAACCTGCACAATTAAAAGAAAGGTAGCATTTAGATCTTGAATCCAGCCCGTAACTTAGGTAGTTATATAATTGTTACAAGATATCTACATTCATCAGGCTACAGGTATTGTAGGTAATGATGTGATTAAATGTATAAATCTGAGCGTTAATTTGAAGACAAAGCTGCTTTGGTTCCTTTCAGTTCTTATTCCTCATCATTTAAATTGGGGTTGGCATGCACGTCCTCTCTAAATAAACTCCTTATAAACTTAGAATAGCAGTTCATGTGCACCTGTTTTCCATTTGCACAACCCGGCCACAGGTGGAAACCTGTTACGGTGAGCGCTTTGAGCAATGTTGCAACCATCTCTATTTAGAGAGAGGCTGACCTTTTCAAGCTTGAGAATGTCTCTTGTTTCCTTTCCTCCTTTTAACTGTGGCCATGGTGATAAGGGGGACAATGTGTGTGTTTTGTGCGTGAGCATGTGTGTTAGAGAACACCGGTTGGACGTTATTTCCTCTTCCCGACCAAACACTAACTAAATAATGGTAATTGAATCGCAGTGGCTCCACTATATGAGTGTGTGTGAAACGTGCGTGTGTGTTGACTCTTTGTAAATGTGTTTGCAGAGCACTTAAGCAGGAAGCCCGAAACTCATATTTGAAGTCGTTTTCGGTAATTTATAATGTAGAGATATGGAGAAAAAACATTTTTCCCACATGACCTTAGAAATAGTAAGTAATAGTATCAGTTCAACATAGCCTGGCTAACACCAGACCTCATATCAATGTAGTTTGATATTCGGTCTGGGAACCATCCATTCATTCATTCATTCATTCATTTGTATTGCAGTTTATTAAAGCCCAGTGCCGATTATTGGGTGCTATGAATGTCTAACACATGCGTCTGTATATAACTGATAGCAATTTGTGTCATTCAAACCCGATGACGATTAAATAGTTTAGTGCTAAAAGTTGTTTTTCAAAATAAATTTGTTACTTACCGTGTTTCGTCTTTTTCTTGCTGCACCCTCCCCCGTTCTGTGATTGGCTCCCTGGATGAAAGGAAATTGAGTCCTTTAACAAGTGAATTTGCGTGAATTGAAGGATGGGTATACCCGGGCTAAGTTCAACATTGATATCACCAATAAAGCTGAGATACATTTTTGAATTAACAATGAAGCTATTGAATTCCAGCAAAAGCGATGAACTGTGCTCTGTGTCCATATCCTCCTGAGACAGCTACTAAATAGTCCACATAGGTCCAGAAAGACATTATATGATGGTGGCATGCGGATCAGCTCTCTTCTTTATCTACGTTTTCTTCCTCACAGGCTGGAATGTTAATGGTGTCTTTGTGATGCGTTCAGTTCTCCTGTGTGACTGACAGCTCTTAAAGACTCTTAGTGGGATAGTAGAGCTGTCTAAAGCCTGCTGTTTTTTAAAGAATGAGAGTTTTTTATTTCATTTAAAGTTCTATTGTCTTTTCAGCCTTAATGTAGGCATGGTAAATGTGGTTACTAGCAAGCATGACAACATGCTAATAGAAATATGAACCTCAAAAGTGTCACGTTTTGTTGCAGGTATGTGAAAAAGGTGACATAAGCACTGTAGGTTCATATGCATTGTATCTGTGTATCATCAGTGTAACATGGTTAGGCTTTGAAAGTCATTGTTGGCTTTTTCATTTTCAAACAAAAGCGTTTGTTCTACAGCCATGACTAGAGGGCTAATAAGCTAAAGTTGAACCCTCTTTTCGTGTTGTTACAATTATCGCCTGGAGGCATCTTTGAGTTGTGAGCAGTCATCTGTTGAGGCTTGCTGATATGCAGCGCTAGCTAATGTTGACGCAAACATTCCCGATATTAAACATAATAGTGGTGGAGACAGGATCATGCTACCATCATGCTAGCACAAAACTAGAAAAACAAATGTAGAATATTTGACATTTTAGTGCATGGGTGCACTTGGGATGTGATCTAAAAGGTTAAAAAGGCATTCATCAAGCTCTGTAAAACTACATTGGGTTCAATTTCTGTGCTTCAAGCCATAAATACCTCATGTTAGGGGTATCGAAATTTGAACAAATTCTTGGATATCTTGTCTCTTAGGTTACCTGTCTAAAGTATTGAGGAACTACACCGAGCAGGCCTGTGACGGAGAGCTCCTGTCTGTTCGCTGCCCACCCCGCACCACCATCACCGTCCAGTCGGCATTCTATGGAAGGAGAGGTGCCTCCGACCCCCGACAGTGCCCTCAGACCTACCAGGCCCTCCTAAGTTCTTATAATAATCAGGAGGATGACCGCTATTGTTCTGTATCCACTGCACTACAGGTAAATACATTTTTTTAAAGTAGCTAATTTCCAAGAACAATTCTCTTTTTTCTAAGCTCCCACACAGTTCATAGTCCGACCCATTGTCTTCCTTGTGTCCCAGACCTGGATCTCATCTTGGCATTCCTCCCCCAGTCCCGACACAGTTACACTGCTGCTCTTTCGAGCTGCAAATCTTCTTGACACAAAGTGTCCTGTAAAATTGGCCAAGGGTTAAAATTCGGGGGACCACAGCTTATGTAATGCTTTGTGAGGTTTTCCGGCAAATTACACTCTCTAAAGAGGAAGCAGGCTTGTACGTTCCCATGACACAAAGCGATTTCATGGGGTTTTTGCCTTAGCATCGTCTCCTAAATTGGGATGCGACTGGAATAAAAGGTCCACTTTTCGACACAAATGCACACAAACACATCCTGTTCATCCATTCATTCAGTGTGGTTTATTCTTAGAGCCCCTGCCTTCTAGACACCCTCCGTTTCCGTAATAGAAAGGACAACCATGAATGCTCAGACACAGAGAGTGCATTGTGTCAAAGTGAGAGTATGACTGACTGCTGTGCCTCCCACATCAGTACAACCCTGAAGAATCTTCTTTTACCACCTGTTAACACCCAGCGGTGTGATAACTGGTTAATCTGCTGATGAAATAAGAAAATGAGTTACCATCACGTTCCTAGAGCATAGTCCAAAGACAAAACTGCAAGTTTTTCAAATAGTATTTTCTGATTTGTCGATAGACTATTTCAATTAATCATCTAATTGTTACTAGCAGCATACAGCATTGGGTCACTTTTCAGTGGATTATATATATATATATATATATAAAATTAAGGCAAAATATTTGTCTAAAAAGTCATGAACTGTAGTTTTTATGTATTTTTCATGGCTATATGGCCGGTGTATTCAGCTGATTGCATTTTACAATTTTGCCACTAGATGCCGCCGTTAAATACACACTGTACCTTTAAGTAAATACTTAAAGGTACAGTAAAAAAAAACTCTTATTTTAAGTAAATATTTAAAAAAGTAAATACTTTGATAGGAACTATTCTTTGGTTGTGGATTTGGTGCAAAAGCAAGTATTTCAATCAGCAGGACTTTGTTATTAATTATTTGTTATTATAAATATATTATTTAATAATATTTAATATTACATATTTAATTATCAGTTAATTATTCATATTTAATTTGTCATGTAAATGTGTTGATAATTCATGTGTTTTAAATTGTTTTTGAATGCAGAGACATTGTTTTATAGGATAATTTCATTGTTAGATTTAGTCTAACAAACCACAGCCTATTCTACCTAATTCTCCTCTTTAATATTATATTTGAGTAAGCCTGAATAGTATCCAATGAGGCCTGTGGTGACTAGGAATTCAGTAAGGGACAATGTCGTGTGTAGGAACGTGCTCACCTGGGTTACAGTAGGCTAAAAGATAATGAAACTGGAGAAGCCAACGCATGTAGAGCTTTCCAAAGTTTTCTTTCTCCCATTCTCTTTTTTTTTTCTTTTACCTGTTCCTCTCCTCCATATTCCCATGGGAATAAGGAGCCTGTTTGAAGTGGTGTTAGGTTTGCTTTCTTCTGGTTTCACCATCGTTGGCTTATTGTTCTCCCTCTAAACCTCTTTTTGGTCTTTACCCGCTCTCTGTCACTCTTCCCTCTGTAGAAAATGCTGGACGAGTGCCAAGACAGAAGGAGCTGTCAAGTCCTTGTCAACAGCCGCGTGTTTGGGACAGACCAGTGTCCTGGCAGCAGTAAATACCTCATTGTCTGGTACAAATGCAGACCTAGTAAGTCCCTCATCGCCTTGTATCCTGACAGTGACACACATTTCTGTCCCTCTCTGTGCTGGGACCTCTCTTTTCTCACACATCTCCACAGTCAGGTGTACACTAAAGGTGGGGGTCACTTTTTTTTTATATATAGTTTTTCACAAACATTATTCTGATGACAAAAGCAGTGTATTTCCTTGATGTATAGGACATATTATGCTGTTTTTTTGTCATTTTCTGATATGTTTATAGTCTTATAATGTCTGATGTATGTGTTAGATATTGTCAAAGATCCAAAACTTTTGGTAAACGTTGGTCAAAATGCTTCCAGCAAATGAAAAGCCAGGGTTTCAACCAGCTGATGAATATTTCCTCATTGATTTGGTGACATCAGAATTTTTTCATGCCCACAACCTGCCATCCGTTCTTTAGTTTTTGTTGCTAAGATTCTTCCGTGGACTGTTCCTGCTGTACTTCTAAGCGTATTTCAGATCAGATTTGAGCTTCTACAGTCATCAGGGTGAAAAGCACAGGTGACATTACTGAGTTTTAACACCTCGCCAGGCATCTCTGGCTTTGCCTTCCTGGAAGACACCTTCTGGCTTTACACTTTTTTGGCCCATTTATGCAGAGATAAATGTTATTTTCTTTACATTGAATGTGACTTTCAGGGCTTTTGTGATCCAGGGCTTCTTGTTAGAAAATACCTTGACAGATGTGGAGGGGACTATTATCTCCTCTGAAAAGGTGATGTATTGAGTGATGACATCGGTAGCCTACTCTAAACTCCCCTCCTGAGTTACCACCTCTCAATCTCTACAGTCAAAGCAGCCCTTTAAAGTCTCACATGCATTGTTGTCCCATACTCTCACCAGTTTATTATTCATGCTCTCTCTCTGTAAATTCAGGGTACTTAGGGATAGGGTGGATAACACTGTGACCAGTGGTATCGAGGGGCATTTTTCTATATATCCGTTCTTAACATTGCCATACTCATGTCTTGTTCTATCGCACGGATGGACTGTTGATTAGACAGGAGTGTTTTGTTCAGGCCTACAACCATTGAAATCCCCATTGATGAGGAAAGGGGAGTCTGGAGACACACATTCAATATCATGCACAGATTTTCAGCTTTATTTTCTGCAGCGTGTGTGATATTTCAAGATATAAAGAAGCACGACAGCCAGCTGACCAAACTCTCAGGAGATATTTAGGTCTAAAAGTCACTTTTGGTAGCTCTAAATCATGCATAATCAGCAGGAGTCCTTTACAGTAGCAGCCTTGCTTGGTGCTGTGCTAATATACTGTAATATACTATACAACCTGCCCCGTGCTTCTGGCTGCTCACAGTGGCCAGGTCTAATCTGGTTTGGGGTCACAAAGAGCTGCCTGTCAGAGTTTGTGGTGTCCATTATGCCTTTTGGTAGTGGTTTTGGGGTCCCCAAACTGTCCAGATCCAGTGTCTCATTGATTGATTGATACACTACAGAGGTGAGGGTCATGTGATCAGACAGGTTTCTGTGACTAATCTCCTTGTATGACTACTGGCATGTTGTGTTTGCTTGTAATTCATCCAGTTTGTTAAATAGAGATTTTCTATTAGAACTGCAGTATTCCGCCCCACAGAGCCTTTGGTTCCCTCCGGGTATTACTATCAGCGGCTCAATTGTCAAAACAGGAATAGCAGCAGTGGGGAGAGTTTCTCATGATTGTTACTTTGTTGCAATATGAGCAAACTGAAATAACATTTCCATTTTGCGCATTGGTTCCTGTGAGAATACTTTGACCCTATCGCAGCACCACTGCATGCCAGATGGAATGTATTTCCTGTTTAACCAAATTCTGCAATTGTATGACCCCACCATGAATCCTGGAGTGAATTAAGAGTACCTGTTCAAGTCTCTAAGTTGCTCTCCTCCTGGTGGTGCTCCAAAGAAGGGAAAAAAAAGAAATCTTTGCGTGCCTCTCCCTTTATCATTTTCTCTCCGTGAGCCAGGAAGCTAAGAGTATCACTCCGGAGGGGAGCCACAACAGTGCCTTAATCCCACCCAGATTCTACTTTTCATTCATGGCTCAGTGCTGTGCTGAGCCGAGCTGCACTGAGCTGTGCAACAGTTCACACTAGACTGACCAGAAGTGGGCATTAATCCACTGATCCCCCTGCCCTCCCCACTTTTTCTTTCTCCGCCGGACCCTAGGGCCAATCAACAGCTCTTTGTTCACTGTCACTTAACCAATGACTCCTCGAGGGAAGAGAGAAAGGCCGCATGGGGTGTTAGTGAGGTGCGACGGGCAGGTGTCACTGCCTCTGAAAGGAGAGGTGCACAGGGGGAGAGAGGAAGCAAGGGAGAGAAAACAAGAGTGAATCCGTCACCGAGAGGTTGTCCCTGTCCCCTTTTTCCTCTCCGCTCTCTCCTCTCTGTGCATTCCTCTTCCACTCCCCACATGGATGTAGAAACAGCTGCTGTTGTGTTTTTATTTGCTGGCCAGCGGAGCTGCTCTGGCTGTCACAGGTCACTGTGGCTGGGTGTGTGCGAGGAATGCTGTTGCATGGCTCTACATGTCCACCTAGCAACTCTACCTCTGTGTGTTTACACTCAGCGAAGCCTTTTGTGAGTCCTCCGGTTTCACAGCTTATTAAGAGCAACAACAGATGTTTTATAAGATTACGAGATGATAAAATGCACCATTTGCAGCGTATTGCTACTCGGATCTTTGTTTTATCATTCATATTACTAATTACATTAAAATTTTGATGTCACCCAGACAATTAAGTGTTTTCCATAAAAAGTCACACTTTTATTTACCACTATGAGTTGGAAAATGAATAGAAATTTTAATCACAATAGTCTCCTGATGCAAACATATTGTACCATTAGAACACTGGAGTGATAGTTGCAGGAAATGGGCCTCTATACGCCGATGTAGATATTTCACCAAAAAACAGACATTTGCAGCTAGAATAGCCATTTACCACATTAGCAATGTATAGAATGTATTTCTGATTAATTTAAAATTATCTTCATTGAAAACTTTTGAACGGTGGCGTATGTGGAAATTGCACCTACTATATACAAGTCCCATGAGAAAAGAAACTCGTAAGCTTTGAGCATACCATGGAGGTTTAAAGCAAACAGGTCACCATACATTAACTATGTGAATGCTTTGTTGCCTTATCCGACTTCATTGTAGCAATGTATTCCTGTCCACAAATCACAAATGATTGCAGAAAATAAAGTGTTCAGTCAAGGATAAAGCTAATGTGAAAATTCTAAATGAAATCACTGCAATATTTCTTAATTTATTCAATGTCCTCATTAATTCCTGATCTTAAAATACACAACATAATCCAAACGTATATTATTGTCACATGTAACCATTTGTTTCCTCTTTCTTCCCCTCTCACCAGACGAGTATAAGAGTAAGGTGGTGTGTGAGGAGGAGAGGATGAGGCTGAGCTGCAAACGGGGTATGCAGATCGCAATTTACTCCGCCATGTTTGGCCGAACTCAACATGGCACCCTGGAGTGTCCCCTGCACCACAGGAGAGCCCCGTCAGTAGGTGAGGCACCTTCTTATGCACACAGCAGCAGAATGAGGCTGTCAAGTGGCTGAGGAAGCTGCAATTTTGCCCACAGGAGCAGCTTCCACCAGTTCTTTATTAAACTTAGCCTCATTATAACTTAAGTAGGGACTAAATGGAGATTTACACATCAGTAAATTTAAACATGTTCCACATGCACCGAACTTATGTCAGCTTTGTAACATATGAGTAAGAAGTTACAGTACTATGGACAACATGTCTGACATGATTTACATTTCACAAAAATGAAAATTCCTTGAGTACAGACTTAGTGATGGTAAAACTTCTTCTGCTTCCCTGTTTTGCAAGACACTGTATACTATTTGGTCCTATGATGCTGTTTTGTAGTGATCTTTATATTCGCTTTATTCATAGCATCAGTTTGGCGGTCATGCTCAGGGGAGAAATGAGATTTGTAACCTGAAGACACAAGCTGAGAATGCAAATGCTTGGGTTTGCATGATTTAAATGAGTCCCCTTGTCCTGCTAATGTTCTTCTACATATGAATGATGAGTGAGAGTGGAATCTCAGGTCACTGGGGGCTTTGATTTTCTCTCTTCCTCTGGAAAATTAAACATTTGTGTCAATGAGTTTTACATGACAGGACACCTCTGAACCACAACAGCAAAAG
Source organism: Lepturacanthus savala (assembly GCA_030544235.1). Taxonomy (NCBI): domain Eukaryota; kingdom Metazoa; phylum Chordata; class Actinopteri; order Scombriformes; family Trichiuridae; genus Lepturacanthus; species Lepturacanthus savala. The sequence goes on from CM060477.1 coordinate 12,192,399, forward strand.
CTGGCAGGATCATCAACTCCTGCTGAATCTCTTCTTCATTAATCCCACAAACCTGAGTTTTATGATAGCCCCGAGATGTTGTGGCTTGGAAGATTTTAAAGTTTCCTCTCCATTTAATTTTTTTTTTTTTGCCTCCCAGGCAGCCTGACGCACCCGTCTTTGACATCTGTCTTTAAAAACTGTCCAAAATCCCCATTGACCGTTTCTTCATCTTGTTCTGAAATCACACTGAGATACATAAAACCACCACTCAAGCTCAGGTGCACACACACACACACACATTGCCAGGGGAATTGGGGTGGAATGTAGATCAGATGTCTCTGTCATCCAAAGAGCAGAGTTTGGCCCGTAGAAAAGGGACAGTATTGAGTTCCCTCCAAGTAAGAATGTGTGTGTATGTGCGTGTGTGTGTATGTGTGTGTGTGTGTGTGCGCATGGGATATCCAGATGTACCCTCGGTCTTGTTTAGGGGAATGTTAATGACTCTAATCTTTGGATCTATGACGAGCATTAGTATAACCATTTATTTTGCTTTATTCTGAAATGCTTTTTTTCATTAATATATAGACGGTAATGGACGCAAGAAGCACAGGCAGGGTTTAAGTTATCAAATGTGTGTGTGTGCGTGTGTGTGTGTGCGTGTGCATGTTTTGCCTTCTTTATGACAGGTGACAGGATGGGGTAGAAAGGCTGATACCAGCGTCAGTCACCCTGTAATCAGAGACAGATATAAAGAGAACCATTATGCGTGTGTGTGTGTGTGTGTATGTGTTATTGTGTTCTATATGAGCTATATGGGCTGCTGTGAAGCAACCTCAGCCAGCGTCAGTCCTCCATATGCAGGTAAGTGTAGTGGTGAGACAGGGTTGGCCTGATATCTGGTTTCAGACTCAGGATTAAATACAGTAGCCCAGTTCTCTCAGCATTGACGGGAAAATGGACTCTACTGTTACAGTCGCACAAAGGCCAGATTAGAGCCGAGGAGACGTGGTGTTTACGGTCAAATCGCACTTTAACCGCATTGCAGAAGTACCCCAATGCTTTGTTGTTCCCGTTCACCCGTATGTACAGTCTGTTTTCACTCTCCCGCGCGCGCAAACGCGGCGTCTAACCACCCACAAACACCTCCCCAGGCCGTCCCGGGCTGCCTTGTGGGATTTCCCCTGTCAGCCACGACTTTGATGTGGCTCCCGTGTCACCAGGAGCAGGAAGTGAGGGTGTCTTGAGTGACAGCTCAGACGCACACCGTTAATTATCTTTAAACGTTTTTTTTTCTTTCTTTCCCTCCTCTCTTTGCCCTCGCGTCCGAGGTGGCGCGGTGCCTCACGCACATGTTAGTGTGTGTATGTGTGTGTGTTTGTTTGTGGCTCTCCATGTGAATAATCTTGGGCTTGGCTGTCGCATTATGCGCAGGTTTGTTTTGCACCTAGTTTAATTGTACGTCTCTTTAAAAGGTGTATTTGAATGTGCCAACCAGATCGGTTAAAGTAATCTCCTAAACCACAGCGCCCTGGCAAGCTCGCCGTTGCCTGAGGTGCGAGATCAATGTCTGAACTCACACAGTTGGCTGCACCTGCCCAGGTGAGCCGTGTGTCAGATAGAAAGACATCACAGTGCACGGCAGCAAAGAATCTGCTCGTACGCTATTTTATATAAAACAACTCGACTAAACGAGTTCTGTTTCTGTTTCATCCTCACGACAAGGTGGTAATTCAACACCAGCCACCTGCCGTTCCATCTTTGATGGATTTTCCCTTCTGATTGCCTTGAAAATGAACCATTTTGCAGGAACTGCTTTTTTAGTCTACAAACCGAAATTCGCAGTCTTTTTTACAGCCATGGAGTGATCGACTATGTGGTTGCTTGTTGAATCCAAAAGTCCCGGGAAGGTATAACCGAAAAAAAAAAAATCGTACATACACAGGCATAAGCTCACAAACGCAGGATCTCTTTGATGTCGTTTGTTCCTTGGTTTTGGGGTGGGGTGGGAGTGGTGGAGTTGGACGGGTCTTTGCAGTGATGGAGGATCCTCAAAGCAAAAAGGGGCCAGTCCCAGCCCTCCTCTCTCATCTGCCCCATTACCATCACACACACCTCTTGACATCTAAATAGCTCCCCATGCTTGACATGCAGGGTCTCGGACTGCTTTTCTTTTTTTTTTCTTTTTCGTGAAGGCCACTGCACTTTCTCTTTTGAGTACGTGCTCCAAGGCGAAGCCCACAGAAAGATGTTTCAAATCGTAAGCGCGGACCGGGTTGGTTTCTCAGATGATTATAGCAGCCTTTTTAAAAAAAGCCGAGCGCACGCAGCTGCAGTTCATATTTAACACTTGGCTTTTGGAAAGCCGTTCCAGTTGTTAGGGTGAGAGCTCCTTGCTGTAACTCTATCTGCGTGTCTCGCCCACTTTGATGCATACGGAGCAGATAAGTACAGTAACAGGATGTCAGTGTCGCTTTGAACATTGCAGATTAGATAAAATGTACAGTTCAGTGTTGTCTCATAAACAACATCCCCACCGAAAAACGTCAGTTCACGTTCGTGCAGGTTATACGGACAAAGGGCCACTGATTGGAATTTAGATTTGAACATATGAAGTAACATTTTGCTTGCGATAACACACATGTATCTATTTTCGTAACTCGTGCTGACTCTGACTGGAGGACTAACATGCTATTAACTTACAAACACAGCTGAAGTGTGTACAGGTGTGCATGTCTTTATGAGCGTTTATGTGTGTTTTTGATCTGCTGGACGTTTGAAGGCTGAAAATAAAATATACTGTATGATTACATGACATATCATCAAACCATTGAGCCTCTGTAATATCTGAATACACCGTGTTGCAAGGAAAACATGATCCAGCTGAAGTGAGCAGGTCGTTTACTGTAAATGTCTGTGTGGGTGTGTGTGTGTGGGTGTGTGGTGTGTGGTGTGTAGGTGGGTGGATGAGCGATCTCAATTCATTAATGACATTTACAGAAAGTACATGGCGTGTGCAGGTCTTTTCACACCCTTACAGCATCTGATTTCATGTCAGTTTTGTACAGTACAAAGACTTTTTAATTCCAACAATGACTTAAGCCTCCATATCAAATGATACACGCAGAAGGTGAGTCACGGTGGAAGAGGCGTTTGCCTGCCTGCCCATTGTTTTGGAAATTCCACAAAAGGTGTGCGTGGGTGGAAAACCTGGAAGGTTGTTATGGAGAATTTTCCGGGATTTCGCGTGTGTGTGTATATTCGAATCTGCACATGCTCGTTGGTGTGTTTTTGTTGGAAGACACAAGAGCTGACCTTTAAGATTTAGTTTCTGCACCCACAAAAACACACTTGCTGCATTACTTGAGTTATTTGATATGATTGATATTCAGCTGATGTTGATTTCACGCGAGCAGAAAGTTGGATGTACAGCCGATGACTGGTGTGACAGAACGAGCCGAGCCGCATGGAGGTGCTGCTGGTATTGGGCAACATATCAACACGCGAATGCAGGCAAGGCAGGGAACCTGTTTTTGGTTTTCCATCAGGCAAAAAAAAAAATGCTGATAGCTCTTGGTTATCTGCTTTTTTTGGCATCAACTTAGGGTCCAGTCAAGCTGAGCTGATAGTTAAAGGTGACGCGAGAACAATGCAGAACAACCGATCAGTGGGTCAGTTTCTCCCATTCTCTCCTTGACCACCACCACGCTGTCTCCTTCTACGTGTGTGATTGCACAGGAAACACCTCCCTTTTCCTGACATGACTGTGGACCTTCTCTTCTGAATCACAGGCCTGTCTTTGCTGGGTGTGTGTGGAGGATGGGTGGTGGAGGGTAAAGGTTGGAGGTAACAGGGGTTATTCATGTTTGTGTGTGTGTATGTGTAAGTGAGAGAGAGAAAGAGAGAGAGAGAAAAGGTTGTTCTACGCTTGTCTGTCTGTGTTCTAATGAGAGCCAGAGGAGGTCAGACTCTAAGGAATGCTCTTTTAAACCATGTGGATGTGTGTATGTATGTCAGAGAGAGTGTGTGTGCCTATGTAAGCGTGGTGAGCCACTGCATAAAGAAAAAATGTGTGTCTTCATCTTCTTGTAAGTCTCTATCTATCTATGAAGCTCCCCCCCAGGCCCTGCCCCACCTACTCCTCCTGGGCCTCCTGCTCAACTAATCACCCGGGCAAAAAAATCAAAGCTCCAGCTAATGGGGGCCTGTCTGTCAGTGGACTGGCTTGTCACAGAGGAAACTTTTCGACATGACACACCGGCTCAATAAGGAGCGAGGGAAAACAAATTAAACAAACACACACACACAGCCCCCACCGTAACACACACTTTAAAGTCTTCCAAGTGAAACTCAACCACTTGGAAGAGAGGCTCATGAATGTTTAATATTTTACAATTTAAGTTTATTTGAAGGAGGATCATGATCACTAATCATTATAGAAAATGCTGCTGTTGTAAAGGATGCAAATCTTCAGGAAATTCTCAATTCTCTTGCTGTGGCCTGGTTGATTCATTACGACATTTACTGTAAGGCATTTTATTTACATCATCAATTTTGTGTTTTCCATGAAAAGTCACACTTTTAATAGAAAATATAGTCAAGACATTGACAAGGTTAGAAATAATGATTTGTATTTGAAATATTTTTTCCTCCAAACTTTGCTTTTGTCAAAGGAAGGTCAGTTTTAGAGCTTCTCTAACCAGCTAAACTTTTAGGGTTTTCTAATCATCCATTAGCCTTTTGACATAATGAGCAAACACATTGTATATTCCGTATTAGTTTAAAGTTATCTTCATAGTGCTTTTCTTTCAAAAATAAGGAAATTGAAAGTGACCCCAAATTTTGAATGGTAGTGTATATTTATTTCTCGTTCACTTTAAAAGCGTTTTAAAAAGCAGGCTGTGAATTTGCCATCAGTGAATCTGCACGTGTTGTGTGGGAACTGTCTAACCTTTGAGGTATCAGACTGGTTATCCAATTTCACTCACTGGTTCCCACAGGCGTGCATCCTTGTTGGGAATTCCGGTGTGTCGGATCCAGCTGGGGAGTGTCCGGTTGCCCCGTTGAACCGCGTCCACATTGGCGGACATTGATTTGGGTTCACATTCTCTAGAAGCTTAAAACATGTGGTCGGTGGTCTGGTTTCATTTGGCCCTTTATGCATACGATTTTTAACAGCCAGTCAGATTCGGATTCTCAGATTCACTTTATTAGTTGTCCCTTGAAGGGCAATTTGGTGTGCAGCAGGTCAACATGCATTCAACAAACAGACAAACAATTAGACATAAAAACATACATCACATATATATATATATATACATCCAGCATGGTAAAAATGCTGAAACCATCATGCATAAGGCACCTAAAAACATACCTCATAGTTCAAATATAGTAAAGTGCAGGAGAAAGTCAGAAACTAAAATGCAGTTTTTAAAGTATCAGGTCTCTCAAAATTGTAAGTTTCATGTCATTTGAAGGTCCATTTTTACCATTTTTTTAACAAAAAATAACACAGAATGTACGATTCTTTGATACAAAATGTCAAATGATGTAATTAAAAAAAGAATGATAAATTTTAAATAGTTAATCCAACTACAATATAAGACTAGTTGATAGAATGTGGTTTTATTTTTTAAAACTTTTTTAAGAGAGTTAAAATATCTGATAAATATATAAATATCTGATTATCCCACATAATAAAGTGCATAAAACCGCAGCCAGTAGCAGGGAATAAAATGTGGCTCGCTTTCTGTAATCTGATAAATTGCAGAATCAAAGTTAACACTATTAATGACCATGAGATTTTACTCTTTCACTTAATGAGTTGAGACATTTAGCCTTTGACCCGTGGTAATAATTTGTTGTGGGCTGTTGACCTGTGAGCTGAGACTTAACACAACCTGTTCTCTCTACCTTTTTTTTCCCCCTGATCTTTTTCTCTTTCTGGCATCCACCAGGGCAGACTGTGCAAAAGCCCAGTGTCCACTTTCAAAGGCTCAACTCCCTGTGTTGTTTTTTTAAAGGTTTTGATGGACCACAGGGGCCTGGAAGGCATCCATGTTCCCACAAGTCTCAGCAGGAGGTTCTTCTGACTTTATTGCTGCTCCTCACACCTCTTGTTTTTCTGCGGTGTCACTGAAGTTCATGAGGGAGGACAAAGAAAACTAATGTAGTCCGGTTGAAACTTTGACCTTTTTGCTCTGGGATGTTTTAACTCCAACACTCTCTAATTGCTATACTGTAAAACACATTCATCACATACCATCAAGCGCTAACATTTTTCATTTTTAATTCACATTTTACTATCTGAATATGGATATATATCAGCCAGTCACTGCCTGCCTGTTGCTGTCTTGAAATACACATTTGTTAACAATAGGGTATGTAAAGGGTTCTTTAAGAATTCCTTGAAGTTCTTTCTAAAGTGTGAGGGCACAAAAGGTCAGCGCGTCATCTTCTGTAGTGTCATTATGAGTGTGAGAGCGGAAGGAAGTCGGCACAGAAAAAGGAAAGAGAAGAGCCTCATCTGTCCTCCTGTGCTCCCCAGAGGATGAGAGGAGCAAAGGAGAGAGGTCTGGACAAGCCGCTGGGTGCTTAGTGATGATGTATGAGACACATCCATCACTCTGACTGCTGTCCATACACAAACGCTCACACATATACACATACACACACATGTTGGGTCAGGTATCCGTTAGACAATATGAGGCCCCAGTAAGGTTTCTGATGTGGAGAGAGGGGAGCTGAGAAAGTCCTGACAGGAATGAGTCTGTGTGTGAGAGAGATAGCGTCTCCAGCATGTGTGTGTGTGTGTATATATATATATATATATGTAGCCTTTTGTGTCTAATGAGCTACAGGGTGAGCAACGAAATTCAAAAGGATGCAGCTTGCAGTTAAGCTATAATTGGAATGAAGTAGTTGTTAACAGAACCTCAAACATATCTTTGTTTAAGACACAAAGGGGCTTAGGTAGCTTTATACTTTTTTATCATGTTTTTTTTATCATTTATACAGTTATACTCAGATGCTCTTCTGATGCGGATGAAATCAGAATCCAAAAAAGGAAGAAATGAGTCCAAGATATTAAAGATATTTTATATCTTTGTTTAAGTTTTCATCCTTTTTTCATCCACCTACATTGCTTGAGGGATCTAGTATTTCTTAATAATATATCCGAAGAAAGTACTCTTACTACTACTTGGTAGCAATTATTGAAAAAAGTAGGGACACGCATAAATGTATCTGAATGTTTAAGAAGACTGGGTTGTCTACCAGTTGAATTGCAATTTAAGAAGAAGTAAATTATGTCGTAGGTGTAAGGTACAGTTCATAAGTGGTTGTTGAACTTAAAAAAACTGCATGATGGTAAACTTAAAGGTGCCATGTCATCGAAAGTGGCCCCCAGAAAACAGAAACAAAAACAACAAATATCCAAAATGAACTAAAAACAAATATTTCCTTTCTAGAAAATGCTGAGGATTGAGTATTGTTCAGTATTGTTTCCCCTCTTCTATCAGACTGCCAGGCACCCGTGGCTCTGCAGGTCCTCACCTCCCTCTGCCAGGGCAAGAAGACGTGTCTGGTCCGAGCCTCCACCAGAGACTTCGGAGACCCCTGCTACTCTGGCACCAGGAAGTACCTCAGCGTCATCTACACCTGTGGTGAGTCTCCATGCACCTTCCCTACGCTCTCCTGCCACCAGGGGGCGGTGTTCACTCACCGATCACTTTGACTCCGGTTTAGAAGATTTGAGAGGAATCATACATATTTTTAAGGGAAGATTGAGGCTTGCTGTCGCTGCACAGACCTCTCAACCATCTCTCTCTTTTTTTATTATAGACACTAAACTGTATTCTGGCTCCACCTGTGGAAAGATTATGTCTTGCCTCCATTAGGGGACATCACATCTGCAACTGAAAATTTATTTTATTTTTATTTTTGACCGCTGAAACGTTTTTTGCTAGTAGTTAAAGTCCATTAGAAGTGTTTTTAACATCAGTTAAGATAAATTCTTCGTTGTGTCTTTTGTTTTTACTGTGAATCTGTGTGGATGAGGTAGAATGAAGGACTTCCTTTTTATCTGTTCCCCACCCTTGGGCTTATCCTGATCTGTCAAGGCTGTAATTCATTAACTACACCCTTGGAGAAACACACACATGCGCTATCCAGACACCTCCTGCACCAGGAATCGATCAATCAGCAACGATGGCCTGGAGCCTCTCAAATCCAACAAAATCACTGGCACACGCACGCATCAATTCGGACCAGGCCTATTGTTACATTTGTGAGATCTGATTCTAATGATTTTATGAGATCAGTATTATATGCCTCTGAAGTCCGTAAATGAATTTACGCCTTGTGTCTGGGTTGCATTTCTCACTGTGCTTTGACAGCTCTTTCCAATGCTGGTTCTTGATCACATTTCATGGCTTTTTACATCCACTTTTGAAACTCAACCACTCTTGAGTTCCTCCTTTCCAAACGCTGCATGATGGGTCAGATTGTTCTCTGAAGATTTTGCACATCCTTTATCTCAACCGGGCCAGTGCAGACAAGAACACATAAACTGTTGAGTTGTGTTTATGGAGTCGTTTGGCTCGAATCTCCGTCTGACCTCCCTTATCTGTCTCTGATAACGTATTGTAACACAGCAACAGCTCCGGGCGGGTAAATGTGTGAGCGTTTGTGAGGAGGAAGCGCGGTATGAGGGGAAGGATGCAGGACGGCGTAAATGTTCAACAGATAGAGGGGATGGGGGGGCGAGGCGGTGGATTTTTCTGGGCTGCGGTGGGAGTTGAGAGGGTTGAACGTGAGTAAATCAGCCGAGCTGCTGCAGACATGAAGTCACTGGTTGCTCCAGGCTCCAGCAAAGTGGTAATTTTGGGGGATCCTCTTTCATTGGTGGTTGAGCGTGTGTGTAGGATTGACCCCATTTGTGTCAGAGTAGAGGACGGAGGAGGTCTGACTGTACATGATGGGTAGTATTTACGTAAAATGTGTGTGTGTGTGTGTGTGTGTGTGTGTGTGGCAGACTGTGCAATGTTTTCTGTTCCAGCAGGAATAGAAAACTTCTATAAATGGTATCCACTTATAGAAATTAACTGATAGCATCACATAAATATAATAAATAATCAAATAAGTAAATAAATAAACCCATTCAAGCCCAGATATTTTCATGCATATATTTATATCATTTGAGTCACTAACTTTATTAACTAACAAATTATGTTATGGATTTATTTCCTTATTTTCCATTTTGAATTCTGAATTAGAAAATAGCATTTTAATGTGATAATTTTTTTTTTCCACTTGCATAAATATGCCCATAAAGATATTTTTAATATTTCCCAAAGGCTAAAATACAAACTAAAATGTCTTGTTTTGCCCCAACCAACAGTCCACAACCCAAAAATATTCAGCTTATGTTGTGGAAAACTGAAGAAAACAGAAAAGATTCACCCAAAATAGTTACTGCTATGATTTTATGGCTCGCATGGGTCACCCAGTCTGAAGAGGTGTTACCCTGCTTAAAGTCTCTACTGTCTCGTTATGACCTAAGTGTTATTTCACACGCTTTTTGCTGCCTGCCAAGAATAAATTGATTATGGAACTTGCTGTTTTACGAGCGTATGATATGGTATGTGGAAGATTATGTGCCGTTGTTTGATTCACACGGTACGGACTCGGTATCGGCCCCGGCGTGCCCGTGATTTATAAAGTTGTCAACCCCACGAGCTCCGGCTTCTTCCTCACAGAGCCCCCAGGGGTGGACTCACTCTTTAGCAATAACACAGCAGCAAATGGCCTGGAACCTGCCATCAGTCTCCCAGCAGATCACACACACTCCACACGGCCGCCACTGTCAGGCTTCATTACACCCTCTCCCCCTGGAGGAAGTCCCCCAGGTTTGTTTATTTGTCCAAAAACAGAGTCTTCAGGAGTACGATCGCAGAATTTCGGTGCTATAACAACTTATTCAACACGTTTGGCAGCAATGAGTTCTGTCATGCAAATTATTCATAGTTGAAGTCAAAGAGTCAAAGGTTTGTTGGAGATTGACAGATGAGCCTGCTCGCGGCATTTTCTTCAGAAAACAAGGTTCCAATATGACCCCTTTTGAAGTTTTGTTCAAAACTGGTCATACTGGACAGCCCTAAGCGGCTGTGGTTGCAATTATTATTTTGAAGCCATTATCTCAAGATCACAAATTATATATATAATGTTCTTGATGGTCAACTTGATAGTTTCTACATTCCAACTAATTTTCAGGTTGTGGGTAAGTGAAATAATTTATAAAACCCTTCTTTCAACAGAACTGTATAGTCTGGTTCAATGTATTTTAAATATTTTTTAAGTTTTTCTTTATGAACAGTGAACAGCACCTTGTGGAATCTCCCTTTATTCAGTTTTCACAGACAGAATTAAGGTTTCACAAAATTGAAACTGAAATTAGAATTGCTTTATTTTGAAAATACACAAAAAGCACCCCTTCAACGTTATCAAGAGAAAAAGAGATTTGTTATCTCAAGAAAACGTTACAATTCTTTCATGATCTGGAGGTACCAGCATTAATATAATAATAGTTGATATGGCATGAGGATGGTCTGACTGTTTTTGTATCCATATAGTTTAAAGCTGTATTTTGGGTCATATGCACAGTAGGCAGGGTCATATTTACACAGCTTGCTCCACCAGACCTCTGAGAATTTGTCCTGCAACACCATTCCTCTCATTCTCCAACATCCTTTTTTTCTGCCTGCTGAGTGAGAAGATACAGCCCGAGGACTCCCTCCCTCTGTATGGTCACTCCGAGTCATAAATCACTGTGATAACTTTAAACTAAATTTAACAAAATACGATTTATGGACGTCCACGCTGATCAAATCATATCCAGAAGAATCTTTCTGCCTCCTTCCCCTCCTCCTTCCTGTGTCAGTCCTCCCTACCCGGCGCACAGTTCCTTTCCTCCCCTGAGGCGTGTTAAAGCGTCAGACTTTATATCAAGACGAGTAGGCCTCTTTTCCTAAACTTCCCTCTACGACTTCCCGCTCGGGGAGTGTTGGCTGTGTTGTAATGGATCTCCCTGAACAAGCCTCACAGCTTCTTTTGAACCACGCAGAGCAGACCCTTCGGGGGGGTATAAAAGGTTGTGGAAAGCCTAATGAACAGCTCTAATTGCCGGGGAGGAAATGGATTAATTGCACCACTTAGCTGGTTAACATGAGCTCTGTTGGTTGGAGCAGGGCGGGTTAACTCAGGCATTTCCAACCCGAGGGGTGAACCCTCAAAACGTGAACAGGAATCTTAACGAAAGTATAATGAGGCCATTAATATTCTTTACGTGTTTTCGAATACTGCCACTACTGCGGCTTTTGTATTGGACCCAAAAACAGAGCTAAAGATCATTTTAATAGTGGCTGTACTGGAGATTTCAATCATATTTTCATCCAGAGGTTGCCTCGTTGCCATTAAAGAACTAAATGACTAGTGGACTATAGCCCGGCTGGGGCAGCCCGTCAAAGCTCCAGTGGTTCTGTGTTCAGTTTCTTGATCGGGGGATGGGTGACTGGTGTCTGGGTCTACAGCTTGTTTAGCCGTGTGCCTTTTGAGGGTCATTTTTCTGGCTATGGCTGGTTTGTGGCATTAAGCCTATGCTGATTATTCTATTAAATACCTAGAACTTAATTTGCAACCGACTTCCAAACTGCTTGGTTTGTTACCATACTTATAATTACGAATAATTATAGTCTTTCCTATAAAAGTAACATTGTGCAAATAGTTCACAGGTCACCAAATTTTGCCAGATGATCTATAACAGCATAACAACCACATTGAAAACACAGAAAGACTGAATATCCCGTCTTTTAGCGGGGAAAGAGCTAGTAGCGAGCTGCACTATACATTTCTGAGCTTTTTGTTTGTTTTGTGTTCGTTAAATTCCGTGTGTAAGTGGACAAAAATTGTGTGTGATACTATAAACGGCAAACTGATTTTATGGAATGTCAAAAAGATACAGTGAGTGTGGATTTTTTCCTTAATTGCCCAAGTTTATGCCAGAAGACACTGAACAGAGACAGAGGAGCGGTGACTGGACTGTGCTACTGGTATTTGTAATGGACACGATCCGAGTTGCATGAGGCTCTGGCTGCCTAGACTTATCGCAGGGGGGGGTGGACGAGGGCCTGATTTAGATGTAACGGGAAAGTGGAGGAAGATAAAGATGTAATTCAGAGAAGCTTGAGGGTTTGAATAGTCCCAATTGGTTAGGCAGACACACATACACATACACAGAGATACTTGACGCACGCATGTGACCGCTGCAAGCCACACACTCCTCCAGCTCCCATGCACACATTCGTGTCGCGTCAGCAGAGGAGACTGCAGGGGAAGATGTTTATTTTGGCCCGGGTTATGTGGATCAGTCCAGCCAGGCGGTAGCTGCTGATGCCGCCGCCGCTGGGCCCTATCGTCCTCCCTTATAGCTCATCCTATAGCTGCAGTACTAGAGGACACATGGCCTCGTATAGCAAATGGCAGTTTCAGGTGCAGTAGTTCCACACACCACTTGGCTTTCTGTCAGTAAGAGGTGGAGTCCCGTCATCTCAAAACTAAACCTCGGTCTGTTGGTGATCTCCTTGTGGGGAATGGGACAGAGAGGTCCTGCTATACACATACAAACACGTCATGCTTTTCGCTATTTTTTTTTTTTTACTACTTGTGTCCTAGTCTTTTCAGGAGCTGTATCTGGCAAAAGAATTAAAATAATCAGCTGCCATAAATTGCTAAGAAGGCATGTCATCCCCGCAGAACATCTCCGCAAAGACAAAACAATCTACAGAACATGTAACTGACAAAGTCGTAACGGGAGAAAATTTACATGCATGTGAATGATGAATTACTCGACTCCCCCCTAACACACACACACACACACACACACATATACAGTTGCTGAGTTTTCCTCATGGATTACTATGTTTTATGGATAACTTTCATGACCTTCATTTCATGGTTTTCTGTGCTCCTTGGTTTTATGTGGTATGACTGATTGCGAACTTGTGATTTCATTATCAACTAGTGTGTAGGAAGCTTCACGGGAGGAAAAGTGAAAAACAGAAAACATCCTGCTGTCCAGAGTGACTCCAGGTCAACATATTTTTAGTCGATCACTGAACTAAATCTAAATATATATTTGTTATGTCTTAGGGTCACGTACAGTTTTGCACATTTAACAACACTCACACATATAACAACACAATGTAAGGCTTGATAATATTATCATCATAGTCATTCATCTAATCAACTTCACAATTTGTTGTTGTTTGGTTGTATTGCTGGGGATCCAAGGGAGTGCAATATCAAACTCAATTTGGACATGTGTCACCTGTTATAATAAATTTTAATGCAGTGATCTGCAATTTTTTCTTCCCTTTAAAGTCATCTGCGTATAGCCTGCATGTGAGGCATTTATGGTGCATCGGTAAATTGTAACTTCTTCCAAGATCCTGCGGGCGGGGTTTTATGAACACTGGTAAATTGTAGCTCCTCCTGATAGCCAACATAGAACGAAAGTTATTGCATTATCGTTTCATCACTTTTATATGTTATTGAACAGTTATTACGTTATTTGGCCTATTACATTTTAAAGAGGTAAAATTTATTACCTTACCAGCTGCTATTACGTCATTGGCTGTTATTACGTTATCGCAATTATTTGATATGACAACAAGTGCATATATTTATATAATCTTTACAAATTGGCCCTTGGAGGGAAACCATAATGCTAATGTGGCCCGGGATGAAACTGAGTTTGATGCCCCTGAAGTAGACCATCACAAGAAAACTTCACAACGTAACCTTTAAATCCTTCAATGATCACATAGATTTCTGGCTCTAATTGCACCATTATTTATGGTCCAACTCCACCCAGAGTACTTTATTTGGCTAAAACAAACCAAGAACCCGGAGAAGGTGTTTCTTTGACCCGACCGTGATCCGTGGTGTGTCTGATTTTTTTAGTTAGCACAGAGGCGAGCAGAAAGGAATGAAGTGGCCCCTCTGAATGCTCTCCAGCCTCGTAACACAAACCTGACTCTGCAGAAACCCTGGAATAACAGCCGCAGCTGGCACTCTCAGGAACACTGCTGCGAGAAAACACACACAGCACGTGACCTCGGCTGACCCGCGCGTGTGTGCGCCGCTGCCGTATTAGTGTGTTGCATTAATAGTGGTCGTTGTGGCTTCAACCGATACCCATAAAAGACATCGAGGGTGATTGGTATAACATCATCTGTGCCAAGACCTCTTGTCCCTTCCACACACACACACACACACACACACACACACACACACACACACACACACACACACACACACCATATTGAACAGTCTGAACTATCTGAAGTAAAACACAACCAGCTGAAAGTTAGTGAAGCCACTCTGGAGCAGGGCGTGGTGTTGAGGGGACATCAAAGGGTTTTTTTGGCGGGAATGGTGTTGCCATGGTGAAGCCAGGGGCTGTGCATGTGAAGTCAGCTGATGTCTGCCCGGCGCCCTGTCTCATTGGCTAACATCATCACGGTTTATGCCTTAGGGCACACAAGCAGCACAATTTCTTATATACATGTCGACACACATACACATAGACACACTCATACTCGGGTTGAATCCTGCTTTTATTCTGGTAGTTTCCCTCCCCCAGACTCATCTAGTGTGGTCATACATTACAAATCTAGTTTAATACCCGCTCAATGTGATCACTGCCTGGCCCTCGGGAAAGTCTGTAAGAATTTAATAAGATTAAAATGAATCTTGGACAAAGGGGATTTGGGGGGGGCGAGGTGTTGTATTTCCTTTTAAATTTGTGCAGCCTGTCTGACTTATCCTCGCCGCCCCTTTTGACTTTTTCCCTTTCCCCATCCCGCTGCTCACCTCAGACATGTTCCAATAACCTTTTCATGTTTTTGCCTCTTGTCACCCTCACACCCTGTAAACGTCATCCTTTCATCTCGTCTATACCGTGTTTTCTTTTTGTCTTTGTCCTGTTTCTGACTGCGCAGGCAGCGATAGCCCAGAGTTTGGAGCTTAATGGTTTATGTCCAAGACTATCTGGGGAAATATAGGTTTGGAATAACTCAGAAATACAAACACTATATTCACGGTGTCTTTGAGCAATGGACCAAACTGCCAACTGAAAACCCAAGTTGCCCGGGTTTTTCTCCTTTGTGCGATGTAATCTGAAACTAATCCTACTAAAAAAAATGCTACTGAGGTTATATTTATTACACTATAAATTAGATTCCTTTAAAACCATGTTATTCGAAATAGGATGTAAAGTATTCAAAGGAAAGTTTAATAGCTCACTATTATTTGAGTTGGAACTAGAATATTTTCATTTTCATTCAACTATGAATAAACTAAATGGCTAATTTCAGTTTATGATGTGGTGCTTATTAAGTTAAAATGCTACAAAATCCTTCAGGTGAAACAAAATTAAGCAAAACGAAATGTTTTAGTGCCAATATACACCACAAAGTTGCTCAATTGCTCAGTTACAGTAAACAGATTTGTTGTAACTCCTTTAATCAGACACATGGTTCTTAATCATTTGGACTGTTAGTGTGAAACACGTCCACTGTTACACAGTACGCTGTCATTTCCCTTATCTCTTTTTTTCTTATCTCTGGAGACAATGGAGCAGTGTTTATAGAAATGTGGTTGACTTTGGTTTGTGTCATGATACCAAACCTTTAAAAAGTCCCTTCAATGAAATCAGAAAGAAAAAATAAAGGGAAACTAGGCCTTGTGCCAGCCAGACTCTTTGATTCTTCTATCTACAGACTGCTTAGTTAGCACAACAGGGAAGTGACAGAGGACTGCACAGATACCGACTGATAACACAAGTGGCTGAATAAGTATGATATAGTAAATGTGGGATGATTAACTCAACTCCAGTTTTTGAGGCATTCAACATGCTCATCAGCTCTGTTTGCAATCAAAATGTGCATAATCCCAACACATCATAAAACAAAGTTACTTGTTTCCTTATAGATTTAGATTCTACATACAAAACATTTCACAGATTTATAAAATATAATGTATTGTTATAAATTAGACTACCCATTAGTTTCATTAGTTTAATTATAGCTCCACTTTGAATAACTACAGCAATCAAATGCCATAATGTAGTCATATAATCATCCTTTAAAAATAGAACTTTTATACTTTTAGTGCAGGACTTTTACTTGTAACACACAATTTATATTGTAGTATTGCTGCTTTTACATAAATCATTTTAAATCTTCCTCCACTACAAAAAGGAGTCTGCTAATAACTGTAATAGATGCATTTCACCTGGTATGTATGTCCTATACTATTTGCATTACTAACATTGGATCCTGAAGTATGTTAAAATACAAGTAAAATTAATGAATTATTACAGGGGTTTTAAATGTCTGAGACTGTGGGGCTCCCCCCGGACAAAGCTCGGAAAGCCGCCCCCCTCCCTCCCCCTTTGCACAATTCCTGGATGCCTATGGGATCATAATTATGTTATTTGATTCCATAGACACTCAACAAGTGAACCAAGACAGCCTAATATTGCTGTTTCACATAATTCCATACTTCACAATATATATTAAAAGAGTTTGCCCTGAGACTTTTTTTCGGGCTCAGGATAGGAGGGACAAACAATAAAATTACCCAGAAACTACTGCAGGCCTATCTCTGAACTATCTCTTTAATCAAATCACACACATTTAGGCTGTTATATGACCTCCTTTTGATAATTATATTAAATACTGTAATATCTGTAATATCATCGTTTTACTATAATATCATCCGCTTTCATCATTTTTATGCTATTGTGGTGTTCATTTGTGCTTTTAAGCGAAATATTGATTATGTGCTTTTCTGTCAAAATACCTGGACTCTGACTCTTTTATTGAGGTCGCAGGCCTTGTTAGCAGCCGTCTGAATGGGAATGGGAGAAGGAGGGCCTCACTGATGAGCATTTTGGGGTCTGTCACTCTGCTGCCAGAAGTCAGTAACCATTTCAGCCCCAAATATAGAATGCGCTTTCCAGAGCAGAGGAATGTTCTGCCTTTGGCTTTGGGCAGTTTGCTTTACAAATGCAGAAAAATAGGAGCATGTCCCATAAACGCATTTAATATATTTACAAGCAAACATAGATTATAGATCATAGTACATGCACAATCAGGATGCACAATGCTGTACACACAAACACCCCCCCCCCTTCCAGACCTGTGGTTTGAGCTTGGCCTGTTTTCCCAAATGAGCAACTGCTTCTTTGTTGAGGTGGAAACTGCAAAATAAGCAAAGCTCTACACAAAAAAAATCGCTGCCAACTTTGTCTGTTTCACAAAGTTGTAAACTGTGTACACAGGTTTTGTGTCACTGCGCTCATGGCAAAAACTGCTCTCTAACTTTTCGTTTTTGTGATTCTTGTTTTCGTTTTGTATGTTGAGTGTGTAAAATTGGAGGATGGAGGGGGGGGGGGCAGACTAATGCTTTCCAGTCTGTGGCTGGTTTCAGTTTTCCTCCTGTGGTGGTTGAGGGCAGAAAGAGAGACGAAAAAAGAAGAGGGGAGAATTAGTGTGTGTGTGTGTGTGTGTGAGTGAGTGAGTAGAGGGGTAGTGGGACTAGGGGGGTGGGACTCTTGGGTCCGTAGTTCTGCAAAGAACCATGTTTCTGGAAATATAGACAGGGGAGGGTGTTATGGGTAATCATAGGTCACAGAGAAGCTGACGTGCTTCTGCCCCAAATCGGATTATTTACATTTTCCCATAAAAAGAGAATATTTTGGTAATTTAATACCATTTTCTGCTGAATGAGGAAGATGCCAACATAACATAACACTTTTCCTACTCTATCAGTAAATCTCATTGGTTGATTAAAGTTTCTGTTGGCTGCTTCTGTTCAAAGCAGTGGGCAGAAATAACACTTTTTGTGATTTTCACAATATGCAAAAGAAGTCGTTGATACGAATACGATCAACGAATATGTACATTTTCATTTTAGTATCAATACACATACTTTCTAAGTAACTAATTCCAAACTGTTGACTGGTACCATACATCACAACTAGAGCCGTGGTGACTTGTCGAATAATTGATCAATCCATCAAAATGAAATCAGTAGGAAACTATTTTGATAATCACATATTCATTTTTTTTTTTAGCCAAACCATCTCAAATGTGCTGATTTAATGTATTTCTTAATTATAATGATAATAATAATGATAGTAAACTGAATTTATTTAGGTTTTGTACAGGAAACGGGAAAACTTTGGGAAATCATAACAGGCATGAATAATCAAATGAGAAACTATTCAAATATCTGACTGAAAAGGTCAAAGTAAAACATAAGCACATAAATAAATACCAAATAAATAAAGATACTGTATGACATTTAATACAAGAATTATGCAACAATGCCATACCGTCGTAAGGCGGTTCCACTCATTGGTTTGGCCACAATGCTTGTAAAACTACCCTGAGACATTAAAGGGACAATTACCACATAAATTATCTTTGCATGTCTGTAACTTCATATTTCCCACCCACATGTAGCCTGGAGCTGTGTGTTCCAGCTCTTGTACATATACACAACATTCCCAGATTCCCAATCGGAGCTGAATGAAATTCTCAGGTCATTTCCTCTCTCTCTCTCTTTCTCTCTCTCTCTCACTCTCTTTTTCTCTCTGTTTTATTCACTCCTCCTTATGTTTCCCCTCCTCCTTCACTCTCGGTTGCTTCTCTCCTCTTTCCTACTTTTTTTTTGACTGCTCACTCGCACAGCACTGGGCTGTGTAGGTGGACTCTACATGTCCCGCTACTGTCTGCCTCCCTTTCTCTCTTTCTCTCTCTCTCGCTCTTTCTCTCTCTCCCCCCCTCTCTCTCTCTCTCTCACACACACACACTCTCTCTCACTCCCTCCCTCACCACCTCATTCTCTCTCTCTCTCGTTCGGTCCTGCTGTCACATTCCTGTTGTCTAAAGCCTGGTTTAACTTTCTCTCTCTCTCTCTCTGGGAAGAGGAAGGAAGGGAATTTTAAAAAGAGGAGCAGTAGAAAAGCTTTTCTTTACTAGTTCTCCTCTCCGGATGAGAAGAAGAAAAGAAGAGAAAACTCTCTTCGTACTTCATTTGGCTTAAAAAGGGGGAGTCACCATAAAGGAGCATACCTTCTTAAAGGGGCTATTCTTTCCCCCCCCCACCACCTCCCTCCCTCCCTCTTTCTTTTTTCCTTTTTTGGGCCCTGCTCTCTCCTTCTGGTCGGACCCGCGGCGGATTATTCACGTGAGCGCCCGTTTTTACGGCAAAGCCAGTGCCCGGCTCTCCTGGCGGGACAGAGGCGAGGAGGAGGGGGGGCGGGGGTGGAGGGGCAGTGTTTGACAAGACAGGCACCCTCACACAAACACACGCTCAGAGAGAAAGTTACAGCCCGGACCCCGGAGGATTTTCCATTCAGCGATGTGTGTGTAAGTGACATCTCATCTTCTGCCTAGGCTTTTTTTTGGGGGTTTTTTGTTTTTTTTAAAGCACTCTTCTTTCGCCTGTTGCTCGTTTCTGTCATGAGACTTTTGTCTTATTTGGGAAGCCCCTTTGTTTTCCATCTCATACGTTTTTGAGCTTTAACAGTAATTTTGTACATATGTCATGAGGCTGGTTTTGCTTGTGAGGGGAGTTTAAATACCTCACCTTGAATCTCCTTGTGGGATGTTAGTGTTGTTTCAGCTCTTGCTGTGGAGGATGTAAGTAGATAAGTGGATGAATACGGTGTAAGTGTTTTAATTATTTGAAAGTTGCTGTGTGTGTGTGTGTGTGTGTGTGTGTGTGTGTGTGTGTGTGTGTGTGTGTGTGTGTGTGTGTGTTTTGGGATTCCTTTGAAACATCTAACAAGCATTCATGAGCTGAAAGGGAGATTTTCCAGGTTGACTGACAGGATTAGACACTGACAGGGAAGTCAGACTCACGTGTGGACAGATGAGGTAAACATAGGAACAACTGCATGAGATCACTTAGATGCTGACAATAGTGCACACACACACACACACACACACACACACACACACACACAAACACGTACAACTCTAAACCGATACCTGACAACGCCCCAGTCACTACTTCGTTTAGAACAAACTAATTTTTCTACTCTTATTTTCTAATGATCTGGCTCTGCTGGCAGGAACTGGACTCTATAATAGTGTAAAAGCAATGGGGCCAATGAATCCTGCACACACTCCATATATCAGTACAGGCTCACTGAAAACATGTCACTTACCACGAAAAACAACTCTCACCACTTTTATTTGTAACTTATTATAATAATCTGTCACGTGTATCTATATCCTTACTTGTGCTGGCTTACTTTTTAATATTTGTCTGAATTAATTACTGTACACCAAGTTAAAGCTGCAGTATGCATGTCCCCCCCCACCTCGTATTTTCTTGTTGAAATATGCTCCAAAGTAAATCTCACTGTGCAGAGAGAGTGTTGTCAAATGGTTCCATGCAGCTCATTGAACATGCTGGCGGCAGTACACAGATTTTCCCTTTTTTTTCTCCGTTTCCTTCAAGTTTTTTTAAAGCGAGCCTCTCCATTGCTAACCAATCAGAGACGCTTTAAGCATTCTGCGACTCCGGACTGGATGTTAGGCTGATAGATTGATTGAATGCTGGTTAGATGTCACTGGTAGCTTTTTCCCAGTTTAGTTATATGGAATTCAAACAGTTTCTTTAATAAAAAACGAAGATTGAAGATTTATTAAATAAATGTGATGGATCTTCAAACCCTATATGTTTTACCATAGATCTGTCATTTTGAACCAGGTTAATCCACCTCGTCAGCTCGTTAATACAGATGGATTCTTGCGTTCATCTGATGCTTAACTCAAAACATGGATATATTTTGCAATTATAGCGACCTCCTCTGCAATCCAACTTGTTCTTTTTCCAGAGAAGCCTGCCTTCCTGAGCTCAACGCAACTCCAGTCTTAAGTCCCTGCAGTGTGCAACACCCAAACCCACGTCAACCCTCGATTAAACGAGCCGGGAGGAAACCCAGCGAGCCGCTTACGCCAGCTTGGTGCAGTCAGATCCTGCGAACATTGTTTAGCTGGCTTCCGAATGGTTCCGTGCTTGTGTTGCAAACACGTGTATTCAGTATTCTGTCTCTTTGCGTGACTGTAGAAGTGTGAGCCTGTTTGTGTTTGCATGCATCCACACCTTCCTCCTCCCTCCCCCCCCTTCATCCAGGTTTCCCTCTAATTGACGTGTAACAGTTCCCCCCATAGCGCCGGTTCGCAGTGCTGGCCCCGTCCCTCGCAAACCACAAGGGACTCTTTGTTTGTAATTTATGAATTAGTGTGTGGTTTGGGTTACGAGAAGAGCGAGGGCAGGCCAGAGGCTCGACGGCACAGGAACAGGAACAGGAATAAGCCGCGGCCAGCTTGGGCACACATTTTGATTAACTGGACCTTTAACTCTGTTTTTTTTATTGTTCCAGATTAGCTCAGGGATGGAGGAAGGTATTGAGATGACAGTAGAAATGATCCATGGTCTCTCTCATTTTTCCGATGCATCTTCTTGCCTCTTTCCCTCAATTTTTCTTTTTTTTCCCTCTCTCTCTCTCCCTTTGCGCCCCACACACAACATGAATTCACAGATGTGAATTCATGTTTTACGATGCTGTGATAATCTGTGTAAATCAGCCATCAGATAACGCAGACTGCTCAGTTATGAAAGTACAGAAAAGGGGTTGCTTTCTCTTTTCCTATGCATATAGCTCTGTACTTTTTTTTTTCTTCTTTTGCTTACATCCCCTGCTCGGAGCGCACATTTCCATCATCTCCCTGCTTCCTTTGCCCTTTTTTCATCAAGCGGTTTTATTTACTTTGTCTAGTCTGAATGGAACCTGGCACTGTACAAAGCTTTGGCCTGATTCTCTCATAGCAGAATAGCAAAGCCCTCCTTCCTTTCCAACCCCCCACCCCCCAGTTTAGCTCTGCCCTTGATTTGATTTTTATCCTTTTCTTCTCTGTTCTCTGTTTTTGAAACTCAGCATGCATTCCTAATGGCTTCAACTCTCCTAGAGGGGTGTTTTTCTTTTTTTTCCCTTCCTTCCTACTTCCCTTCCCTCCTACCTTTCCTAGTTCCATTTAGTCTTTCTCTTAAAAGTATAAAATAAATGTCATTTTGAGAAGTCAAGGGGTCTCCTGATAGCTAAAGCAGATGTGCACCCCCCACCTTTCCAGAAAAACTTCCTGGCATTCTTCAGCACCAACATGTAGCTGCTTGTGGGGGTTGCTGCGGCTCTCCTGTCCCCCATATCAAGCCCCATACTTATCCCCCCTCCACCATTACGGTTAATACCTATACATCCTCATACCATTATCTACATAGACGCCCCTGCCTAATCTTGGTTCCATGCATCAGGCGTGACCGTGCCCCTATATCATTATACCAGATCTACTTCCCTATCGCAGCATCCAGAGACCCCCAGACTCAGGTATACATTGCATTTACACTCATTAGGCTTCCTTCTTCCACCCACATCTCAATTGTCTGGTTCTGCCAATGAATATCTGTGTTTCAAATCTGCTCCAAAAAGGTAGAGTTCTACAGATAGTTTTCTCTCCCGGAGGAGCAGCATTTTTTTCTCCACTTTTAAAATGTATATGTTGTTGCATGTACTGGTACTGGTGGGGGGATGCGTACTGAGACTCAGAGCTGTGGGGAGTCATTTATCTCCCAGTGAAATTGTGGATGTAAGTCCTCTGGATTCTGCAAGATTTAAAAGGTCAGCCGGGTTGTAGAGGTGGAAAAAAGGTCTGTGGGAGGATGCACACATTAACACCCGAGGAACCAAAAAAAAACATAAGCACGCGCACACACACGCACACACACAGACACACACACACATCTATATTCACTCGTTTGCTGCCGTAAAGACACATTACATATATCATACTGTAAGTGATATAATAGAGAAAGAAGGCAGGGATATAATTGATTGGAGAGTTGTTTATACACATTTCTTTCTCTTTTTTTTTTAAAATCCCCCTCCACTTAAACCTGTGTTTTATTTAAGTGTTACTCCACTTGGATGTTTGAGCTCCTCTGCAGAATGATGTATGTGTGGAGTTTGACACCAGAAGGCTGTTTTCACATTCATCTGCTGAAAGTGAAAAGTTTCTCTGTTCTCACTGAAGATCTGAAGTATGTACGAGCTGGATTTTGTGACATCACGACTAGGTTGGAAGCCAATTAAAGGCCAAACTGGAATTTACTGAAGAGTGATGTCGGAACTTGAACCCTCTAGTGCACATATTATACACTGATAATGGACTTTTTGGCGCAGTGAGGCTGGCTTTACATGTTGAAACTGTTAAGCAAGCAAGCTTTGGTTGTGTAAAACTTCAGCAGTTGCATGACTCAACTTTGCGAAACTAGTTTTTCCTGAAACAGCCAATCAAAACGTTTAGATGATGACGTCAAACAGCTGATCCATGTCACTGATAAACTCAATGGATATAATCTAACGGGAAAAACAAGAAAACTATATGTCAGATGGAAACTGACTTGTCTAGCTAGCTTATCTATCTATAAAAGCAAGGATCGTCCGTGTGTCTGTGGTTCACGTATCTTTCTGAATGTTTGTCAGATTAACCTCTGATGTCACTTGCGCATGGCAGGATGAATTGTTTGGAATTTTTTTGAAACATATTTAAAACATTATTATAATTAAAAGTTAAAATCCCATATACTTGCGTATCACATCACTATCACTGTCACAAATTTTGTTACAATGTGAAGCTCTGTATCACGGCGCTCCTCCT
The DNA here is from genome assembly GCA_030544235.1 of Lepturacanthus savala. Taxonomy (NCBI): domain Eukaryota; kingdom Metazoa; phylum Chordata; class Actinopteri; order Scombriformes; family Trichiuridae; genus Lepturacanthus; species Lepturacanthus savala. The sequence continues at coordinate 12,216,236 of CM060477.1, forward strand.
CATGTTGCTTCCCAGCACTTTCATTACCATTCAAACCTCCATTGTCCTGTTTCTTCCTGCAACGATTGTGCAGCCGACATAAAGAAAGTATTGTAACGTTTCTCAAAACCACATGCTAAGACATCAACTGGTTTAGCTGCTACTTTGTTCCTCACGCTAACACAAGCTACTGGGGGCTGTAGCCGTTTTACTTAAAGGAAATCCCAGTACTATCACTTAAGAGAAGAGAATCTGGGCCTAAACTCATTAATTTATAACAATTTATATTTTTTTTTCTTGTAAAACACAGAATATGTTCATGTTTTATACATGTCTGGAGAGTATATGTTTCTTAATCAGTCTTGTTTGATGCAAGAATATATTTGCAAGTGTAAAGTGAGATTGTTATTAGATTGTTGTGTGTCCTGATTATGCTGTGGCCTGTCGGAGAACTTTTTAAATGGGTTTATGGGTTTATTCAGCCAGGTTTCTGTCTTCTTTCTGTCTGCCAAACAGGAAAAGTAATCACAGTGTCTCTCCAAGGCCGCCTGGTCAAAGGGTGAAGGATAGACCCCTTTGAGTGTGCGTTTTCTTACATGTTTTGCCTTAGAAGAACCTTCACAGAAACCAGAGCTTTGCACCATGAGGCAGCAAAACAAGGACCAATGTTGAGGTGCATACCAACTAAGCGTACTCATATCTGTGTTTTGCTAAAGGTGTGTATGTTTGCTGTCTGGCCAGTTTTGTGTGTATTCAACGTGGATCATCTGCTAGTAACTGAGTGTTTTCAGCTGCTCGGAATAAAAGAGGGCGATCGTACTGAAAATCAGTCAACTTGAAAGTCGTGACAGCATTTACTTTTCTTCGACAGCTAATGCATTTTGGGTTTGGGAGTTATGTCAGAGGGTAACACCAGAAACGCCGCCGTTCTCCTCGTGGCGACTGGCATGTGGTGTGTTTTTACAGCCCTCTCCTCGACTCCCCCTCCCCTCCCCCTCGACTCGCCCTTCCTCACACCCATTAAACTCAATTTGTTCTGAGAAGCGGGGACTGCTATGAGCCCAGAAACATGTGCTGGGTGGACAGAACGAGGCAGAGAAACTCGATTCAGATGAGGATTTATAGGGATTCTGGGGAGATTGAGGGACTGATTTATTCTGTAACATACAATTTCAAGTAGATGATCATTAAAATATAGCTTTGAATGTATAATCTGTTGCCTGTTGTATTTCTCACTGCAGGGGCAAACTTGCCAAAAACAATATCGTTTATTGAAGTGAGAGAGACACACATGAAAACAGAGACAAAGACAGACAGTGAGAGGAGGAGAGACAGAGCACTCTTTCACTTCAGATCAACAAAGTTTTTTTTGTTTTTTTTTTATATTTTGGCATAGCTGAGTCCTTATTAGAAGTCTGAGACTTTCAAAAAGCCCAAACACTCCTCAACAAGCCACACAATAGACTTCCAATAATGGTTGAAATGTTATGCAGCAGGATTACAGGGTGAAAATTAAATGAAGAGTTAAAGTCTCAATGAAGAGTTTTTCTTCCTTTTTTACCCAAACATGTGCTCCAAGTCAAGCCATCTAGTAGGTTTCAATATGCAATAAACATGTGTTTTGTGTTGCGTTGCCTTAGTAGTTTTATCGCCGCTGTATTTCAGGTTTTAGAAATTAGCGGACACGCTTAATGATGTCTAAAGATTTTACTACCCAGGTTTTTTGAATGAAGCATTAAATGACTCTGCTGCATATGTTAGGCAGGTTTTCAGCTTTCTGCCGACTGAAGAAACATCTGCTGTGATTTCAGCGTTTGCGAGTAACATCTCATAAAACACTTACGCTTTTAATCTTTTCTTTCAGCCTCATCATGATAAAGATCTGCGGTTAGAGGTTTAGGAAAACACAGGACACACAACTCAAGTAAACGCGTGATAGATTGCGACCTCAAGCAACCAGGGTCGGTCTGGATATCAGTGTGTTCTCTGTGGAATGGAGCCTTGCTCAAGACAATATTGATCCCTGATTGCTGTTTCCAGGGTCAGAGGTTATCTGGCACCAGCAGCTGAGGAGTCAGTCCTCTGTACCAGGCAACGGTCACAAAGTTTAGAGGAAGTAAACTTCGCAGGTCTTTTTGTTTAATATTCTGAGTAAATACTGTGCAAAGCAGAACAATAGAGGATTCAAAAAGTTTATTATTGATGAGTTCTTTACAACTGTACTGACTGATTTGAACTGTGATTTTTTTTGTTTAGGTTTAAAACCACTGACTCTGCTTCTAGTCCTGCTGAAGCCATTTTAAAAATCAGTGACCAGCTTACACTAATAGGACTCTTGGGATAGTAGGGAGGCAGCAAAAATCACAGCTTTGACGATCTCAATATTGCATTGCCTGAAATCACATTCCAAAATGACCTACCGATCATTCGAAAAATTGTGATCAGGGAACACGTAACAATCTGCTGCTATGGCTCCGTAGGGTGGGCATTGTTTGTCTGTTGTCCTGATGGTCCACCACTTTGGTCCAAACTAAAATATCTCTGCTACTACATGATTTCCCAATCATCTGATTTTTTTTTCCCCCTGCTGTGCCACTATGAGGTGTTTTTTAGCGATATGTCTCAATATATATTGGATGAATTGCAATGAAATTTGGTAGACATCGTTCAAGTAGTTGTAAAACCGATGACTGACCATATAAACTCAAAAAAGATGAGCAAAACTGAAAGAGAAAATGCAGGCGACCAGTAACATTTTCATCCAACCAACCAAATATCCCCAAAAGTTTATAGAGAAACGTTCTGGTTTGATTTTGACCCAACCCTATGTGCCCAGGGGGATTATTATCACCATTTGTGTTCAACTTGCTTTCAGTTTTACTTCCAAAGAAAGATATTTTGATAATCTGGCAAAATTGTTAGCATGTTTTAAGCCTTTCCACTTCCAATTCCTGCTTTTGCAAAGCCACCATTTCCAATTTAGCAATTATGTTGTTGAGTACAGTATAGTGTTTATGACCTATAGAAATGAAGGCCAACTTGGTGGTCTAGGGAAGAATTGTCCTCAAATCATGCCTGTTCCTTTGTTGCTTATCATTTCTTTTATTTATTTATCATTTATTTTCTGTCACTTCTCTGCTGTCTGAATACGAAAAGGCATACTTCATTTACATGTATACTGTAAATTTAGCACTTATATTTGTAGTGATGATGTTAAATCAAGCACTTGATTCCCTGAAGGCTCGAAATATATTCTCACCCATCGTTACGTGTCCTACAGTGTGTCTTAAATAGCCTGCAGGCTGAGTCCCAGCCTATCCCAGTACAGTAGAGCCATGCTGGGCTGTTATTTAAAAATCTCCCAGAGAACTGCATCACTCTGATCTGGAGCCAGAGCCCACTGATCTGGCCTCCAAACACGGCCACGCTTTTACTTTTCCTTCCAGCTGAGGAGGAGGATGACGATGATGATGGTGGAGGGAGAAAAAGAGGGATGAAGGGAGAGGAGGAGAAGGAAAGGAGAGAGAGGAAAGCACTCTCTCTGGCCTTCTTTGGCATTTGTTTTTTTTTTCTTTTCTCTTTTTTTTGCCCAGCAGCCCATCTGTTTCCTGTCTGCAACATGACACCAGTGCCCATTTGGGCACCGCTTCTCTTGAGGTGTGCGTGTGTGCACGCGTGTGTGCACGCGTGTGTGTGCATTGTGGGTTTTTTTGAATCCCTGTTATACTAATTCATCTCGTCATTTATGTTGGTGCAAAGTAGCACATGTGCTCTCATGTGATACGACTGATATAGTAGACGTGATTCACCCAAAGTGTGTGGGAACCTCTGTCTCAGTCACTGATGTCATGTGATAAGGCATTATTGTCTGAGTCGTGCAAATGCACAGTTTTACAATTTTTTCCACACACATGTTTTCATGGAAATAATTTGTCTGGAGAGCACGGTAATGTGACTGTTATCAGTCTGACCAGCGCCCAGTCTTTTCACAGTTAGATCTTGGTTTCTCTCCACTTTTAACTGTAATAGAGCTGTCAGTTCTGTTTCAGATTGGCATCTTAGACCATTTGTTTGACACATAACTGCAAAACAAAACAAATGCACACAGCTGAAACTACTGTCCATCACCCAAACGATGCCCCTGCTCTCCACCTCCCTCCATTTTTTTTTCCTGACTTTCACTTTTTCACTTTCTTTTCCCCCGGTCCGATTGGGGATTTTCCACCTCTAGGCCCACGCCGAGAACCTGGACGTCTCACTGTGTTTGTTTTTAATCGACGTGCATAATGACGTCTGTCAGCTAAAGCGAAGCCAGACCTCCAAGTTTTGTTTGTTTAGCGAGGCCACTGTGGATCCAGACCCGTAGGTCTGGCTGTAGCCTACGCCAAACCCAGACGGCTTTTTAGGGTGCTACTTTCATGCAGTCCAAACGTTCTGGTCGCTCGCTGATGCTAGCAAACACTCATCAGAGCTCTGTTGTTGTCGGTGCCAGAGTTGCTGCAGAGCAGAAGAGGATACTGTGAAACAGAGGAGAGAAGGAGAAGAAGTTTCTTTAAAGTTTGCATAATTTTATTGCAAAGAAGATTGCAGCTGTGATAGTATAGAAAAGCTGCAGGACACCAAGATGTGCTGATTATGGATAAATAGATTTAACAACATTTTACAGCAAGGATAAAAAGAGAAAGAGAGAGAGAGGAAACAGTAGACAGACAGAACTTGCAATAACCCTCTGATTTCTTGCAAGATATGCAAGAGTTTTTAAAGACCTGCAGACAAGAAATGTTACCGGCAACCATATGTGCTGCTTTTGAACACGAGATTGCTGCTCTTACTTTACTTAAAATGTCCCAATACATTGGTGATGTGACTGTTACCCTATAATGGCCAGCACTGATTAATTCATGGGTGGTCCTTTACCCCATTTATTCTTCATTCTAGTACCTCGCATTTCAACCATATAACACCGGTTTATTTATTTAAAGTGCAGGAAATATTTTGTCACTGTCACTAACCCATTATTGCATATTTCTTGTTGCCAACAGATGTTTGTATCCCTCTTTCCATATTTACCTATGATCTATTGACTTAAGAGATGCAAATATTTTTCAGCGTAAGGCTGATCTGTCTGCATCTGCTTCAGGGAAAGCCCTCATTTTCCTCATCTCTGACTCCCTCTCGTACATCCTGCCTTCTTCCTTCTTCTGTCTCCGGCCCGGGCCTCTGTGGTGCAGAGGTGTGCTGCGTAATGTGTTTGAGTTAAAGTGTCAAGTGCCGACCTGTGTGTCAGTGTATGCTCGCAAGAGTCTGTCCTACATCAAATCCCCCCCGCCCCCATACACACGGCATGCAATTTGAAAAAGAAACAACCGTTGCAGATCCAATTGCCTTTTCTAACTTAGTAAGCCGCTGTTGGCCCGCTGTCAGAGTGGGTCTACAGTCGTTTGATACCCGAGAGATTTATAGCGCAGCTGGAATGAAAGCACTGCAGGCCGGGCTGCGGATTGCGAAGACGGATCTTCTCAGCTGTGACGAAGGGGTTGATTCTGTTTGTTAGAGCGTTATTTGTTGCCGTTTTCAGGGTTCCAGTGTAAAGCAGAAGGAAAAACTCCCCCATCTCTACTAAAGCTTCACTGCCCATTTGCTTTTCCATTTGTCTTCTGCTCAAAATGTCTCATGGATGTATTGCATGTTTTCTTTTCTTTTCTTTTTTTCAAAATAACCAGGGCGATTTCAACATAATGAAACATTTGTGTTTGAGATTTGCAAAAAACAAATAACAGTAATCCGACTAATAAGATAATTCTATGAGGGTATGGGTGAATCTTACAGCAACTGCAGATCTCATGACCATTACATAACATGATTGACATCTATTTATTCCAAATAACTTTTACTCGTGTTTTACTGCAGTCCAACTATGTCACTAACTTTTCATTACTCGAAGCCTCTAAAAAATGTTTTCTTGATTGAAACCGTTGAAGGCTGTTTTCACATTCATCCGCTGAAAGTGGAAAGTTTTTGGGCCCATTGAAAATGTGATTTGTGATGAAGTTTGGAAGCCAATCGTGGCCCAATAATCAGCTATTCATCTTGTGATGCAGAAACGTGAAGCCTCCAGTGCACAAACACTGAGAATGGACTTTACAGTGAAGTAGGAGACTTCTTATGGAGTCAGATTAGTCTCATAAGGAAAAGAATCCACAATTACATCTCATTATTTATATATAAATTCACATTTATATGTATTTAAATGATTTGAAATTTTCATCCAAAACATATTTGGATGTTGTTATATTTATATACAAGCTGTCTAATTTTAAAAACTGTCATTTTTGAACCTCACTGTGTTTGTGTGCAGGTTTTTTGCGACTCTCCAAATGCATTTCTTTTCAGCGAGGCAGGAAATACAGACAGTTCACGTTCAAAGATAAAGTTGCATACTTTGAATCATAGTCTTGAAGCTTGTTGGCTTCAGTGGTTGGTTTAAGGAGAGAGAAACTAAGAACTGCTGCAACATATGGAGTTAAAGGCTGAGAGCTGGCTTCTTTGTGCTCCTTTATTTGACAAATCACTAGTTGATGCAGCATGTTTAAGATAATATTTCACTTCTGCTCTCTTAAGATATTAATCTACCCCTTTGACTCCAATAAATTTATGTGCCGGCTTCATGTGTTTAAATTACCATGCAGTACAAGTGGACAGTGGAGATGGAGGAGGAGGAAGCTTCGTAGGTCAGGTGTTTATTTTAAAGACTGTTATAAAAGTGTCTCTGGCAGCCTCTGTGTCTATCACTCCCCCGTCTGTCTGTCTGTCTCTCGCTCTTTCTCGCTCCACTCTCAACCCTGAGGACATGGACCTGCATTTTTTGTGGCTCACGCTGTTTTAAGACCATGGCCAAGTTGACAGGGGTGGAACAGATAACCAGCTGGGCTCAGAAATGCTCTGCAGTGTGAGCTCAGGCCCTCATGGGGCACTTGAGTTGGCACAATGATCCTCAAGAGCATCTTGCCGGATTGTGTAGATAATCACAATAACTGCGTGTGTAAGCAACACAGTCAGAATTTTATCCGAAGTCAGCAATCCTGTACACTGAGGAATCCAAGCCGGGAAAGGAAGAAGGGAAAGAAAATCTTTTTTTTTTTCTTTTTTCCCCTCTCTCGCCTGTCATCGTGAGCAGAAACAGCTTTACAGTGTAGCTTGTGATAGCACCCGCCTACCGAAGTCTATTTCCAGAGTCGGTTCTAATAATAGCCCATAGTAGAGTATTGTCGGGACTCTGCAAAGATGACACAGGAGCTGGGTATCAAAAAGCGTCAAGTATAAGAAGTTGTTTTTGGATGCTTGCCCAGTTTCTGATCTAAAGGCCCCTCCAGACATGGTTAAAAGCATATAAATCTACTCAGCTTTGATTAATAATCTGATATGACTTTCCACAAAGTTTAATTTATTAAAACATCCAGTGTCAAACTATATACACTACTGTTTAGAAGTTTGAGGTCACTTAGAAATTTCGTTATTTTTGAAAAAAAAGCCCACTGTATTTTCAATGAAGATAACTTTAAACTAATCAGCAATACACCTTATACATTGCTAGTGTGGTAAATGGCTATTCTAGCTGCATATGTCTGGTTATTGGTGCAATATCTACATAGGTGTATAGAGGCCCATTTCCAGCAACTATCACTCCGGTGTAATGGTACAACGTGTTTGCTCATTGTGTCAAAAGGCTAATGTAATAAACTTTTCTATTCTTTTTTTTTTACATCTTATGGTGGTAAATAATAGTGTGGCCAGTGTACCAGTGAAGTAATGGCAGACTGAACAAAAGGTGGAGGGTATATGCAGTGTGTGTGTGTGTGTGTGTGTGTGTGTGTGTGTGTGTGTGTGTGTGTGTGTGTGTGTGTGTGTGTGTGTGTGTGTGTGTGTGTGTGTGTGTGTGTGTTTTTGCAGCGATGACAGACTCAGGCTGACCCAGACCTCACCGTCATTATCTCTGTCCAGGCCTCACCGCTAATACGGCCCAGCACTCTGTCAACACATGTTGAAAAAACACGCCTCCTCCACTGTGCCCACATGAACACCCCAACTCCCACATATTGTAGGCCGAGCTGAGTTTGAATACAGGGACGTTAAAGTTATCCTGGGGTTAGGAATGAGTAAGGCATTACTTAGTGTGATAAGCTAATTACCTGACAATGACAGGGCTCAGAAGCATATGAGAGTTGAGGCAGGTGTGTGTGTTTCACCTACATTATAAAGAAGGAGGGATGTATAATAGAGTGTAAAGGTCTGTGTCAAATCATAGAACAGATGCTGAAACAAACCCTGCTGTGTAGTACAATGGCTTATAATCAAATGTAGTCATTCCTGGTGTTTACCAAAAGGCCATTCTGTTATGGAGAAGGTCTTAGACACGGCATGTGACTCTGAGATCAGGCTCTCGGAGCATCTCAGCAACCCCTCAGGTCACACTTCCTGCCTCCACTGACAATACTGTTTATTGTTCATTTTAAATTGGTTGGATTTTACTTTTAAAAAACTGGCAAATGTACTGTAGTTGAACTCATAATGAACTCACTCTACCTGCCCCGGGGGCCGCTGGACTGCAGCTGACCGTTTTGCACTGATTGTGAAGGGGAGAAAGAACAGGGCCTTATAAGCAACAATAATAAGATTTACAAAAAAAAAACTTCAGTGACTTGCTGAATACATGATGGAAGGATGTTAATAATGTCTTTGTCCCTGGTCTTTTCAATGAGCTTCTTTAATGAAGTTTACTTTATCAAAGGGACCCATTTAGCAAGTTGAAGCTGAGATTGGGGTGAAGCAGAGCCTTAATTTAATGTCATTTCTCTATGTCTGCTTTTTTGCATTGTGGACATATCTGATAACAATTTGAGACTTCTGCTTTAACTTAACTAATAAGTGCACTACTTTGGCTTTGATGCAGCTAGGTGAAGTTAGTATTAGGGTCTTTGTGTGGTTTATAAAATAAAAAGATACATTTTTAGGGCTGTTAAGATGATAGATTGTCCAGAGTCGACCTCTTTGGACCTGTAATGGGTATTTATATGAAACCAGTTGCACATTTAGAGGCATTTCAGCAGTTTTGTGTTGGAGTTTGTGTTATTCTACAAAAAAGGTAAGGTATTTTTTGTAGATTTTCACAGTACATGAAAACAACAACCTCTGTTAGCCCTGGGAAAACAAAACAAAACACATTGCTCTAGCTTTTAAAGCCATTTTTTTACTTTCTTGTGTTGACACTTTTAGTTTAACCATTGTCTGTTATGCAGGAAACCATTATGATGAAATTGTGGCGATGATGTCTTATTGTTACTTCAGGACTAGTCATTAAAAGGCTTTTAATGTATTCAGCCATGCAAAAAATTGAGAGAGAAGAGAAGAATGTGGACAGCCGACGTTCATTTCTATTCCTGCCATTGTTGAAAAAGACATCTTTACACTGCACAAAAAAAAGTAGTGATTAAGAATAAACCGGGCTGCTTTTAGCCAACAGTAGTTTATCTTTCACCAAGCCGTCGTTTAATCCTCGGGTCCCAGTCGACGACATCGATGTTGGCATGTGTTGATTTTATTAACCGCCCTGCATGAACAGTTGTTGCCCCACGCTAAAGATAGCGCCATTGTTTAGATCATCCGTAACACGTGTTGGAACATGCTCGTTGAACGTTGCTGCCTTTATTTCTGTTATGATCACGTCTAGACATGTCCTGCTGCCGCCATCATCTTTTTCTTTACTCCATGTCAGCGTCAACAAATGACCGTCTCTGTCTTGGCTGTTTTCACAAGACACTGCCGTCCAGTGACCTCAGCAGCCTCTATAACCCAATCAGGACTCCGCGTCCCATTACTTCATAACTGGGATATAAAGGAGTGATTCTAGGCGGGTGGCATGGTTTGATGATTCAGCGTCGGTCACATCCTTGTTGACCCAACGCAACATCAGATAATGCTGAGCCTGTGCTGACTTTGGCAGTAGACTCCTCTCTCCCACATCCAACTGATAAAGACGTGGAAATGCAGAAGTTAGCTATCCGGGGACAACGTTCAGTAAGCTAGCTCCAGCCAAGCAGGTTCAGAGATTGTGTTTAGCTATGAATGATAATGAAGGATTTCTTTAGACCAATAGAACTGACCTTTACACTATTTAGAATAAAGGCCCGAAAGACTGTAAAACTGCATGCAACAACACAACAATTTTGGTTGAATTATATACTAGTTAAATGCTAGATGCTGCTAAATGCCGCTAAGTCTTACACACATTACATTATGTTGAATCTTGACAATCAACACCAAGCCGCGGGAGATGATTTCCACCATGATTATCTTGCTCAGTCAGCGCTCTTATTTCAGAAAGGGGACAATGATGTGTGTTGTGCATTATTGCTATTGAAGACATTACAGTAAGATAATTCCAGCATGTGTGTTTTTGTAGGGGTCCGAGGGGGAGCTCTACTACTGAGGGATTTTCTCCCTGATTGTTATGACCCTACGCTGTCAACGGAGCGTCTATTTCTGTTTCTACGTCAATGTTAATGACGCCAACTGTGTGCGCCGCACATGTGCGGCACATGAGGAGTGTTTAAATAGCCAAAACAGCTGGGATTTCAGAATATAAGCAATGGCTGTGGTGAAGTGAGAGTGATTGGGTTCTGTTTGTGTGTGTGTGCGTGCACCCTTGCGTACATTTATCTAACAGCGCAAGGGATGTGTGGTATCCATTAACGTAAATTGGGGAAAATTCTATGTTTTGCAGCTGAATGTAGGGCAGGAGGCTCAGGGAGACAGGATGGGGGGCTGAGCTGGTCGCACTCCCTCCATCCTGGAATGTAGCCCTAACCCTCACTGCCCCGACTCTGGATGCTTTTAGATTGTGTCACTATCCAGCAATGTCTTAGTTTGTAGCCATGTCGTTTACTATGATACAGTACACACAGTAGTATACCTGTATTATACTAAAGGATAGCACATGAGCCCCCCCCCTCTCGTACATAGACCCCAGCTTCAGTCAACTAAGGCCTTTTGTAGCCAACACAATCCATCCAATAGCGCAAGACCATTGATTCGATTATCCAAGTGTATGAGCCAAAAGACAAAAACTTTCCCTTGGTTCTAATAATGTTATCTGAAGCCTTTCGGAGCAGTTCCTGCAACTTATTAATTCAGTTAAAAACAATCACTGTAGTTTTCCACTAGCGGCCTCCAGTAGATTTTGGGGTGGATTAAGTACCTCGTTGAGAGACGTTTCGATGGCAGTTGTTCAGGAGGGGAGCTGTCACATAGTGGTAACGCTCCCGGGTTCAAAAACAATGTTTGTCTAGTGATTTAAAAACTGTCTTGGCTTTGAAAATCTTGAATTTAACCGTAAATGTTCCTGAATATGTCTTATCTTTTTATGACAATATCATCTTGATACACTGCTAGTTTCAACATTTCGCTGAGTATTGTTTCCATTGACTGCAATGTGCAAATGGCAACCAAAAAAAAAAAAAATCACAAAATTCACAATAAAAAACAAACTTCTGCATTGGACTCGCTGGTCAGAGTTTGCAGTTTCAATTGCAACTCTCTCTAATAACACACACAGACACACACACAACTTGATAGAGTAGTGGAGTAGGTTGGATTGCCCACAATACCATAAAAATGGAGCAAAACCAGGAAAGGCTCTTACCTCAGACCACTAGTCTTTTGACAGAGTTCTCATTACCAGACCTAAACCTGGTCTATGTTGTGTACACAAGGCAATAATGAGTGTGTTAATCATGCCGCCTGACACACATGCTAGTCATTCAATTACTCATCCTTTTAGTTATGTAGACCCTCTATTAGTTTTCACAGTGGGAGGTAAATGTGACGTTAAAACCTCAGATGTTAGGACTCTGTTAGGAAGTGCACAAACACACACACACACACATTTGCGCACACACTCCAGCTCGATCAGCTGCTGTCAGCTGGATGCTGTTAAGAGTGTTACGATGGGTGGATTGGCAAGAAAAGAGAGAATTTAGGGAGAGTGGGAATGTAATCTCAACACCTACAGCTCCTGCCCTGTTCACTTTGCATGTTATTCTGCAAGAATGCTATTAGCTAAGTGAGAAACAGTTGTGTGTTTGTGTGTGTATGTGTGTGCATGTGAACGGGTGGATGGGCTTGTAAGTGTGCAGATGTCTGCATGCCTGTCTGTGTGATGTCTGTGTTATTCCATACAGAATAAATAGTGTTTTGTGAGTGTAGGTGTGTCCATAAATAAACACTACACAGACTTTTCAGGGCACTGCCTTTGTTTTGTTTGTGTAGTAAATGTTGGGCTCTAAACAGCACTTTAATGCTGTAGATTAAGTAGGCACTAGCCGTGTGCTGATTGAAACCAGATGCTTTTGCATAGACACACATGCACACACACATTGTTTTAATGCACTTTTATTATATTTTTATCCCTTTTAGGTAGAATTATTACCCAAAGTGTGATGTATTTATCTCAGGTTATCTACTACCCATTTTATTTTTATTGTTTAACATAGAAAGGAGATGTTTTGCAAAATCTGATTTAGAACAAAGTTTTCCACATCTTTATTTAATCTTTTTGTCTTTTTTGTTGTTTTTGCAGTTACTCTACACAGAGACAGACACACTCCCTGCCTTTTTTTTTTTTTTTTTAACTTTTTTTGTGGTGTTTCATGAACGTGCACGTTATTATACCCAGCCCTGGGTCAGACTAATGATTCCTGACTTTTGCTTCACGCATTATATCATTTTGATGAGGGTCACTACATTAAGGTAGTTCAGAGTCTGCATGACAGAAAGGTCACGGCGTAGATTAAGGGACATCGTTTGTAAAGAGCTAAAGCAGACCAGGTATTAGAGAAACAGCACCTACGATATTTAGTTCCTAACAGACCACCATGTGTAGACTGTTCATAAAATCTAAAGTATGTCCAAAACTGTTGGCCCAGGTCTGATCTCATCTCAGATTTAGCATGGTTTAATATTTCATTATATCCCCTCTGGCTTACAGGGCTTTGTCCTAACTGTGTTCTGCATCGGTCAGCACATGGGCTACAAACTGCGACACATACAGACATGCACACACACACACACACACTTTGGCCTGCAGAGCCCAGTGAAAACAAAGCCAGGCTCTGCCAGTGTAAACATGGCCCATTGTTATGGCCACTTTTTTTCCCGCCTCGTACCTTCGCTCCCCCGTGGCGATCCAGGGCTCCTGCCTCTGAGCCAGAGGTACAGCGCTGGCACGGGTCCCGGGCAGAGGGGTTATATTAAGAATCGCAGGAGCTCATTGCCGCTGTATTTATGTGACCATGTCATTATAACGCAGGCCGGAGAGTGTGATTTATGTGCCTGGTTTTCTCTCCCCTCGCACTCCTCTTCCTCTCGTTCACTGGCTCACTTTTTTACTGTTTGGCTCCTGAAGTGCGGTTTGTGGCCAGTTCGCTTCCAGAGATTTGAGCCTTTTTTTTTTGACAATTATTTTTAGATGGCTGGCAGTCAGTTTGGATGGACAGTTCCGATGCCGAATAAAGATTCTGCGTTGTGTGTCTGTGCACAGTATTGAGTCTGTGTGTCCTCTGTGTTTCAAGTTCATGTCCTGAGAACATGTATCTGTGGCATCGTTGAGCTCACCCTGGGCCACATGTGCAGCCAATTAGGGCCAATCAGAAGGCTGTAATCAGGGCGTGGCGTGGATATGGTGGCAGCGTGGCAGTGGGGGGGGGGAGTTTTAAGACCCGTGATTAGTGTGTCAGACTCTGGATGTATAAGTGTCGGGCTGATGAGGAAAGACGGGGAGCTGCCAGGCCGATGCCATTTCTTCATCTCTCTGCCTTTTTCCCATCCACATATGGGGGGGTTGTTTATTTAATTTGTGCCAACCAGACTTGGATAAAGCCGGGTTTATATTTCTTGCTTTTTTAACCTATTTAGACGACAGATTGGCGCGGTTTGCCACATGAGACGAGGCTGTTACAGAAAGGTATTTAAATGTAAGGGTATACGTTTCCACGACTTAACCCAACACCACATGAATTCTCCCCCCGATGCAATAAGCTGTACCCGTCATTAGATCGAAACAAAGACGGGTTCATTTCCTGCTTCTATTAGCCTGGCATCATCACCATCGTCTCCCCAGGGAGATCCTCTGCTGACTCGTTGTTTTGTGCGACAGCAATAAAAGACTCTATTCTATCAAACTCCTGCCCTTTTTTGCTCGTGGCGAACAGAAAAGCTGGAAAAGGCTGGAACAAGAGTCGGTGAAGCTCTTTGAAGGCCGTGAGTCTCAGTAAACCAGCTTTGTTGATTGTCTCTGAGGTTTTCTAAGTATAGCATCAAAAATCCAATGCTCTGAGTCCTGATAGTGAGTGTAGAGTCTGTTAACCTGTTAGACAAGGTTCCCCAATCGAGGGACTCTGAGACTGCAGCAAAAGACATACAGCGCTGCCTTAATTATGTAGCACATATAAGTCACTTTTACACACACCAAACACAACTCAAACACTAAGCATATTAATTATCAAATATCAAAATCTGTAAAAAAAAAAAAAAAAAAAAAATCTGAAAGTCAACCCACTCTCCACATTTCCATTGCTACCTCCCTGATACTTCATGGTACACAAACAAATACCACCTCATATGAAAGCTAAGACCCTCACAAGTCCAACAGTACCATTATATCATTATTTTCCTACGAAAAAAACTCAGTGAACCAGCAGCCAATGAATACAAAGACAAACAACCACTCTTTTTTTACAGCGATTTAACAGAAATTCTGTCTTTACCATTGCAATTTTGTAATGAAAAGTTGTACTAAAGAGCAAAAAAACGCTGGTTTTAATAATTTTGTTTGTTTTCAACCCGTCAACTACCTAAGACCTAAAAACCTAAAAACCTAAAAAAAAAACAAAAAAAAAACAAAAAAAAAAACAGGCTTGAGCTTCTAAGGTGTAGATGATGTGAGGTTTAGTTTTAGTCCTACCAGAATTTCCTGATGCACTGTCAAATCCCAACTGGTAATTTCAGCATTGATTAATAATATAAATTATGATTAAAAGTTGCCTTTCTTCTTATTTCTCCATGTTTTGTTTTTCAATTTCTGTTGAGTAGAGCTGGGTGGCTATTCAAGTATTCTTAAAGTAATACTGATACCAATAGATTATTTAATTTGATTACTTTTTATGCCAAACTGACAACTCTGTCAAACATCAAACACCAAATGGGTTGTAGCTGTGGGTTGGGCCAATCACACGTTGCACTAAATTGCTGTGATTGGCTGTGAGCAAAAACCATACCACTCAGCGAAATATAATTACACTTTATATTGCAATTCCTCATCCTCTACTGACACTGAATTCTGTCATTCTTCATGTTCTTATATGGTTACGAACCACAACACCCACTCCAGACAATGCGAGCTATGATCTATGGCTTCCATGTTTTTTTGCTATCAAACCTCCTGCAAGGTGTAATGGAGGAGGTACCACAATACGAGACTCTCCATGTTTAAAGGTAGTATCCAATGGATAAGGCTTCCGGAGGTCTGCTCTGCTCCTTTCCGAAAACTTTGGTTCGCTCTTGGATTCCTTCCAAAATACGTCTGGCAATTTGATGAGTGCGTTTATTCATCAGTTACACAAACGCTCCATTTTTACCCTCCGAAAAACACATGTCACAGTTTCACTATTAGCGCTACTGATGTCAGGAAAACCAGGCAGCTGATTATTCGTCATCGTCTGTTTCGCTTGTCCGGAAAGAATGAAAATGCAAGAAAAGGAAGACGGACAAACACCTGGACAGAAAGTCATCTGTTCTGGCTGTAAATCAGTGCGGATCAGACAAGCACGGTGACCGGAGCGTGGCCCGGCCTCCCAAAACCACATGAGAGCGGGCAGGAATGTATAGCCTGCACTGCATTGTGGGTTTGCGTCTGGGGGGGAAACAGAGTAGACTCCCTGACTCACAGGACGCTGTGAGGTTGGGGGATGTGGAGGACGGGGGTTGAGGAGGGGGGATGGGGGTGGCATAACTTTCGGGAATCAGAATGCAAGGTCATGAGGAGTGTGTGAATCATACAGATGTTTTCTATAACTGTTTCATTTATAGCTCCCTACTCTTCCATCACAATACGCTTGTACTGCTCAAATAGTTTCGCTCTCATGTTTTGCCAAAAGTGAAATGCATGAGATAAACACTGCTCTTTATCGCCATCAGCATAGTGTTCAGACACACGCTGCTACTTCTGTATGCTCGGGGGAGGAGAAGAAGCCCCACTGAGAATCAGTGGCTATAAAAGTAAAAAAAAAAAATTGAATCAGTGCGATTTATAATCTGATACGGAAAAAGAAAAACAAATCTGCAAAAACAGTGGAGTTTACCGGAAACTTGAGATTTTTGGGACTATTAATGTGACTATAGTCTTAGAATAGGACTGCAATGATTATTCATTTAATCAGTTGAAAAGAAATTCAATCTACAATCTATTTTGATTTTCTTTTCTTGTCAAATTTGCGACGAAATTGCTGAAAATCCAGCCATTGCAGGTTCAGAGTGTACTTTAAATTTTCTTTTTTTCTTTTTTCTGATATTATCAGACACTGCTCATACCAATATTTTTATGATAAACCAATATCAGCAGATACTACTGCCTACTCAGTATATTGCTCAGGCACTTGTGACTCCTTTTTGACATCATCTAATTATCATCTATCTGTCTTCTCTTTGATTTCTCCTCTTTGCTCCGCCTACATCCTTCTCTTTGAAGTCCCAAAGAAGCTGCTCCAGGACCAGAACCCCAGACCGCCGGCGTACTCCCCGCCACCCAGCGCCCATGACCCCAACATAGTGGGAGACAGCCCTCCCGAGGGGACCTCTGTCAAAAGCCCCGACGCTGTTCCAGGTGAGCAAAACAGACACCTATACACACACAGGCAAACCCCCCAGCCTCCCACGGAGAACCGTTAACACTAAACAGCCCCGAGGCCTCCGAGGCATCTAGAGAAACGGCAACGCAGGTCTCAAGCCAGGGCATAAACATACGCGTGTATTTAAAGTCACACGGGTTCAACTGTTTCCATATGTATTCGCGCTGAGACATTGGTTTTGGAGCATTTATGATCATGGTTTTAAAATATACTACTTTCCAAGAACCAACCGGTCGCTCCTAAATGTGACCACGCCGCCAAAAAAACTCTTAACTGTTATAATGTCAGGCTCCCGGAGAGCAAGAAAGACGGGAGAACACGGAGCAAGAACAATGAAACAAAAGAACGAGAAAAAAAAAGAGGAGACGCCAGCGAGGAAGGAAACTTAAACAAAGCCGTATTCATGAGGGGATGGTGGCCCGCGTCCAGCACACTAATTACTCCGCTCAGCTACCGCCACTGTACTGATGAGGAGTATAGAATGAGTGAATGAGGAGTTAAGAGAGAGAGAAAGGACGGGGTGGTGGGGTGGTGGGGGGTGTAGTGCTGACAGTTCCTAGCTTCAAACACTCCGCTCGCAGCTCATCAGGAAAACCCTGGTTTCCATCGTTGATTATAGGCATTACTTCATGTGCAAAAGGTGGAATATGAAAGTCCAGCAGTGGAAGTTTTATTGTGAAATATACATGATCAGTTGGCACAAATAAAGCCCTCTGCTTTCAGTCGATGCCACTGTCTTGCCTGTAAAGCAAGTACATGGGCATCTTTCGGGACCTTGATCAGAATTCAAAATAAAACGTCTACAAATCTTGCCTGGCAGCGCAAGATATACTGCATATATATATATATATATATATATATATATCAGAAATTAAACCCACAGAGAGAATTTTGACTTTTTATTGTGTCCATCATTGGGCGTTTGTGCGGCGCAGTTCCCAGAGATCATTTGGCCGCTGCTGCGATTTCTTGGAATTTTCTTTTTTCTTTTTTTTTCCGTATAGTCCGGTTGTGTTTATTTTTCAGCCATGACGGCAGTCACACTCTGATATAACTACAGCACTTCAGATTTCTATTATAAACATTCTGTTGCTGATGCTGGAAACACAAGATGGTTTATATCACTCATTTTTTTTCCAGAAAAAATCAACACAGATACATAGCCACAGACTACTGATTAAAGTATTTTATATTATGCATTTTTTTTGTCTATTGATGATTTATCCGGCTGTTTTTTAGTGCTGGTATTTTCAGTGTTAAAAAAGAGGAGTTGTGGTCTTTTCGGTCGGATGTTAGCCGGTGATGTGTTCACCACAGCAGTGGGTCCAGGTGGAAACATTTACCTCCTCAGTGAGCAATTCCCGTCTAAACTGCATTTATCAGATAAACAGAGCCTGACACACCTTAGAGACCCTGCAATTAGAGGTCATCGGTGTGTGTGTGATAGTTCACCAAAAACGTGCTCACCTGCAATGATAAAAAAAAAACAACATGTAAATATGATTATATGCACACACATGCACGTGCAGAGGTTTCAGGTCACTGGGTTGCATGCTTCTGTTTATTTTGGCTCTTGTAGCGTGCGGTTGTTTCTTTAGTTACACCATCTCACCGAAAAAACAGCTGCTTCAGGTTCACTAAACCTGATTTTACTCAGAAAATTCCTCATGAGTCACAGTAATTAAATCATTTTGTGCGCCGCTGTTCTTTCATCTCGTCTCCTGCCTACAACAAGGCGAGCCGGCGTGTAAACGCTGCAAAGTAGTCGTCGTGCTGTGATGAACGTCCAGAGGAAGAAAACAGTTGTTCCCATCTATAAATAGATCCTTTTCTTTTTTTTAGGGGGAGCTTTGGAAATGCTGCCAGAGTACAAACTTTTCCCGTGTGGCTCCCTGTTTTTTAATGGCCTGCGTTCCCTTTGGCCGGAATGAATTTGACAGAAGCGGATGCGGCGTTATCGTCTGTGAATCACAAAAAGTCTCTGTGGAAATGTGTGTGTGGTTGCGTGTGTTTTGATGCATGATGCATCTTTTTACAGCGACATCTCTGAAAAATCGAAAAACCACTGAGATGACCGTGGATGACTCAGCGTGCTGACTGCTTTAGTCACAAACCCTGAGAGAGGACACACTCACTTTACTGTAAATGACTGTAAACTGCCGTCATAGTCTGGCTTTACATGTGATCATGAAATGTTTGATCTCAGAGACATCTGTGTCCAGATATAGAATGCTCGAATGGTGAATGAACTACCCAAGTCTGAATTAAACTCTGCTTTTCTGCTGTATCTTCTTCTGCAGATAGGAAGCGGATCAGGGAGACAAACCCTAACGAGGAGAAGTCTGCAGAAACCGAAAGAGGAGGAGGAGGAGGAGGAGGGGGAGAACGTCCACTCCAGCCTCCAGCCATGAATCCCATCATCAACTCCACCTCGGGCTCCAGCATGGCCCTCATCAGCAACGCACTGGCAGCCTACACCTATGTATCAGGTAGAGCAACATTTATTGTAATCTATTGTTCTTATTGTAAGCTTGTATGGCATCAGATCACATGAGTCAGGTGGCATTAGGACATTAACCTGACCTCTGACCTCCGTGCATGCATGTGTGTGTGTGGTACATTATCCTTGAAGCACCACCTTTGTTTCCTGGGACAGAGAAGAAGGTAAATGTGGGCCGGAGGAATGCAGATGTTAAGCAGAGATAACGGCTACACACACGCTCACACACACACCGTCAGTCACCTGCATCGAGCCAGCTGCTAAAACAAATGCTTGGATGTCTGAATATTTCCTGTTTTATTACCTCCCAGTCTGTGACTCAAATAAACAGTTTACACATAGTGAAATGCATAGCTCATATAGTCAAATAAACATATTATGCCATTACGTTTCATATTAGCTACGTTGCCTACTGGCTTAGCCAGGTTTGGTCTCTTTAAACTGCAATGAAATGCTATGATTTGCATTGAAAGCATGTGTTCGATTGACGATATAACAACAAACTGAAATACTATGTAGCATTTACAATAGCAACTTACATTGTCTTTTTTAAATTGTGTTTTTTTCACTGTTTACTTAAAGGTCCCTTATTGTGCATGTTTTGTGAGTTTCTTAGGATGTTTAAAACATTTGTGACTTTAAGAATCAAAAACCATCTTAATATAGTTTGTACTTATCTCTGGAGCTCTTGAAAGAACAGGACATTTGTTTGTCCCATTAATGGTACTGAGCCTCTTCTCTGATTGGCTGATTTGAAGGATGTGAATTGGTCTGTGTATTTGAAACATGGGACAATATTTATAACACTTTCTTTATAACCAAAAGCAATTAAACTTTCACTTTCTAAGATAGGGGACCCTTAAATACAAGTGTTATAATTAAGAGAGAATTCGCTGGCTTTTTGGATTCACACAACCTTGTTTGAATTTTTTTTTTTTTTTAGATTTTATGAGACATGACCAAACTAAAAATCCAAGCCAGGGGAGTGAGTCATATGAGCTGCAGCTATGCCGCCACTGTTCATTGGCAAGTGTGTGAGCCGTCAAGCCAAATATTTTATAACAGAGAAGGCTGAACAAGTCAGAGGAAAATTATTTTTCTCTCTAAAGGCTTTTACGAGACTCAGCATCAGTCACTAAACTTCGATTAAACGCGTAACATGTATCCTGTAAGAAACCAATGACATTGTTCTCCATCTTTCTCCCCCGGTAACAGCCCACCCGGAGAGAGCGGCGCTCTTCTTTGTCTGCGGCGTGTGTTTGGGCCTCTTCCTCACGCTCTTTGCCCTGGTGGTCCAGATCTCCTGCCGCACCGACTGCCAGCCGCGACAGCGGCCCCCCATCAAGAAACGGGCACGCCCCGCCGACTCGTCCTCCGACTCAAGCGACTCGGACTCGGACTGGGACACCACCTCCGACCTGTCGGCACGGCGGCACCGCCGCTTCGAGCGCACACTCAACATGAACGTGTTCACGTCGGCCGAAGAGCTAGAACGGGCGCAGCGGCTGGAGGAGAGGGAGAGGATCATCCGGGAGATCTGGATGAACGGGCAACCGGACATCCCCGGGACTCGGAGCCTCAATCGGTATTACTGAGGCCCGTTGATAGAGGGCTTGAACTGAATTTAGGACGCACTTGGTTTGGAAGGAGCAAGAGACTAGTCCCTATTGAAGCTTTCCGCAACAGCAGCTGTGGACCACTCTGATACGGACTCACACTGATGAGAACGGTGAAGGTATTGCAGACTCGGGAGGAAAATCTTCCCTCTATGCTAATTTGCATATTCCTCTGGGTATCATGCCCCATTTAGTAAGAGAATAAGCTCTCCCCTGCGTGGTAAGATCACCTCTTGGTAGGTTCGTACCGCCGGAAACAAGGAGTGAAAGGCTGCATTGCTTTGAAGTGGGGATTCATGGGTTAGCCGCGTTGACACATATCGGCCTGTCCAGACTACATGGTGACTGAAGGACCAAGGCCTCACATGGGCCTGTTTTATACAGAACGTGACGCAGCTGTGACATTCTGCGCTTTTTTAAAGCTCGGTACCCTCTAGTATTCAAGTGGAGACTTTAAAAGAGGAGTGGCAGAAAGCAGGGAGAAGCGTGCAGGACAGTGGGACGATGTAAGACAATCTTTCCACAGTAAATAACCATGCTGCCTTTTGAACTTTGTAAAACCAAAAGATATTTTTTGGGGGGAATTCATCTCAACCCTAATGAAATCTATTTTATAATATTTAATAGTTTATTGATGTTGTGTGTGTGTGTTTTTTTTTTTTTTTGTTCTCAAGTATGGTTTATAATGAGATATTTTTTTATACTTGGCGAAGGTTGTCTGGCGCCTCAGGGATGCAATCCTAGTGTTTCTGTGTTTTGGTTGATGTATTTGCTTCCTAAAAAGGGGATCAGCCCATTTAAAACAGTATGTCAGCATTTAAAGAAAAGAATTAGAAATATCATATAAAGAGCCTCAAAGAGGTTTAGTGATTTATCCTTATTTTTGATACAGTATGTTTAATTCACAGTGCAGTGCCTTTTTTCAAGCTACTAAGTCATTGTTGTCAAGAGTGCAGCTGGTGTATAAGTCAAAAACTGGTCCAATGATCTATTGATTGGTAATTTGAAATTTATCTAATCATGTGTGTTCACTTTTTTTTTTCAATTTTTGTTTCTATGCTTAAGTCTAAAATCTGAATGTCTCTATCAAACATTGCACTTCCTTTCTCACCAGATGTAAATGTATTTAACCAGATCATGCTAGTTCTGTACCAGTTACTCAGCTAAGGGGTTATTGAGGTCCTAACTACTAGTAAAGTTTCAGGTTTTGTGTCATCCGTGCCCTTCTTTTTTTATTTAATTTTTTCTTTTAAATATGTCAGTGCTGAACAGATGTTTGTGGTGATCACTGCTCATGACCATCTGGAGAAGGAACCAGCACTGCAAGAAAAAAAAAAGCTTCACAGTGGCAAACTGCGTCTCTTAAATGCTGCCAGTTTAATAATATAAGCTATTTTAAATCCAGTTCTGTTTGCGCTGTCCTGGATTCGAGCATAGAAATAATTATAGTTTTCATTAAAAAATAAGAAAAAAAGAAAAAAAAGCTTTTTCCTGACTTAAAATTAAATTTAGAGTACACAGGACATATTAGGGTCATCTACATACAGACTGCCTATATAGTTTTTTTTATAAAGACAGTCCTTGTGGTTAAATTCTAATGGGATTTTTTTTAATGTGCCAATAGCTGGTAAAAATGAGACCAAAATATGACTCCTGTGCTTGGAATAAACTGTGTTCAAAAATAACCTGTCTTCCAATGGTCTTACTTCTTGCAACTTTTATTCTGAAAATATGTTTGGTATTTTAATGCCACCCAAATGTGGAAACTGCTTGTGATAAAGTCTAATTTGCACAAAGCTTGTATTGTACTATGGCATCGAGTACGATTTTTACATTTATCCTACAAACATACAGTACTTTAGGGTCATAATAAACTCATAACCTTGTGTGTTGTGTTAATTATGACCCGGGGGTTTTATTAGCATTGGTCGCCCCCTGGTGGTAATGTTAGGCCTATTCACTTTCAGTATTGAGTTGAGATCTTGAGAAATGGGGTGAAATGAATAAAAGTTAAATATTATTAAAGGTATTTATAACTATAAAAACTAAATAAGTAAATTCCGGCGCATGTAAATTGTTCCCTATAAAGTGTATTTATAGTATAAAGAACATTTATGGAGAATGTGTTCATTTATTTTTTAGTATAAAACAAATGTTAATATTAAAGTTTTATCACGCATTATCTATTTTTAGGTATCATCTCCAAATTGCTTTCTTTCAATATAATTAAAAAAATATTTATTCTATTTTTGGTTAAATTCCTCGTTGCTGTTGTGCCGTCTCCATGGTTACGAAAAACTTACCTCGGGTTAGCTGTCCTGTAGCGTCACGCTAACGACACTTCATTCCACAGATAACCAAACATAATTTATCTTATCTGACATCTTGCTGGAGCTGGAGATATTCGACAGAAACAATGTCTTGGAACTGGAACAGCCACGGGTTACCGTTCCTACCGGGAAACACTTTTCGGGATATATCGGTAAGAATGATAACAGGAGACATTTGAAGTGTAAGTAAGTTACGTGACAATGCTTGAAAGTTTGACTTAATGTTACGTTGGTTAAATTAAAGGCCTTTGAATAATGTTTGCTGAACATTATAAACGGTTATGCATTCCTGCAGTGTAGAGGTGAAAGTAACTGAGTACATTTACTCGAATAATCGAGTACAATTTTTGAGGTACTTATTCCCATATGATGCTTCCACTTCATTTCTTGAGTCCTGTGAGTATTCCATTCCATATTGTCTTTGGCGTCTCTGATGTTGCTTGATGCCACAAAAGAAAAGTATATTGTTTAAAATGTGTGTTATTGGCCATTTGAAGAGCTCCAGTGACCTCTGTCTTTGTCAGAAAGATTCATCAATGCCCCCCTTGAAATACTACTAAACACAATATTATTATAAATATATTATATTAAAAAATGCACACATGAGCCTAAACCAGTATATGCATAAAACATATACTTTCTACTGTATAGAAAATTAGAACTTCATGGTACAGTTATTTGAATTTGTGGGTCTTGGCCTGTGGACTAAATATATAGATTATGAATATTTATATTATAACCATGAGCTGATTTCTTCCTCCTCTCTGATTTTTCTCTGCAGAAATCTTCCTTCCATCGACCCCAGACCCTGAAGTACAGGAATGGCTTTGCTCTGTCCCTTCGCCCCGCTGTAGGGATCGGACAGGATCCTCTGTTATCTAGGAATTTGCTCCAGCAGGAGATGAGCGAGTTGTCCTTCGAGACACCAGACATTACTTATGACTCCATAGACCGGAGCCCTCAGTATGAAGCTTTCATCCCAGCTCATGTGGCCCTTGACAAGAAGGTACAGTGGCACCTTGAAGTACAGCGTTCAAAGATGTGTGTTGCTGTCCAGTTTATCCCCCGTCTGCCTGTTCGTCCCCCACCCTCTCGGTTTATAGGTGCTGCATTTCACGGCGTACTTCAAGGAGGACGTCCTGTTCTCCCAGGACGAGGAGTACCGGGTGCGCCCTGTGCTCATCTACTACTACCTCGAGGATGACAGCATGTGCATCATTGAGCCTGAAGTGGACAATTCCGGGCTGCTGCAGGGAAAGCGGATCAAACGGCAGCGTCTGCCCAGGAACGAGCGCGGCGGGCATTACCACTGGAAAGACCTCAACCTCGGTACGGACCTGACGGTGTACGGGGTCACGTACCGCATCACACAGTGTGACGCTTTCACAAAGGTACCACACGTATGCGCCCTCTCTCTGCCTTTTATCTTTAGTTTGTCTCTTTGTGTCTGACGCAAAGAGATGGAAATGCAACTGTGTGTTGATGTTGATAAATATACCCTGTGTGTATCTCTCTCTGTCTGTTATTCGCCTTATACAGACATTTATGGAAAGTGAGGGCATAGTTTTGAATGACCCTGAGCAAATACCAGTGGCTCCCTACAGCAAACATGCGAAAAAAGTCCAGCCTTCCTTCACAACACCCTCCAAATTTGACCACAAGCACCAGTTTCTGACCATGGACCGCAAGGTAAAGGAGATTCCCTAATTTTTCCTTTTTGGCCTAAAAATAAGTTTCTCTTCCGAGCCACTGAAATCTTTTTGAACAAGGCATCGTATAATGTCAATAAACAGTCCTATTGTTGATCAGGTACTGCAAGCTGGGACACAGTCTTTGGAAAATTGTGGCATCCACTTTCAGACTGCAGTTAACCTTTACCTCATCAGGTGCTGCGTTTTTTTGCCCTGTGGGACGACTCGGACTCTCTGTATGGGGACACCTGGCCAGTTGTCATCCATTATTACCTGGTGGACGACAGGGTGGAGATCAGAGAGGTCCACGAGCCGAACAGCGGCCGAGATCCCTTCCCCGTCCTGATGCGCATAAAGAAGCTTCCCAAGAAAATCAATCCTGGTGAGATACTGAAACAAAACCTTGAAATAAGCTAAAATATCTCCAATGCAAATTTCAAAAGAATAAGAGTTCAAAGTTCAATTATCTTTACAATCTGGACCATTACAGAACATGTTTACAACAGTTTAAATCTAAATTAAATATCCAAATAGTCTTTAGTTGCAGCCCTACTACTGACATTGTATTAAAAAATGTCCTATTGTATTGATGATGTGGATATTTACGATATATATTGAAGCTGTAACAATAACATTGTGTTTTACTACAGATAAAAATACTTTATTTAGTGTTGTAGCTGAGGTTTTCTCATGCCGTATATGCATAAAACTCAGTGCTGCTGCCCTATCATTGGGTTTTGGGTTTTAACAGGTTACACGTGTCTGTCATAGGAGTGTTAAAACCAAACTAAAAATAAAATCAGTAATTGTGGAACAATAAATAATATGGCAGAATTTCCCAATCAACTGCTACTTATTTTCCTTTTTCTTTCCAGAGACCTTCCCCACCTGTGTGCTGGAGGTCTCAAAAGATGAAGTGGATGAATTCTTCTCCCCCAAAGACTTCCGGGTGGGTCAAACTGTGGAGCTGTTGGGACGACGCTTCTTGCTGTGTGACTGTGACGGCTTCACCAAAGACTATTACATGAAGAACCACCCAGACATTACAATGAAACCCATAGAGCGACCAAAGAAGGCGGGCACGCTTCAAGAGAGGAAGAAGGTGGGAAAAACTGAAGCCTATCTGTTCATCTTTTATTTAACTAAAAACTGTATATCTTGTATTAGTGCAACTGGCTTTGTGTTATAAATAATTGTTTCTTCTCATTCGTTTCTCTTTCCTGTCCATGTTGACCATATTCACAGGAGGTTCCTCCATACAATGGCTTTGGTTCGCTTGAAGACTCCCTCCAGAATTGCTTGTCTTTAATTCCTGAGCCTCCCAAAAAGAATTTGCACAAGATGTTCGAAAACGACCACAAAGTGTTGCGCTACAGCGCCAGGCTGGTGAGACCTTAAAAAGAGTGCGTTTGTGGCTCTGGTTCGACTGAACTGTCTGCATGAGTAGCAGTGGCCCTCTGTTGGTTGTATGCGTTTACAACAGGTCACTAATCCACACCCCTGTCCCATTTTACCGACACCCCCAGGACTCCCTGGTTCCTGCAGACGAGGGCCGACGTTTTATTCTCTCCTACTTCTTAACCGATGACATGGTCAGTATATTTGAAAAGCCCACACGCAACTCTGGTATCATCGGTGGCAAGTTCCTGGAGAAGACGTGCATCCATAAGCCGGGTTCTATTGTGGAAAATCCTCAGCTCTACTCACCTGCAGACTTTGCTATTGGAGCTACTTTGGAGGGTGAGTAATATACAACTCACAATAAATTAGGGATATTGTTATTTACATGAATGTTTTTTCCAATTTGGTCTGAATTTTAATGAAAAAACTAAAAGTTACCTTTGAAATCCACTGAGTATCTCACAATATCCTTAACTTACTGTTAGTAGTGTAGCTTTAAAGGCCTACTGTATGTGAAGTATTTACTCAAAAACTGGCACCTTTTCTCCATGAAAAACAAAGCTCAAGATGCTAAAATTAAGCTCTTGATGTTCTAGTTTACGGCTGCAACTAACGACTATTCTGATAATCGATTAATCTATCGATAATTGAAACAATTGATTGTTTAGTTCATAAAATTATACAAAGATCATCAGTTTACTATTATAGAAAACTAAAGAAACTAGAATTTAATTAGATTTGAGAAGCATAAACCAGACAATTTAGACATTTTCTAAAATTGACTCAAATGTAATAGTGATCAGTTAATCAATTATCCATTGTAGCCCTATTCTGGTTATTTATCTCTTAAGCTGAATCTCATTTTCCAGTGGGGGAATCAGTAGATGATAAAATCTAAAAATCAGCTGATGGTTTCCTCTCTTCTTCTCTCTTTAGTTTTTGGCCACCGTTTTGTGTTGACTGATGCTGACCGCTATGTGCTGACCTACCTGGAGTCCATCTCAAGCCAAATTCCTTGTCAGACACTGGATTCTATTCGCCAGAAGCTCGGTGTGGAGACGGAAAATAACCCACCACCACCTGACCAAAATGGTAAAAACCGAGTAAAAGAAAATTGTAGAATAGTACATTTGTTTCAGTGTTTTTTTTTTTCCTTTTGCTAAACTACTATACGTCTGTATTTATTTTCTTTGTCAGGTGAGAATATTGTAGCAGACTCATCTTCATGATGTTCAGAAAAAGGATCCTTGTTCCCAGTCTCATCCCCACGGCAACAAATCCAACATGATTTAAAGTCCTGCAGAATTTATCATAATAAATACATACTAGATCTGATACAACTTGGGATATATGTTTGTTGGGGATTGCTAATAAGTATTTTCCACTGTCAAAGTTAAAGAAACAGTTTGGACATTTTAAGAATTAAACTCCATTGCTTCCAACCTTCTCATTTAACCATTAGCAAGACGACAAATAAGCTTATTTCTCAAAATAGAAAAGACCATAGACTCTTAATTTCCGACAATTGAACATTTTGAGTCATAATAGAGGAGTCCACACCTCATTTCAGAAAATTGCATTATTTAATAAAGTAATCAACAAAAAAAATTAAAAAGAAAAAAAAAAAAAACATGGAATGGCATGCGGTAATATCAAACATACTTGATGCATATCTGTTAAGTGATCAGTGACAAATGCAGGACATGAATCATTGGGAGGAGCCCAGGTGAGCACTCTTATTGGTTGGCCAACATCCCTTCCCCGACATGGTTAAGGGGATGGTGTTAAGGCCGGCGATACAGTAAGCTCATATCAACAGTAACATTTCTCTCCTCCGATGGACCAGACAAGAAAACAAGCAAAGCCGGCTCAGCTGCGACATCAGACAACACTACAATCAATACAGTACTTATGTATGAGGATATGCATCAACACATTCAACGTTGGCACACAACAACGAGTGTGACGCCTACTGTGATCACTTTTTTTTTTCTTTTTAAATCATTCTGTATACAATGGTGCTCCATGGGGTGGTAAAGCAGGCCGTATAGATGTATAAAAAAAAAAAAAAAAAAATACTGATATGATGAGATGAGAAGAGTAAATGTCTGTTGGGCTCGAGGGATTTCCTTTGATTTCATTTTTTTTTCCAGCATTCAAGCCTAAGTCTGTAGCGACGGAGTCCCTGTAACATCTTAGGACAAACTCAACCAGAAGTGTGGTGGCCGGTGGCCCCCAGCTTCCCCGTTGTGCTGATGAGAAACCTTAGCCTGGGGCCAAGGCCGCTGTTCAGGCCAGTCAGTATGGTATTTTATGGGGATTTGAGTTTTTTGGTCCGAGGAGAGGCTCCGTTCTCGGCTTTAAGAACTCCGTTTTCATGGTGCCCAACTAGTGGGAAGACAGAGAGAGAGAGAGAGATGATAGGTCGGTGAGATCAGAGCAAATCCACAAAAGCAAGAAACATCATGATTTTAACGACTCTGGCATCCAAATGAACACTGAAGCAGGTGTACCTATTTAACGAGTCATGATGTCAGTGTCATTGCGGGACGTGTCTGAGTTCGAGCTACTCACGTGAGTCTCTCTTCAGTGGCCGTAGGGGTTGCTTTGCCGCAGCCTTCTTGCGAACAGCCTGTTCATGTCTAAACTCCCTCCAGCGCCTCAGCTGGAAGCGGATAAACTTCCAGAGTAGCCAAGATTGAGTCAAGCATACCAGCAGTAGTACAGTCATCCTGAAGGGGCCCAAGGAAGGAGGATTAGTGATAGGTTGCTTTGGAAAAAGTGGAGCTGAAGTTGTACCAAATTAATTATTGTGGGCTTCTGGCTGCTGTGTGTGTGTGTGTTTTGGATGTTAAACCCTATTTTAAGGATTTTGTCCAATGACCTAGAAACTTTAAACCAAAAACTCAGACATTCAGCCTACTGTTTATCTACTGTCCACTGCAACTTCCAACTGCTTCTGCGCAGCAGCGCTTGTTGTCTGTGCTCCCATTATGTTATAAAACAGTAAGTTAACAGGGGCGATTACTTTTTATGGGCACCTCGTGTTTTTGACTGTATAGTTGTCACAGTGGTTGTAAAAAAAGCGACAGCAGTGTGACAAAATGAATTATTATCCACACGCGTTGGACATTGCTCATTTTTCTCACCTGACTACCGTGTGTAAGGCCTCACCTTATCAGTACAGTGTTGAAGTTACCCATCTCCAAGTCCAGGCCCTGGTGCTCGGCACGAGCCAAACCGAACCCGACGACAAGGAACATCAGGGTCAGAGTAGACATCCGCGTAAACACAAAGCTGACCGCCCACAGGTTGAACCTGGGGGGACGACAAACGGTGAAGGAGGGGGAGAGAACAAGTCTGATTTAGCAAGTTCTGTATATCGATAAATCCTTAAATTAATATTAAGCTTGATCGAGGAGGCCATGGATCTGGTGAGGTTTAGTTACATTTTCTGGTGACTCTCATCAGTAAAATAGAAGAGTCTGGCGATGTGGAAGCCCAGCTCCGACACATACTGAAGGAAGAGGAGCACCAGACCCACACGACTCAAACTGCACATGGGGGGAAAAAAATAATGATAAAGTGAAAAATAATAATAATATTAATCCTCTTTTCCATCAAAACTGTACTGAATATTTATATTGTCTGTCCTTAACCTCAAGTTTAAAGTGTTTAATTAAAGTTTTAGATATAGTACAGGCCAAAAGTTTGGACACATGTTCTCATTCAATGTGTTTTCTTTATTTACATTGTAGATTCTCACTGAAGGCATCAAAACTATGAATGAACATGTGGAGTTAACAAAAAAAGGTGAAATGACTGAAAACATGTTTTACATTCTAGTTTCTTCAAAATAGCCACCCTTTGCTCTGATTGATGAAGCAAGAAATTCCACTAATTAACCCTGATAAGGCACAACTATGAAGTGAAAACTATTTAAGCATTTAAGTAATCACAGCAAATGGTAGCCATTTTGAAGAAACTAGAATATAAAAGGCTTTCAGTTACTTAACCTTTTTTGTTATGTACATAACACCATAAACATGTGTTCATTCATAGTTTTGATGCCTTCAGTGAGAATCTACAATGTAAATAGTCATGAAAATAAAGAAAATACATTGAATGAGAAGCTGTGTCCAAACTTTTGGCCTGTTCTGTATACTGACAAGGTTTTCAAAAAAAAAAAAAAAAACAAGCTCCTGCTGGATTCTTACTTTAACAAATAGGCTGCAGAGATGTGCAGCAGATACAGGCAGATGTACTGGAGCTGACGGGAAATCTCCTCCTGGAAAACAACAAAACACAAAGGTACAGCATTCATTTTAAAAGCCTTGTGTTTTTTGCCAATCTGTCTAATGCACAGAGCAAACACAAGATCAGAGCTTATCGAGACACACCCCTGAACTCCAGTTCCCAAGGCTTCCTTACTGACCTTGCGTACTTTCTGGAAGTACAGCTCCGGCAAGGCATGGAGCCAGTAGGCCAGCTGAGTGAGGTAGAAAAACTTCACCTGAAACCTTGAGCAGAAATACACACAGACAAAAAAGCATGAGAAGGATATGCAGCTGCCGCATATTACATTCCATTTTTTCTGCACACATCGAGAAAGACAAACCTATAGACATGGCAAAGAAATCAGGCTTCTCCAGCAGAAACACATGTTAAATGACTGATTCTTAATCTGTTTCTTAAAAAAAAAAATAGATGATCAAACTGGAGAGGTTGAAAGCACCAACAGAGACATAACTGCTCAAACGTGACTAAAACATCTGACGGCATTGGAAAACAAAGGTGCATTTGAAGGTATGCAGTAGAGCTGAAATAATTACTCTTTCATGAAAATAAGTAATCCACAAGACTAGTTGTTTAAAGCGATCGTTAAAAAAAAATACACTAAGTCTAGCATCTCAAATTTGAATTTTAGAACTAGTCTTCTATAATACTATAGGGATATATTCGGGTTTTGGACAATTAGATTAACAAAACCAAGTGATTTAAATAAGTCAACTTTGGGGAATTAAGATTTGCACCATTTTTTAATTAACAGAGACAGAATGAAAAGATGAAAAGATATGAGGAGTATGTTTTTCTGCCAATACGATGATCACATGCGCTAAATAAAGACTGATTAACCAATACAACTTTTAGCAAATCCTACACTATCGTTTGAAAGTTTGGGGTCACATGGAAATTTCCTTATTTTTGAAAGAGAAGCATTATTTTTTTAATGAAGATAACTTTAAACTAATCGTCGTCTAGGTGATCCCACACTTTTGAAGGGTAGTGTACTTGTATTGAATTTATATTTAGGGAATAATCCTGACAGTGCTCGACACACATCAGTCATACCTGAGGTGTACATGGGGATAGTTCTCCCAAAGGCTGCTGGGATGCAGGAGATATCCTTCCTGTGTGAAGGAATTAAAGAGAAGAACCGTTAAAAATGCTTCATTACTGTCATCTGTGTGTTTCAAATATAAATACACTACTGCTCCTTTATGGATGTCCTGAACTAGAAAGTTGTAACCAAATACAAAGCGGTGTCACTATGAATTCACCCTCACCGTTATGAGGATGTAGAGGCCCCACACACTAGACACCAAATGAAACACGCACAGCTGACCAGACTCGTTAAACTTGGTGTTCTTGCTCTTGGAGAGATGAAGACGCCGATTCACTTTCTGCAGCGGGAAGAGCACAACAGATGAAACTGAATGAATGTGGATGCGTTCAAGGTCATAATGAGGTGGCATGTTGACTCCTCTCACTGTCACAGTAACATAAATAACTAGGACAAGAAAAGACAGGCGGCACTATTTCTGGCTACTGCTGAAAACCCTCATCTGAGGAAGTGTTCCTTTCAAGACGCTAAAATAAAACCTGATTCCTCCTTCCTCCTCGCTGGCCTATTTCTAAACAATGACATGAAAGCACATACTTTTGAAAGAATAAAATGCTGCTCTCCCTTCTTAGTCTCCACAACTGTATCTGCAGAGCACAGCCGGTTTCTAGTCTGATTTGCAAAGCAGTGAGTTCACAGCTCAAATGGTTTCTTTCTAAATGGGATGTGTTTAGAACTAGTTTGAATAGCATTTGAATACAAACACTATGAAGTGAAACCATTCAAATCCTGGTTTCAGTATACATGGTGTGTGTCTTCACAGCTTCTTTAAGATAAAGGTGAAGTTTGAGGTAAGATGTGGCAACAGGATCTTATTGCCACATCTTACCACGACACTTTTTTTTTGTGTGCAATTTCAAAATAAACTTCAAATACTTTCCCATGAGTTCCCTGACAAGAAGTAATGTAACTTGGTATCAATTATAGAAGGATTTTAATTTGAATTTAATTTGTGTGTTTTTGATAATAAATTAATAACAAATGTGGGTTCAAATGGAACCATTGTTTTAAAAAAAAAATACTTGCATATTAGTACCAAATTGCATACTTCGTCTCTCTAGGAAACTTCCTAGGAATTGTGTTACAGTGAATGGGCACTTACATCCAGAAGATACTCCTGCACTACTGCATGGAGGATGATGGCGATGAAGAAATAGAAGAGGATGGTGGCGCAGTCTTTCCATCCGGAATGGTATGTCGTCACCTCTCCCTCTAAGCACATAAAGGAGGTGTGGATACACAAACACACACACACCCATCCAAACATCCATCATATTTGCAATCAGAAGTGTGCCACACATCCTGAAAGAAAAGCTTGATTTTTTTGAATGTTTACCGAAGCAAGACTGGCAGAATAAGGTCTAGGCTGCACAGCGTACCTGCTGATAGCGTGGTGACGTTGTACTGAGGCTGAATGAACAGTATGGCCGTCTTAGCGGTTGTCTGAAAAATACAATGATATGGTAATTAGAAACATATTCAAGAATCTGTTCAATGCAACTAATGAATCATCCAAGTATCAAAAAGGGTGTACGTGGTGCATGTGCGTTTCAGTTTATGAGTATTTCAGAATATATTGTTTAGAATACTGTCAGCCCGCCCCTGGGGCATTGCAATTTGCTGCTGGGAGCTGAATTCCTAAAGGTGTGCAGCTGAAATGTCTGTCTGACATGACGAGGCTTGTATTGACAAAGCGGTTCCCAGATAATTTTACATCCTCCCAAGATAAATATATTGAACCTTTGTGTTTTTTTTGCTCGTTACCTCTAGTAACGTCTACCCGCTTACTCGTGTCACAGTCTGCCTATTTTTAACGACTGGATTTATTTCAAATAGGTGATTTTTACTTCTTTGTTTCATCATTCAAAATAAATCACAAAATGACTTCTTCAAATTGATAGTTTTCTCACAAACTCAACAAGCCAGATAAGTGTTTATTAAATGACTAATGGCTGCAGAACTAAAAAAGATTATAGAAAGTCTCAAGTATCATCTCAAGAAATCCAAAATGATTGAAGATTCCTTATAAATGTGTATAAAAAATATTCTTTGAACCTTTTTGTGGAAAATCTACATCAGACAAAAATTATTGTTCAGATATTCTTAGTGCGTTAATGCCCACGATTGAGCAGAAAACTCTTAATGATATGTCTATGACTACTTTTGACTGTAGGGTTAGGGCGCAGATGTTTACCAAAAAGACACGAGGACACATCAGCGACGTCTGCAGATATCGTGGTGATGAACTGTATTTCTGCCTAAGCAGAACAAGTCTGAAGTAACATATTCGTGATTAACCAAGGATGTTATTGATTCAATTTTAAAACCAATTTCCAGCACAAGATGTCTACTCCTTCTCGGGTTAGGGCGATGTCCCCTTAATTGGCAGTTGATGATGTGTGCAGTAAATCGTGATGGATAATGATATCGGGAATGGGTGCGTGCTGAGAATCATGAGGGTGTTAACACCAACTAGACCATCTCTTCTGCACAGTTCATTTAACTTTGAAAAACCTTTGATCAATAAATCGTAGCTCCTTAAATGTAAACCTGAAATCTAACAGTTGCCCTGTTCCAATGCTGCTTTCACTGTGATCGCCAATGTAGAAGGTTTTATTTAGATATATAATGTAGAATTATTTTTACTGAGCCGTAATTATTCAGCAGTAAATTTCGAGCGCGCCTTTCAACAGAAGATGCGGCGGGGCATCACAATGGCAGCTCTCCATCCTGATGTCTCCTTCAACCAAAAGGTCTCATTCTCAGTGTGAGTGTGTGTGCAGCTGAGGCTTCGAGTTTCCACATCACACATTCCACATTAAGTTAAACACTGGACCAGAATCAGCTTCAAAAATAGTTGTGATGTCACTAATCATGCATGTAGGCCCCGCCCCTTGAACTCTTTTTAATGAGCTCAGATAAATGTTCCCCCCATCAGCACACATATGTAAAAACAGCGTTAATTATTAGTTTAACTCTACATGTGCATCCTTCTGCACAGAGAAGCTCCAACGTTTAGTGGAGGGGGACTTTAACTTATTCCTGTTTTGAGCCCTTTAGGGGACCTTAGAAGGTCCCTGGACCCCAGTTTGGGGACCACAGTGCAACAAGTCACCAGTCATCCCTTGAGTGCCGACAACACAGGTGACTTATCAAGCAATAAAATCACAGTTCACCCAACTCGAATAGCTATGCGGTTCTCATTTTCCGAAACGAGAAAATTTAAGGAAATCCCCTGCTTTACTTTCTTTTTTTTGTACTACTCGTCCAGCTGCATGAGCACAGCCATGGTTCCGAATTGAAACTGCGAAACGCCTCGAGCAGCGGCCTGAGAGCGAGACACATGCAAACGAAGGTCAGCACTTATTAATTCAGTCAGTGTAGGTCAGAGATAACATGCCTGCAGGTCAGGGCAACCTTTACAGCAGCTGAGCTCACGGCGGCCAGCGGCAGCAGCGGCTCAAAGATTGAGACGTGGCAGTTAACTATCAGCGTCAAGATGGCGGCAAGAACCGCACCGCTTCCGATTTGAGTTTTCAAAATAAAACCCCGACCGCGCCACGCGCGCTGAGAATGAATTCCAACGCGACGGTGACGCTTTTAATTTGAATCCCGAAAACGACCCATTTCCTCTAATAATCCATTTCTGCGTGGTAACCGATACAAACCTTGAAATGAAAATGTTGCAGCGGACTGTCTCTGCTGGAAACTGGAACAAGGCATTATTAGAGGGTAAAACATGTGATTATTAGGGGATATAAGTCGCACAGTAGAGTTTTTTGGAGCAACCGCCTATGCCTGTGCTTACAGAAAGGATTATGTTGTACCCATATTCCACAGTCGTTCAAATTAAAATGTAAAAGAGAATCTTAGTCGAGTTCTTTAACTTAGGCGAAAAAAGTGTGGATGTTGTTTAGTTTAAACCTGCTGTGATTTTCAAGTTCACTTCGACTCACAGGTTCACTCGTTTAACTTTACTCCCGACTGCCTAGCAGAGGATCATTCATTGGTCACAAAAGAAAAAAAAAACTTGTAAAAACTGCAGGAGGCAGTCACCGCGGAAAATAACTCCTTTAAGATGCAGTTTTAAGCAGCAACATGTTTGTAAAGCGAAGTTATTTCGACCGAGAGAGGTTTCAATCCGTTATTCCACTAAACATCTCTGAATGTGCAGCAGACTTGCCATCTTAAAAAACAGCTGAGTGAGACGAGGGAGGAAAAGAGAATCTGAGTTCATCTCACCTCAAACATCAATCCAATCAAAATGAAAATCACCAGAGT
Source organism: Lepturacanthus savala (assembly GCA_030544235.1). Classification (NCBI taxonomy): domain Eukaryota; kingdom Metazoa; phylum Chordata; class Actinopteri; order Scombriformes; family Trichiuridae; genus Lepturacanthus; species Lepturacanthus savala. The sequence goes on from CM060477.1 coordinate 12,252,396, forward strand.
GAAGACGATGTCGGCGTGGTTTTGTATTAAAAACTCCTGGCTGAAGAAAGGGTAACTCTTGTTTCTTCGGCGAAATGCCATGTCAACTCTATGCTGTTTTCCCTGCTATTTTATAAATCAGAATTTTTTCTGACTACGAAGTTCAGGAGTTAACTTTCTCACTGATTTGCGCAGGCGCGTCGTCTTAAAGGGCGAGTGCCATAAATACCTTCTTTGAGTCCGTTTACACAATAAAAGTTCAGCTTGACAGAACTAAAGAGCTGGGCGATTTGACCTAAAGACGATCTCGATTATGTATTTATGGTTCTGTTATTCTCTAAAAAAGACCAAGGCACGTTTTTAAGACGTTTTCTTTATTAACACAATAAAATAAATGATTACCAAAGTAGTCTAGGTATATATGAACAAATCAGTTCAAGAATAAAGAAAAAAAATCAGCACCACTTGGCACTCAATGTTGTGCAGTTTTTGTTGTTTTTTATAACAATTTTCAATCAAATTGAAAACAATATCTCTTGTAGGTAAAAAGAAGTACTTTTTAAATGTATATCTTGGCGTTTAAATGTAATTGTGCTAATTATTTGACTGACTGAGGGGGCTTTATTTTAATTTAGTCTCATTTTCATTTATTTATTTTTTCCATTTATTTTTATTAAGTTTTTCTCTGAGGTTGTGGTGTTGTGTCCTAATATGTTTTGTATGTATTATTAGTCTGTTCTACACTACAATTCAAAAGTTTGGGGTCACTAAGAAATGTCCTTATTTTTGAAAGAAAAGCACCCTTTCTTTCAGTGAAGATAACTTTAAACTAATCAGAGATACTCTCTATACATCGCTAATGTGGTAAATGACTATTCCAGCTGCAAAGCCTGTTATTTGGTGCAATATCTACATATGTGTATAGAGGTCCATTTCCAGGCACTTTCACTCCAGTGTTCTAATGGAACAATGTGTTTGCTCATTGCGTCAGAAGGCTAATGTAATAAAATTTTCGATCCATTTTATTATGATGATAAAATTGTGACTTTTCATGGAAAACACTAAATTGTCTGGGTGACCCCAAACTTTAGAACAATAGTGTATATACATTTTTAAAATGTATTTTTTTATCACAAATCTGAAGCTCAGCTATTTCACAAACTGTAGGAAAGAAAAGAAGAAAAAAAACAGAAAACAAAATCAACCCGCCCTAATTTCAACCTGAGCACTCACAGATTTATGTTTTTAAATGTCCAAAACATTCAGAGATATCAACTTTTATCATTTCAGCTGGACAATGCGTCAATGCCAGACACATAGATACATTGATCCGTTTTAAATAATTACCAACACCTTTAGTCCACCCAAGTATGTAGGCTGTTTATTGCTTATTTGAAAGCCACCAGTGGCCTTGCACTTCACAAAAATGTCACCTATTTGCAAGAGAAAACCCAGCATCACCTCACTGCTTTGTTGTGAATTTCATCCCTTTTACAGCAGCAACAATGAGCAAAAAATTATTTTTTCCCCTTAGAAACAGCAATCAAGAGCACATAAAAAAGTCACAAATACATCATAAGCATCTTTTCATTTTGTTTCACATTATTGATATTTAAAAGCTTTTTAAAGTCAGTGCCTGAGACATTTTTTTTCTCCAACATATTCATTTCAGAAGTTACATGTTCAACATGTAAAATAAATTAAAAACATCAAACATGGCTTTGCCGGGTGGACACACTAGCCCCGCTCAAAGCAATGCTAGTTGTTATGATGATAGAGAAAAAATGTGTTTTACGTTTAAGCAGGAATAATAAATAAAAAAAAAAAATCACAGCAATCAACATATGGTACAAAGGATACTTGTGCTTTTAAGAAGCCAATGAAGCTCTGGCTTGTGTTGAGATAGTAATGATTCAGACACACCTTTATTATCTATGAATAATTTATCTATTCTCTTAAGTGCTGGCATTTATTAACATGAATAACAGCAGCTTAATTTTGTGATATTAAGACCACAAGTTTATCATAAAACAACTGCATATTATGACCTTTATTGATATAAGGCTTGGCTGCTTCCTTAATATATCGTTGCAATCTGGCAGAGCCTCAATATTCTAGAGGCTTAAGTTATTGCTGCCAAAGAATTTAACGAATATTTGTTGTAACATGAGAGTAGAAGGTGTGTCTGAGATCCATACACAACCAGTTGAATCTTTAAAGGTACAATGTGTAATATTTCCCCATATTGTCAGTTTAAAACATCACAAAACAGAACTCCCCCCAGCTCCTCTCTGAAGAGGTGTTGTCGCTTCCAAACTGCAGGACTGTGACTATATCGCTTTCATTATGTTTGAATATGTTTTCAGGTGCAGAAAAAAGTAGATTCCCAACATGTCAGTTTATCAAACTCATACCTGTATGGAAAACATGTTGGAGAGGGAAGAGAAAACAGGTGATTAGAGGCAAAGCAGCTGCTCCAGGGGCTGAGTACAGCTCTTTGATAATTTACCTCTGTAAAAAGAAACAAATCGTAACCCTGGCATAGTGTTTCACCACTGGAGACAGCTCTTGGTCGCAGAGCTGAGGTTTGATGCGGAATTTGCTAAGTTTCTTCTAGACTGGTAAGTGTACAAGCTAGAAGCTATTCAGCAAAATTATGTTTAGTGCAAATAGCAACGCAAACCATACCTAAATACACTATCAGTTCAGGTCCGTCCGACATCCAAGAATCCTACTAAATACACACTAAATGTATTTTAAAATACTACTTTAACGGTCACAACTGTGCATGTGTGAAAGGCTGACTCCAGAAAGTAGCATAAACAGGACTACCATGCTACTATACAGCTTTACTGTAGTTCACTGCCGTTGATGGGGATTCACAGCAGATTATTTGTAGTAGGAATCACCTGTGGTGAGTGATCCACAGGTGGATCTGGGTTGTTGGGTTTGCAGATGAATATGTACAAGAGTAATCGTAGTGGCAAATCCAATCCATTGATCTGCTATAACCTATTGCTAGTGGGTCACTGCCTTGGTGTTTTTTTGTTGTTTAGTAGTATAGCTACAGATTGTAGGCTTCTCTTTGCACTGCATTGGTATATGTGTGTATGCTGGCATAGTTACAAGATGTGGGCTTCAGCAACTGTACAATTAACATTCCGTTTATCAGTCCTACTCACTACCCTGCGAGCAGCCCTCCCTCATCTCTTTTTGTTTCCTCACACACCTCTCTCCGTGCGCACTGTGATAGAACACATATTTCACCAATAAGGTGAAATTAGTGAAAGACAGAGCAACATGTTTATCTCAGTATCGGCATTTCAAGTATGTGTAGGAGATGAAATGCTGCTCCCCCCATTATTCTGTAGTGAGTATTACACATTGTATCTTTAATTATCTACTTGGTGTGTCTTCTTGATGAAAACACTGCCAAAGGTTTCACCTCTGTGCGTCCAATGAATTGTTCTTAGAAAATTGTTAACTCTTAGAGAAAAGTATAGGTTAACTTAGCACTATCCCAGTTTGCATATATAATATGCCCCACAAGTGTTCTAAATATATAGACATATAGAGGTGAAATTTCTGCCAGCCTTTTCATCTTAAAATATGTAAAAGCTGGTATATGTCTTTAATGTTGGATACGTTGTTGTTACTCTTTCCCTGAATCTGTCATGAGAAAGCTAAAAATTGTCCTCTTCGTCCCTCCGGGACATTATGAGCTGCCTCCTGGGACCTGTGAGGTGTGGGACACTGGAGGGAGAGTCCAGCACTCCGGAGTCCAGTTTAGGCGTGGAAGTGAAGCGTGGCCCGACTCGGCCCATCAGTCCGCGGACGTCTCTGTGAAGCGATGGATCGCTGGGGATGGAACTGAGACGCACGCCTTGTTCCAGTCCCCCAATGTCCCGGTCCAAACGGGGGTTGCTGGCACTGCTGGGGGACTGAGGATCAGCACTGTAATACAACGTCGAACTTGACTCTGTGGGGCAGAAGTACAGTTCCGGACTGTCTCCAAATATAGACTTGCCCTCTGGTGAGCTGCGCTTGAAATCCGATGTGGGCGACTCCAGCGGGCTCTCCATCTCCAGACTGTCGTCCTCTTCTCCTGGTTGTTCGGTCGATGTGGGCTCACTCACACTCTGGAACTCATCTTTGCAGTCTGAAAGTGGTGCCAGGCCTTTCCCCTGAGACTCAGAGGTGGAGACGGCCTCGCAGCTGCCTCCCGCCGTGATAGTCATGCCCTCGTTACTCTTAAATGCTTGGTTGTACTCCTCCATGTCCAGTATAGCTGCTGCCCCGCCAGCCCCGTACGCTCTGTTGATCTTCCCCAAGTCTCCCGTTTTCAAGGCCAGTCGGATAAGGAGCCAGTGGTGATGGTAGCAAGGGCAGGAGCTGTTCGGTCGACCCCTGCAGGTACCTGGGTGCTCCAGTAGGGAACCGGCCACACCTGAGAGGGAGAAGCTGCCATGGTTTTGTATGGAGGCAGCTGGCAGGCTTTTGTCTCCAAAAGAGAAGGAGGATTCCCCCCGTTCTATACATGTGCTGCCCATGTGGTTGTGGTTGGCGCCCTGGGAGATTTCTGTTGACTTGGGGTGGAGGAACCGGTAGTAGAGGACCATAGATGTTGCGCCTTGGAAACACAGGGATAGAAAATTTAAGTGCAACAAGTGTTTCCCAAAGTCCAATCTGACATTCTCAAACATCTTGTTTTGCCCCGGCTAACAGTCCACATCACCAATTATAGTCAATTTATGGTCATAAAAGAGTAAAGAAACCAAAAAATATTCACATTTGAGAAGCTGTTTAAGAGAATGTTTGGTGTTCTCTCTTAAAAAATTCATATAAATGATTGATTATCAAAGTAGTTGATTAATTTTCTGTTGTCGTTAATTACTGTGATTGTGAATCTTTTCTCATTTCAAGTTTAATAACATAAATGAACTGCGGTTATGAAGAAAATGCAGAACAGAAAGCTCTTGAAGCCTCTTCAATTGGGATCACTTGCATATGTATATTTGCTCAATTGATGTGTTCCAATGAGGCATGCTGGTTTTGAACTGGGACTGGGAATTTCGTTTTTGATTATTACACATCATTTATCAGGCCAAGTGTCAAGTAGATCAGGTGAATGGTTCTTGAGCTATGTGACGGACAGAAACCTGTATTTATGTCAATAAATTAAATCTACTCTATTCATAAAAATCTGGTTCACCACCATCTGCCCTTTTTAAGTCTGTTGCTCCTTTGTTGTCCTACGTTATAGAGGAATTACAACAGACAAATGATATCATATTTCTTGGAAATACCTATATTTACCAGTATTCAATTGCCAAATGCCTTTATGAAACTCATTTACTCATTTATGTAAAAGAATAAAAAAATTGTATTATGCTGCATGTAAGATATCTGATAGGATGGCAGCTTGCACTGCATCCCCAATTTAGTATTGTTTATTTTATTTTAAGTAGTACTTAAAAGGCAACATCTGTTTGTACTGCCATAATACAAATAGCTAAGTTGTCCTACTTAGAATGTTTTAACCCATTTGAATCACTGCTGGGGCTTCTTTACTCACATTCAACAGAAACCTTTTGCCTTGTTGATGCTGATTTAATAATAAGCAATAGACATAAATACATCTGATACAAATCGGTACAGAAAAGAGAGTGTGACTCACCAAGAAGAAAACTGCACAGCACAGTGGTGGGGAGGGTCATGTTGTCCCATGACGCTTCGCTGAGGAAGTCAGAGGCGGCCAGCAGCAGAGTGGCATTCTCGACGAGCATGAACTGAAGGAGGAGAGAAGGTCAAAACCATCAGTCATCTGCAGCAGACAGCTTTACGTAACCGCAAGCTAGGGACACAGAGATGAGGATGACAATGCAAACTATCTTTCTGTGTGTGTGTGTGTGTGTGTGTGTGTGACTTCCGCCCTGTGTGTGTAGGTCGATGAGACGAAGCTATACATGGAATACAAAGCAACACATAACAGGACAGGCAGCAGGATCAAACACGGTGGAAGAAAGTTCATCAAAAGTCACTCCTTACTGCATAAAAACCGGCCATGCGGAAGCGAGAGGGTCCGTCTTTGACGTTAAGGAAGAGGAAGACATGGACGAGCCCCATGATGGCGTTAAAGGCGCGCCAACACCACGGCCCAGTGCAGATGTCTGGTTGCTGTGACACCAGCCAGAAGGAGGCCGTGAGCCAGTGGAAACCTGGAGGTCAAAATAAAAATAGATTAAACGGTGCAAGTGTAACACAGAATCCATATGCTGTGGACCAACAGGAAAAACTAGATTAAGGGGACATGCTGCACCACTCTGAGGATAATTACATCCCTCATCAACTACGAAAGGTAAATGGATGCGATACTAATGTGTCTTTAAGCCACCCGCCGCTCACCTGCTACTCCACAGACCCACCAGTTAAAGACCCTGGCAAAGCACATGAGGCAGGTCACCCTGGCAGCCAGCATGCCCGCCCTCCACACCAGCTGGCATAGCATGGCGGCCGGAGGCATGGCCAGGTGGCCTGGCCGGATCAGGCAGCAGGCGCGGCTGTACAGCACCAGTGCCCAGGAGATGGACAGCACGCACATGCCACAGCAATAGGCCACTGGAGGTGGAACAGATGCAAACATTGCATTATCTCCTAATTAGACAACTGATATGTCACAGGCATCACACAGAGCCACTGACTCTTGGTATGCTCAGTTCACCTGGAGACATGATGCCGACATCAGTGGACACCACAATATACGCCTGCAGCAGGCTCTGAGGCAGCGTGAGGATGAGAGCCTCGAGCAGCCAAAGGGCAGCAACATCCGCCTGCTGCATGACAGCAGCACCGAGCTCGGCCACGGAGCCCTGCATGCGCAGCACAGACCTCATGCAGTCCCATAACCTGCCAGAAGAGGGAGACACAGACAAACACCAGGGAAACGCTACACTACGCAGACTTCTGATTTCTGATGATGGTTGTAATGAAGGACTAATGTGAACAGACTTTTTACTATGAACTGTGATGCACGATTAGTATATCACCAAACATGCTTATAGAGCAGGGCACAAAACTACTTTAGAAGGCGGTGTGTTTCCTGGATTAGATTCTACTGACATAATCTGAATACACAAATATTGATGTGCTTTGTTTTTCAAAATCTGGAATAAAAAAAGGTCTCACCTCTTGAAGATGCCCAAGTGCAGTATGTGTATGACAGAGAGGTAGCATCGCCTGTCATCACCATCATCATAGTACCATTTCACACTTAACAGCTGAACTGCTGTCCCCGGGAGAAAGAGGCCGAGAGTGAGGCCAGCCCACTGCGTCTCCTCATTCCAGAGGTAAAATCCTATACAATAGAACACTAAAACATGCACGCAAACACAGACAAACATGCAAAAGCAAGCTGGTATAAATACATTTCTATGTCAAGTGAGAGGGGTTTGTTGAAAGGAATTCATAGGAGAGAGTGCAATCGGATTCATCATAGCATGATTTGTAATGGGAAAAGCTGTACATGAGGCAGTGTGACGGTTTGCAAAAAAAAAGCTGCAGAGTCCTTGAGAAATTAAAGAGCAACATACACCCGACAATTGGTCGACCAAGCACAGACCTGTGTCCTGACTCCATTTAAACTCGCATCCACTCACATTTAAAAACCCACCCATATATTTATCTTTAGTTACATAAGACACCTTGCTTCGAATCAAGGACCAGACAAGCGCCTCTCACTATATTGATCATTTCACCGCCTAATTTTTCTTCAACAGACTGACTCCTGGCAGCAGAAGGTGTTTTTGATCAGTTAGGAATGATACACTCGCTGAAGACAAAGTCACACATTGTACACATTCATTCACCTTATCTCTCATTCTGTCCTGCCCTTGCCCCCATTGATCTGCTTAGTCAGGGAAACATCCAACCTCAGAGTACTGCACACTGTTGTCAATACAGCTTCCAGATGTGTATTCATTGGGCTACTTAACTAATAACAATAATAATATAATAATTATACAATAATATTGAACATTTCCATTAGATACTGTATATGCTTTATATTCTATATGCTTTAAGGGGTGGGGGTGTAACAGAAGCCATTATCCATGTAGCTAGGTATGAAGGACAGCTTGTACTGCGGAGTATCATTGATACAGTTGATCATTTATGGTTGTATGACCCTGCTGAATGACCCCTGGAGTTTCTGGAGCCATAGTTCGCCGGTAAACCCAACAAGGCAACGCATTAGAAACATTTATACCGCTGTACATTTCAGCTAAAAAAAAAAAAAAAAAAAAAAAAAAAACAAGCTAACGTGTTAATTCGCTATTAACAACCTAGTTATAACACCATCGTTTGAATTCCGTGCCGAACCTGAACGGAGCACCAGCACGAAGCATCATGACCGAGCCGCAGCTTATCATTCATTAAAAGCAAAGCGAAAAAAAACACCACGCGCAGAAACACAGCCCGTTTTAAACGTGGCTTAACCCTCGTCGGGCTATAGCAACAAGCCGAATGGGGAATTATATGCCCACTTACGAGCGATCCGTTCGGCCACGATAACCAGCGCCGACACGCCAAGCAGCACCGCCTGGCACCACGCTATCCAGCATCCGCTGCTCCGCCGGGCCGCCGACGGCAACCTGCGGGCAAAAGCCCCAGCTGCGTTTATCATGATACGGGAAGGCGGGAGAGGGAACAGACCGGGGACATTATCCTGGGCATCCTTCACCCTGCCCGGTACATCCGCTCCTTTCTTCTCCCGCTGCGCTAGCCCCTCCGTCAAAAATATGTGACGTCACTGCACTTTTTTTTTTTTTTTTTTTAAAGGGGCATCAGTTACTGACCTGCAGGCTGTTATGGTCCACCTTCCCTCCACCTCGGAAACCGGACCTGTGGACGTTTATCACGGCAGCCATTTTGACATGAAATAGGAGGAAAACACAGGTGTTACCAATGATGCTAATTAAGGTTCCATTCAGGTCAGACACAGCCAGGATGCTGTTATCGTGTATGTTCACCGGAAAGGCTCTGTTACACTAAAAGGGACAAAACCTTAATTAGTATCATTAACACCTGTGTTTACCTACTATTCTTCATTCTTCTTCTTCCTCTTCATTTCCTCACCATGAATTATTTATTGATCTGATTCAACATCATTGAATTGCCTTTGTGTCATTTTTCAAGGACTGTTGAAGGTCCCATATCATAGAAAGCAAGGTTGTTATTGCATTCTGTTATAAGGAAGGTCTAAAATGTATATAAATTTTGTCCCATTTTTTAAAAAATGCAAATATATCTTATTAATCGTATAAAAGCCTAAAATAAAACTAAGGAAAATTGTAAAATATGGGGGCTTTAACAGAGAAATGACTATATTTGTTGTCTTCTGGGACATTCTCCTGTCATTTCTTTTCTTCCATGGAGGTGAAAAAAAAAACAGAGGTCATGCAACTCCATGGCAGCTGGTAGGCATCCTGGCACCCGATCACTGTCATAGGCTTTGAAGATGCTTGTAGGCTAAGTTGTGTCATCATTAGATAGTCATTTTGAACACTGAGCCACCTGACACTGTGTTAAATTGTAATGAGAGGCCAGCAATGAAATTCACTCTGTATGCCTGTCCTATAGCGACACTATTTTTATGATGTTTTATCTACTAAATCCGTGCGGCATCTATTTTTTTTTATATATTTTAAAATTACTGCCTGTGTTTGAGTTAACTTTGATGTGCTACTCAGAAGTAAACTAATATCTCTGAACAAACACTTTCTAAACCGTTGCACGTAAACAGACTGTCAGCTGAATAATAGCGAAACTCAAATACGGAAGTGCATGTACAAAATTAGCAGCAGGACCTTATTGATAGTCAAGTTGAATTTGTCATCTGTGTTTTTTCCAGGATGAGGGGTTCACACTAAGACTCATAACAGGATGTTTATTGACGTAATGCCTGCATTAGCCCACTAAACAGGCTGCATATGCTTCTCTAAAACTGCTACTGCTGCTGTGTTATTATTTCAACATTTAAAAAGTCATACCTCTTATACATACATACTCTCGTACATAGACAATCAACACCCGTTCTTGCACTGTGCAACCACAAATAAAAGCAAACTCTTGATGTGTAATCATTTTTAGTTCCATAAAGACATTTCAGAGATACAAAACACAACCATTTTTTATGAATTGCAGCTACGCTATACAATAATAGAAATGTAATAAATTAACAAAAATGTATACATTAAATTAATCAAGTCACTGGTTCCAGACCATGCTGGAGTCTTGATTCTTCACATGCTACACTCTCAGTAGAGTTTAGACAAGGCAATCCATGATTGAGATAAGGCTTTACTTCAAATAGGGCAGTAACAGACAGCTGCTGAGGTGACCTGTAAGGATTATATGGCTGGATTAAGAAGGCTGTCTTAGGGCTCTGACATGCAGCCCGATTCCAGCTTGATGCTGGTCGGATGCAGAGGTAGAGGGCTATGATGCAGCTCAACAGCAGAACGCTCCTTTGCTGATTTATAAATGCTTAGCTCAGTATCTCCTCTGACATCATCCTGGTGGCCAGAGGTATGAGTCCCCTTCTTCTGTATTAGGTCAATAACATTCCCCTTGTCCATCTCAGCATCTGCTGCCATGGCCTCAAGCTGCTCTGCTGCCTCACTCATATCGAACCTCTCGATCTCAGAGTTGACTCGGTGTAGCTCCTCTGGCGAGTGTCTATGGGAGACTGAAGGGGAGAGAGGGCAGAAGCCTTGGAGGTGCACCTGGAGGCTACAGTAATGGAGATAGGCACAGGGGCAGCTAGGACACTGGTGAGGTCGCTCCCCGGTGTGGAGGCGTTTGTGGAGTTTCAGGTGGACGAACTGAGTAAACCGAGCTGGGCAGAGCTTGCACTGGTAAGGCCTCTCACCAGAGTGTAGCCGCTGATGGGTCTTCAAGTTGCTAGTGCTACTGAATCGCTTATGGCACACCTGCATCAAAACAAAGTTATGGAGAATAATGTTTATTCATTTTCTCAGTTATTACATCTCGTCTTGATACTGTGACATAATGGAGAATCTGTCAAATACTGATTCTATGTTTCAATACTCAATCTAAAAAGAGAAAATGCATATTTTACAAAATGTTGACGCTAACAAACGTAGACATACCTTGCATTCATGAGGCTTCTCTCCCGTGTGAACCAGGTAGTGTTTCTGCAGGTGGGCCAGCTGTGTAAAGTTCTTATTGCAGGTTTGACACCTGAAGGGACGCTCTCCGCTGTGCACTCGCAGATGGACCTGAAGACAGCATTACATTACTCTGTCAAACTCGAGAAACCATGGTGGCTTCTAAATTCTAATCCATTTTGTAAACTTTTATACGATAAAGAAGAACTAACCTTGAGGTTTGACAGCTGCCCAAACACCTTTCCACAGATGTTGCACTCATACCGGATCTTTCCGTTCTGCCTGGTGAGAGGGTAAGACAAGGTCTTGTAGCCAATGATCTGCCCTCCATGTTTGGATGTCCTGAGGTCTATTGCATCCACTGTATTGCACTGGGTGGCAGGGGTGGGTTTTGAAGGGAGACGGTCTGAGGACGGAGCTGTGCCTAGTGGTGGTGAGCATCCTCCAGGTGCAAGAGATGGCAGCGCTCCACAGAGTGAGGTGACCATGGATGAGGCATTGGAAGTGGAAGGGAAAGGGATATCTGTGTGGATGTGGCGGGGAGGAGAATTTTTTAAATCGCTGAGGTCATGTGAGGGGATCCTGAGGTAGTTTGTCCCTTTGGATATGAGGTTCTTGTTGTCTTTGTGCTCAGTGAGGTCTTGTTTGGTGTCTGATTGTCCAAGTGAAAAGTCTTTGTGTCCATCGGCCAAGGGGTGGAGGAGCTGTGCATAGCCATCAAAAGGCAGTAAATGGGATGAGAGCGTTAAGTGAGGTTTCATTCGATCGTAGAATGGGTATGGATGAGGTAGAATGCTGTTAAGGCCAAGTGAGTAGTGAGGCAGGAGATAGGGATTGTTCCTCAGAGCAGGATAAACACAATCAGGCAGAGAAGGCTCTTGGAAAGGTTTGGTTATAACAGGGCTTTGACTGTGCTGAAAGCTGAAGCATGAACTGGAGGGGATAAGACTACTTAAAGCTGGCCTTTTGGTGGCTGGATGACCACAGGATGACAGAGGTGCATATCGATGGCTATGGATAGCTTCTGCATGGGGCTTGATTGGGTAGACAGCGCGGGGACACAGGGGAAAAACCGAGAGGCTGTTCTGAGACAAAGCACTGTCCAGACGTCTCAGGCAGGTACTCGGGGATTTGGAGGGCTCGTCCTGAAGGATTTCAGAGACGCTGTGCCCTCTTTTCATTGTTGTTTTCTCCCAAGCTTGTCTCTGCTCTGTGGAACAAATAAACAACATGATGTCAGAAACAATTTTTAGACATAGAGTGTGACACATACACCCATGACTTTGATGAGATTTGACGCATCGTTACTTTCAAGATACAGATATAAACTGTATAGTCCAACCTGTTGCACAATTCTTTGATGATGGTAAGATAACTGTGAGCTTGCATTTGCTGTGTTCAACAGTGCATTTTAGCATGTCTTTTAAGACTCTCCCAGACCTACCTGGGAACTATGAAAGTGGACACCAGAAGTAAAACAAAAGCTATCTGATCAAGATACAGATATAAATGACAGGAATTAGTGGGTACGGTGAGTTATTTGCATTAGAGGGGTGTCCAGTTACAGAGTATTTTCCACCACAAGCAGGGCAGGATGCAAATGCTACTTTTTTAAATTTGCCTTCAACCACAGCCAGGCACAGATCATCCTGGTAGATGTATACCTGTCAAAACGTTTAGTGTAATTTAATTATTTAAATTAGGTATTAGGGGGAAATCCATTGTATTCTGCACAAAGGTTTATGACATCTGGATTCAAATATGTATCTTATACCCATGAGGTCATGAGGAGAGATTCTGCTTTGCTGACTTAGTAGGAAAAACATAAGCTGACAAACAGAGGAAGACAAAATACAGAAGTATGTTTGAACATTTCACCTACTCTTGGACACAAGTAACATCAAATCCCACATACCCACACAAAATAACCTCTTATCTACTGTATGGTCTCCTGTGTTACCCGTCCCCCTCTCCTCCTGAGAGGCCAGCTACCAGCAAACAAACGCCCGACACTCAGTGAGATATCAATCTGTCAGCAAGTCGCCTTGTCAGGAAGTTCAAGTAGTCACTGGAGCGCTTCCTACCCCTCTTCCTCCTCAAGAGCCAAATAAATAAGGGGAGTCGTGCCAGAATGCTGTCAGCACCTCAGGCAGCCCAACACTCCACTCTGTGTGTGTGCATGTGTGTGTGTGTGTGTGCGCGTGTGTGCACATAAATGAATATTTAGGTGTGTGCATGCGGTCTATCTGCTTTTGTGTTTGTGAATGAAAGCCAAATGCTTTGTGTGTGAGTGAGTGAATGAGTTGCTGCCAGCTGTGTTTCTATGTGGAGTTAAAAAAAGGAAACTGACACATTGCCTAAAGTCTTGAAATTGGTCTCGTCTTTCCAAGGGACTAATGCTACACCTGGACACAGGCCCTCTCTGCTTTCAGGACCCCACTCGCCTCCTTTGTGTCCTGCTTTAACAAAGAGCCATGGGCGTGACTGAGTAACTTCTTAAACACCCACACAAAGAGTGTGTCAGTCGTCTAGCGCTTTGATTGGGAGCCTTACTGCACAATAGCAATACATACCACACTGTAAAACTTTCTGTGAAATCTGCAGTTATTTACTGAGTTAAACAGAATAACATTACTGTAAATGATTAGTAGAGTAGATTTCTGTATATTTTACAATAAGTCACAGTAGTGAAATAGTTACTGTATTATGATAGGGTTAATCACCTAATACCGTAAATACAACTTTGTTGTTTTTTTTTTTTTATTTTACAGTACAGATAGAAGGCAGTAAACAGAAGTACGGTACTTCTACTGTAAAAAATAATTTCAGTAACTTTCTGGATAATTTAGTGATGAGTAGATAATTAGTTTTACAGTGCAGATTTGCTCAAAGCATGGGCACAGGAACAGTTCCTGTTAATTGTCCGACTATCCAAATGGATATTGCTGCTCACACACTTACCAATACAGTCAATAGCTAGTTGGCCTGATGGAGGGTAGTTACAGCGCTGGGCAAATTCAGGGCAGTACCACACCAGAAGCTCCTGGCCAAGCTGAAGTGGTTTGATGGTGTAGAAGTAGATTTCCAAACCGCTCTGGCATGCGACCAGGTTCTGCTCCTCCGCTCCACAGGCTGGGTTGACATAACGCATCCAGTTGCTCCGTTCCTCATTTAAACCGTCCACAATGTGGTGTAAGTGCCCCTCGGAGAAGACCTGCAGTGTGAGAGAATCAAAGAGATTGAGGGCCAAGAGCATCAATTCAAAACTTGATGACAAATTCGCACCAAGACATGAACCTTAAACTATGATGAAACTATGAACAATTTCCCTGTTGCTTTTATGGTAAATACTGTATTTGCTTTCAGTTGACATAGGCGTTGCCTCTTCTTGTGGCACACAATTCATCTGAACCTGAATAAGAATTTCACTTTATGACAGGGATTGTAGTATCGGTTATACTATCACACCCACTACTTTCACCTATTGCCTTTTTGGTTGAATGATTGCTGTACCTAGGAATGACCTAACCTTTTGAAATGCAAATAAAATCAGCTAAATCAGGTTTTTATTCGTCCTTCTCTTTAGGTCTATAAAACTGTTATTTATGCCATCTGCTCTTTGAAGCTGTGCTGTTGCTTGAGTCATGGCTCTAATGTTAACAGATTGTCTGTGTTATGGCTGTCGCAAGTTTTGGTTGAGGTTGCATGATTTCAAGGTTGCTGACTCCAACTCTAACAGTGGATTAAACAGGCACATGTGTGTAATGAAAGATGTCCTGATGCTGCTGATTTATAACACAACAGTTCTCAGGCTCAAACCCACTTCCTTGCTTAGTCATTGTGAGAGTTTTTGAGTCTGGAGACATGCGGACATGTGTATGGTGTATTTACTGGCAATGATACCAGATACGAGAGAAGCGGAGAGCGAGGAGAACCACTGCGTCACAGAAACCAAACAGCTGTGTGTGTGTGACCTCAGGCAGCCTGACTGGCAACACATACAGCGCCTGCACATTTAAACCCACTAAATGCATCACCATATAATGAAACTTAGATTATTAGATTAGATATTGTCATACTTTCACAGGATGTCAGACATTGTCAGTCAACTGCTAACTCCTGCCATGCCACAGCCAGAGCAGCATCTCCAAATGGAGAAACAGGATGTGAACAGTTGGGAAACACACACACATTTTAACTTACCATGCAGATATACAAATCTGTAATTTCACATGGATCTCACTTACCCTCCAAAAGTACTTCCTGTTGGCATCTTTCAACAGTGTTTCGTTGGTGTAGCTTTCTCCCACCAGTGGCCCAAAACGCGTTCCCTTTGGAATCAACTCCTTACTGGTCACCCCAAGCACCTGTTCAAAAAAAAGGACATGGCATCATCAAACAACAGGGTGGCTTACAAATTGGAGGCCTGGGCAAGCAGCCGGATGCACTGAGCTGAAAAAACATAATTAGAGGGATGAGATTCTTGGGAATACAGTCCTCTTTATCTAACTCTCTATCCCCCTGCTTGTTTCTTGGTGACTAACCCAAAGGATCAGCTCAATTTGCTGAAAAATTGTCCCCCTCGCTGTGGGAGGGGGACAATTTTCTGCCTCCAGAAAGAGGAAATAAGCAATCAGGCAATTACTTCTTTTTAGCGGCTGCTCCAAAATGGGCCACAGAGAAAACAGAGCAATTCACATGCTGAATATTTCATAAGCCAATCGCCCACGTCATCTTTAGTTTCTCAACCATATTAAAATTTCACCACTACTCTTGTTCTGCTACCTCCAGGTGTGAAACTCACCCTTCTGTCACAAGCCTCCAGGGTGGGGAAGAGAGGATAAAGTGTCATGGGCACACCCCAACCAGTCAACAGACCTTGAGCTCTGTGTTCAAATCCCCTAAAGCAATGGTAATATATTCTCTCTTTCATCCTGGCATATAATATATGTAGCTGGTTCAACCACCACTACATCCTTAGCCATCCAGTTTATCCAGCTAGTTTTACGTGGATTTGTCTGACGGCTCCATTTTAGGTGCTCTTGTGTCACAGATTACTGTAAAGTATCCTGCTCTTTGGTGTCAACCAGACTCCAGACAGACCTTATTAGAAGTTCAGTGTGGTAGCACAGGTATTTTGTCGCAGACAGCTTGGCTGCTTCCTCTGATCTTGTCTGACTACCATCTTTGGGACTCAACTCTAATCTTGCACCATGCATTTGAAGACCATATTATCTGTGATCTACAAACTCTCATCCATTCAGTTAAACATAAACTATCTTTCAACTTAAATCCTGAAAATGAAACCACAATTGCTACACACTTAATCCAGATGATCCATAAGGTGGGTCCCAATGCCCCTGCTTTGCTTTATGGTGTAATTGAGTGCTAGGACAATGGGTTAAGAATCTGAGGTAGCTACTAATCATAGAGACCTCAGGCTGTATGCTGAGGGGGGCTTGGCTATTGTCTCTGTCTGCCTTTGCTTCAACACATACAAAGCAGAGAGGAAAGGCTGAAATTAGACAACAACATGTCAAGTACTTCCCGCCTGAGGATGGATGAGCGGATGGAAGGATGTTGGAGTGACGCAAGGCGATGACACACAAAACATAAACAGCTACAGACCATGCTTACATACCATTGAGATATAGTACACAGACAAATACTGGGTGTTTATTAATTTTCTACGTTATTTCCCCACCTTGGCTTTAAAAAAGGATGGCATCAACGCTTCCTTTGAGGAACAAATATAGACACAAGGACGACTGCTTTGCTGCATACCTCTGTTGAGTTCAGGCGCCGTTTCAGGGCCAGGTTTCTGGGTAAGGATCTCTCAGCGCGTGTCTTGCCATGGTTTTCGGACTCTTCTTCCAGAGGTTGGTCCTTCACGATGTAAGTGCACTTCTCCTCAAAGTCCCTCTCCCTCCATGATGTCATGTCTACGTCCTGTGTGTCTGACATCGCTGTGTTTTGTGGTGACCCTTCTGGGGTTAACATGGCTGTACTGTGCTGACAGGAGGCCTGCAGGAGAGATAGAAAGATGTATATTTTGTGTATGATTTGGGCCGAAAGCCTAATTATCAAAGACACATTTTCCCTGTTTTCCTTGTATCTTTATGTCTCCATTCATTGGGTGGGGGGGGAACACACACAGACACCACAAACAACAGCTGCATCAAGGGAAGTCGAGTTTTCAATAGAGCTAAAATTAGATTCCAGAGTGTGGAGGAGACAGTGACTCAAAGGAGGCAGTGACAAGGTATGTTGGTGAGGAGGAAGAATCTAACTTTCCCATCAACTACTACCGGACAAACAAACTTCAAAGTGGATCCCTCTTGCTGCCTGCCGCGCTGCCCCCATTGCCCCCACTGTCCCATACATCCTGTGACTATCCAAATCACAACCCTTGGGCTATAAGGGAGGTTCCTGTGCACGTCAGCCTTGGAGCGGCACCACTTTCACAAGGAAATCAGCACTTCCAGCGAATCGACCAGACTTCCTCTGAACTGACCGAGACTTGGCTGTCAGCCAGATCTAAACTCTAGAAACTTCTTTTTTTTCATTCTGTCCGTTCCTTACTGTCTCTCCCTCCATTCTCAGGAGGATTGTTGTCAGATAAGTCAGCACCGACAAAGGCAGAATGTCCTGTTCGATGGAATGAAACAGTGAAACAGTCAAGACTGAGAAGATAGAGGAGCTTGTGATTAAAAAGACAATGCTCAGATATGCCCTTTGAGAACTTCCTTTTTAGGCTCATCAATTTGTCTCAGATGCCTTAGATAGTGGGAGATAACTCTGTGGTTGTTAAGCGCTCACATAACTTGTGTTCCTTCCTAAAATGTAAAATGAATGCAACTGGTAAGTGGGTAAAATAAGGCTTAAAATTCTCACATTGTGCAAATTGTAATCAGAAATCCTTAAACGGTTACACAAGAGATCTCTGGAAATGCAATAGTGGCAATGTCAATTTATTATCTGAAATAAAAAAATAATGCAACTAAAAGTGCTGACAGATGCGATTTATAGACAACATTTCACAAAATTTTTCTCTTAAGTTTGTCACCACAGCTGATTCGGAATGACTGTCACAAGTGTGACAGCTCACTCTGAAACTATCGGAACCCAGTGACACAGCAGAAAGTATATATTGTTAAAATCAAGACATTAGTCAAAGCAAAGGCATATAGCTGAGGTGTGCAGGACAACATTTAATGTCACTCCGCTCGACATTAAATATCCCCGGGACAGTGTTGCAATGCAAAATAGAAATTAGTAATTAAATCAATAAATTAAGAAAACAAAATCATCTTGAGATAAGACATAAGACATATTAAATCAAATATGATTTAGGAAGGATGTTGCACACTTACTTTGAAGCCTTGAGAGGAGCCACACATAGGGCAGGCTGTCTGTGCCCTCTGTGAAAGCTTGAGTGTCTCTGAGCAACTGGTGGCTGTTCTCTGTCTCTTGTCCTCTCGCTTGCACGCTCGCTTGCACTCGCTCGCTTATGGTCCCTCAGCCAACCTCAATATCCTGTGCACCTCTGTATGACTGACTGCTCACTTGTATGACTCTTTCTTTTGCTTCCTACATGAGCGAAGGGAAGGTGTGTGTTTGAGAGAGAGATACCCTCCCTTTTCCTCTCGTGCTCCCTCCCTCCCCTCCTCCTCTTTTGCCCCATGACTCCTCCTTGGAGTGTGCATGTGTGTGTGTTTGCATGTGTGTTTGTGTGTGTCACTCTCTTGCCTCGAGGCGTGAGGCTTTCTCCAGGGGGTTGCTCTGGCTGTCACACAGTTATGTCCGGATCAGACAAATACATCTTCATTTTCTGACAGTCTCCCCCTCCATCTTTGGGTATGGCATACCTGCGTTGTGTTCGGAAGTCAAGGACACAACAGGGAGGAGATGAGGTCATTTTGGTGCTTGAGAAGTGTCAAGTCAAATTTGGAAATCCAAACAGAAGTGGGGTTTTTTTGTTGTTTCTTTGTCAGAATAAACTCTTGGCTTAGCAACTTTATTTTCATGCCTTTATTTTTAAATAGTCTTTAAATACTTTGGCAAATTTGAAACATAAAAATGATTAGATGTCAAACCCTATGTCATTTCCTGTTCTTGTTGTGTTCTTTTTAGTGAGATGGTCAAAATAACCAAAAATACAGCTCATAAACTGTCATTTCTTGAATAGGAAGACATTTAATATCTTTATTGAGGCAACAGCTCAAATCCTCAGAGAATAGAAAGATAAGGTAGAATTGTCAGAAGATAAGCACAATTCTTTATATTTACTTCCTGTGTGTACTTTGGTGAACATTCCTTATATTACAAAATGGAAACTATTTAAGAACTCCTTTAGTTGCTTATGAATCAACAAATGAGTGTTTTATTTAACTCTAATCTAAACCAATTTATCTGAATATATTTATTCCACTATAGTGGTGGAAAGTTACTACGTACATTTACTGAAGTAGTCTGACATCGCCTGTACTTAAGTGACATTTCTCGGTATTATACTTGATTATTTCCATTTTATGCTACTTCTACTTCTGCTCTACATTTTAATTGGAAATA
The DNA here is from genome assembly GCA_030544235.1 of Lepturacanthus savala. NCBI lineage: Eukaryota > Metazoa > Chordata > Actinopteri > Scombriformes > Trichiuridae > Lepturacanthus > Lepturacanthus savala. The sequence continues at coordinate 12,272,132 of CM060477.1, forward strand.
CTGTAATTTCTTCTCCACTATATTTATTTGGAAGCTTGAGTTACTTTCACATTTAACATAGTGGATAACACAACGCATTTGTTAAAAATGAAACCAGTGGTTTCCTACCTTTTTGGGTTTTTGACGTCATTTATAAAGCAGTGTGTAGTCAGGTCACTTTTCGGATAACGATGAGTTAATCGCGCCACCAAATAGTGATTTTTCCTTTAAATGTCTCAGAGGTTTCAATAAATAATCGACTGGCTATATTAGTACAAAGTAAAGGATGTGAGTACTACTTCACTGTTGACATCAAAATAATTTGCAAGGAAGTACAAGTGGCTGTGACATGAATCATTTCAAATACAAAAGAACGAAGGTACTGTTGAGGATGTGTTTTCTGGCGCATGCAGGAAAGTTTTATCCTGTCCTTTCTCTTTTCAGAAAAGCGTTTCCACATGTTTTTCTGTGCTGCAGAAGGACTTGAGTATTTGCCTCTGATTCCACAACAGGGTGAAAACAGAAAACACGGACACTTGTGTCATGCTGTAAGTCTATCTGCAGCCTGGCGTTCACCCCAGCCTGCTCCGCTCTTATTTTGTCCTCCAAAGGCAACATTTGACTTGGCAGGCTGCCAGTCTGCTTTAGAATTGTCAGAATTTTCAGACTCATCATCCACACGCTTGACACGCGACACACCGCAGACAACAACAGCCCAGTGTGTACGTGTGAGGGCTTATTTACTTATCTCTGTGTTCGATTATGCTCATTCACTTTCTCAATTGCATCGCTGCATGTCAAGTGGATTCTGCACCCCCCCCCCCCCCACCTGTGATTCCACATGGTTTGTGTGGTGTTTTATTCTTCTTCTCATGCATCCTGTCCCACTCACCACACCTGACCAAGCTACTAATTATGGCTGCTGACATGAGCCACCATGTAATTTAAAATCCATTTCTCTGTCACTGTTTTGCTCTTTCTCTTTTTGCCTTCAGTCATTTCATTCATCACCTTCTATTCAGCTCCCCTCTCGTCGTCCTCCTCTTCCTCTCTAATGTCTCTTACCTTCTCTGTACTGCTACTTCTAGTCTTTACTATTACTATCTATTACTCATGTGTGCTGCATGACTAATTCGCGTAACAAAAGCATGGATTTTTTTTTTTTCATGAGTCATGTAGTTTAACTGCATTGTGTACTTTGGTTTTGTGTGGGTGGATGATGGATGTAGGCCTATACCTGTGTGGTAACTTGGTCGTTGACTTAGACTACGTGATATTTGACATAATATTCTTAGAATGACAGGATGATGAGCCAGTTTAGAAAAGCGACAAAAGAAAGAAGGAGCAAGGAGAAAACATAACAACAATTGCTAAGAGAAACTACACTTTTTAACTTAACAGCAGCCACAAGTGTAAAACATTACAATATCAGAGTAAACGTATAACATATAGCATAGGGTTGATTCAACCAAATTAGAAGAAACAGATTTTCTTACTTCAGTGTTTCCACTTGAATTGCTTTGGTGTTATCTGCCTTCAAAAACCTATGATGTTTTTTTTATGTTTTCTCAAAATACATAATATCCAAATAAAAAAACAATGTTACTGTTGTTTATTAATAGACTCTATGTCCCTGTAGCTCTGAATGACAGACCATCATTCATCATTCATTGATGTCCTTCCAAAAACTGTAATCCACAGTGTGATTATCCAGAGGAATCAGAAGTTTTTTGTTTTTTTTTTTGTTTTTTTATGCTGCAAATGCCATAAACAAAATTCCACACACAGTGGAGGCAGGAGAGGGGATCATCAAATCCTGGATGAAATTAGAGTTATCCCGATGGCTAAAAAGCATTAGGTGAATGAGAAAATACATTATGTCCTTTTGCGTTTAAGGATATTTTCATTTGCACAGTGGCAGTTTGTCTACTATGCATAGATTAAAAATGCCTTTGAGGCCGCTGTAAATTGTCCGGTTAGGTTTAGCCCTGTAATTTCCATGCTTAAGTCTGTACCTGCCTGGGGTCATTTCTCGCAGGTGGCCACTCCTTTCCTGTCACCTCCCCCCAGGGGACGACAACAACAATGATCTTTGTCAGAGATTCTTGAGACTCTTGGGTCCATTTTATAATCCATTATAGCTTAGACGCTTATGACAGAGCCTCAAAATCTGGCTTTCTTACTGTTTTATGGCTGATTCAAGGAGAACCATTTTATGTTTTATCGCGTTGTCACAGCCCCCTCACCTCTGCACCCTTCTCACCCTCACTTTTGTCCTACCATGCTGCATAGTTATCGTCCTGTGAGCCTTGTCAGCCTTGTCAGCCTTGTTAGCCTAACCATCCATTTTATGCTACTTAAAGTGATTTCTTTTTTACCATGCATTACCCTGCATGCTACTCTCTCCGTAGGGTTGAGAAATTACTCATATGCACATGCATTTCTTCCGGTGGTGATAGTACAAGAGCTAAGCCACATATGCTATATTGACATGACAGGATGAACTTATTGAATGCATTTCAAACAGAGAAGCAGACTTGTCTTTCTCCATCTCTTTTTTTTATCCCTCTCCTTTTCCATTTCAGGTGTGAACGTGAATAAATGTCAGCACTGCCACCACCCACAGCCATGTCTCCTCCATTGGTGGATGATCTCCTGTTGACAGGCCAAGGGTTATTATAATGGTTTCAGGGCAAAGCGGAATGCTACTGCACTTCACAGCAGATGTCTTGTCAAATCCCGACAAAACCACCCACAGAGATGAGGAAAAAACACTGTACTCAGCTGACCCAGAGGACATGTCAGCAACCTGTGAATGATAGACAATGTCCAACACTGACAGCAAAGCAAGTACGCATGCGAGCCTCCAGACTTACAAAAATCACATTTATTTGCCTTGTGTGGAGGCATGAAAGAATTAGTATTTCAAAATCCAAACAAATCTAAATTGAGTCAAGGTTTTTGAGTCTTTGAAGTTCTATATTCTTTAAATTTGACTTCCGCTTTTAAATTCAATGTCCACATTGACATTTCAGCTTTCACGTTCGGAGCGTTGAAATGAGGCGTTAACCCCTTTGAGTGCTTCTTATGATCGGTAAAGGTGACCACATGTATCACATGACTTCTGAGATGATGAATGTTCTGCAGAAACTCTGAAAGCGTCCCTTAACAGCCAACTCATGAGCTGACTAGTGTCAGGCTACGGCGTCTACAGTGTGACTGAAACACGTTCCAGACTGGATCGTGTGTCATTTCTGTCTCAATTTTCACATCACAATAAGTGAGCAGTTTCATGCAATCTACTATTGAGATGTGTTTTCTTATTAACCCTAGATGCAAAATAGATGAACTTCTTCAGAAATCACAACCTTGAAACCCATTTTTATAATCATGCAAATGGTAATTGGCCAGACTAGGACAATGACTTGACCATCAATATATATTACAGCTTTCTTGAGTTTACATTTTTTGTAATGTGGGGGCTCAGTATGACCCGTGTTTGATGTAGTCCCATCCACCAAGTTTATAACTACTTTGGATCCATTTCAGAGCTTGTAAAATGTAATCCAAATAGAAAAGATCAGGTTGTCGTAAGAACATAATGATCCAGAAGTTTAGGTGAATGAAGTCTTTGGTTTTCTAATCCATTCACTTCAAGTCAGATTCCTGGTTGCATTATCAGCCCAAATCCTTAAATTCACCATAGATTTTAATGACTGAAAACAGTTTGACAGTATTCACTTTTTACTGCGTTAAATACTGATTAATTTGACAAACACAATTCCTCAGTTTAAAGCTGCCTTAAAATGCATCTAATAGTCTACACTCCATCATGGAATGTATATGTTATAGGTTAGGGATAATATAATATATTTCAATAAATAATTTATCTTCACACGCATGTACAAAACACATAGACAAGTACAAAATATTCTAACACTTAGATATCTGTGGGCTTCTTGTAAACCGGTTGCTATGAAACTTCAACTTCCCATGTGAATGCACCATGCTGTGGTTGACCTGTTAATTTCATCAGAATATTAAAATAAATACTTTTCTTGGTACCTGAGGGTGAGAGAATTTTTCCTCGTACTACACTTGTGTTCAGTTCTGTATCAGCCTTGTTTATTAGCCATATGACAAAGACATGCTGAAATCTGTCCCCCAAAACATGTCATTACTCTTAAAACACATGCAGTGTTTGCCTTTGGTTGACTGACTGGCTGCAGGAGGTGGTTGCTTGTGCAGCAGAGGAAGTGTCAGACCCTCAGGAGCCACACCTGACTGTATTAAAAGGCTCCTCACATTGTTTTGTCTTCCTCTTGATTACTAAGGCAGACTGCAATAATGACCAACAGTGAGACGGGTCATCCGGGAAGGATGCACAAAAACTCTCGCACACAAACACACACAGCCTTTCCCTCATGTCCTGCACTAGCAATTTGCGCTTCATCCAGCTGAACTTTCCGATGTGACGTTGCAAGTAAAGGTGACGACGGTACACTGAATTGTCTTTGAACGGTCTTTGCTCTTTTGTGTTTGTGCATTTCTCTGTTTATCGCTGTCTCTCTGGGGCAGCTATCTCAGTCAGCCTTGGGTAGCTTGCTGTTCTCAGATTCCTGCCATATTTCTGGATGGCCACTGAACAAACAGAGGTGAACCTGATCCATGCTGTCACAATCTGGCACGGGGTAGAGTTTCCCCCAATTCTCTCTCTCTCAAACACACACACACACATTCACACTTAACTTCCTTCCTAATATTACTAAGAGAGACATACCAAAAGGCCAAACGACTGCAGTATTTGCAATATGTGTGTGTCTGTGTTCATCAGAGTTACCAGATGAGATTGGCTGAAACTCAGTGATCTCGCTGATGACATAGTTTCTACAAACTTGCATGTTTTCATGTCATCATTTATAGCTTCAGCAAACCATGGGTACTTCCCCACACATCTATGCTTCCCCACCCACTCCTCCCGGTTACCTGCACAGATGTTTGCTTTTTAACAGCGTGATGTATAGCAGATGCGAATGAATGAAAATATTCACGCCTAACTGTAGAAAGTCTTCGATTTTGGGACTGTCCCAAGTTTTTCGGGGCGTCTGGTCACTACAGTATTCATGCATGTGAATTCCTTACTGTGTGCATCTTTTTTGCGTGTCACCAAGCCCTACAGTAATTGTTTAATTATTAAGAGCCAAGTGGTTTCAATAAACCCTTATCAAATAAAGACATCAAGTGAAACCTGTTCACAGCAGTATCAGTGCATCAATCGTGGCAAGTAGTAAAATACAATACGTCAACCGTTTGACAGTGTGAATTTCACATTCACTATTTTAGTGCTGAAAATGCAATTTTGAGTTTGAAGAAGTATGCTTATTTGGTTTCTTTTGAGTTAGATGGAAAGATTGATACTATATGTATATGCAGCTAGGAAAAGTTGACTTAGCTTAGCAAAAAGAGTGCAAACAGCTAGCCTGGCTGTGTCCACAGCTCTAAAGATCTAAAGCTCAGTAATGAACCATCATATGATGTTAATTTAATCAGTACACACACATAACCACAAAGTTGATGTTTGATTTTTTTTTTTTTTGTTGTTGGTTTTCATACAGATTAACATCAAGATATATTGTGCTTTAGCATGAAAACTGGAAGCAGTTGGAAACAGCTAGCTTAGCTCTAACAAAAGGTAAGAAAAATCCACACAGCAACACCTCTAATATGCATTATATCTTGATGTGTAATCAGTACAAAAAATAATAATAATAATAACTGCTGATTTTGTGTGTGTTTTTACTGAATAAAGGTGCAGTGTGTAGTTTCTGGTGACGTCAGTTTTGGTTTGTCTGTTCTGGGCTACTGTAAAAACATGGTGACGCATCTTGGCGGGCTTCGTGGAAAGAGGTAGTAAAAACACAGCAATTCTTATTTTGATTGATTTATATACTAATTAAAACCTCTGTCAAGTCTGATCCACTAGATGCTGCTAAATCCACTAAATCTTATCTAATCACTAAAATATATAACTGTTTATAAGTGAATTTAGAGTGAGGCTGATTTTACAGCCTCACTTCAACAACAGAGCCAACCTGTTTCCAGCCATTTCCTAAGATAACAATCTCCTGGCAGCACCTTCATATTAAACAGACAAAAATTTGAATATCACTGTTTTAACTTAATTTGATTTGGCAAGTAACCAAAGCGGATTCCTCAAAACGTCCAACTATTCCTTCAAGGTATCGCCTATATCTGTTGCATTTGTGTGCCGCATATTTCCAAGATTGCGAGTACAACGCATGGACAAATTGTTTGAGTCGACTGCTCATGAATGGTGTCGTTTTATGAAAGGGGAACTTTACTGCCGCTCGGTGACAACATCAATGACATCACCAGGTGCCACTGTGTCTGTCTGCATGTCTCAGTCTGTGTTTGACACTTTTACGGACTCACGCACACCTACACAATAAGCACATACTCTCTCTCTCTCTCTCTCTCTATCAAGACCAGTCAGACAGCACTGTCCTCCACCTGTCTCCAGTGTTACCTGCCCTAGTCATTACCAGGGTCCCCACTGTAAGTGCACATGTCAACAGCAAAATTACAGGGCATGCACACACACACATATATTTGTTTTGCTTTTAAAAGGGTAATATCCGCCTGCACGCAAGCGATGCGTTCATTTTCTCCCCTGCTCCCTCCACCTTTTTTTTTTTTTTTTTTTTTTTTTTAACAAACCTAGAAAACAAAGGTGAGGTTCAAAGACAAAACAGAGAAAAAGAGATGAAGAGAAGAGATGTGTGGAGATGATAGACATACATTGATGGGGTGTGGCTGTGTAATGACAAGGGGAAACAAGTGTTGTTTCAGCCCTGTTTCTCTGGTCAATGCAGACTTTACTTTAATGATCGCAAACCACTTCTGCGACCGAAGTCGAAGTGACATCAGATTGCCGCTTTGTTCTCCTGCTTACTGTAGCCCGCTCATGCCTGACTGATTAAGAGCAAAAAAATCTCTGCAAATGTCTGCATGACGAGAGAGTGTCTGTCTGGAAATGTGACTCTGGCGAGACGTGAGGTCGGAGTGCACTGACAAGTTTGACGAGGAAGAAAACACGGTGTCAGATACAAATCGCTTTGACTGAAAGATAAAGTTCTATTTCCAGACAATGACATTTCTTTTCACTAGAATTCATTATGCCAAGTAGTCTAGTCATTGTAAATCAAAGACGCTCCACACCTGAAAGTTGTGTTTTTGTAAAACTGGTCTTTTATGCTCTGCTCTTTTACCAAGTTGGCTTTGGGTAACCTGAGTGCTCTCTTTCCCTTTTCAACATGATCGGTACAAACAATGACAAACTTCCCTTCTCCTTGGAGTGATTGACTTGGTCTTATTGCAGCTCTTATTATGTTTTTTTTTCTGCTGTAAGACCTCAGGGCTATATGTCTCAATAGATACTGACAGAGACCTATTAGATGTGGCATCACTGCCGTCCTGAAATAGAAAGGAAGTAAAGTCACCAGTGGGAAGGGTTGCCATATTGGTCAGTTTTGGATTGTATTGTGTGGGCCCTGCAGTGGAAAATGGGCTTGGGTGGGTGAACATAATTTGGGCTGGTTTTCCATAAGATGGGTTTTTAAAAAATTATATAAAAAGTAAAATATTTTACAAAAAAGCATGTATTCAGAAGAATGTATACCGTTGTAATGCAGAAGTTCAAGCGTTTATTATTATGCAATATTGAAGTATTTTGGTAGGCTCAATATTGTTGCTATTGTTTATTTTCTATAGTATTTTTTTAATCGATTTGAGCAGGTTTTTAAGCATTTATTGGGCTGGAAAACATCAAACCAATCTGGCAACACCGACAGTGGGCAAGATTTGACACGTTTGAAAAGCTCAAAACTATTATTAGTTGCCCAGTGATCAACACATGATATTCGTCACTGTATTTAGCCTTTACTCCGGCATCAATATCTTACACTAGTAAGAAAACATACAGTACACGCATGATGACAAACACATATAGCATTTCCTATAATCTGTGTACCAATCACATCCGTCTTCTGTGCGCTGTAATTTCCCTGACTGGATCCTCAATAACATCCTGTTGAGGACATCTGAGGGGGACAGGTTGGACTGACCCTCCACCACATCACACAACAAGGCAGGACAGACTAGAGACTGTTATCCTGGCCCCAGCTAATGACAGCCGAATGAGAGAAACAGGCAGGAAGCTGTCCCCTGTGATCTCTGTATTTAAAAGCGTCCTTATTATTGCTTGTGTATTGTTTTGTAGCTGTGGGATCCCCCTGGACTACTGTTATTAAGCTGATGGACTGTAACTTACAATAGGTTTTTAGCTGAAGTAGGATAAGATATAAAATTGTAGCACCCGACCCATGGAGCTATATAGTTATTAACTGTCTAAAAGGTGTTGCAGTTTACCCATTGCCCAGTATATTTTTACATGTGGCTGGCCATGCTAATCTGTGTAAAAATGTACATACTATAGCTGTGCCACCTCCTGATTGTTGTCATGTGTCCCCTCATCGGTGTGTAGCTGACCACTTTCTCCAGCCTTTTGGGGGTCTCATCTCAGGTGCTTGCAGTGTTTTGTGCTTTTTTCCTTTTCCTTTTATTTTCTACCATTACACATAATCCACTACACTATGACCTTAATGTATCCCACAATTCCTCTAGGCCCAGATCAAGATGCCTTTGTGGCAGCAGCACTTTCCATCCCTATTAAGCATATAAACTCTTCCAACCACCTGCTCAAGATAAAAAAAAAGGTTAGTGTTCTAATCTTTGAATGCATAACAATTTTCCATTTAGCAGCAAGATGGCCCAGTGTTACAAAACCTGGTTTTGTGTGTGCCTGTGCATGACCTCAGAATGGACTCAAAGCGAGAACCTGAATTCGCTCAGCAAGAACAGTAAAACCAGAAGTGAAGGTAATAATACTATACCTACCTAGTATAATATTGATTAAGCTCAGAATGCGTAATGTTTCACACGTCATTACAGAGGAGCAACGAGTTTCATCTTATTCATGTTGAAACTGGTTTATTTAATCTCCAGTCACAAATAATGTCATGTCCAACCAACATCCGTTGCCATAGCCATGACCATTTGCTTCCTGTGCTTTATTATTTAACCAGATGGAAAACAATAAGAGCTTAACACCTCTGAAAAAAGCACTCATTGGGTAAAGCAATGGAGATTTATGAATGAGTTAACCTTGTAGTAACCCCAGGCAATGAAACACAACAGGTGGTCATCCTTCTTTGTCCACAGCAACAAAGACAGGTGCTTCCTATGTTGGGGGACAGATCACTGTTGACTCCGGATAATGGAGGAAAACAGGGAAACAAGGAGTTTTAATTCATGCATGGACACTTCCAATTTAGCTCTATGTCAAACACACAAATGCATGAACCCTGCCCACTCTATGAGCATAAAAAGTCCATATTTCAATGCAAACACAAACACACTCACTCAAACTGTCAGTGTTTTTCGCTCCCTGGTTTGTTAGGGAAACAGAGGCGTCAGTAGACAATAGTTCTGTGACCCATATCTGAGCCTGACATGGGCAAACAGGAAGAGATCCACTTTGCATAGAGGGGTATTCCTGAATCCTTGAGGAAAAGAAGAATGGAGTTGGGGGGGGAGGGTGAGTCAGAGACAATTATGGCCCAAAACATCCATCTACAAACATTTCCGATACCAAACAGTCTGGCCAATCAGTTGAGACCAAATCTCTCAACCTCGGAAGCCAAGAAAGAATGTAACGACCATGCAGCCACTATCACAGATTGAGGCTGATGCCAATACGGAAGCATGTTAAAGAGCAATGCTCCCTACTGCTGCTAGATGCTGGCTCCACTACAGGGATGACGTAATTTTCTAGGCCAACCCGGAAGTACCACAGCTCCTTGATTCCGTTGTAAAAAGCCAATAGGATTTTTCCATTGTATATTGGATTATTGCATAAAATAAACTTTGTGCCAACGTCTGTAATACAAGTTTTGTTCAGCAAAGTAAACACCAGGTTTGTGATTTTTGAAGCATAAATGCAATTAGTAGGAGAAAAAAAGCTATAAAGGCTATAAACCAAACTACATCACAGTCACGACTTGTACATCACCACCACTAAACTTCCAACTTGTAATTTGATTTAGTGCTTTGGTGTGTTGACGTTTAATCCTTTAACTGGTATATTTACTGTTGCAGAACAATGTTAAAATCCCATAAGCTTGTTTTATCCACAGACCTTATTTCAGTTTTTTAACCAAAAACACATTGACTTCAAAATAAGGGAACTGGAAGTGATAAAATACTAACTCAGTTCCAGGTTCTTGGACTCATTTCTGCAGCATTCTATTGACTCAAACTTCTTGCTAGAAATACCAAGGCAATTATGGTAACAAGTCATTATGGTCTCAATCAACAGGGGCTTTTAATAACTTTACCGGTGGCCATTTAGAAAAATATTGCTGTGTTAATAAGATTAACACAGCAAATTAAGACTTATTAAAGCATTGTGTCTGCCATGTGGGTGGTGATTGTTTGCAATACCTGCCCTGTTAGTCAATTTGCTAAAGATGTGAACCTTATCCTGTGTTAATGCTCTGTTCCTATTTAGCTAATGTCAGCTTCAATAAGGCTACTTCTTATTTGGAGTGAACTGGGGCCACTTTAAGTTAAGACTTTCTTTTTTTCTTGAAACAGTTAGCAACAACAATATGCCCTCTTATCAGAGAGATGTTTCTATTTACAGCTGCTTTAAATCACATCTCTCTGATAGAGTGCAAACTGCTGGCCTGGCTTCAATCGGCTCCAGTGCAAAACAAAGGGTGACGTTACACCTTGCTATGACCATCTTTATACAATCCTTTTGTGATGATCTGAGATAAGCAATGAAAGCATCTAAGATGTAGACTACAGATGCATGGGTGTGCCATTTTTACCACACGCGATTAAACATTCTGAGGGAAACAAAATGGCTAATTATTTCTATTAAGATCATCACCATGATTGTCATTGACCACAGCACAGCTGTCTGGTAGTCACTGTCTGATAAATCACAAGAAAACACCTATTGCCCAGTCAAAAAGAGACACAGCAGGACCAGAGAACCAGACTGTTTAGCTCTAATTGCTGTGGCCAAGACTTTGCCATGCTAATGCTAGCTAATGAACCAAATGATGTTGGATGGGTTTATGGTGTGGACATTGTGTTGGACATTGTGCACGATTTTTTTTTTTTGTTCTTCCACAAATATTAAAACAAAACAAGTAAGTACAATGTACAAATGTACCAATGTGCATTTAGTGATAATAATGTGACATGTTTGACTACAGTAATTGTAGCATGAAAATTTGAAACATCTCTACTCAGGACCGAATTCTTTCACAGAGAAAAACACAACACCTCCTACGCTCAGCATTTATTATTTCACTTTCCCTGTTCATTCATCTGTGAAAGGACGTCACTACCGAAGTTCCTTCCCTGAAATCTGACAGCGCTGACACGCTTTGAGCCCAGTCCGTAAGTAAGAGCACTCTGGAATCTCATCTGACTGACATCTGACTGTCTGATCAGCGGTGGTATCCAAACGATGTGTTTCCTTTCCAGATGAAACACTGGTGTATAATTAAATCTGTCTCAAGACTCTTATCTGCATAGCTGTAGACTGACTGTCACAATGTGGCGTCAGACAGGAGTACATAACACATCCATCAAAACATGGTGTCTATATATAACCATATAGACTGATGAAAACATGTTTTTTCCTGTTAGACAATATAAAATCAAATACTAATCAAAACAAAGAAAATCAAATACAGATCAATACAAATCAAATACAGCTAATAATCAAAATCCCAGATATCCATTGTTGAAGAAACTCATCATTATATTTTGTTGATCCACTCATTTCCTCAAGGCTTTGAGGTACGTGCTACTTCACCACTGCCTTATCTCCTGCTATCAGTCTTGTGTAAGACTAGGTGCCAGTGGTAATGATAGTCAAATCAAGTTTGATTGATTAAGTAAAGAGAGGAAGGAAGGGAGGGGAGGATGATGAGCAGAAAGAAAGAAGAGTGAAGGGTTGACCTCTTTCCTTCTCTGTCACATAGATAAGGGTGATGATGGAGATTCCCAGTGGACTCAGATAACCTCTACAAGCACAAACATCACTGATTACAACTTGACGATTTACACTGCAGATTTTCTTTTCACAAAAACGTGGCAATATAAAACTAGTTGTGGTATACATGTTTCCTTTTATCTATATTCCAATTTCTGATAAAACAACAGTGCACATTCAAATCGTTGAGTGTTCGCAGTTTAGTATTTCACAACGCAAGCACAAGTTTCCTCATTTTCCTCCGTTTCACCTGCTTTTTGGAATATCCAAGTTAGATTTTGAGTATTTTTTAAAATCTGAAAGTAGTTTTAGTTACTCATTTGTCACATTAATCACAGTGAACTTTAATTCTGTCAGCTGCTTCTATTTGTGCAAAAGTAACAGTTATCAATAACTATTATGACCTATTATTATTTTTTTTTTCAATAATGAAAAAAATAATAATAGGTCACTAAAAAGTTTTAGGACCTTTAGGGCTTTTGAAAAACATAGCTTGAATTAACTGAAGTATTCAATTTGTAATTTGTCCACAACAGTGTTGATCATTGTTGAGTATTAGTGTACACTTATTTCTAACATACATGGGCAATCATACACCTTACTACCATACCAATATCCACCTGACCTGAACTGTTTCCTTTATTATAGGATATTCATATCTTTGGACAGTATAAGTAAATAGTACATTTGTGGTTGTCTATTTTATTTGTATATATTAATTTTGTATTTTAGTTAATTAATTTAGTTTTTGTTTTGTCTACAATTTAGCATTTGATTGTGTGTGGGTTTCTTTCATCTATCTCATTTTTTTTAATGTTGATTACATGTCAAGTAGCTGCAGTAACATTTTATTCTCCTTTGGGATACATCCATCCATTTATAATTAACCAATTAACCAAATGCTTTACAACACACCTGCATGTCTACGAACAGGATACTGCTAAATTGAGCTTGCTTTATTTGCAAGGCAAGTTTATTTGTATAGCATATTACAACAACAAGGTAATTCAAAGTGCTTTACATAAAACATTATAACCATCAAGATACAATTTAATAACAGTAGATTAAAAGGGGGAATACAACTCAACGCAACTCATATATATATATATATATATATATATATATATATATATATATATATATATATATATATATATATATATATATATATATACACACACACACTGCAAGGTTGCAAGGTATACATACAGCACATGAATATGATATATAAATATATACATGATGTGATATATGCTGTAGTGTATGTATGATATATAAATATGTAGAATATACATATGCAGATTAATGTAATATCACACTATGGTTATAATACTCATGATGTACCTTCACCATGAAATTCTTGTTTTCATTAAAACAAGCTTAAAAAATTAAAAAATAGACTTTATATAGTTTTAGCCTAATAAGTCTCCACATGGTTACTCCAGTGCTTTCCGCCTTTATTCCGTGTTTGATCACCAGGAGGCGCTGCGTCAGTTCTCGTTGGCTGCAAGCAGAGCATCATTCCTGCTAGAAGCTAAGTTGATGTTTTTCAGGTTCCAGAGAGTCATTTCAAAACCACTATTTCAGTCTCTGAGGCCACTCATTTTCTCACGCAGTTCCCGAGCACTGACTTCCAGAATGGCCTTCCCGTATCCCCAGTCTTACCGCGACGACTCAGTTGTAAGTAAAGCCGGCTCGCTAACTAGCCTAGCATGCTAGTAAGCCGGGATGCTTAATCATCGCGCTGTTTCATTCATTGAGATGAGCGTCTGCTTTGTTAGCATGCTAGTTAGCCTAGTAGCACAGACTGACTTTGTTGACATGCGTTGGCAGCCTCCCCCAGTTTGCGGCTTCTTGCTACAAATCCCACGTTAAGCTTGTCTGCTAATATTGTCTTTGCTGTTTAGCTAAATTACTATTTCTAGCTCACCAGACCTGGTTGTAACGTTACTAGCTTCGTACCACAAGTGTGTATTGATGTTGAATGCCACACCTAACTAGCTAGCTTTATCTGTGACATCAACGTTACACTTTTTTATTATCGTTATTCTTGTTTACGTGTGTCAGGTGGATGACTATCATGGCCACAAAGTGCCAGATCCTTACAGCTGGCTGGAAGACCCTGACAGTGAAAAGACGCAGGTAAGTCACCTCAGCTGTGAAATAACATTCAAACATCTTAATTTTAGCTGTTTTATTTGGGAAACGTATCATGTTTACAGTGCACGGACACTCACGGGTGTCTTAATGTGAATAGTATAACACCTGGCATGTGGCAAAATTCACTTTTGTCATGTTGTTTACAAAATATCAATGCTCATTGTATCCCTGGTTTTATTCCTACTTATAAAGGTTAAATCCATTGTATTAGGTGTGACACTCAAGCCTAAAGTATATGATACCACAGGTGCCCTTACCCCAGAAGATGGTTTAATAACAGATCTGGATAACTTTATCATTGTACAACCTGAAACCTTGTCTAGTCAGGAACATGATATAACTTTCGTCCTGCTCAGCACCCGTTTCAATTGATGCCCTCGAGGCAGCGCTGTAAATCCATATCCACCAAAACATCCTGTTTCAAAAACAGCTCTCTCCACTCTAATAATATCACTGAACTCCTTACACGGGCACCAATGTAGCCTGCACTTTAATCTCATCTTTGTACAATTAACATGTGTTAACTATATATTTGTCGTATGTCTAATGTGCTGTCTTCATTTGTTGACACAACTGTCTATTTGAGCTCCTATTAGTATTATGATATAAGCAAATACCACCATCAAGACCTCCTTGGTCCTGGGTCTGTGACCTTTCTGTGTGGAGTTTGCATGTTCTCCCCGTGTCTGCGTGGGTTTTCACCGGGTACTCCGGCTTCCTCCCACAGTCCAAAAACATGCTGAGGTTAATTGGTGACTCTAAATTGCCCGTAGGTGTGAGTGTGTGAGTGAATGGTGTGTGTGCCCCATGATTGGCTGGCGACCATCTGGGGTGTATCCCTGTCTCTCACTGTAACGCGCTGGGATAGGCTCCAGCAGACCCCTGCGGCCCTAATGAGGAATAAGCAGGTATAGAAAATGACTGACAAATACCACCAACTTTGATTGAGTGGTCATCAATAAGTGATTGATTGAAGGATGGATTGATTGATTGATTATGCTTTTTAAACATTCAGGCAGTTGAACATAAAGGCTCTTTTAGACTGCCTGATTGTGGACATGAAGAAATATTCGGTAATCAAACCAGAACAGTGCTCCTTAATTGCGACAGTCTGTGGCAAAATTGAAATTTGCAGATTAGGCATTTTCAGAGAAGAGGGACTTTTTCTAGGTTCCCAAAACTGTTGTTATGTAGTCTAAACCTAATGCAGTTCCCAGAATGACACTTTGTGTCACCTTTTTTAAGTTCCTATTTCAGTGTTAGTAATCTTCCAGCACACAGAAAAACTTTGAGTGACCCATGGGTACGGTAATTGATCCAGATGGCATGAAAGCACACTGGCTTTTTTTTAGTGAAGTTTTAAGCAGAAACCATACCTGTTTTGATCAAAAAATTAATAATAGAGGTCAAATAAAAAAAAATAGATTTGTGTGACTTTTAAAACATCATAACGAGTTGTTGATCTGCCTTTGCACTCATATACTTCTCTATTCACACTGTAGCGCTACAATTTCCCATGCATGTAGCACACATTGCGCCTTATGCAATATGACATGCGATAAATGCTCACAATTGTTGTTGTCTCACAGCTTAAAAAGCGCCTTAAATCAATCGACATGCTTCTTTGAATAAGCTGCAGAAATGATGACCCACTCTTTCTCTCTGTGACTTTTAAAGTGGTAAACAGCATCCTGTTGTCACATCTTCTTCTCCCAGGTGTTTGTCGGTGATCAGAATCAGCTGACGTTGCCGTTTTTAGAGCGGTGTGAGGTGCGAGACCTGTTCAAGGAGCGCATGACTGAGCTGTATGACTACCCCAAGTATAGCTGTCCCTTCAAGAGGGGAAGCAGGTGAGGCAAACTTTAGGTCCAGGAAGCCCTTTAGGATTACTTATGAATAGCCATAAAATCTAAGTGACACTATCTTGCATTCAAATCTACAAACTGTTTTTACACTTTGTTTTCTCCCTTCAATCGCAGGTATTTTCACTTTTACAACTCTGGCCTCCAGAACCAGAGTGTAATGTACCTGCAAGAGAGTCTGGATGCAGAGCCTACTGTCTTCTTGGATCCTAACACGTTTTCGGATGACGGGACAGTTGCCCTGCGAGGTAGCAGCAAAGATTGTTGTGAAAATTAACTTTTTGTTGTATTTTAGAAGCAGTTTTACAGTTTTACTCATTTGTTTTACTGATTTACAATCCTTACAGACTGTATTATCTGTTGTAGCCCGACTGAATGAGATGTTAATTAATGAAACGGATTGTCAGAACTGCTGCTTGATATGGTAATGCACTACTGAAGTCCATGTCCAGATATAGCCTGTTATTTATAGCATCCCACACTGCCAGCTGAATAAAGCACGTTAATGTTCCCTGGTGTCTTTCTTGATAGTTTGCATTTGTGCCTTTGCTTCAAGGCTATGCATTCTCTGAGGATGGGGAGACCCTGGCCTATGGCACCAGTGCCAGTGGGTCCGACTGGGTGGAGATCAAGTTCCTGCAGGTTGAGAACGCCGTGCCTCTAGAGGACCACCTTGAGCGAGTCAAGTTTAGCTGCATGTCGTGGACCCATGACGGGAAGGGCCTTTTCTACAACTCCTACCCAATGCAAGAGGGCAAGAGTGATGGTGAGATTAAAACAGGGGCGGGCTAGGTTCAGACCACTGTGAATTTAAAAGGCAAAAAAAAACCTTAGAAAGTAGCAAAATAATATGAACAAAAAGTAAACTTGTTAATGTTAATTAAAAATAGGTTCATGTTGCTTTTACGTACTTCTGCTTTCATACAGCTTTGATGTATTGATGTTGTTTCTGCAGTCCACACCCAGTCCACAACACTTCTCATCTCACTTTTCTCAACTTGACAAATTCAACACACAATGTCACCACTTGGGGGCAGTGATGACACTGAGATGTTTTGTCTCTCAGGCACCGAGACGTCCACCAACCTGCACCAGAAACTCTACTTCCATGTTTTGGGGACCCCGCAGTCGGAGGACGTGCTGTGTGCCGAGTTCCCTGACCACCCCAAATGGATGATGGGAGCTGAGGTTTGCGCGACAGATCATTTCTCGCCCCTCAGATGTGTATGGATAAGGAAGAGCTCGTGTGTGATTTAATCAAATACTGTGCATTACAGGTATCGGATGATGGGCGCTATGTGCTGCTTTCAATCAGGGAAGGTTGTGATCCGGTCAACAGATTGTGGTATTGTGATCTGGAGACCACTCCTCAGGGCATTACAGGTTTGTTTCATGTGCTTTTAACATTACCCAGTATGTTTATTTTAACTCTATTTAGAAAGATGCACTTCTATTAGAGGATTTTGACCTACTGATGGATTTTAATGGTTCTAATTAGTATCACTAAAACGGAGACAAATGGGTAATTGATAGTGTCAGTTATTGTGCATGCCCATAACCTTCTACTTCCATACATCCAGGACTTTTGCCGTGGGTGAAGCTCATCGATAACTTTGACGCCGAGTATGAGTACGTGACCAACGAGGGCACGTTGTTCACATTCAAGACAAACCTCGATGCCCCACGGTACCGCCTCATCAACATCGACTTTGCCTCTCCGGCTCAAAGCAACTGGAAGGAGCTGATTCCTCAACACGATAAGGACGTGATTGGTGAGTTGCTGCGGCGCACCTGGACTGTGTTTGAAATATCAGAATGAGTTTTAAACTTGTTTTTTTTGGGGGTCACCTCTCTCCCGCAGTGTTCGCTACCTGTACATACTCCAGCTACCTGTTCGTGTGTTTCCTCCACGACGTGAAGAATGTGTTGAAGATGTATCGCCTGAGCTCTGGGGAGGAGCTGAGGACCTTCCCGCTGGACGTGGGGTCTGTGGTCGGCTTCACGGGACGGAAAAGGGACTCGGAGATCTTTTACTACTTCACCTCCTTTCTTTCCCCAGGTATTAGATCACTGATTATGTCCTTGCATGTAAATGCGTAATAAAACTCATTTCTCCACATATTATCGATAATTTAAATGGTATTGGTATTCATGGTAGAGCAAATGAAATGATGACATTCCTCCTTTTTGCGCCCAGCCATCATTTACCATTGTGACTTGACCAAGGAGCCACTCCAGCCTCACGTCTTCAGGGAGGTCACCGTCAAAGGCTTCGATCCCTCCGACTACCAGACCACCCAGGTGAGAATCATGACTCTCTTTTTGAAGGTTTTTGCGTTTTCATTTGTACAAGTGCTTTCAATTATTCTGAAAGAAACATCCCTATTGCACAAGCATCCCTTTGTGCGTGAAGGCACAAGCTTCACCCAGATTTTCAAGCACTGACTCAGTGTTTAATAATGTTGTGGTGGACTAGAACAATTCCACTTCAGCCTGCTGGTATGTGGCTGGAGGCATTTTTAAAATGGGTGAAAGTTTGTTACCCTTGATGTTCAAGTTAAGGCAGATCTATTGTCATATTTTTAACACTATCATAAGTGAAAAGATATATTTTTTAAGTTAAATGTTAGTATTTAGAAAATAATGAAACAGTTGGGAAACAAAATGAAAATAGGAAGCAAAATTAGATTAATAGGATCCCCTTGGTAATTCTAATATTTAGCACCAGAACATTTAGAGACA
Organism: Lepturacanthus savala; assembly: GCA_030544235.1. Classification (NCBI taxonomy): domain Eukaryota; kingdom Metazoa; phylum Chordata; class Actinopteri; order Scombriformes; family Trichiuridae; genus Lepturacanthus; species Lepturacanthus savala. Next base: position 12,291,029 of record CM060477.1, read on the forward strand.
AGATATTAGATAATTTGTTTTCAGGGATGGCCTACAAGAGACATTTTTTTATTTGATTTAAGAAAAAAATAGTGAGAGCCAAGTGGTGATGTTTTTTTATTTTTTATTCTGATTTGTTCACATAGGCCTAGACTACTTTTTACACTGTTTTAGTGTTAATAAAGTAAATACAAACCTTTTGCATTGTCTTTTTAGTTTGTTTTGAAGAAAACTAAACGCATTTTTGGTTGAAATCAGAAATTAAACATGAAAAAAAATCTAGATTTTATTTTGAAGCCAAAACACCCAGCCCTACCAAAGACACTCTAAAGCCTTATTAGCAGATCTGCTACAATCACTGCCATGTCCCAGCTCTGTCTCTGATGATCTGTCTTTCTCCATCTTCTTGCCAGATCTTCTATGCCTCCAAGGACGGAACTCAAATTCCCATGTTTATCGTTCACAAGAAGGGCATCAAGCTGGACGGCTCCCACCCGGGCTTCCTGTACGGCTACGGAGGCTTCAACATCTCCATCACGCCAAGCTACAGCGTGTCCCGCCTCATCTTCGTCAGACACCTGGGGGGAGTCCTGGCCGTCGCCAACATCCGAGGAGGAGGAGAGTACGGGGAGACCTGGCACAAAGGTGACGGGAATCACCTCCTCGTTTAAAGTGGTTTTTATCATTCAAGAGGTGAACTGTGTGATATGATAACAAAGATGCATTAAGGGATGCTGCTGCCTGTAGCTCTTTCAGCCATATAGCAGCGGATGTGTAGGTTTTACTATTCACTGGTAATAAATTGTTCAAAGCTTAACATGTGTATGAAGTCCTGTTCACCCGTTTTGTTTGTTGTGTAAAAATAATACAAGCGCACGCCGCTGATTTTCATACTTTTCATGTTTCCCTTTAGCTGGCATGTTGGCCAACAAGCAGAACTGCTTCACAGATTTCCACTGTGCTGCAGAATATCTCATCAAGGAGGGCTACACGTCTCCCTCCAAGCTGACTATAAACGGAGGCTCTAACGGTGGCCTGCTTGTAGGTATGTACACTAGACTGCTAATCGTTTTTTTAAAGAAGCTTTCACCACTTTGAACCAGCGACACACTTCACCGCGTCTCTTCCTCCTCTCTCAGCCGCCTGTGTGAACCAGCGGCCCGAGCTGTTCGGCTGTGCTGTGGCTCAGGTCGGTGTCATGGACATGCTGAAGTTCCACAAGTTTACAATCGGCCACGCCTGGACCACAGATTACGGCTGCTCGGAAAATAAAGAGCAGTTTGAATGGCTCATCAAGTAGGTACCCACTCAACAAAGCCTATGTCAGTTGATTGTATAGTAGATTCGTTTTGAGTAAACATGTACTTTACTATATGTATCCCCAATCGACACTAGATTGGAGTTTTACATAAGGGCTAAAGATTATTTTGATGAGCGGTTTATTCGCATATCAATTTTAGCCCAAGTTAGTATCCCCTTATCTTGTTATTTTATAGTTCAAATCTGTTCAAACTCTCAACTATTATAAATGACTGATGACTCACGGGTCATCAAAATTGCTGCTGATTAATTTTCTGTCAATTGACTTCTATTGTTGCCCTAAAGTCGACATGAAGCCCTTAGTTACGTCGCTTCAAACAACAATAATAATTGCTATTTTCTGCACAATGGTCCATATTTATTGATCTGTTATACAATACAGGCCAGACGTAGGACACACCTTCTCATTCAATGTGTTTTCTTTATTTTCATGACTATTTACATTGTAGATTCCCACTGAAGGCATCAAAGCTATGAATGAACACATACGGAGTTATGTACTTAAAAAAAAAAAGTGAAAACATGTTTTCTGTTCTAGTTTCTTCAAAATAGCCACCCTTTGCTCTGATTGATAAAGCAAGAAATTCCACTAATTAACCCTGATAAGGCACAACTATGAAGTGAAAACCATTTAAGGTGACTACCTCTTGAAGCTCATCAAGAGAATGCCAAGAGTGTGCAAAGCAGTAATCAGAGCAAAGGGTGGCTATTTTTAAGAAACAACAATATAAAACATGTTTTCAGTTATTTCACCTTTTTTTGTTCATGAAAATAAAGAAAACACATTGAATGAGAAGGTGTGTCTAAACTTTTGGCCTGTACTGAAAATGTTAAATATAAAAGCCACGAGGCTGTGACACTGAAACAAGAAGAAGAGCCTGTAAAAACAGGAACTAACACTACTATAAATTACAGCCCATCTGATGTGTAGTTACTTCATTATATTTATGTGGAATAATGTAGTTTTTGTCTTTTGGATTGAATATTGTGGCATATTGAGAATTTCTCTGAGGTGAGAAAAAAACAATCACAGCCGACACACATTTTGTTATATTTCCTTTTTTTTTCCGCTAACCCGACCAGATACTCCCCACTTCATAACATCCGCGTCCCAGAAGGCAACGGGGTCCAGTACCCTGCGGTCCTGCTGCTGACGGGCGACCACGACGACCGGGTGGTGCCCCTCCACTCGCTGAAATACATCGCCACGCTGCAGTACGTCGTGGGCCGCAGCGCCAAGCAGACGAACCCCCTGTTCATCCTCGTGGACACGAAGTCGGGCCACGGCGCCGGCAAGCCCACCAGCAAGGTCATCCAGGAGGTGGCCGACACCTACGCCTTCATCGCTCGCTGTCTGAAAATCTCCTGGGTCAAATAAGCAGCGTTTCACCTCCCTTTTCCTTTACTCAAACCATCTTCGGACACAGCAGCTGGTCTATATATTCTTTATACTTTAACTACGCCAACAATTGGAACAGGATCTTTTATTATCTTCGCTATTTTACCCAACAACCACTTTTCTCTGTTTATTTGTGTCCCTCCCCCCTCTCACCCTGAGCCTGTCTCTAGCTGCACTTATACACAACCGCAATCCCGACATGCAGAGCCCACAGTTATCCTTCTCTGTCCTGTCATCCATGTTTGTAATCCATTAAATAACTACATTATCAGCGAGATGGGTGGGTAAAGGAAAAGGGGATACCTGCACCGATGCAGCAGTCGGCCGTAAAAAACAGTCATGTGGTCAAAGTGGCAATTGTTTATGAGGAGATCATTCGTAAGATTCGAGCTCAGAGCGTTCCTGCGTCCTCTGGATGCTCTCAACATGCATTATTTATTTTTTTTTTTTGTCTGGAGTCTGTTGAATGTTGAGTCATTTCAGCGACCGATGAGACCACAAGTCGACAGTATTGCTATGTGAGTGCGGGAACTTGCAAAAACACTTAGCATGGTGAGCGTGTAAGAAAGTTTGTGTGCGTGTGTGTTTGAGTTTGAGAGTGTGTTTAAATGTCAGTCCCCACCTTTCTTTCAGACTGATAGTGATTTCTACCTCTTGACATGTGCTGATTGTTTACCTTTTAAAGGAAACAGAACACAATGCCACAGTTACAATAAAACAACTTTTTAAACAGTCATTTTGTCCTGCTCAGTTTTTGTAAGAGTTTAATCAGCTACTGGGAAGAAAGTAACACAAGAACAGCCAACTTTTTTTTTTTTTTTTAATTGAAAGACAAGTTCATAATTTTTGTCACATGTCCAAAATGAACATTGAAATGGGTTTTCTTGTTATTCCTCCTGTTCATACTGAGCATTAAAGGTTCTACTTTATAATCCCCAAGTGTAAGTGATTGTTAATACCTATTTTAAGGATTTTCTCCAATGAGCTAGTAAACATAAGTCCATAAACTCCAACATTAGTACACTGTTTCTGTCTTTATGGTTTGTTACGCATTTGACCTCAAACTTGCACAAAGCGAACGGATGTTTTCTTTCTCCACCCATCTGCAATTGCATTTACGCTAGTTTTGAAGCCATTACTGGACCCATTTCAAAACTTCCAATTTTCATTTTAATTCACAATCCTTCCCCGACACTAAGTTTTTATAAGGTGACTCAGAAGATAAGGAAACGACACCTCTTAAAAATGAAAAGGTTTTGCTTCATTTTGGCAATTGGTATCACTTTAAACGTGTATTTTCCAAAAACCTCTGTATTAAGAACATTTTCAGAATTAGACATGTTTAGCAAGATTGGTTAGAACTATTTTAAGCATTACAAGAAGTTAACCTTGTTATGGTCAATTGGTTCGTCCCTCTTGTTGGACAATGCAAGAGTTTGAGTTTTTATTCGCCATGTGTTTTTAAAGTGAAGAACCTACTACTAGCAATGTAACGTTTATTTTCTGGGGCATTTTGTCAGCTTTGAGAAGACTGTCATTTTTTTTAAAGAACACCTCAAGTTCAGTGGCATATATGGTTTCCTCATATAATTAGCAAACATCCTGGAAGGATTGGGCAGCTCTGACATTTATCCACCTTTCCATTTACTTGGGGTAGTAATGTACAATTACAGTATGCCTAACTCAGTGATTTCATAAGTGGATTTCTGAAATTTTAAGACACTTAATAACTAGACTAGACTTCACAGGCAGTTGTAGTACTTTCTTAAGAACGTGCTAATCGTAATATGATAATTAGTAGAAAACATAAAGCATTTAAGTTTCAAACACGGACCATTTGAATTTAAATTTTTAAAAATGACAAGGGTTGGATGCACCTGAAGCTGCTGCGCTCCCTGCGGGTTTGTGTCAGGTCTTCCAGCAGAGGGCGGCTGCTGTGAAAACCTCAAACACGTGCAGCAGGAGCAGAAAATAAGGGTGGTCTGACAGAGGGCCCCAAGTGGATTACTCAACATTCATGTTGTGTTAAAGAATTTCTCTGGTATCCCACTATCATGTTTACAAAGAACTTTTTTCTTTAGTTCAGTGACTTTTCAACTTGGAAATGAAAAAAAAAAACACCGTCAGAGGACTTCTCTGCCAATTTCTTTGCAGAATATAAATTCAAAAATTCACCAAGAAACAGAAGCAAAGAAAAACAGATATAACTTTAGACAAACTGTTCATTAATGTTGGATTTATTTATTATTTGAAAATGTACATCTTCCTTTCATTTTTGGAACATGAATTGGACGTTAAAATGAAATAAAAAAAGCCTGAACTCACATTTTACACATTTACAAACAATAAAAAAACAGAAGAATTTTAATTTACATTTTAGTGTGTTAACCAAAATTATTTCTATTCATATTTCTTTTCAAAATGTAGATATTTTATCATGATACAATATTTAAATGACTTTGGGCATCACAAGAAAAGGCATTTGGGCCTTGAAAGCAGTGGACAACAAACATGAGCCTTGAAAAGATTAAATCGTCTCTCCTGACTTGATAAAGTTATTTCTTTGCAGTTTTATTAGTTATTTGTCAATAATTCATGTTTACCAAATCTCTAAATATTCATACATTTAACATCCTTAACTTATTTTTTTATATTTAACTATAACGTATAACATGAAATGCACATTTTCTTCAGATACTGTTCAGCAGTTTTATAAATTTAACTAATACATGACTAGATATTTATTTAACTCAGACACAAGAAACATATCAAAAATATTCAAGTCTTGTGAATATAATAACTGTTACAATCTGATTTAAAACAATTAAGTCTGTTAAGTCCAAGAAAAATAACATGGATATATATCTATTTGAGAAAAATGGAAATGAAAACAACAAAATTCAGGAAAGTTACATGTTTGTTGAATTTCTCTTCATCCAAACACCAGATAAACTTTAAGTGTAAACTGAGAAATAAAAAACTGAAATGTTCAGTATAATAATAATAGTTTTTATAGTATTTTGTTTTTAGTTTTTTTTATTATTATGATGAAACCTTTTAAGTTTTTGGAAAAGGAAGGTTGACTGTTTAGTAAAATGATGTCTGATGTTTTTGGAACAAAATACCTACAACAGATAAAATGTATCTGTTCAGTATTCTGTGCACATTGGTCACAAAATCTCACAAAAAATGACAAATGAAACAACTGACCTCTACAAATTATACACATTAAATAAATAAACTGGTAACATTTTTAATTAATGGAAAACTATTTCCTTCTGACACGACTCTGTAAAACAGGGAACTTTTAAAAGCACCTACTTGTTTAACGTTAAAACTAAATCTCCCACTTTATGTACATTCATCCACTTATTCTACAACTTTGGATCAGGGTGACATCAGAAATAACTTTCAGGCAGGGTAAACAAATTCAAAAATTTTAAAAATGCTCATTAAATTTAAAAAAAACATGCTCAATAAAAATGCTCATTAATAAAACAAACAAAACAAAAAAGACCAAACACACTTGTAACTTCTGAGATCTTTGCAGGTTGAGATTTGACACAAATGCCCCTGCAAAGATGCACAGCTGTGGCAGAAAATCCCAAATTCAACAAACAGTCATGATAAAGTTATAAAACAAAAGATGGCATTCTCAATAAATAACACAATTCACGGTATAAAGTATATATAAATCATAATAATCGATTAACTATCCCTGTTAGTGTTTTTCTTCCTTAAGAAATAAAAGTAGACCACCAGTTAATCAACCCTCCCGAAAAGCTCCTGTCCCTTTAATTACCTAAACGTAGGCAATTCATGTATGTAGGCTAATGCATGGACGCGTGCACGTGCGCGCGCACGCGCAGAGAGTAATGACCCAGCAGGTGGCGCTTCGGAGCAGTGGACCCCGCAGCAAGGCCCGCAGAGACTCGTGAAGGCCCCGCGCGCTCGCCTCCTCCGCACCGCAGCCTGCCGCCGCTGCTTCTGCGTCACAAAAACAACGACGTTTTTTTTTTATTCACGCGTAATATTACACACGGACGAACATTATTTGTCAGCGTCACGCGCGGCGGCATTCTCATCAACTTGAGGTTTGTCTCGCAAAAAGTGATCCTGGCCTCTGATTGGCCGACACGTTTGAAGACGTTCTAAAACACCCAATGAGCACACACCTGTGACCATACTGAAATATCAATGCGCCAACCGGAAATCGACCCACAGCCCTGCCTCCTGCTAAACGGACTATATTATTCGGCGGAAGGATAATAAATCGAATAGCTACGTCCGTTCTGCATAGCCGAACTACTTTATTGCTGTACAAGTTATTGTGTTAATTGGCTCTTTTGTTTTCTGCTGTAGAAATATGGAGAGGAGCGTGTAAACAGTACCAAACTTTTCTTTATTTCTTTAGAATTTTCTTTTAAGTTTCTCCCACTCGAGAATCCCTAACGGGCCACACTACCAGCTGCCTCTTGAGTTCTACTTATTGAAAGATTATTATTTTTTTTTATCTTAATGTTATTCATAGTCATAAGTCACAGTCATAACAATAGGCTGCAGCTCAGTTCTTTGGCTGTTTTTCATTGGCTTTAATGGTGGTGTCCTTTTTTTTTTAAATTTCAAATAAATAAATTATTAATAGCAAAGCTCAAATTGAACTGGAGGTTAGTAGCTTCTGTAAATAGAAATTCATGATAAATATATCTAATGAGCTACTAACCACAGATTTATTGCATCCTTAAGAAATACTATTGGTTAAACAATCACCACCAAAAGGTCCCGTCACCTTTAATTACTTTAACTGAAGACACATTTTCTCTTCTTATGTTTTTAAATCATGCTCATCAACTAAACTAGTTTTTTTTTGTTTTTATTATGGCTTTTTCCAGAAATAATTTTTTACAGCACACATTTTTTAGCACAACTGCTACTGTCTTATAGACTATAATAAAATAATACATTATCTATACTATTGTTGTTCCATCCTTTCCTTTGTATCTATCTATGTATCTATGTATCTATGTATCTATGTATCTATCTATGTATCTATCTATCTATCTATCTATCTATCTATCTATCTATCTATCTATCTATCTATCCATCCATCCTTTAGTTGAGAAAGCATTCTGAGTGCTTCCTTGCCCACTGTGTGCGGAGGTGTACAATGTAGACAGTAAACTGGCCTTGACGGAGGTCTCATGGGAACTAATGTGGGATGCAGAATCCTGCAGGTGATTGTTTGTATAGTGAGCCGATGGGTGGCGCTATTCATTTCATTCCCCAACCCCCAGTTCCCTGCTCTTATCAGCGCCTATAGGGACGCTGATCTGGGGTCAGCCTGTTCAAAGTGAGGACACAGGACAAGGGGAGAGTGAGGAGCAGATGTCAGATCTGCAGGCAGCATGTGGACAACATCATTTTCAGGGATGCATTAAGGAAAAGAGGGTTAAAGCTCTTCTGTGTGACTCTTACAGCTCGTGTGGGATCATACTTGTGCGTTTTTTCTTTTCTACATATATAGGAAACAACACGTTTGTCATGGTTCTGGAGAGCAGAACAATGCTTGTATACAAGCTGTGTGTGGGGGGATGTGAAGTATGGATCTTTATCAACAAGAGAGGGAGGTGGGGGGAGGCAGGGAACATGATGGAGGAGGCCATCATGGTTTGAAAGAGCCATGATAAAGCACTAAGATACACAGATGATTGGAGGGGGGGGGGTCTCCAAAATGACATGATTATCTTGGATGTCGCGCAAATTGAAATTGAGGTGGTTTCATGCGTAAGACACAACATCAGATGTAGCCTGGAAGGCTGCATTCTTCTGGAAATCCAAACCATCCAAGACAAGATTGATCGACATCTGAGCTCAGAACAGCTTTTTTTGGTGTTGGTTTTGGTGTGAAATATTGGATATGGAAGGAATAATAATAATAATAATAATAAAAGTCCTACCAACACGGGCCATTTGAGAGAGGATTTCTCCAGATCTGTGCCAGCAATCTGTTACTTCACTGTAAGACACGTTTAAAAAAGAAATCTGCCTGTCCTGCACGCCGCTCAGGTTTAGGTTTACAGCGTCTCTATAAAATATTCATCCACGGAAAATCTCTTTGATTCGAGTGAGTCACTTTGGCTTCGCACCAGGTTAAAGTCAGCCTTTAAGCATGTAACTCAAACTGGATGATCGGCAGGATCCAGGTCCGAGACAGCGAGACTTTTTTTTTTTCTGATCCAAAGACCAAAGGTTCGCTTGCAGCTCACGCCCGCATTTACAAACAGGAGGATGTCTGCTCCCTCTCCTACAGGTGAGATGTCTTTTTTTTGAAACTCTGGAGTTAGTCTTATTTGTTTTTTTTTCCTTCCTTCTCAAAAATGTGGTGTTTGGTTGCACCTCCGTGCAGCTGCACAACCTGCTGCTTCCCCACTGACCTGATATGACCGGATTCTAACAACATGACAAAGTGATGGATCGGTTCTTATATTAAACACATTAGTGGATACGTGCGCGTTAGACTTGCGCATGGATCTAGAAAAAAAAATATAGATCCTGTAACTTTAAAAAAGCCCAATAGGAGGGTTGTGATATAGGGAAAAAATGATAATAATACAAACATGATCGATCACTTTAGAGATCTTAAAGTCATTATGCACATATTTGGGAAACACTGGCGAAAACGTTTCGTTCAGGAAATCGATCCAACATCAAAAAAGCCTCTGTCCAAATGCTGCATTTTGCTTTATCAACAAAGTTTAGAGAAGCTGCACGTGAGAAGAAGTCACACTGACCTGCCGGATTCCAGCTGGAAAGAAAAAAGAATCAAAAGCAAAAAAATAAATAAAAAAATTCAAAAGCAAGAATTGTGGACACGGACGCGGATATTTTGTTCTATTGTGCGCAGTTTTTTTTGGCGCACCGGCCGCAGAGGCGCTTTTTTTTCCTCCTCCAACCTCCCCCTCCCTCTGACGTCACAGATATTTCATTCAGATATTTTTCAGGCTGTTTGCTTCTTCTAGAAAAGACTTTTCTATTTGGAAATTAAAAATAGGCTACACAAAACTACGTGATTTACCGTAAAAACGTTTCTATTTGGTTTTTTTCTTGCTGTGGCGTATCTCAAACCGAATGGGGAAATTCATCTGCATGGGGATCAAGAATTTGGTACAAAACAAATTGTCTACAGGCTTTTAGAAACGTGTCGGATTGGAAGCCACCTCTAAAAACAAGGGTGACATCTGCGCGACGAATAATTTGATTTTAAAGGATCAATCCGGTGTTTTTTGTTAAATGAAGCGAACAAAAAGGAAGAAAGTGTGCTGCAAGTTTTTTTTTTGTTGGCTTACCTTTGCGATGAAATCTGAAAACACGTGGTGCACGCGCGTTTTCCCGACACTTGCGCATTTTTTTTCGTTGACTGGAAATATATATTAACGAAATCTGCGGAGGTGACAAAGAAAGAACCCGGAAAAATGCAGGAAAAAAAATCATAAACAAAAACGTTGATTCCTCTTCTGTTAGAGGAGCAGAAAACCCCACGAACGTGCCTTCAGATTGAGGAAAATCAATCTGGGTGTTTTAAAATTAAAAAGCGATTTTTAAAAAAGTAAAAAAACAATAAGCTTTTAGCTTTAAAAACTTTTAAATAGCCCCATCCTGCAGTTTTTGGGAGATAATCTGAGAGTGGATGAGCTGCTTTGCCAACAATGTTTACACTTCCCTGTAAAGGATATAAAAAGTGAATGATTGGTGGCAGGAATGCATGAAGTAAACGACATAAAAACATCAACCCCCCCTCGGTAAAAAGGAAAGGAGAAAGGGGAGAGACAAACTCAATGAACCCTTTGAACTGCATTGACAGCAACACTGGGTAAAGGCAAATTTCCTCTGGGAGCCTTCAGGGTGAGGAGTGGGGGTTGGGTGGGGTTAACTGGGGTGAGGGAGTCCAAAGTCTGCTCAGAAATGTCGGTATTCAAACAACTCAGGAATCTCCATGTGCTCCTAAGGTTAAATGCTCATAATTATGTATTTTGGTCAATGAAACTAACTGAAGATCTGCCCCACTGCACTTAATTAACTCAGAGGCTCTCATGTTTTTCTTTCGGTAGAAATGATTGTAGCAAGTAGAACTGAGGTTGTATAATTGTTTAAAAGCTAAAAAAACATATGTAAATGAGTCTATATATAACTATATAAGTGTGTGTAGGGTTATGTAGTATGTGTTCACCACAACAAATCACCAACCATGTCATTAAACATGCTTTCAGAGGAATTTCTTTTATTTCTAGTAACAAATTCCCCTATTTAGCATTTATAAGCAGTCCATAAGTAGTCAATGATTATTTGTTATACAGTATAATGTAGATTTAAGCAGATAAAAGTGTTAAATAATGCACACCACCTCTCCAATTAACTATAACTCCTCGTTCAGACACTCCAATTGGATGCTGGTGTATTAACTATAGCAGAAAAAGAACTACGAGAATGCACGCCTAAATAAAAAAAGACACAAATAAGGAGAAATTGATATTTACAGATACAGAAAATAGTTATTACTAGTAGTAACAGTTGTTACTAATTATATTAAATGTGTTCCTATAGGAGAATTAAACATTTTTTGACAAATGCTGCACATTATTAAACACGTGAAACCGTTATAAGCCATTTATTAAACACTTTATAAATAATGTGTCAGTTGTCTTAAAGTAAAGTGTTTTTAAAAAAGTTTTTACATGAGTTAAAAACTGACTATATCTTTGTCATTACTGTGTCATGCAAAAGTTTGACCCTAATGACTAAAAACACCAGGAACAATGGTGGAAATGAGTCCAGGACTTCAGTGTTATTATAGAATAAAGGATTTATGTATATATTTTTAGAATACATTCAAATGTTGTTAATACATACAAGTAAACTAAGTCTACATATTGTCTGTCTTTGTCATACAGTATAATGTAGCTTTAAGCAGATAAAAGTGTTAAATAATGCACCCCCCCTCTCCAATTAACTATAACTCCTCGTTCAGACACTCCGATTGGATGCTGGTGTATTAACTGATGATAGCAGAAAAAGAACTAACAGAATCCATGCCTAAATAAAAGAAGACACAAATAAGGAGAAGTGGGTATTTACAGATACAGAAAATAGTAAAACACTATTCTAATTATATTAAATGTGTTGTTATAGGAGAATTAAACATTTATGACAAATGCTGCACAATATTAAACATGTGAAACCACATTGTGGCATTATAAGCCATTTATTAAACACTTTATAAATAATGTATCAGTTGTTTTAAAGTAAAGTGTTTTTAAATAAGTTTTTACATGAGTTAAAAACTGACTATATCTTTGTCATTACTGTGTCATGCAAAAGTTTGACCCTAATGACTAAAAACACCAGGAACAATGGTGGAAATGAGTCCAGGACTTCAGTGTTATTATAGAATAAAGGTCTTATGTATATATTTTTATAATATATTCAAATGTTGTTAATACATACAAGTAAACTAAGTCTACATATTGTCTAAATTCTACATTTTACTGTATTTATAGGTGTAACAAAGATCCCTGAAAAACTAAACTCCAGTGTGGTCTCATGGCGATATTATAGTCGCACAAAAGAATATATCTTCATTTGTACGGTATAATTAATCATAAGTGGACTATATGTTCTTATAGGCAGTGGTTTGATGCTAAACTTAACAAAATGATCTAAATTAAAACAAAACAAACAAACAACAACAGGTGACAAGGTTACCCTCACCTTAATCAAAGTTATGCAGGATAATCATATAAAAATACTTCATGCTTAATATGAGGAAATGAATGTGAAACATTCAACTGTGAAACTGATGAAACATGAACCATATTATAAGTTTCCCAACTTCATAGTGGCTCATTGATAATATATAATAATATGACACCTAAATAGTTAATTATAACACTACTAATGTTAACCAGGGAACTAATTAACTCTTTAAATGTTATATTATTATTGTTGATGTTACTGTGTATTTTCTATAAATATATATGGGGTATGACTGAAAAGCATATCCTGCAGCATATATACTACTTTGATATGAGCTGCTTGGACCTTTGATTTCATTTGGGATTAATAAAGCGACTCTAATCTGATCTAATGAAATGATATAAAAAGTTGGTGAAAGTATAACTTGTAGTTGGTGTTGCTTATGAAACAAATGTTAAACCAAAGTGTTTACGTCTAACGCGAGTTTGAGATGTTTCCCCTGCGTCTCGCAGATAGCAGAAGTGTTAATGAGGTGTTCACGCTGAGTTTAGGTGTCTGCAAATCTCCTCTAATCTGTGCTTTAGTGTTTCGGTTGCTTTCCCCGGCTAACAGACACACCCAAAGCCACCCATATCTAAATCACCCCTCGTCGTTAGCTCAACACACGTCGGCGGGCCTGCGCTACAGTGATCACGCTGACTGGTCCTAATCAGAAAGCTCCTGTCAGGATTGTTGCTCGGGATATGAGTGAGTGGATAACATCTGACACTGGTATCCAACCCTGTGACCCAAACAGTAATTCTACAGCCACCGCGGAGGCCTCCTCTACAAGCATCTTCAAAAAACAGGCCTTTTGGTGCAGGGGGCTGGGATGGATTGGGGGTAGGGGTAAAAAGCTTGTGAATTCCGGAGGGTGGGCTCTCAGCTCTAGTGGGTGGAGATGGGCTTGTTGTTGTTTCATTCCTCCCCAACGTGTTTCCCCCCCTCCCCTTTTTTTTTTCTTTTTTCCCTCATACCCGGGAATTACCTCTCGAGAAGCGGTCCCCGCCAGGGCATTTGTGAGATAAGATGGGGAAAAGTCACTCAATGAACGTACTACTTTTACAGGCTCATTGTTATCGATCTGCCTTGAGGCTGCAGGCAGAGTTGTGGTTAAACCTGTACAGTGGTTGTTTCCCCGCTTGAATAAGCGGACCTGTAGGGAGTTTAAACTTGATTTTTTTTTTTTTTTTTTCAGTAATAAGCTATCAACCTGGCACAAGATGGCAGAAAAAGGTCTCTTAAAGAAGAAACAATTGAAATAAAAACTCTGAAAATGAACTCTGCCTGATGCTGATCACTGAGCGTTTAACTGCACACGTTATTGTGAGTATTACTGAAGAGTTATGAGCGAGTGACTCACGCTCCCAGGATTGATTTCCTAGTGACAAGTGAGGATCATAAAGACTAAACACATCAGTTTTCAGGTTTGTTTTTCTGGGTTTTCCACTCACATTCCAAAGCTGTGAGTTCAGCTCTCCTCTGGTGCCCAATATATGATGCTGGGAGGTAACTAGTCGTAATGTTAGCTACATGAGCTCCAAACAACATGTCCATATGCAGAAAAGCCTAGAAAATAACCATTTACATTGGATTTGATATTGTTTAAAAGCCTCGGGTGAAGGGGATTTAGTTTTTTCCCAGCATTATTTAATGTAATAATTTCTGTAGGATGTATTCAGGAGAAATATTAAACAGATATTAAAGTTTTCTTTGTAGGACTAAAGTGGAAAACACTGTCTCTCCATGTTTTATTCATATAGTGAGTTTGATTTGTATCAGATGCAGAAAGTTAATTTAGTTAGTTTAATATCTAACAAGATTTTCTGCATCAAACCACGAGCAAATAATTTAATTATCATGTTTAAATACATATAAAAATACCCCCAGATCCCAGAGTTAAACCTTTTGTCATATTTCACAGGTGCTCTATTCTATCAATTCCAATCAGTCTGTTCCTAATGACTTCATATCCTTATTTTCTGTTTCTGATTCAATTACTGCTTTATAAAATACAGCAATTTATCAGTGTCCTGGGGGACCTATGCAGTTTTAATAGATGGGACTATTCATTAAGTTCATGTTTTCCATGGGTCATATTTAAAGTAGGCTATTACCCACTATCAGGGGGTTAGGGGCACTCTGACAAATTGAAAGACACGGAATTCCTATTTTTCACAATTGCAAATTAACTGTAACATTCATAATAATTTAATAATCCAATGTTTTTCTTTCCAGATAACATTAATTACACAATAATGAGAAGAAATAAGTTACCATTTTGCTATGATAGCCATTTGTAACAGTAGTTTATCCTTGGGACCCCAGTTGGTATTGCCTTTACATGTTTTGTATGTTGGTAGGATGATGGTTAATAATACCTCTTTACACACACACACACACACACACACACACACACACACACACACACACACACACACACACACACACACACACACACACACACACACACACACACACAAAACACAAACCGTCACTTCAAATAGTTGAACTTGAAAAGTTGAACTTCTGGATGCAGGATTTCTTCACATTTTAACACAATTTCATGAGTTGCACACTAGATACAACAGGCTCCTAACTGAGTTGTGATGTCACAAAATCACACATCTTAAATTCAGATTTAAGGTGAGTGCAGAGACCCCCCCCCCCCCCCAACTTCAGCAGAGGAATGTAAAAATGCACATACATCATTGTGCACAGTGAAGTAACAATTTTTTGAAGCGGAGGAGGACTTTAATAGCCCATTCCTGCAGAGCCCCCCCCCCCCCCCCCCCCCCCCCCACTCACAAAATAGCTGTTACTGCAACATGCACATGTTCTTCTGACACTTTCTTACATGCACCTCGAATACCAAGATATATTTAGACTTACATACTTTTGTTAACACTTATTTATTTAACTTATTTTTGTTTGCTTCACCCCCCCACCCTTTTTTTTTTTTGCTGTTTCTGCTTGCTGCATTCATCCAATTACTCCACAGTGGATCATTCACATTTAATTCAATCCAATTTAATCTAATCTCAGAGTATAATAGTCTCATGTGGTTGCTCCAAGCCCTCTTATGATGCAGTAATGCCACAACAAACACAGAACAAGCAGTAGAAAAAAAGTTCCATGTACGCTATTGGCTCCGTATAGGGCTCGTATACTTTATTTATTTATTATTATTTTTTTTATTTATTATTATTATTTTTTTTTTTTACGATTTCGAGAACCCGAGGTTGCGAGTACGAGTCCCCCTCTTCCCCGTATTCGCAGGGCAGAAATTAGCAGCGAGAAAGCGTGTAATTGACAAAGTCACGTGTTCTCACTACGGGAACGGGCACAGCCAGCTCAGGAGCGAATGAGAGCGAAGGCGAGAGAGAGACACACACACACGGAGAGAGAGAGAGAGAGAGAGAGAGAGAGGGAGGGAGAGAGAGGGAGAGAGCAGTACAGAGGTGGTGTGAGTGAGGAAAGGACTGAAGGGAAGAGAGAGAGAGACATGACAAAAATATCAAAAGGCAGAAAGCACGCCGTACCATGCGAGCTAAATTGGTGACCGATGGGATCGAGGATGTCGGATTAATGGTGACTACCGCAGCCCGTTTTCGCAGAGGAAGCTTCTCTTTGCAACTTGGGCGCAGAGGGTCCGCGGGGAAACATGGCCGAAGGTTATTCTGCAATTATTTTCTATTTTCTGCTCTTAGTCCCCCTCCTCCTCCTCCTCTCTCCCCCCCCCCCTCTACCCGAGGAGGGAGGGAGCGGAAAAGAGGGGGTGCTGGGAAGTGGGGAGGTGGGGTGGTGGTGGTTGTTGTTGGGGTGGGTGGGTTGGGGTGTGGGGTGGGGGGGGGCAAGGTGCAACGTGATTATTGTTCCAAACCTTTAAAAAAAAAAAAAAAAAAAAAAAAAGACCCGAACCTCTCCAGCACATATAACAACCGTTGCTGCGTTAAGATGTTTGCATTGTTAGAGGCTAAAACGCCATTCTGCACACTGTTTTTTTTTTTTAAAAAAAAAAAAAAAGCTCGAGGAACCATGCGTACCGTACTGTACACCTGCCTTTTTTTTGGAGGGGGTGTGGGGGGGGGATCCTTTAACAGCCGAGGACTCCGCGTTAGGACGAAAAGGCTCGTAGATGCACAAGAAAAAGAAAAAAAAGAAAAAAAAACCCTCCACAAGTTGAGCGAGCGTGCCCGTGCACGAATCATCTGTCACGGAGCAGCAACAAAACAACTTTTTTTTTTCCTTTTTTTTCTTTTTTTTTTTTTTTTTTTTTAGGGGGAATGTTGGCGTTGATGCACACGTCGGATCACCAGCACCACGCGCCCTTTGGTCGCTTCTGTGCATATATACAGCAAGGGCGAGTGTAGAGAATTTCTACTGGCCCTGAACTTCACGCAGCCCGTGTTTGCAAGTGGAGGGGATTCCCCCCTTACGCTTTTGGAAGTTCTTTTTTTTTTACGCAACTGAGCCCCATTAAACTTATGTAAAAAAAAATAGAAAGAGAGAGAGAGAAAAAAGCAGTACGCGTACCAGTGGAGTCGCCATCCCGCTGCAGCTGCTTGTGTGCTTGCTTGTATCTCTTGTGTGAACTGTTCTAACTGCTGCTTCTCGTTTTTTTTTTTTTTTTTTTTTTTGCTCAGGAGGGCCGTGTAAAGGTGGCGGAGAAGACCCCGCCAAGTCCACCGAGCAGGAGGACCGGACTCGACCTCAGATCCTGTCGGGATCTGGCTTCTGCAAATGGTTCAACGTCCGGATGGGCTTTGGATTTATCTCGATGACCAGCAGCGAAGGAAGCCCCGTCGACCCCCCTCTGGATGTTTTCGTCCACCAAGTAAGTTGAAATAAAATATATATATATATATATATATATATATATATATATATATATATATATATATATATATATATATATATATATATATAATAAAAAAAAACAATAAATAAACAAAACACAAACAAGAGAAATAGGCTTTGTGCTGATGTGGTGGAGCATTTGGATTTTAGTATTAGTATTTTTTTTAATTATTATTATTATTAAAAAAAGAAGAGGAATGATTGATGACTTTTTTTCTCTCTCACTCTCCTCCCCTTTTCAAAAAACAGAACAACAATTTCACTGTCTCTTTTAATCTCATCCATAACCACAGTGCATGCTCCCTTCTTTTTATTTCTTCTCATCATCTGGATGTTTTGCATTTCTCAATATGTTCCTGTGTAATCACTTGAAGAGAGTGAGAGAGATAGAGACAGAGAGAGAGAGAGAGAAAAGAACGTTAAGTTTCCTCTGTGTGAGGCACATGCGTCCAGCTCTCCCCTCCCATTCTGCTTCCCCCTCTCTCTCTCTCTCTCTCTGCTCTGTAAAGGGAAGAAACGTCGTGTGGCTTATGACACGGTTAGTTTCACACTTGGCCCTAATGGACAGCAGAGCTGGTTTGATATGCAGCCGGCTAACATGTCGGAGAGCAGGTTTGTGGGAAAGTCAAAAACCGTGGACTCGTGTTTCTAGGAAACTGCACTCTTGGTGCATTCGAAACACCAAGTTTCAGTTTATTGAGTCACAACATCCTCTTTTCCTCTCACTTGTGACGTGGAGCTGTTTTCTGCAGTTGATTTAGTGCATGCACTTCATTTCACTGGCTTTTTTTTTGGGGGGGGGGGGGGTGTTCTACAGCAAACAAAGAGCATGAAATCCCCCCCCCCCCTCCACCACCTCCATCTTTTTTTTATGGTGCTATAAAATGGTTTTAAAATACTGAGGATGAGGAGAGGCAATTTTTTTCTTTTTACCGTTTCATCACCCCCTCCTGAAGTCGTCTTATTCTTGTGGAGTCACAGGGGTGTTGTGGTGAACCGGTGGGGAGGGGGGCGAGTGGGTGGACATTAGGGGTCAGATGTCAGCAGAGATGTAGTCACGAATTTAAAAAAAGATGGGACCATCACACGACCTGGGAGGGCTGAAAATATATAAATTATGCTTTCATGAAAGCATGAATACTGTCACCTATAACCTGCAAAAATAGTATAATAGTGTGATTGTTAAAACACGTGTTTTTATAAAGTTGTCCGTCAGCATAAAAGCAGGCTGTTTGCTGATAGTTTGCAGTGATGGAACGAAGCCTCGAATGTTGCTGCTTTTCTTTTTTATTGATTTAAAAAAATATCCATCTTTGAAATAACCCTTCACTTATACGCTTTGTTAATTATAACTGGGTTATTAATATTGACAGAGACAGTGAAAGTTAATATCTTGTTATACCAACAATAACAAAATAATTTAGATTTAAGTGTCACATGTAAAATTATTTGAATTATACACTGAACAATGTAATTAAACCTTCACATTCTGAGGGATTAATGCTAAAAAGTGTGTTTGATTATTTTGGTAATCATAATCATTTTATTTAAAGAAAAGTACCCTGGGTCCAGTTTCTTAAATATGAATATATTCTTTTTTTCTGACAATTAACTGAATATCTTTGGGTTGAGGACTCTTGGTCAAGTATAACTTTTTTCACAGTTTTATAGACCAAGCAGCTTATCAATTAATCATCGAAGATAATACTGAGTTTCAGCTTTAAAAAATATGTTGACCTTTCCTCTATTTGTCTCCGTAATTACAGCATGGGTGTATCAGTGTACATACATTATATAATGCACATTTATTCTTTCTGTCTTTATATGCGTGTGGATACAGTTTCTGCTGGTATTGCTGTGAATATTTGAAAATGTGCAGAAGCTCAGCAGCACTGCAGCATTGCGTTATCAGGTTTTTGATTGATTCTTTCAAATTGTAGCTCCAATCAACTGAATGTGCTGCATTCTACACACACACCACCTACTACATACTCCTGATTTCCCCAGATATGTGTAGAAGTGAATCAGGTCAACAAGGGGAAAAGAGTAGTGTGGAAAAGTAAAAAAAAAAAGCCTCAGCATGTCTTGTCTCAGCATTTTAACACTACTGGACAGGCCGAATTTCGATTAGAACATGGGGTGGCGTTGGAAATATTGTTTCCATTAATAAGCATCACATCCTGCACGTGTTTTGCTTGTTTAAAATATACAAATTCCTCCTAAAATAACAATAACCTTAGCTGACTAGCATACACGCAATCCTATGTTTATACATGTGGATTTCCCCACACTGTTTCCAGCTATGTGTGTGTGCAATCGCTGAAAAGTGTCATTTAATACAAAGAGCAGACAATGCGCATTCATAAGCGCTTTGTCATATTGAATGCAAAACACAGAACGGTTCATCTTCTGAAATCAGTCATTATTTCCGACTGTCCTTCCCTCTGTGGCTCCACTCGCAGCCTGCAGCCATTCAGGAGATTCTGATGCTATTTCCAGAAGTCCATGAGATATCACAGCGGCATGCGGGTACGATGTTTGAAATTTATATTTTGTAAAGCTACAACTAGCGACCGTTTGGCTATGGATTCATCTGTTGAGTATTTCCTCTGTTATTAGATTAGTGGTTTGGTTGTTTGGTCTATAAAATACCAGGAAATGGTGAAAAATGACAAATATATATATTTTTTCAGTTTACTGTCACAGAAGACGAAATAAACTGGAAAACAGTCACTTTTGAGAAGCCGGAATCTAGACAATTTTACCTAAAAAAAATAAAATAAATATAAGATAATAAGATAAATTGACTAATTGCAGCTGTAATATTCTGTAATAATTCTCTTCACGTACAAATACTCCAATCAGTGCGACGCCAACAATCACACCTGCTTAAAGGGCAGGATTTTATTGTTGGGAGAAAGTCTTTGGCTTGACACAAAGGTCACACAATATTCTCAGCGTTTATGATACAGGGAAGAAGAAAAAAAAGCACAGATTAAAGGCTGCAAATTAATTTGTTTCTGAACACTGACCCTAAATACAGAGGGGAGAAGAGAGGCAGCAGAGGTAAGAATGATGGGGGGGGGGCATGACAGGAGAGAGAGAGAGAGAAGGGGGGGATAGAGGAGGAGTTTTCCTAAGAGAGGGAAAGAGGAGGGATGTGGGAAAAATAAGTGTGGGGTGGTGCTGGTGGAGGGTTGGGGGGTGGGGGGGGGGTGCTCACCGAGGAGGAAAACATGAGCGAGAGGTTGGAAAAAAAAAAGAGGAGTGAGTGTAGGAGCAGGAGGTAAGAGAGGGAGGGTGTGTGTGTGAGTCAGCGAGAGGGTCCCCGCCCGACCACGAGTTCTCTTCCTGGGAGGCCTCTTCATCAGGGCTCCTATCTGATCACTTCCTTTTGGAAGGTGTGTGTGTGTGTGTGTGTGTGTGACAGAGAGTGCGAGAGCATAATTAAGCTTCTTCACCCTCCGTGCCTCTCTGCTTAGTGATTCTACGCACAGGCGATTTTATTATCTCTGTTTGTCAAACCCTTTTCTACCTGAGTGTTTTTCTGTGTGTAAATTTGTGTGTGTGTGTGTGTGTGTGAGTTCCTGCTGGGACACGGGGGGTGCGCTCTCCTCGGGCATTCTTTAAAAAGAGGAATTTCTTTAAAGACAAAAAGGCAGGAGGGTTTGGTGGGGTGAAGGGGTGTGTGGCAGTGAGGTGGGGGGCTGCTTGCCCTTTGTCGGTAATCAGTTTGAAATGTTGAACAGTTTGCTGTTGCTACACTATTCTCCTGAAAACCTCCAGAGTGTGTGTTCAATTTATGGAGCGCCCCCCACCACCACCACTCCTCCCCGTGTGTGTGTGTGTGAGAGCTTCTTACTCTATGCTCAGGTTGTAGATGTCTACATGTGAACCGTTGTAAGATGTTTTAGGTTTTGAGTGTGTGTGTGTGCGCGCGCTGGAGAGCGTGTGTTTTGTGTAGCGAGGTTAAAGTGGGCCCCTAGTGAGATTAACCTCTGGTCCGTGTCACCGTTTGGCATGCAGGCCCCACCCATCTCTGCCTCCAGATAGCCAGTATCAGGCTTTGTCTCTCCTGCAGCCACACTGCACCCCCCCCCCCCACCCCCTACCCCCTTTACCCCTCCACCACCACCCCCCACCTCCTACCCTCCACACCGCTCCACCAAACCCACCCTTCCCTCCTGCACATCAGAAAAAGCAAAAGAAGAAGAAAGGCCGGTCATGTGACTTCCTTTTGAGGAGCCGGGCCACATGATTGGTAATTGGGAAAGGTGGCGGAGCAGAGCTAAAGGGCTAAAAACAGGTCACAATTCACCTGAAAGAGCGCCCGCAGTGTCCGATGCTGCCGCTGACATTTCATATTGGTGTGGAAATCTTAAGAGATGGAAACACGCATGAAACAAACATGGTTGAAAGCCAAAACAAACATATTAGGTAAATTATGTCCAATTGAATAAAATGAAACATTGTTCATTGCTCAATATATATTTTACTAAATGTTAAAAAAATATATTGTCTTGATAAATCATTTGGTATGTGAAATAAACATAAATCTCTCTCTCTCTCTCTCTCTCTCTCTCTCTCTCTCTCTCTCTCTCTCTCTCTATATATATATATATATATATATATATATATATATATATATATAGAGAGAGAGAGAGAGAGAGAGAGAGAGAGAATCTATATATATTTAGAGAGGGAGAGAGAAATCCTAGATTCCCAAGATTATTATTATTACTATTATAAGATTAAGAATTTTAATGTAATAAGTAAAACTTCCCTTTAATATTATGAATAATGAATGAGAACAAACAGTATTTTCATTAGTTTAATATATTTAATACCCCAAGAAATGAGTCTCTCACAATATCCCTAATTTATTGAGTTGTGTAAATAGCTTTTTTTTTAATCTGATGAGTGCACAACTTAATATATTAAAATAGATTCAGTTTAGTATAATATAAGACAAAGAAAAACAAAATTGATAGGAAATAAACTATGAAGAAAAACACTCAGATTTGAATGGAGTGTGTAGAGTAATAGGAAATGGAGAAACATGTATATGTATACAGATATGTTAAAAGTTCACTTTTGGAGATATTCTTTTCCTCTTAAACAGCATTTGAAATGCATCTGCAGTCAAATTCAGTTTAAAACAGCGGCAGTAAATCACTGTTGTCACTAAATATATTATTACTACGCATTATTATTATATTACTTTGTTCTAATAGTAATGTCATAATCCACTTCTGTCATGATTGACAGCAGTGGAAGTGTCTCATTTGCAAGCAAGGCTGAGGTTAGTGCCAAAACATACAAAGAAAAAAAAAAGAAAAAAAAACAGAAGCTGCTGGTTCTGATCTTTGCAAATGTAATCAACTGTGGAAAAAAAATCTATTCGATAATTATTTTATTTTAAACCATGTGTGGTTATAATATTTCTTAGACAGCTTCAACTTTTGTTAATGGTATATTTGTGGAAAGTATATTGACAAATAATAAAAAAAAAAACAATAATCACGTTCCAACCAACCAGATTCAATATATCAATATATATATTCTTTATTACCCATTCATCATTGGTCTGGATGTGGTGTCACGTCTTCAGACGGTTCTTCCTGGAGTTGTGGAAACAACAGGAGTTATTGGCAGGCTGTGTTTTTTATCACCGCTCACCTCTGCGATGGTTCATTTCCCCTCTCGTGCTGATAAATGTAGCAAGATGATCTAGTGCTTCCTACCTCACATCAGATTTTTGTCCCCCCCACAAGTCATAATCGCGGGTGTTGGATGTTGTTAATTTGAGGCAGGGGAAACATGAAGGCTTTTAAGTGTTTGATGGGGGTTGGGCAGGGTTCAAGGGTCAGGGCCACTAATGACAACGTGTTGAGGAGAGCCGGGGTGTCAGCGTCATGAGGCTGGCTCCGTTGGTGTTTTTTTTTTTTTTCCCTCGCCGGGGCATGTTTGCGTGTTTTTCTTTCTTCTTTTCTTCCCCTCCTTCATCCAGCTTTCTTGCTCGTTCTCCCTCCACTCTTTTCTCCTTTGGTTTATATGCATCCTGTTGGGTTATGTCCATCTGAGCTGATGTGGCCCAGCTTTGTCCACTTAGCATTTCCTGTGTGTAAAAAGCTACTTAATGGCACCACGCCACATGGTGACCGCCATATCCCTTCACGCCCACCCTTACACACACACACACACACACTCTTCCTCTTCATACAAGCAGAAAACAGCGGCGCATTGGGCCACCTCTGATTTGAAGCATCCCATAATTAGCCAATCTATAGCTGGTGGAGGTTGAATGGAGGATGGTGGGTCTCCTCTCCGCTTCCCCGTCCCCTCACGTTACAGCTTCCTGTATTGATTGCTGGGCCTGGTGATGACGAGGGCCTGGCTGATGAAAAGGAGGGCTATTTCTATCCAGGATGTTGGAGTCCGTATTGATCGCTGGCTCCTTCCTACACACACACACACTCACGAGCCACACAGAGATATTTATTACATGTAAGAAGCTCATAAGCATTTTTTCTTTTAAATGTCGGTATCCGTTTTGTTGGATCCATTTCTTTAATTTTTTTTTGTGGATGACAGTAGCCTGCCAGTGGCTCTGGGTTAAAGCGCCGGGCGCCGGTTTGGTCCTCCAGTCAGGCAGGGGGTGGTGCTGTGATGGTTATACCACTGACCCACGGATTTCTGCCGCTGACCTGTGGGGGCTCCTGATCAAATGGGGGTTTTGTTCCTGGGCTCCCCCCAAAGTCCAGCCACTGATCAGGAGTTGCTACTCCATTGGAGCTGAACAGAATGCGCTGGAGGCATTTCCATGAACCTCCCCCCTCCTCCGAACCCGCTCCCTCATCCACCACCTACCACCGCCACCCCACCCGCCCTCCCCGACACCCACCCACCCTCCTTTGCTCCAGGCCACTCCTCCATTTTGTGCTCTCTCTCTCTCTCTCTCTCTCTTTCTCTCTCTCTCTGACGCTCTCCCGTTCCCTCTTCCCCCGGCCGTGCCCTTTCCTGACCTCTGTGCGTAAACTGAAACGGGTCAGGACACCCGCCAGGTCACTCGAGAGGAGGGGGCTCGGGTTACAGGTTCTGATCCGTGAAGTTTTTCTTTTTCTTTTTTTTTTCTTTCTTCTTCACACACACACACACACACGTTGACATATGCGCCAGCACAGAGGCAAACGCGCGCACGTTCGCACACATGTATAACCACATGCTGTGTTTTGTTACGTAATTGCGGAGAGACCGAGCTGTTGCTTCAGAATGACAAATTAAACTCATCTGAGACAGGAAGGCATGAGTGTGCGATAGTAAAAAAAAAAAAAATGTATGCGCCACGTTCTATATGGAGGAGGTGTGTGTGTGTGTGTGTTTTCCTGCGTTTCTGCAGAACAAAAGGGGTTGTGTGGTTTCCTCACTGGTGCATTGTGGGCATTGAAGGGGTTGGAGAGGGGGTAGGGTGCTGAGACAAACCACTCAACTTTGACCTGGAGAGGCAAGCCGCCTGTGAACTGAAGACAGGAGAGGAACAGGAAGGGCTCATGTGCCACAGTTTCAGACACCAGTCGATGATTATTCATCATTATTCCGAATCCATTCTGTTTTGTAGGGGGATGGGCTCATTTCTATTTTCCTTCTACTGATTTCTGCTGCAGGAATGCCTTTCAGTCATTTGGACAGTCTAGTGATGGTAATCATAAAACCAATTAATTTGAGCGAGCAGGGTTTTAGGCTGCCTCAGGTCGGTTATTCCAAAGAAATGGAAAGCCGAGATTGGCACCTGCATGTCCTGGCAGTTTTTTTTTTTTTTTGATGCATTAAAAACAATAGTGTGTGTGTGTTGAATCTTGTAATTTGTCATTATTGGAGCGCAGCCCCCGGAGATCGATCCCAATCTGTCACATGAAGTCCCACGCCCCGTTCGTGAATCACTTCATCCTTACATCTGTCGTTCCGCGGAATCCTCACTTTTCGCTCCTTTCGTTCCTTCTCTCATTTCCATTCCTTATCCTTGTCCTTTCCTTAAAGCCAAATTCAATACCCGAATGCCCCAAATGCTTGAAACCTCCATCGGAAATCAACGAGCAGCAAGATGGCCTTGGCTGTGGAGGAGGGCGGAATTGTGAAGCACATCTGAGACAGAATAAATGAATTTTTGGTAAATGTAAATATGTTTGATTTGACCATATATATATATATATATATATATATATATATATAGTATATGTAAACATGGAGGAAGAGTAGCTTCAGAGGTCAGATATTGAAGCACAAGGGAAAGTTGTTCTATAAAGATTTTTTTGGTGATGAAACATAATATATATAATTTTTAAATTGAGTCTGTTTTCAGCATAATTTGCTCCTAGTGAATGCATTATTGTATGTGGAGATATCTCTGGAATAACTATTCTATTTAAATTAAACACATTGCTTTAAAATTCATTAAAATAACTGTCAATAATAACTGTATATTTCATTCATACTCGCAAAATCCCAAATAACTTGTGAGCAAAGAGATTATGTTGTATTTAGATCTTTAAAATGTATGGAGATTTGTTTTTTGTGGAGATTTTTTTTAGCTGTTTAGTTTTAAACCTTTTAGGTATAATTTTAAAAGTTAAATTAAAGACATAAAATGTACAAATGGTCAAAAAGAATGTTTCTGAAATTAAGTTACACTAAATAAAAAAAAAATAAAAAGTGTTTTATTTTGCCACAAAGTTGTATTTTTCCTCTATTTATAAAAGTTTTTTGGTGTCCGAAAGATCTCGGCCTATTCTACACTTCTACATCCTACATATAAATAAAATTAAAAATCTATTTAAATAAAAGAACTTGATAACCAAATTAGTGTTTAAGCATTTTGTTCAGCGTTGTGGCATTCTGTACTGAATTTTAAACTTTGTACTAATTTGTTGAAATAGTTATCATTTAGTTATTTTACACTGTTACATTGGATTATATCATGAATTAAAAACAGGGGCTGATCCATAAAACCAAAGCCTAAAACCTCACACATAATCTTTATATAATTTTTACTGAATCTAACCAATCATAAACTACTTTCAATGTGTTCAGAATCTATTCTCAGTTTGAAATTAATTCACACATCTCTTTCACGTCACTTTCCCCTCTACTCACATTTTTTTTTCCATATTCACACTTTTCTTCTACTTTCCCCCCCGCTTCCTTCTACATATTAATTTACATCTACAAATAGACCATCTATAGAGTACCTTTTGCTTCCTGTAACTGCAGTCGTTGCTGCGGGCACTATAGAAAAAGGCTGCTGAGCACATTCTCTCTCTCCTTCCGCTATAGTTTCACATTTGTTCCTTTCTCCTCCTCTGTCTCCTACACATCTGTCTTTACAGCAGGCACCACCGCATTCACAGATAGCCCCGTGTGTTATTTATAGGCTTGGATGTATAGTAGGTAGCAGCTCTGCACACAGCATGCTCATGTGGGTGTGTGTTTACTTATGCTGAGATGTGCGGGGCTCGCTGCGACTCGTGAAGGTCATGGATAGAGCCTATCAGCCGTCCGCTCTGTGTGATCAACAAGACATAAATCATTGTCCAGTGGTTATGTAGTAACTAAATCAATAATTCTGATCATGTAGATAAGATGGATGGTGGATCTGCTGAGAGACAATGATTGCGCGGGCGCACCGCGCTCCCCCACAGGAGGAATAGGAAGTGGTGCCTCTGCAAAAAGTAGATAAAGGGAGTCCCTCAAGGACACTCTGTGCACAGGCGGTCATGGCAGTTGGTGCAAATCACATACAGTCAGTCCACCATGTTCGAAATGATGTCTTCCCGCGTGCGTTTCGCTGGATGTTGCTTTTGCCGCATGCAGCAGTGCGTGCACGCCCCCATGGTAAACTTCCCAGTGACAGTAAGAAGGTAGTTGTTTTTTTTCTTTTTCTTATTCTTTTTTTTTTCTGTAACATCATATTGGAGATGAAAGGCGTTGATTGGAGAGCTGTTTGTTCTCTCGCAGACACAATAATTCTTCTGGGCAACTGTGCAATTTGTAAGTGTTAAATCTATTCTGATGGGACTTACGTAACATTAATGCAAAGCTTTCTGCTGTGCAGACAGAGAACAGGAGTGAAGCTTCTGTCTTTGAAAGATTACATTTATTTCTCAAGACCAACTCTGTGCCATCTTTCATCGTTCCTTCTTCCATTTAGCCGGCGTAGCATTCAGAAGCAGGAAATCAGAAAGTTTCAAAATGGCACATTGAAGATATATGAGTTGCTTATATAAATCACCAAATAATTCACCGTCATTCAAGGATATTTGGAGGCCTGAAATAATTTAAAGGACTGACAACATCCACACAGATGTACTCCATTAGAATTCTTTTTTATATGTTCCCATCAATCGAATTAAATTAGGCATAAACAGCATTGGGTGCTGTGCGCATTTTGAAACAATACCAGCACAAAACTGAACCTTTTTTCTCTGCTTTATTCTCTGGGTTATAACATAAATGTAATTTCAGTTTGTAAAGTATAGGCAAATCTTCTCAGTTTCAGCGTTGGTATTTATTTGTGTTTTTTTTATTTTATGTTTTTTTTCTTCTTGTTTTTTTTTTGTAACACTGCACGAAATAAAACTCCACTCCCTACTTCGCTCTCCCCTTTAAAAAACCTGTCGCCACAGCCTCCAGCCTGTCACAGTCACCACGGCAGAGCTTCAGAACGCTGTCATGTGCGTCTCGGATGAAGCACATGTGATATCCTTCCCAACATCTAGGAGCTGAAGCAGCGTTACTTACTAGTTGTGCTCACTCTCTGTTTCTCTCTAACTTGTGCTGTTTCATCCGGATGTGCACTTGCAACAGTCTGGAAATTAGTGGGGGGGGATTTTTCAAAAGGTTCATAAAGGAATTATATCGATATATATTGGAATTCACAACACAACCCGCTGTCAAGGTACTGAAATTTGGAGCTGATCTGACATGTGTAGTCAGTAGCACTGATGTGATTTGATTTGTCCTTAAAAGTTCAGAGTTTGGTGTTTGGTTCAAGTAACATGTAAGTCAGTATTATAAATTATTTATACAAAAGAAACAGTTTTTAGTTCCGCTGTTTAAACGGATTATTATTTGTGTTAAACAAAAGAGTTAGTATAGTTCTTTGTTCACCTGACATATAAAGACCCATGAGCGTTATGGCCATTATGCGTCTTCTATTGTTTAAATGGATTGTTGCATTTTTTTTTCCACACAAAAGAAAATAGTTTCTTTGTTCACCTCATATATAAAGACCCATGCGTGTTATGGCCATTGTGCGTCTTCCACTGTTTAAAGGGATTATTGCATTTCTTTTTTTTTTTTCCTCTCCCGACAGAGCAAACTGGTGATGGAGGGCTTCCGCAGCTTAAAGGAGGGTGAGCAGGTGGAGTTCACCTACAAGAAATCCTCTAAGGGCCTGGAGTCCCTGCGGGTGACCGGACCTGGTGGGGGACCCTGTGCAGGCAGCGAGAGGAGACCAAAAGGGAAGGTCCCACTCCAGAAACGCAAACCAAAGGGAGACCGGTAAATGGAAGGAATTACAAAAGAAATCATTAGATACGATCTGTGTTTGCCGTAATGTCATAATTCATGCATGCCTCATTAGTCCAGCTTCAGAAGCTGAATATCTGTGTGTGTGTGTGTGTGTGTGTGTGTGTGTGTGTGTGTGTGTGTGTGTGTAGGTGTTTTAAAGCAGCGCTGCTCTGCACTATAGTAGAATCAGACATATGTTATATGGTCATCTCGCCGCAGTGATGTGTTTCTGAGTGGGCTGAAATTATAGATTAAATCTATTCAATCTGCCTGACTACATGCCTGTTGCTATGGTTATCGCGAACCATACTATAGAACTGAATAGGGCACTTTGCCTGCCATTGCCGCTATTTTAAATCAATTTGCCAGCTTTTACATTAGCGACGGCTTTAACGCCCGGGATGTATCGGGGCTTATATGCATTTCAATGCGGCAGGAGCTCGATCGGTTGTTTTGTCCCCAGGAAAATCCTGAATGGCGCTTTGCTAAAATCTGTCAGAGGGAGCCATATGGTGCTCCTTGAAAAACGCCTCGTGGTCCAAGCAGAGGTTGCACACTCTGTCCTCCTGCTGACAGACAGTCGCCTTCGTATGGTGCGAGGCTGAGCCGAGTGTTACGTACGTTATGTGCTGTATCTGATGTAGGAAGGTATCGCATTTGAATCTTATTCAGGTTTTTTGGCATTAAGCGGTAGAAGTTGCCTTGGTGTTGTGGTGCGAAACAGTCACGAAGACACAGTTTCTAGCTGCATCACTCGGTTTCTTTAGGGTGTGAAAAAGCTTGAATAATTCAGTTTATTTGGGATAAGCGTTAACAATGTCCTTACTTCCTGCCACGGTGCTATCGTCAGAGATGTAGGTGGCTCTCTGTGAAGTTATCTGCATATTTGTGAGGCAGCTGCAGGTTCTTGCTCAAGACCTGTCGGCGCGGGGATTGAACTCACGGCCTCCTGGTCACAAACTGGCTTCTCCAACCTTCAGCCCACCACTGCTCCCAGTTCGCCGCTCTGACTCCATGTTGGTCACTCTGCTATGCAGCCAGCTATTGATTAGTAATCTCTTTTTTAAACTTTTTGAATTAGTTTTGAGATTAAACTGTTTTTAACCACTGCATGATGAACATATAGAGAAAATGAGTTATAAAACTATTTTTGAATGAATTTCTAATACAATGAACCTGTTAAATATAAATTGTAAATCTACAATATTTTTTGACATATCATTTTCAGTTATGACTTTTTAAAAACGCTAAAATACCCTTTTTAAATTGTTTTTTAATATATGACATTGAGTATCAATTTTTTAGCTTTATAAACTTCCTAAAATCTACCTTCAATACATTCTGCAAGTTTTAGTTAGACCACAGCTACTGATATGCAGTTAAATGCAAAAGATATTCTTATTGTCAATTGCATTTCTCCGTTTAACTCAAAACTCCAAAGACATCTTGTTCAGACGTGTTGGAGAAGGCGAAGACTGAAGAAGCTTAAGCTTCCCTTAGAAAAACGTTGGATTTGTCTGCCCGGCGACAGCATTGACAATTTACAGATTAACGTTCGACTGCGGTCGTTCTTTTTTTTGTTAGTTTTCTGTTTGATCTGTCACATTTTAACATAACACTTCTCTCAGCGGTGAAATTAATAATGTGATACTGCTGCTGTCAGACCATATCTTATTAAAAAGTTATCAAGCCTTATAATCACCCTTCAATTACACGCAGCATGTGACACCATGTTTTATTATGTGTGAAATTTCAAAAGAGTGGATGTGTCCCCATACGTGTTGTGCAGTAAACCATCAGTGAAGTTCCACACTTGAACTCTGAACAGTGACTTGTTTAAGACAAAAAAAAAAATCTGTATAATTGGATGTTGCTTTAGCACATTTGGTGACGTCCTAGCGGACAGAGCTTCTGTGTTCCTTTGTCTTCACTTTTTTTTTGTCATTATTACTCTTTCAGCACCCTTCTTGGTTCTTGTCA
Source organism: Lepturacanthus savala (assembly GCA_030544235.1). Taxonomy (NCBI): domain Eukaryota; kingdom Metazoa; phylum Chordata; class Actinopteri; order Scombriformes; family Trichiuridae; genus Lepturacanthus; species Lepturacanthus savala. The sequence continues at coordinate 12,321,921 of CM060477.1, forward strand.
AATTTCATAACATAGTCCGGTTTGGCATGCGGTTGATCCCGAGCGATACCGTGTGTCATACCACCATCTAGTGGTGAATCTAGTCAGAGCAGCGCTGCAGTGGCAACTAAATATAATTCAACACAACTCAAACTCAAACAAAACAGCTCTCTCCCTAAACGCAGGGCAGAGACTTATACTGGCTGCACAAACCATTCACCAACTGAAAGGGATAAACAAATAAACTCACTAAACAGTACAACTTAATCATAAATAACAAGGAAAAAGAAAAATGAGAACATAAAAATGTTTAGCAATAAAAGACCCCAAAAGAACACAAGCTCATCTAATCACAAAAAAAAATGTAAAACTGTAATTTAACCCCTCAGAATCCCCCTAAAAAGTCCAGCCCAATTCACCTTGTCCTCCATTTAAGGGTTCTGCTTCGGGGTCAGAAAAGTAGGAATTAATCAGAAGTAAAAACTAAAGATATGTACTAAAAATGAACTTGTGCATCAAAACTGCTGAATACCTTATGCATGCTAAATGAAAACGATAAATGTTGTCATTTGTAATAATGTCAACTAAATTAAGATAAAATTAAATACACACACAACTGTAAAGCATCAAGTGTTAAAAGGTTTTCGGCATTCACCTGACTATATCTGCCAAAGATGAGGCAATCACAAATATAATGTAATTTCTTCTGTATGTTTTTGCTTCTGTGTAAGTCTGTGTTTCTGTCATCACCCCATGGATGGTTGTGTTTGTTCTTCATCTCATGCAGCTGTTATAACTGTGGAGGTCTGGATCACCATGCCAAGGAGTGTGGCCTGCCCCCCCAGCCAAAGAAATGCCACTACTGCCAGAGCATCACGCACATGGTGGCTCAGTGTCCCCACAAGGTGCTGGCACCCGCCACAGGCTCTCAGGACCAACATGCGTCTACCTCGGCCTCCAGCCCAGGGACCGGGCCCTACCTCTGCCCCCCGGAGGAAGAGGAGCGCTCCGGCTCGTCTCCCCTGGAGGGCTCCTCCTCCTCCCCCGAGGAGCCCCACACACACCGCGGCCCCCGGACCCAGAGGTGGAGGAAATCCTGAAACAGCCTGTAGAGGTGAAAGCATTCACCGCTAACCCCCGCCCCGCAGCCCCCCACCCTCCCCCAAACCCCTCCGATCCTCATGTCTCCCCTCAATCAAGGATACCCAGCCCCCCCTCCACCCCACCCACACCCCCCACCCTCATCTACCTCACACCTGTGAAAAAAATGAGAGGTCTTAATTTCTTTGGTTTTTATTTTATTTTAATTTTTTTTTTTTGTCTAACCAGCGCAGCTATGGCAACGATCAATGGGGTACGGACGTGCGTGAATGTGTGTGACTGACTTGTAGTCATCTGGTGCAGCTATGGCAGCCACCGCAGGAATGGTGACTGCAGGGAGTGACTGTTTTTTTTTTTTCTCGTTTCAATCAGTGCAGCTCAAGAGTGAAACACAACGTGGTATGAAATCTTGGCTTGATTTTTTATTTTTTTTCCCCCCTGATTCCTGTTTCTCTCTCCTCCTCCTCTTCCTCCTCTTCCTCCTCTTCCTCCCCCTTCCTGCTCCTCCTTGGACCTAAGTGTTGGCCATTTTGAATGCTTTTTTTTTTTTTTTATCTTCTTACAGATGTTGTGGCCACAAATTTATCTCCTGTAGGCCTAATCATTCCAAAAAAAAAAAAAGAAAAAAGGAAAAAAAAAAAAACAAAGCATCCTTTTAGCACACACGGTAGCTTATTTTAAGAAGGATTAGACAAAGACTTTTAAAAGCTCAACACCCTCTAAAGCGATAATCCAGACCCATAGGATTGTCCGCTCGGCTTCTAAAGATCTTTAGGGAAACTTTATGGATTCCAGAGGGAATTAAAAAAAAAAAAAAGAAAAGAGAAAAAAAAAAAAAAAAGACGGCGAGCTGCTAAATACATTCTCTATTATTATCTTGAAACACTCAAGTCCACTACATACCTCTCTCTTACATGAAATAGACCGGACCAACTGATTGTCGCGTCAGACGGTGAGCATGTGTGTTTGTGCATGCAAGACTGAGAGAGAAAGAGAGAGAGAGAGAGGAGAGAGAGAGAAAGCGTGTGTGTGTGTATGTGTGTGTTGCCGCATGCTCGGAAAGAAACTGTAAGGCTGGGAGCACCTCTCCTCGGTGGTGCGAGTCGACACTAGTACCCTTTCAGTTTCCTATTATCATAGATAGACATGCTTTAGATAACACATCGTATTATCCTGCTAGGTCATAGTTTAGTTTAGATTCAAGGTGATGAGTCGTTACTTCAGTGGACTGTTAGCATTAGAGACTTCCACTTTTGGTTGTTGCATAATTAGTTGAAAATAACATTACAGTTTATAAATCATAGTATAAGTCATTAATATATATGTAAAGTCACAAGATATAATTGAAATTCTATTAACTTTAAGTAATGCATATATAAGGAATTAGCTCTGACATAGGTGAATAGCCCTGTATATAGCATGGGATACTTATGTGAATAAAAAAGAAGTTATAGCTCTCTCTCTCTATTTAACTGTTCCTACATGACAAATCAAACAGATTTTCTTCTTATACACTAGTTCAAACAGTCAGCCGTTACCTCTGAGCACAAAGAGTCACCTTTTTTTTTTTTTTCAATAATAATAATAGGTGAAGTGTCAGACCGTTACAGTGTCATCACAACTGCTCTACTTAATACCTCACCAATTCTTCCTCTTGGAAATGAATGTTGCAGAACATCAAGCTGTTCGCTCTGCCAGCTGCGTAAGATCGAACCACCTGTTCCTCTTCCATCTGTGCCTAGACCATATCAGTTAGTAGCACCAGCCAGGTAACGCTCACTCCTCTTTGGGATGCCATCGCTGCTCCTGCTGCTGCTGCTGCTGCTGCTGCTTCAGACTCACTGGAGAGAAAAAGAGAGAGAGAGAGAGAGCGAGAGAGAGAGTGCTGCTTTTGGTATAACTTGAATCCCAAGCATGGCTTTAGTGGCACTTATTTGTGACCTAACAACTCTTCTCTGACCATATTGAATGTGAAAAAAAGAGCTTATCTGAATTTGACTCCTCACAAAGTTCACGTTGGGTCTCTTTGGAGTTGTATCTTAATGTTCTGACAAATCAAAAATAACTTTGTATGTTGATATCGAACTAGCTCGTGTGTTTTTAAAGCTCTAAGTAGACAACCAACTCTTTTGGGGGGTATATTTCTGTATACCGAAGAGTTTGGCTTTATTTTTTTGAAGGCGTTTTAAAGGAAAAAAAAAACAAAAAAAAAAAAAACAACTTTTGCTGAAGTGCTTGCTATCCTCGCCCTTTCAGAGTAAGAGGGACTTTATTGCTGAAAGCGCAACACTGCGTTTGTTTTTTTATGTACAGCTTTTTGAATGTGTGCGTGCGTTAAAAATCAAAATCTCAACAATGCAGCATGATAGAGTACAAACCAGTGAATGACCAAACCACACAAAGGAGCACAGCCCATGCTCAAATCTCTATGGAAACAACATCTTTTTGTATGATGTATTTTTACATTTTTACACACAATTCCTCTCAGGATGATGAACTGTTCTCAGGGAATTAACCAAAAAAAAAAAAAGTGTATTTTATTCTTTTGGGAATCATCCACTGACTGTCTGAACAAACTCTGTTAAGCAATGGTGAAGAGACATATGTAACCGATTCATGTACTGATATTAGCAACTACCTCTTGAGTTATACATAGTTGTGCATTTCTTTTTTTTTTGTTTTGTTTTGTATATTTTTTGATGAGCTTGTATGATTAACTGTAGGTCTCTATTGTACTGAGGTGTTGTGTGAAAAGTTCCCTAGTGTTGCCACAGACTTCCTGGTCTTCCTTCCCAGATTTGATGAGTTACTTTTTTTTTTTTTTTCCTTTTACTGCAAAAATTCTCTTTTTTTGTTTACAGCAAAAACCTACCTCATATGCGCTGTTCCTCCACAAACTCCTTACCTCCTCCCAGCCCCCTCTACCTCCTCCATGCAGTCGTTTTGTTAATTAAATTTGCCACTGGTCGCACTAGAGTCACATGGCGTTTTCAACGAATCAAGGCCCCCGAAATGGCTCGTCCCTTGTGACTCCAAATATATCTTACAATCAAAAAAAAAAACAACAACAAAAAAAACCCCTTTTGAAGGTTTTTACACAGGTTTTCAGAACGGGCGTACTGGTTTCACATCCAGGGTTTTTGCCAGCTCTGTGTTTTTTTGTCAGTATACGCTCACCACGTAGCTGCAGACAGCCAGCGGGTTTACCTCAGTTTGTTGGGCAAGTTAATATAGACGTGTTGAATATGAAATATTTTACATTTCCGTGTGAACACATTTTTGAAAAGACATGGACTGTTGTTTTTAGGTTTTTTTTTAAAAGCATTTCATCATAACCGTTTTTGTAACCACTTGATACGACGGGCTCACGGTGGGGGAAAAAAAAATATAGGATTGTACTTCGCACAAAGGAGTGCCTATCTCTGTGTTTTGTTTGTCTGACCCTATTACCAAATAGATATTTTCCTCTTTTTTGGGCTCCATGGTAATGGCCTTTGTCAGCCATTTTTTTTTTACAGCCTCAGATAATCAAATGTTGTGTGGTTTGGAGATGATGCCCCTTCTTGTTGCAAACATTTGCAGTTTAGAGTGGTATTGTGATCAGTTAACATTAAAATCAGTAGATTTTGTACTAATGGTGACATTGAATAGACGTCATTAAAAAAAAAAAAAGTTTATGAAGATGAATATTGTTATCAGTACCTTAAAAAACACACACACAAACCAACTCATGAGATTAAAGATATTAAAGACCGCAGTATTACAGTTCACACTCAGCTGAGAGAATTACTAGGTTGCAGCGGGCCTACATATGGAACTGAATGCTTGATTATGCCAGTTATGGACAAAATACGCGATCACGGTAAAATATAGTGATATTATTGTTTGTTAGTAGCTTTATATTTTCTTCCAATCAATGTAACTACTGATTAATCTCTTGTTTATTGTCCTGTTCAGTATTCGACAGAGCCACGAAACCCTCGTGCGCAGCACAATAGTGACTATAAAAGAGAAGGAGTAATAATCAATTTATTAATGAAGGTCTGTCAAGGCTGCGTGTAGGAAATTTACAAACTGGTGGGACGGTTTAGTCAAGTTGGTTTCTCACACAAGACGACGGAAGCAAAGAGTTTTACCCATGCAGTCGTGAAAAACGTTTAAAGAATGTTTTAAGGCCGAGACCAAACATTTGCGATCCTGAATGTACCGGTTGTATCTCAGCAGAAGGCCCAGGCCTAGAAAAAATGGGAGTCTCAGACGGAATGTGATGCTACAGCATACACCAAGAAATAATAATTGTTAAAAAAAAAAAAAATCAAATCAAATCTGGACAGAAACTTGTGAAGACCTTTAATCCTGCTATGCCTTTGATATCGAAAACCAATCTGAGAATCGACACTGGTGCATTTCCGCCCCACAGTGGCGGCAATGGAGAAATGGAATGTCCGATAAAGAGGGAATGTGCCTGCTATGTGGCGTCGTGCATTGTTCAAAAAGCGTCGTATAGAAGATTGTATCACATGACCTCGCGGTTGTGATATTTATGGAGCAACCAGGATAAATCAGGAAAAAAAATGTTGTTTTAATCTCAAATGAATTGATTTAACTTAAATTCAGAAGGACTTGTGTAGAGCTGTATTGAAAGGATAATTCATGCGTTTATATCTTTGTGATGTCTTTTACCTCACTTTTAGGAGCCTGAAACTGCAGTTTGCATGTTTTTGGCTCTGTGGAACCTTTTATACAACTCTAATTAAAATTGGGCTGATTTTGACAGTGACTTCCTGGCATGCAGCCAACAGACAGTTAGCTTAGCATTAGCACAAAGAGCTAACCAGGCTCCGTACAAAGGTAACACTACCTACCAGCACCGCTAAAGCCCATTCATTAGCAGGTCATATTTTGTCAAAAAAAAAAAAAAAAAAAAAAAAAAAAAAAAAAAAATATATATATATAATGTGTTAATAGGCTAAGTAAACCCATTTGTTAATTTGTGCTTTAGCATGCTTGTATGTGGATTTTGGTACCTTTTGATACAGCATTATTTTTATTCTGCTTTTTAAAAGGTTCGCTAACCTTTTCTCAAATTTTGTAGGAGCATTAATCATTCAGTTGAAAAGTTCAAAATTGGATTTCATTTTATTCCACATTATCCGACGCTTACAAGACGATTACTGCTCAAAGGCTGCTTAAAACCCCCCAAGAGCCACGTGAATATTACATTTATATACAATGAAGACAAAAAGACAAAAAAACCCCAACAAAAACAAAAGAAAACACTGAATTATCCTTAATAATAAAGGAGACAGACAGGATGTACTATGCCATGATCTCAGACAGGGAAACCTCAGCAGTCAGTCTCACTGCTCCCTCATGTGGTTGTTTAGGAGACTGCAGACAGACTTAAATTCACATACCTCAACTGCTGCCTTTGTTGGCTGCTCTGTGCTTTGCCTTGACTGGATAAAACAATGTATTGTAGGGGATGATCATTTATGATGCTTATTTTATTTTATTTTTTTTACTTTGAACTGTATCATGCTGGTTTCATATTGTGGTTATGTACATGAAATCATTCTGGAAATTGGACCTTTGAAGACCTAGAAATCCAACCAAGGCAGTAAAGTGCAGATACCTCCTTGTATTGACTAATAAACCTCACATTTCTTGTGTTAATGTTTTTACTCTCTACATTGTGGCCAGAGGGAGTCTTCTGTGCTCTCTTTCTCTGGATTATGTCAAGAGCCAAGCACTGATTGCTTTTGAATGGGGACAAAATGTTCTTTTATGTGCATATCACTCATTATTATTAGCCCCGATATAAGTGTACTGCCTTTTTTTTTTTATTTCTGTGAATCTTGGATTGGATTTTTAAATATGTCTTAAATGTTTTACTTGATTGGAAAATAAACCTATTATATGGGCATTAAAGTATGTATAATTTCCTACTAGACACTGAATTTGTTTAATACTTGCTTGGATATTCACTTCTGTGTCCTTCGGAATTTAAAGCTCTGTCGCACACACACACACATACACACACTCCCATGATTTTACACATCCAGTTGAATTATTGTGCAAAGTGAAAATAGTTATTAATGTCATCGATCTTTGGGCTTAGAGAGTACATTTATAGGAAAATCCTGCGTTAAAACTGGGAGTTGTTGAGTTTAATAGATGTGAGAATTTATCAGGAAGGTTAAGATTTTAATAGAAGACCCTGTCTTATTGAATTATGGAACATGTCCATCATTTCTTTTAAGAAAATAAGGCATAAATAGCTGCAGAGTCAGGATTATTCCTTACAATTCAAGACCATCCAGACCTAAATACAACACTATTCTAAATAATCTCTTGTGTTACATCGTTTTGTTAAAATCATTAAAATCCTCCTTAAAAATTCCAGAATTTTACATTATAAAATATTGTTTACATTAAAAATATTGTCAACTGTTATACAAGCTGTTTCCTATATGTCCCAGGTAAAGTTTCAACACTAAACTGGTTATGATGTCACAAATCACGCTGCCACAGCACAGATACACTTTCCTTCAGAGCAGGTGAATTTGAATACAGCCTTCTAGTGTTGAACTGTGCACATACACTGTTCTGTACAGGGAATCTCAAACGTCCAACTGACAAGAAGAAAATCTAACCTACCTAACTTACCTACCTACATTGAGATGATTTCTTTTTGTACTTTGGGTACTATGGGTATCAAAACCCAGAATAGTGCAAGGTAATAGAATTTGATAAATTATACAGAGGATATTTAATTATTATTTGGCTTTTTAAAAAAAAAAAATAAGTTCAGTTAATTCACAACATAATCAATAGAGGGGTGATTAAAAAAAGAGTTAAATGCAGCCTGACAAAAGCCTGTCAAAGCCAACTGGAATGCAAGAGCTGCTGTTTATGTCCTCTAAGAGTTTTTTTTTTGAAACTCTTCAAATTTACAGCCACTATGTCTTTTTTGACCTTGAGAAACATCCTTTTCTTAATGGTCCTGCTGATAACAGACACAAAAAGAGAGCACCTGCATGTCTATGTAGCCTCAAATAAGTGAGGAAACATATACAAATGGACTTGAGCTGATGTAAATTTGGTCTCTTTATGCTGTAGGGTCTGCTTTCTGTCCGCTAGGGGGAAACCTGACGCCGCTGTATCATTGTCCCCCCTCCTCAGGCCTGTGAAGGACACAGCCAAAGCAGATTAATCACCTCAACACATCTGAGTCACCGAAGATGCTGGTGCTTCTTTCTTCACAGCCCCTCTCTATTCTCCGGCTTCACTTTAATGGCCCAGCCTTGCTTTTCTTTCTTTTTTTTTTTTTTTTTTTTATAACCAGCTGTCTCTCCTCCTATAAGCACATGAAGGCTTGAGGGGGTTCATTAAATCAACGCTCTTTGTTTACACTTTCCCTTTGTTAACCGCCATCATTTTACCCGCACGGCGCTTCTTTTTTCATAAACCATCCCTGGAGGGACGCTTCTGTCAAGGTCAGCTATTTTTACGGCATGAGATACCGGAGGTATCGCGGGGAGGTGACAGTAAGAAGGAGAAGAAGACGGAGGAGGAAGGATGAGGGGGAGCGAGAGGATAAATTCAGCCGGGCATTCACTGCAAACGGTAACCCACAGTGTGTGCTTTCAGGCTGTCAGAGGCAGGCCGAAGAGAGTGCATTTCTTCCCCCCGTCTTTCTCTCTGTCGTCCTATTCCTCATTCCTAAACTGCGTGTTGACCTTTGTACTGCCTCCAGGCTGTATGCTTTAACCTTTCCAGTGAGATAGAGGGGGCCCCTGCACTGGGAATACAAGATAAATCACAACTGCTGTCTGTACACATACTGGCATGCAGGCACTATTGAAACTGCGAAAACCTCCTTGTCCCCAAAAACACACACGTGCACACATGCAGATGGCCGTGCCGCCATAAAGAGCCATCCTGTTCGCAACGTCAGCGCGCCGGGCTATTATATCTACAAGTGTGCCCCTGAATTATTCATTCTCCATTAAAATGCAGTATGAGTAATGATAGCCAGGAGAGTGTTTTTGGGTGTTCTTTTTTAAGAGTAAAACACAGGGTCATTAGGAGTCATTTCTGGTCAATTTTGTATGATCAACCATGCTCCAGACAAAAGAGAAAAAAAAAAAAAGCAAAAAAACATTCACTTCTATGCGTCGGGAATTCATGTAGAAAGAGATCAAAGGGGACAGACAAAGAGATGAGAGAATCGACTCCATTTGGCTCCCTGTGAGAGGAGGAAAATTACTTTAAAGCTGCTGCCTTGATGAAAGAAAAGACGTTATTATGCCTGATGTATTCCTCCAGAGGTGGAATCAACAGTATGAGTGACTCAGTGGAAGAGCAAAAGGGGGGGGGGGTGAGAACATTTGCTGAGAGAACCTAATGGGGGATTTCAGTGAGAGCTGCTATTTGACAGCGGTGAACAAAACAGCGATTCCCCCATCAGGAGATGAGACTGGTTCCACGCTCAACACTTTTACTTCTGGTGTGTGCTTAAGTTAATCCACCTCAAAAAGAAGGAGACACATCTCAAAGTGCACGGCTGCACCTCGAGTGAGTATTGGTGCAACAAATACTTCTCACAGGGATCCAAAAAGCATTCAAAAAAAAAAAACCTATATCATTCGTAAACAAAATAGTGGTGCGATATATTGAATAAATGCTGCTGATTATACAAGAAGTCTCATGATAAAAGGAGTTTAATCTTTAGAAAGATTAGACTGAAACATTTCTAACCTCATTCAAGATGAGCAATAACTTAAGTACTGACAAGTGCTGACAGGAGGGGTGCCAGACATGTCAGACCACAAAGAAAAGACACATGAACATTTATACACATAACGATTTTTGAGGGCGACACGGTGGAGCAGGGGTTAGCGCTGTTGCCTCACAGCAAGAAGGTCGCAGGTTCAAGACCTCCTTGGTCCTGGGTCTGGGACCTTTCTGTGTGGAGTTTGCATGTTCTCCCCGTGTCTGCGTGGGTTTTCACCGGGTACTCCGGCTTCCTCCCACAGTCCAAAAACATGCTGAGGTTAATTGGAGACTCTAAATTGCCCATAGGTGTGAGTGTGTGAGTGAATGGTGTGTGTGCCCCACGATTGGCTGGCGACCATCTGGGGCACATGTGTCAAACTGCAATCCAGAAGGGCCGGTGTGGGTGCAGGTTTTTGTTCCAACCAAGCAGGAACACACCTGATTCTACTAATCAACCACTAGAGGCTTTGATAAGGACCTTCATTAGTAGAATCAGGTGTGTGACTCCTTGGTTGGAACAAAAACCTGCACCCACACCGGCCCTTCTGGATTGCAGTTTGACACCCCTGATCTGGGGTGTATCCCTGCCTCTCGCTGTAACATGCTGGAATAGGCTCCAGCAGACCCCTGCGACCCTAATGAGGAATAAGCAGGTATAGACTGACAATGACTGACTGACAATTTTGGATATAATCTATATATTTCTTAAAATGTTGTAGTGTTGAAATGTTGAATGTGATGAACTGCGAAGGTCGGCAACATCTCTCTGTATTTACTTAGTAGGCAAAGTTGGTACATACGAATGCATGGGTCAGTGACAAATAACGGGTGTTTTTTTTTTTTCTCTTTTTTTTCCATTTTCGAGAGTTAAACTATCTGGTACTAAGTTTTAGGGTTATACCACATGACATTTTTGATATTATTGCACACACACCGCCAGTAAGCACCTGTTCATGTGAGAAATCCTTTTCTGCATTTAGGAAGCTCACAAACCTGACTCGGATCAGGCATGACAGACAGGACTTGCCATGAAGCATGTAGCTTACACAGACCTTAAACCTGACTGCGGATCCAGAGAGAGTCCTGAGGCACTGTGATGCCTCTGGACGCAGGAAGATAGTCACAGTTTTTGACAAAAGCTAAGAGGCTTTTACACATGAGACTATTGGCTTGCTGCAGACGTATGAACAGATAGCTTTCTAGTTATTCAAATGGTAGATTTCAAGAATGTGAGGTATATTCATGTTGCGAATAAGTGGTGTGTTGATCTCTAGAGATATAGTTAACCGGGATAATTAACAGTCACAGTGTTCATGTGATTCATTTCATTACAGTGAATAATAAGAAGAACCAGTGCTTGAGCACATCTGGGACTCAGAGGCCCTTATATCAGCTAATCAGCTTGATGGTGGCTGATTGGCCTATAGCTTTTGAACCACTAGTCTCTCAAACAAAATCATTTATTTTCAAAAGTTATATATGAATATATCCATATAAGACACAGCCATTTGCCCCTTTATTGTATACAATTAAATTTTTTGAAAAGCACATGTATGACATCTCCTAAACTGTAGGTCCATTTCCTACAAATTTTCCCTTTGGATCATTATTGAACCAAGAGTACACAAATTTACACAAATCTGGTTGACATTTTATTTCCAAGATATTGACCAATGAACTTCAAAAGGGTATATCTTGGGATTGTATTGGGGTTAGGGTTCGGGCTGGGATTCTGTTAGGATTAGGCTATATTTTAAATAAAGTTGTTATACAGCCACACATACCCATTGACGTACCCGATTCCCAATGAGGATTAAATACTTTAGTGCTAAAAGTTGCAAATTTTCCAAAACAAACTTGAAGTGCAACTAACTAAGAAACACTTTCTAAGGCTGCATTGAAAAGGAAATTACCATGTTGAATCCACAATTATCACCAAAGCTGCTTCTGTATTTGGTCATCGTCTTGCTGCACCCTCCCCCGTTCTGTGATTGGTTCCTTACATGAGGGGGACATTGTGTCCTTGGTGGCCAGACTAAATAAAATTTTGGGTGAATTTGTGTGCAATGAAGGATGAGTATACCCAGGCTAGTAGTTTTCAACTTCCAACAATCTGTATTGACTTGAACCCTGGAATCACGCCCTGCAGCAATAAGTCTTTCTTTTCTTGGTTGGCAGACGGGTGTGGATTTTCAATCTCAATGACCATGACAAAACACACACACACATGCACACACACACACAGACACACACACACACACACACACACACACACACACAAACACTCTCACACACACAGACACACACTTCTATCTTGTAATTAGAAAAACTGTGCCTTAAAACGAGCCGTCAGGACATCCACGCCCCCATTTACAACGAATCAAATCAGCCAATCAGAAGAAAGGCTCATTTATATTAATTAAACAGACACAAAACCTCCTCTTTCTAGAGCTCCAGAGATAAACGAGAGAGAAGATGTAAAACTATATTGATGATCATTTTTGGTTCTTAGTTATCTTGTCTTGTGTTGGATTCTGGTCCAATTTTCATCCATGTGTTGGCACAGCCATTACTTCCTAAGTGATTGTTGTTACTCTCAAAATTTGATTTAGGCTATACTAGTCCTCAATATTTTTTTCAAGGTGGCGTACTGCCAACCCCACCTAACAGCACTAGGACGCATGACTTCAGTATTTCTAAATCCTGGCTGTGGCCCTGACTACAGCCATTATCTAATTATGTTGATCATTTTCCATATACCTTCCATCATAATTATAATAAGGACTCCACTGATTTAATCAACAAGATATCAACATTAAAAGATCTACCTAATGAGTATCATTCTGGCATCACCACGTATGCCCTCAAGCCTATATCCTCAAGAGCACCATTCTCAAACACTGGCCCAGTATTAGCCATGTATTTGGCTGTACAAGAGGTCCTAACTTGTGCAAAAAGCTGGTGTGAGTTGATATTAAGGCAGGTCCAAAGCAGACTCCTTTGTCTCCTCTAAAAGATGGGAATTATCCATGTGGCAATTGATGCCTCTGTGATCGGGTTTATATAGCTACACGCATGCTAAACAAAGGATTAGTGTGCGCAAGAGCTCCATCAGTGTAATGGTGTGAACTATCCTGTTGCCCATCATTTCAATAAATTTTCACACCCTATCTCCTCTATAGGCCTCCTGGGCATAGAACACATTGGACTGTCAGGAGGGGGAAATATAGAAAAAAAAATATGCCTAAGGGAGCTCTATTGGGTTGATACTTCGGATGCATTTCAGCCTATGGGCTTCATCAGGGATTTTGAAATGTAATATAAAACTGTTATCCCAGTTGTTTCATTTCTTCATTTCTATTTATATCTGTTTCTTTTCTTAGAGAGCTGGTTCCTATACTCTGATTTATGATGGCTTAACCCTGATTCCTCTAAAGGCCTCATTTACTATGGGATGAAATATTATTTCTCTATGATTCTATTTTAAAAGTGTGTCCTGATTGTATATGGTTTTGTGCCCTATAAAAAGTATGGCGTCCATTTTTTTATGCAGTAGAGCTTATACCACCAGGGTTTTTACAGGTGTATTGCGTACCGCCAGTGATTATAATGAGATTGATTATTTTTTTTTACCTGCTGTAGATGTATTAGAAAGTGATTTTATTTGAAATATCAATCTGACTGAGGACCATCAATGTGCATCTGTGTCATTTTCAGGTCCAGCCTTATTTTTCTCAGGACCAGACTGTGGAATAGGTCAGGGAAATGAAATAGCCTCTCAGCTTCCCATTAGTTTGTCTCAGCCTTTCTTTGACAGATAACCAGCACTGTCGTTTTTCTGACAGAGCTGTCAAAGCGTTCAGCCCACCATCCTAGTTACACATGAAGCAAATAGAAATGAAAACATTGTCAGCAAAAGACTCATGGGGTAACGGAAACGCCAGGAGCGGGGTGAATCACTTAGTAAGCTGTGCTCTTCTATTCTGCAGCTGCCACCCACCACAACACATCTGCCACTGGGAAGAAAAAAACACACACGCACACTCGGATAGAAAACCACATCCAAAGGAAATGCTACATGACACAAAAGATCACTTCTTGGAATTGAAATTCATTTGCAGGCAAAACGGAGTTCAAGCCCCTGGGTGCGCATGTTTGTGACTGTGGAAACCCTCGTACAGGTGGCAAACAGTGAAAACCGCACATGCAAACACACACCCACATGCATCCTAACACATACCAAATCATCATCCTTCAAAGGTAAGTCATCTACCACTGGCTGAATATTGCACAAAAAACGACGAGCCTTGTTTAAATGTGCTTTTGTAACAAACCATACAGATTCTTTCACGAAGCAGTGGTTCAATAGAGGGTGAATACAATGATGTTTTAATTATGATTTTATTCTATATTAACCTAATTTCCTTTAATATGGATGAATGCTTAAATGATGAGTTTCAAAGTCCTCTCTGCAAAATAAGCCCTGAGCCCTCATAGGCTTAACCGGTATCAGTTGTAAGTGATTGAGTGTGGGAGGGGTCAAGGGCTCAAAAGGTAGAAGGAGGAATTGAACAGCACTTGCAAACTTTCGTGTTACCTTGACAACTGACAGCTGATCACGTTGTGGACACTTGCTGGTTTGAGGCTTGTTATTTTACCCCATACAATACTCACATGTCAACACAGTCAGATTTCATTATTTTTAAAGCTCTTGCATAAAAGCCGGGCAACTGATACGCACAACATTCTAATTGTTTAATTTGATATTCATGCAGTGTTTTACATAATGTTTTCAAATGTAAAAATATGTATAAAAATGTGTTAGATGTTCAAATTAAATGTGCAATATTTGGCACTATATTAAATAATTCAATTAGAGTTTTTATTTTTTATTTTTCTTAGATGTTAATTTATTGTTTTCCTTTGTGCAGGGTCATGCAAACTTATGGAAAGGGCTCAGAAAAAGTTTTCACATAGTTTTCTCAAACAACTGCAAATTGTAGTTGAACGAAAATCTTGCAACTAACAATATGGTCATTTTGTATTTTTCATATAAAAAGAGGGATGGGGGGACTCCTAGTGACTGTATGAGAAGGCGGACTGCATTGCTCCTACCAGTCTAACTGAGTGCTTTTGGACCATAAAGTATATCAATTTTGTATAAATTGACCATGAAAATTTTAATATTAAACTGGGAAAATTGCAAAACCTGGCTTCTTTAATGGCCTTCATGGCCTCATGTTGAACAGGAAAATGATTACAGCAAGACAATCGTGTTAATTTTCCCTTGGCATCTGACTGTTGTTTTCAGACAGACTGGAACATTATATATCCGATCCTTTAATCCTTCAATCCATCTAAAAATACTATTACTCCATATTTTGACACGTTGTTACAATGTGAATCAGTTATTAAGTAATCCTTTATGGGTTGAGAAATTTATCCTATTTTCTAATGAACCACTTATGAAAATCACTAACTAAAATGGAAGGTGTTTTTGTACCACATGTCCATCTTTCTCTATGTGCCCTTCAATGCTTCATAAAAATCGACTTTACACTTGGTGGGTGTATTGCTGAGGACCCAGGGAAGTGTAATGTCGAGTGTGAAGTATGGATGAGTAGTTCTCAAGAAAGCAACACCGTGAGCGTTCAACTCGTTCCGTGCAGGCACCTTTTGAACTGGCATGACACTACATGTTCTGAAACTGAAAACAGGATTCTTGTTGTCTTTAAAAAAATTGGCATTTTAGAGAAACATGGATTTCACTGAACAAAAGATTATCTTCGTGCATGTGTATACTGAACCACATGTTGCACTCCTGTGATGTGATGGTGTTGTAATGTATGTAACGATCGTTTCAAAGGGTACTTACATGGTGCTTAATGTGAAATCATGAATTATTGAAGTCAAAGGGAAATGAGCAGGGGAAAAAAAATATTTCCTCCTTCACAAAACCCTCCCTGGCAGGTGCTATTAGTCCATAATATCTGTATGACAAACCAAAGTCACATTCAGAAAGCAATTTTCTGTCCACAACACAATCTCAGCCATTAATTGCCTAATGAACAAGATGTTATCCAAGGATACCTTTCCAATGACCACTTAGGAAAAGGAGAAAGAGGACTTAATATGATGGAAATAAGTGTGACAGACTAAACGGTCCCCGCTGAACGCACTGACGCATGCTCTGACCTTCCCTGTCAATCTGGAGGGCAGACAGGGTGGCCATTTATGTTGTGGTGGCGGGGCCCGGGCTGCAGAAACAGTTTTCATCATTACTTCCAGAAACCCAGAGCTGTCTGACCGCCTGCCACCTGTGCGAGGGAAATAACAATAAAGAATGAAAAATCAGAGAATCAGGAGGCGTGGAACATTGCTTGGGCCTTTTTTTTTCTTTCTTTATCAGGCCGTGCAGTCTCTTGTGTATCTTTGTGAGTTCTATACCACTTTCTATACACTATACACTCATCTGGATTTCTGTAATCTCAACAGGGGATTTTCAGAAAGGGGCATAAAGCTTGGAGCGATGCACAGAAGCAGCATAAACCAGCTGCCCACGCATGCTTACAATTCGATTATCAATGTAGCAATTCTATTCATTCAGACGATACAAATCAAATCTCGGGGCATTTAATAAGTCAAAAGAACCTGACATTTCAACGCAAGACATAAAGCTTGTCGTTATGCGCGACGGCACCGTTTAATGTTCTCTACAATTAGTTACAGATACACACCCAACCTGTCCTCTGTTGATTTGATACCAGGAGAATAGAAAAATAACGTACGGGAAACTACAATTATGACATTTTTAATGACATTATTTGTAAAACCTTGCATCAATGTCAAATTCTGTGAGCTCATATTTGTTTTCAACAAGACAGCCAAGCCTTTGGAGTCATTTCTGTTCAATGTGTCCAGATATTCATTTCACTTCAGCTTGCACCACTAGATCTAGCTGCGTGAAAAATGACAAGCAACACTGGTAGAACGCCGACGAGTTTCAGGATTACGTCTTCAGTTTTCGTAACGTCTATATGTGTGATCGTTTTTAGTATATCCTTTCATGTACAGCAGAGATGTCATCATGACTGTTGGCCTTTGGGTGCGGATGTGCGATTCTTTATCTCAAAAACCCCTGGAATAACAGATCAAAGGGCTTAACTGGGTAGAGTGGGAAGTCAGAGGGTAGTGATGAAGCAACCTACCAAGTATGCTTGTCATTTCACAACATGGTACAGAGTTTGACGGACGAGTGGTGTCGTGGGGCCTGATGGGATCGTGTCACTTTCTGAAGAGAATACACGTCTGGAGACAATTAGCTGATAAATCTCAACCTGCTCCTGAGTTGCTCGAGTCCACTTGAAACAACGAGGAAGAAGCGAGGAGAAACATTTTTGCTATGGTAACACACAGTAAGTGCCTCAAAAGCTGCTGAATATTTCCATGTTTCCACATTTCCTGCATCTGTAATGTTTTATTTAAATTCACACATGGCCAATAATTGAGATTTAAATTACAAATTGTAATTAAGGAAACGCTCCTACCAAACGGCTTTTAGCAAATCACATGGTCTTCGCCAGCAGATGGAGTAGCAGTTTGGCAGCTAGTGGAATCAAACTTGGCAAAAATGGAATATAATATTCAAGTAAGCTTTAATCTAATCAATGTAAGAATCACTGTGTTTTAATTAGCATGGACTGAGCCTTTTATCTGCATAAAGGCCGCCACGTTGCACTGCCATGTTTCTACAGTAGTCCAGAATGGACACACCAAACAATGGCTCTAGATGGAAAACTACACACTGTACCTTTAATGAGTCCTTGTGGCTTTAATGTTGTCAGTTGAACAAACTCCATCTGCTGATGAAGATCATCTGATGTGATTGAAAGCTCCTGAACAGCTACTAAACCTGTTGGTGAGATGCAAACTCTGTATCTTTTCACGTTACCCATTACTATGTCCCAAAAGTGGATATTTTCAGAAATACAGCAAGTGACATATATCTGGCAGTGTGATTAGATTATTCAAATCTGTTTTAAATAAAGTGACTTTACTTTTTCTAGTGCAATAATCGGCCTTATGATGTCTTTTTTTTTATATGGAGACATTCATTTCTAATTTAAATCTGTACCCGAAATATGAGGCTTCACTAAAGCATTCTCTGCATTGGCAGAGCGAACATTCATTTAGAAAAGACTTTTAAGATTTCATACCAGTCAAAAATCCAATAATTTTTCACATTGGCTTAACAAGCTGATCCTTTAAAGAACATTATGTGTATCTTCAACACAAGCAACATGTGCATGTTTCATAACGTCTTTTGTGGTGACTTATCGGCGCCGCCATTAGCTACAAGAGCAGCGTTCCAATTTCTAGAGCGGGGCACCGTCCTTTCTACTTTTAGAATTGCCTCAGAGGAGCAGGATCGGTTTACTTTCATTGTTCACGACGCCACATTGTCTCCAGACATATATGTCCCTCTGTATGTACAACTGGCCTCACAAGACTAAACAGACAAAAGACTGAATCTCTGAAGGATGGGAGCGATGAACCCTACACAGCAGAGTTTGAAGCCTCGTAGCCGCCACTCGTCAGTGTTTTGAGGGCTGAGTTGGTATCTGCTACATATTCTTGTCCACAGGAGGGGCTACCATGATACAAAGTACTACAAAACTTCTTGTTCTTGTACAAAAACAAACATTTTTGTAGAAATCCTGCATTTAAACAACAACCGATACAGAGTGAAAACCGGAGGCCGCGCGTTAAGGGCGGACACGAGTGAGAACTTTGACGCTTTACATCGCTTTGAACATAACAGGCATGGTAGAAAGTTCCTTACAATGGCAGAACTTTGGCACGAGAAAGGCGTTACAGAAGAAAACGATGAGTATTCGACAAGGTCAGCAGAAACGATTCCAAACTATATAATCACTTTTACACATCAGCTCATAGTAAACCATTTGTCACCGACTACCGTTCCCTCTGTTGTCGTGGAGATAGTGTTTGTTTAAATCATTTGAAAAGAAACTCAAGCCACCGAAGGGAGGGACCGGTGGGGGTCACACACATGGAGGTAAGACAAAAGGGTATTGACATCAACAGAAAAACTACATCTGGTGTTACTGTCACAATAGAGTTTCCCTTCTGCACAGGTGTCAGATGAAAGTGTGTGTATGTGAATATATGTGTTAAATGTATGTGTGTGTGTGTTTACAGTAGGTCAACTTCTAGTGTGGACCAGATATACGTTTTGTCCCGCACCTGCTCGGATCCCCTCTCAATGTACATTTATCAATTTATCGAGTCCTTCCTTTCCAGCTCCCTTCAAAAAGTGAACGTCACAGTGAGGTGACACTGCTCACGTATCTATATTTCCACAGGAAACATCTGTCTACATAAGCAAGTGGATTCAAAAGGAGTCCCGTTGTGACTGCTAACCTCAGTCTGGGGTTAAGTCAGTATTAAGTTGACCCCTTCTCCTCTTCATGTTTTTTTTTTCTTTTTTTTTAAATTTTTTTTTTAGATTTTTTTTTTTTTTTTTTTTACTGAGGGGTGTTTCTCAGGTTGCTTTCAGCCTTTACGCCATGGTCTCCTTCCCTGGGAGTCTCCTGTCGTTGAACGTGTGCATGTTAATGACCTCCTCTGTCTTCACGATGACGGGCGGCTGAGGCTTCTGTTTGAGACGGCGCTGGCACTTCAGAGACACCCGCAGCTCATCCATCATGGCACTACAGAATGATCGCTGCAGACGGCAAACAGAAGACAAGGAAAAGTTAAAGCTGGCACATGCTGTCTGTCACACCGCTCCCAACGTACACAACTTCGATGGTTAAAATGAAGGCAATATCAGCATTTTATTCAATATGGCTGCCTTTAAACATGCAACAGAAATCAATTTGATTATATTGTAAGCATTTATTGGTGTTGTATAATAATTTCAGCATTTTTGAAATTATTATGATGCTAAATTCTACACAATGGGGCTTGAGTACTTGACAATTCTGTTCACTTTCAGATGATATTAATGCTTTACTGGGGATATACTTATTTTTTTATATAGTTTGTTCAGGAAATCTAGTTTTTGACCAAGACCGAGACCAAGACCTGCATGAGTTGTAGCTGCTTAGGATAAATATTAGATTGTATGATGTCAACTACAGGCACAACAATACAGAGACAGTGCGCCTTGTGTGTAATTGGTACTACTTGAAGTGGGCCTGTAATAATGGAAACCTCCCCAGGAAAACTCCTTTGTCACACCTTCAACTGTGATGTCTAAACACTTCTGCTGAGTCTTCTCCTGACTTCCTCAGATGATATTATTAAGTTAGTCATCTTCTGCTCCCAACAGCAGAAGAAGCAGCAGGCCTGAAGCCTTCAGCAGCTTCTCTGCTCTCAAGTCTCAATTTTCTCAGAAGCAGCCACTGAACCTCCAGCTTCTCAAGGAGCTGCGAGCGATCAAAGACTCAAGGACGTCCGGGGAGCACCTCTGATTCTAAGCAGCTCAGGCCTGGTTCACAAGGAGCAATGGACCAAACAATTAGCGACAAGGAGCAACTGTGTCTGCACCACATCATCACAGCCGGAAACAACCTCCTTCAACCACTCAGAGAAGAACCAAAGAGCAACTTTTCTCCTTCCTTTCCATGGACTGGTAATGTAAATTAACATTAACAGAACAAGACTGTTGAACTTTGTTAATGAGTTTAGATTTAGGCTACAGTTCACTGCACGCACACACACACACGCACGCACACACACGCACGCACACACACACACACACACATACACACACACACACACACACACACACACACACACACTTAATTGTTAATCAGATCTCCATATTGATAGT
The DNA here is from genome assembly GCA_030544235.1 of Lepturacanthus savala. Taxonomy (NCBI): domain Eukaryota; kingdom Metazoa; phylum Chordata; class Actinopteri; order Scombriformes; family Trichiuridae; genus Lepturacanthus; species Lepturacanthus savala. Next base: position 12,342,640 of record CM060477.1, read on the forward strand.
TTTGCACAATTTATGAGACTGAATCAGAGAGTTGACTATCTATTCCTCTCATCCGAGAGGTGGTGCCCCGACTTTAGAACTTAATAATTACGCTATATTTTAATGAATAAATAATTATTATTTCAGATAATTATTGATTCTTCGATAGCTAATGTCATCTGAATAATTAGTGCGGGACGCTACATTTTATCAGTGCCACGAACGCAACCAGCCTTTTTGTTTTTTTTTGTTTCCATTTTCTTTGGAAAATCAATTAGCACCATCTTGAAGTTGTGGAATAATAAAAGATATATAAAAAAACTTTCTCCATACTTTTCATTGGCTGGGTAGTGATTTTGGTGCACTGGTTTCTATCTTATTATATTATTATCAAAATATATTAAAAATGTGTCACATTTGCAGCAATTGACCATCACTAGTTGCACAGTATTATGTAATTCTACGTAATTCTATGTAGTACTACTACTACTATTATTACTACTATATATCTAAATCTTACACACTGTACCTTTTGAAATAAAAAAATAAAAAATAAAAAGGTATGAACTGGTTTGAAGTACACTGCCTCGAGGGAGCAGAGATTTTCTTTAGTGAAATGGAGGAAGTTTTAGACTACCTGGTAGGCAAAGGTTGAATTTAGTCATCATTACCGTAAAAGCATTGATACTGCTGGCCTCTTAAGTATTAAAGGGGTATTCCAAAGACTAAGGAGATCTAATTATCATAATGCATCTTTCCATAATGCATACATCAATGTCAATCTATCTAATCTATCTCTACCGATTACTTTCTATGACAAAACAAGTGTCAACATTGCACGGGCCAAATGAGGTAAAACCTGCGCTTTATATTCCGAAAGCGTGTTTTCTTGTCAACCTGATGTTCCTTTTTTTTCCCACACAAAGGTTTTGAATGCTGCCTCAGAGGCTATTACACCCTGGCAAGAATGAAATCTAGAGAGAAACATTCAACACTTCAGCAGATTAAATCCACAACTACTGATATCTTCTTTTAAAACATCCATCACCCCCTTATGGAACGGCATGTTATGTAACTTCTTTAATATGAGGTTCCTTTATCCCTGCATTATGTATGTGGTGTGAAATCCAATAAAATGTCAATTATGCTTGTGCACCAACACTGCCAAGACAAATTCCCATAAATTCACTTTCTGATTATGCTGAATCTAATTCAAATTCTTAGAGGAGTGTAGGAGGAGAGAACATATAAAAGAGGAGGAAGAGCAGTAAAGTATGAAGCTATTATTTTTCTGTTTGTGTTTCTGCGTAGGTGTGTGACATGGATATCTGTAGGTGGCTTATGCATCAGGTATTTTTTTTCCCTCTCTCTCCATTTTTATATATATTTGTCTGGTGCATGAATGAGATTTTTTATACATTCTGAGAAAAGGAGAACTCTGTGATTATGATAAAGGAGAGGATGAAAAACAATAAGAATGGATAAGAGTGATGGGGGGGAAAAGGAAGGAAAATGAAGGGGTAAAATAGCTGGAGATGTTAGACAGGTAGAGAAAATAGGGAGAGAGAGGCTTGTTGAGAGCATGTAAATCACCGTGGGAGCCCACAGATTGTGGCATGTGCAAATGATCTGAAAATTGTGACCTAGTCTTGCAACTCTTGATTAATGATAGCCACGATGTGCCCCAAAACATATGCAGCCGGTAAAAAATAGCCAGAAACTAATTATCACTGCAATAAAGTAACATGCTGCTATGCTGTGCTAATTCTGTAGATGTAAATAATTAAAACCTGCTATCAAAAGGACTTTTACAATTATCTGGAAGCATCGTTGCACAAGTAAAAGCGTACTAAAATACATGCTGCATGCTACGTGATGAATCATGTGCTAAAATAGAGCACAGATAGAAGAGTCTGAAATATATTCACTCGCTTGCTAGAAAGAAACATAACCGGAGGGTGAGAGGATAAAAAAGCTGCAATATGCTGCACTGTACGCATGCTTTTATTTTTGTAGACGAATCATAGGATCAAAGGGTGGATTTACATGTTTTAAAGTCTGTTTTAAAGGAACACTTTTTCTGTTTGTTCCATCTGTCCATGCAGGCGGCGAAGAGCTCCCGTCTTCGAGTGACTTCAAATTAAGAGATTGGGGGCAAAGTCCACAATCCTCCTTCAAGCAAAAATGCATTATACGTTTCAGGCTAGTTTTCAGCAGGCAGAGTTCAAGTAAACAAATTCTGCCATAGTCGTACAAATATACATTGTTTTGTTCTCATCCCTCTGCTGCAACTCATCAAGGACAGAGGAATTTCAAACTGAAAAGACTAAAAAGACGAATTTAAAATACTCACATCATTTGGAACAAACTAATGGCTGATTAACTTTAGAACTCATATTTGCACAGGGAAATTGTCTCCTGCTTCTTTTACAAATTAATTACTCAAATATAATAATTAATAATAATATGGACAGGAGGAACGGTTACAGCAACCAGATGGCTTAAGACAGAAAAAAAGACAAAATAATGCAAACTAAAAACAGTATGTTTGTTGTGTTTAAGTGTATTTTCATTTAGTTCATAATCAAATTACATTTTTTTTTAAAAGTTATCCCCTGAAATGGTGATGAATGAGCAATGTCACACCCTAAATGAAACCCTGCTTAGGCAGAATGATGAAATTGTGAAACAAAAACACAAAAAAAACACAGCTAAAGCATTTGTTCTACAAATGCCTCGGAGGCTCCTGTACCTTCTCCAGCTGGGCGTTCTGTTTGGACTTGTAAAGGACCTCCCCTACAGCCACAAACACTGACAGCACCAGTCCTGCGGCCAACACGATGAAGATGCCGCCAATGTTCTGCACCCCCAGAGCGCTGGCCTCTTTGCTCTCCTCCTCGGGGCAGCCGTTGCCTCTCCACCACTTCTCCTTCATCATGTGCAGCTTCCCTTCCTCCTGCAGCTGCAGGATGGCTATCGTGATCTTGTCTCTGTACGGAGAGCCTGCACGGACAAAAAAAAAAACGCGACATGAGACCAATGAACATGGATATCAGCCAAACGCGAACAGTGGATACACGCGGTTTAAAAACCAGCGGTGGGTGTATGAAACGCATCCTGGCTCACATGTGATCATATAACCTGTCATGTTATTGTTGGCTGCTTAGAGGGAGTTTTTTTGTAAATCCTTCTTCAAATCCCGCTAATCCCCTATATTCACAGAGTGATTCCAAAATTCTCACTCCTCTCTGCAGTGTGTGAATTATAATGCACAGGGGGGTTGGCAACAAAGATTTGGCGTTGTAAAAGCAGAGCTGCTGTTGATTCTTACAAATTAGCTGCTGTTTGCACCCACTTTCATATGCCATAAATGGAGTACAGAAGGAGGGGAAACAGAGAAGCCCAGTGGGGTGTGTGTTACATGAGTGCACGTGTAAGTGGGATTATATGTGTATATCTGAGATAGGGCTGCTCTATCAGTCTGTTTGTATGCATGTTAATAGCGTGGTGAGTAAAAGAGCCCAAATCCACAGACTGTGGGCGGATGCCAGAATTAGCGACGAGGCATTAAGGCGCAGCGGGTGTTGGCGTGATCAAAGGAGTAATCGTCGCAGAGCACCCGAGTGGGGTTCCTCTCCTATCCACGGCACGCTTGCCATAACATCAGTCCGATCGAGGCGCAGACACACACACACACACACATACACACACGCCACTCTGCCCCAACTGGGCCGAGAAAGATTAATACTCACTGTGAGCGTTCATGTTTCATTTATAAAATGCTCTAAAAGCTTGTTAGTGTATTTATATGGTTATAGAAATCATATCCAACAAAGCTTTTCCAATTTCCATTTCAGGCATTTGGCTTATTTGGGGGGGTGGGGGGTGGGGGGAGTAGTAAAAATGGTCACAATCAGAAAGTAATATAAATCATTTTCCGAACATGGGAACATTTCGTGCTACAGCTCCGGGGGAAATGAAGTGAATCTGGCCTCAGGTAGCATCAGGTAAGCATCACTGTGCGTGTTGCTTTCACACCGTTTTTCCCGCCCCTTTAGTTGATTCCCTCTCTGTCTCATCTATCATACGTCTACTGCCATCCATCATCCTTTTATCCCATAGTCTCGATGTATTTAGGCTGACAAATGGTGCCTTAATGCAAAAGTGGAAAATTACAGCCTCGGTGTGACTCATAACTGTATATTTGTTCGTTAATAGACCCTATTGTTGCAAAATGCACCTAAGTGTGCTTGCCTGCAATTGGGGGAGTGTGGCCTGCACACTTTTAGACACTAACCTGAGGTACATGTGAACGGATTCTGTGCATGTGCGGTAGACTACGTGCTGCTCTGAATACGGATTCGCGGAGGCTATATGAACGTGCGCGTACATGATAGAAGCATATGCTTGCTTCATTTGAAGATGAGAGATCCATCAAGTATCCAGGTCCCCTGATTCTGGCTCCCCTCATATTTCAAATGATTAACGATGGCCTAACAAAGCAGGCCTTGGATAAATGCTAATAGGATGGGTCCTTAGAGAGGAGGATATGGAGAGCGGGGCCCGGGCGAATGGAAAAGCACTGTGCTTGACACACTGTGCATACACAACTACCCGACAGATGTTCAACAACCAGAAGACATCCATCACTCCCACACTGTCTGGCCCCGAGTATTAATGTGATCACAGTTTAAGTCGATAGCTGTGGATGACGCATTTCTGTTTTTGTGAACAGGACGTGCGAAAACCGACAAGCACTAAAAGGTTAAGACATATTATATGGCTTTCTCTGGTTTATTGCTGGAAGAGCTCTACAGGGTGTAAGCCTCTCAACAGTGTTCAGCGGGGCTGCAAGTTACAGGCGACATAATGTTTGGGACAAGGACACCTGAAAGTCCAACAGGAGAGAAAAGAAAGAATGTATTCTTATTCTTCCGAGAGGAGTGCTGGCACGAAAACTGAACCCACTTTGAACTAATGAAGTCATAAACCATCTCAATACCTTTTCTATTACAGAAGAAACATTTTAGAGGCTGTAATCAGCTTTATTTCTGAAATATTGAGCAATGAACATCAGTGTTGGAGATCGAAATGAGTTAGTGGGCAGTAATAACTTTGAGAGCGGACATTTTTTTATGCATTGAAATATTGAGCCAGATATATTTTGAAGTCATATATTGTGAGTGAAAAAAAGAAGTCACCCACGTTTCAGGTCTACGTGCGCATCTCAAGGGCATCAGTGTAAGTACTCCTGCACTTACTGAGCCACAGTGGGACTATATTTCACATCAACACCTCAGCTTTGTTACAGCCACGGCAATCATAGAATCCCTGCAGATCCATAACTGCCCCATACTCCATCAGTAGTAGTCGGGTCCAGATGTGGTTGGCCGGGAATTAATCCCCCAGTATTTTGATGGCCTTCGTATCCCTGATGATAGACGGCCATTACAGCTGGTTGCACTGCTCTGTGTGGCCTCGTCATGACCACGCTAACCTCGGGCAGCGCTGGAATTGGAACCGTCACCAGCTTTGCGCCAAGGTCCCATGAAGTTTATTAACCTTGACACAGACTGTTTTATATGCAACGGAATAGCCACTTGGAAGTGGAAAATGTATAATAGAATTTGCTGAAATGCCAAATTCACGGGAAACACACCTCCTTTGGCTCGTCATTGGATAAGGCTGCTATAAAATGTCGGAATACTTATTTTTGACAGGAGCTGGGTAGAGTTAGCAGCTATTCTCACTGCTCCTTTTCCCACATTGTATTCGCTGCTGCTTGTATAGCAGGAGCAGTGTGAAACTATTCTCGCTGCTCTGCGTGAAACTATTCTCACTGCTCTTGTTACACAAGTGGCCGATAAGACAATGTGTACCTTCAAGTACAACGGCACCAACGGCCGCTAGATCCCGACTCCAATTAACTCCTGTTCAAAAAGCACCAACTTCTCTCTAAAAATACTCCAGCAAATCAATTTTTCTCAATGAGTCATTATGGTCTAAATCACTAAATCCACGATGGTCGTTTTTGGAAATTATTGCTCCGGTAATAAGAATTGAAGACTTTCGGAAAGCATGAATTGCTATTAAGGTTCCAGTTTGTAAGATTTAGTGGCCTTTAGCAGAGGAGATTTGGAAGAAATGGAATATAATATTATATATGTAAAATATTGTGGTTTAATGCTTGAATACAGTTCAAACACGTTCATATAAATCAGAGGGAATTGCAGTGAATTGCATTTGCTTTCTGGAATTCTTTCATTACCTTCCTCTCACAGTCTCGTCTCAAAAAGTAAGCTTGAAGCACAGCATTGAAAGTTTTTGTAAACATTTAACCCGGATTTGCTTTCCTACTGTGTAAATCATTTGTGAGAAAATAGCTATAAAAAGAATCATAAAACACGCCGGCTAAGGCAGCACTCAAATAGTGCCTTTTTCTTTAGCCCCAGGCCCATTTTAACCTTATCCATAAATTCAACCTCTTCAGCCATTCAATTTTCATTAAGCTGAACCTTTTACACCTTACTCTGTCGAACCATTACACCCGCAACCCCATCAATAAAGGTCAACCTTGCCCTTCTTAAAGCATATCCATCATCCGCACTATATACCTTTTATCTGTCACCATACCTGGAGGATCCCTCTACAACCTAAAGCCATCCAAACCTTTCATCAATACAGCACAAAACAACTGAGGCGTATAGAGATCTCAGGTCCTTTACCCATAGGTGTTCCCACTCCGTAGGCTTTGGAGTCTATGAGGCCTCCGATCTGTGTGAGGTTGCAGTTGCGCTGGGTGACAAACTCGATGGTGGTTGACTCCATGAGGAAGGCATAGTCCGAGGTCAAAGCGCGCTGGATGCCCTCCTCCACATTCTTCACCATCACAGATTGCTTCCTGCTGTTCATGAACTCCCACATCTTGTCGTAGGTGGAGATCTTTGTCTTCTGAAAGAACCCAGAGAATAAAAGTGGAATGAGAGTGGGGGCACTTAAGAATTAAAGAACTAGTACGATAAGATAAATATGACTTTACACATACAGCAGACGGTGAAATAACCAACTACTCCATTGAAATACATCAGAAATAATAACTAATGCCATTACAAAATATATTTGATAAAGAAAACCTGTGTGTAATTATATTCATATAAAAAAGAAAGGAAGGTAAAAGAAGACCACTCTATAAGCCCCACAGCAGACTCAGCTACCTTGAAAAAGGTCATGGTGGCACCATCCTCTGCCACACCATACAGGATTTTAGTTTGTTTGGCCAGATCATCGGCCGAGTCTATGGGTGACTCCATCCTCTCCACAGTGAGGAAGGCAGCCAGGTTGGCCGTGTAGGAGGAAATGATGATGAGGGTGAAGAACCACCAGATGCCTCCTACTATTCGGGTCGACAGCGCCTTGGGCATGAGCTCTGAGCCTAAGGTGAGGGAGGTGGTTAGTGGTTTATCTTTCACCATTTAAAACACAACCACATCAATTAAATTCAGCTGACTTCACTTGCACGAAAGAGCTCCCAAAAAAAGATGTTCGCTGGATTTCCAACAAGCTAAATGTTCTTGTCTGATACACTAGCAGGTGCTTCGAGTAATTACAGGATGCACAGAAAGCAGCGTAAACGTGGATCATTATCTGTGTGGAGAAGTGACAGGCTGTTTGGGCCAGAGAGTCATGTACCCAAGGTAACCTCACATCCTGACTCCACACCCCACTGATCTCTGGGTGCTGATGGGCCAAGGGCAAGAAGAGAGGACACTGGGTATTATCGTCACTATCATATACAATTGAATAGAATTTTTAAATCCTGCTATTGCTGATAGAGCCAAGCTTTAGCTTTATTTCACTGGTGCTGATTTGAGTGTTTAAATCAATCTCATTCATATTTCTCATATACACATATAGGTTTATATGTTCCTATGAGCTACACTGATTAAAGAGAGTTCTGTCTTCCTAGCAGTGGACCCCCAGAGGTTTCTCTCTGTTGCTGCTGGCTTGGATAAAACAACCCAACCCTCAGAGACAGTGGGATATAGAGAGCCCCAGCTCAACAGAGCAACAGCAGCCACAGGCTGAGGCAACTACCTTGCTGCATGAGAGCCCCAACTCCAAACCAGAAACTATTGAGCAGCGTAAAATTGTTTTCCACTACATCCGAGTCTGGGTTACATGGGTGCGGGTTGTACCACTCGTACGGGCTAAACCTATAAAAGAGAGAGCACAGAGAGAGAGAGAGAGAGTTATGTCAGCAGAAAGCACAGAGCAGCGTGTCCCCTGCTGCAGATTAAATGGCAGATAAAACATACATTTTAAAACACCGTGAAGCGGGGACGGCGAGAATGTAAATGTGCAGGGACCCTGTGCTGCGGCTTCAGGGTCAGAGCTTCTGAGCAGACCGCAGAGAATCATTCAGGCTTTCACCGAGATCAACTTATTGGCATATTCAAATACCATCAGTTTATTGTGAGAACAGATCAATAGACTGGAATAACACTGTCACTGGTGATAATGTCCCGGTACGTGATGATCTTTGGCGCTCATTCGGAACCACTGACTCAGGCACCTTTATGCGTTTCTCCCCAGCAACTCCAATCACCGGTCCTCTGCGGATGCGCCTCGCGCCGTCAACATAGGACTAGTGCGGTCCTTTTTTTTCCTTCAGGACTCTGTTCTTCCCCTCTCCAGCTGATTTTTCTCTTTGCTTGCAATCCTTTCACACCTTCACTATACTTTCACTATTCTTAGCCATTTCTACCACAACAGTCTAAAGCTTTATTTAGTTTTTTTTTACCCGCCTGCCTGACTCCCCCTGCCCGCTTGCCTCCTGCTGCATCGGCTGATTGTCATTGTCTCCAGGTTAGTGTCTTCAGATCAGTTGTGGACATCTCTCATTCATTATCCTGAACAGCAGCAGCATGACATTAGCACAGGGTGATCGGGTTAGCGTTAAGCATCAGGAGCTGATTGAGTTTGTGCTAAAGTGGTTGATGGAGGGAATATAGCTTATGCAGAGTTGAGGGGAGCTTTTCCCCCCCCGAAACATGCCGCATGCTAATAAGCCTGTGGGCTGAGTCTTAAGGGTTGAGAGGAGGAGTGTGATGCTGTTTGTCAGCCGTGCCTTTTAGAGATGAACATGTATACCACGTTTACAAGACAGTGAGCAGCATTTCACATTACCAACCGCAATGATATATGACAGCTATTATAGTAGCACTTTTTTGCTACACAGACTGCATGATTACTGCAGATCTACATATAGACGTCATTTGATCTTTCTTTTTCTTCGTTTTTTGATGCTGCACCAGCCTAATTAAGGGTCTTATTTTACAAGAACTGCGCATGTGGAAACATTTTTGTCATATTGCTCTTCCTTTACCGTTTTTTCCCCCTGTGCTGTCTCCTTGAGATTCCTCTACATGGACATGGCTGTGATGACACGCTGTAATTCTTCCTGTCAACCCCATCAGGATGCCTGATTGCTAGAATGTCAATGAGCTCTGTCTCCTTGGAACCGCAGGGAACTGAAACTGCACAATGGCCTTGTGGTGCTGCACGGGAACACAGTGTGTGCGCGCCGGCATGTGTTTTCATGCCTGCGTGCGCTGTCAACCCCCTGGCGCATGGATGTTTGCACGTTTGCCTCTATGGCTGTGTGGGTTGCGCATTTGTTTTTGGTGGCAACTGTGTGTTTGCATTGGCTCTATTAAATCCATCTCTAAGTAATTTATGTTGGTGTTCACAAATGTTCCGTACAATGCTGAGCTGCAGCCCAAAGCTTATCGTAGGGGTACATGTGACTGTGAGTGACGGTGCGGCAGTGGGTGTAAATCTATACAACGCACACTTGATTGGATTGTGTTTGTCCCTCTTTGTGTCTACATGTGCATTCTGTATGCGTCGGGACCGATGACTTCTCTGTATGACCTTTGCCTGCAGCCAGCCCATATTCCTGTGGGCCGTGTTCTGCACACCGATCACCAGGAAGAAGGGGATGTGGAACATGCCGACGTAAGGTCACCTCCTCACACCGAGCATGAGGGACATGTTGAATTGCGGACGGAATTATAAAAGGAATCCTTCCTCTCACTGTCTGCCTCTCTCTGTCTCACCCCCTCTTCTGTTTCTCTTCTCCATCCTCCTCCACAATAACAAGACCAGCTCTCTCCACTAACTGTCTGCTTTCGCATCCAAGTGAAAACGTTGTGTCGATGGTGTTAAAAATGAGCCGTTCTTCTTGGCCGGTGGACATTCTCTATGCTGGGAAAAAAAAGGCGTGCGATATGAGTGAATAGCATTTGTTTTGTTAATAATTAGAGAAATCAACTCAACCACAAAAGGAGCTGGAAGGAACCACTGAGTGAAATGTATTTCTCTGGAGCTTGAAATGAGAAAGCTTATTTTGCCAGGAATAAAAAAACAAAACAAAAAGTGTGTGTGTGCGTGGGAAGTGGTTCAAAGACAATGTGAGTCCCTGGTGAGATAGAGGTGTTTAGAGTTTTATTGTGCAAAACTGGGACTTCATAAGCTCACTCCACACACTCTATTTGGAGAGGATTAAAGAAAATAATATACTCTGCATTTAGGGGATTGACTAATCAATTGGTAGCTGTGCAATCAATGCTACAATTATGAAAGGAACCAGCTCAGTGAACTGCAGAGAACACTGTAAGTCAGATTTTAACTTTGCTGAATATTTCTGGTCACACAGAACAAGCACTCTTTATTGCCATGGTGTGTAGAAAAAGGCACAATCCATACATGCAGACAAGAGCAGTGTAATTTAATAAAAGTTCTGAGGCCTTTTCATTACAGCCAGATGAATATCAATATATTCGCATGCTAACTTACCCTGACCAGCCATGGAGAAAAAACAAGGGTTATGGGTACAATTTGCATATTCTGAACTAACTTAGGTGACAGTTGCTGCTTTCCTCTCATGTGATCATTTTGCCGGTAACATTTGATGAAATGTGCATTAAACCCAAACCTCTCAGGATCAAAGCAGAAGAAGAGGAGCCCTGGGGTTAACACACATCATTCTACATTGGTCATGCATCAGGGTATTTTTTTTTTCAGGGAGGCGGTGAGAAGTTCATCTAGATATTGTAAGAACTCTACTTGGACACTGATTAAGAAATTTAGAACATAGCTGATTTGACAATTGCTAATGCATACTCGAAATATGCAAGGGGAAAAGGGTGAGGAGTCAGCTCATTATGAAGACCATACTAGTGTTTTTCCAGCTTTGCTTTAATTAATTTACTGTAATGTGATCAGAGTAAATATTCTTTTCTTTAAACCATCTTGTTGATAGCGTATGATAATGAAGCTAAACTCATGAATTGTGTTGAAAACTTTTCAAAGTGAGAAGTTCAAGTGCAAGTGGGAGGCTGTGAAATCTGAGATTTGCTTATTGGCAAACAATGTATCTCTCTAAAGACTATGCTTTAATTTGCATTTTTAAGCAATGAAAACACAATTTTGACTAAATCAAGCATCTGAAAAGCTTGCATACTTTGGGAAATCACCAACAGTAAAGTATATGAAAGCATACAAAAACACTAGTATGGTCCTCTGAGCTAATGTATTGATATTATTTGGGAGTAAACCATATCTGTCTATCACTGAGATATTCTAAAGGCCCTTTTACACAGCCTTTCCACCATTATTGCATGATGAACGCTGCCTTGTATGTAACCTTTTTCAACAACATGCTGTTCCAGAATCCGAGACATGAACGACATGATCTATGACATTCTATGTGACATATAATGTCTCCTCTACCTGTGAAACCCTTTTTACTGCTTGGCAAGTGAAAATCTCCCGTACTGACAGTTGTCAACACTTTGGGTAATACAAGTAGACAGACATACCATATACCCAATCAGAGAGCTAGAATGTGCTAAACGAGCCAATGGGCACTTACACAATGATGTGCAGCAGGTAGGTTGGCTACTGCTAAATGCTCTGATGTTCTTGAGAAGCAAATCTGCTCATTCTGGGTTAAATAAACTGTTTCGGACAGTGGTTTATTCAACAGCTAGCGTTAAGAAATACTGTGAAGTGCCACACTTGTTACAGCACATTTCAGTGACGTTATTGTTAGATGTGTGTATGTATGTCTTGTAACTTGCATGTGTATCTTACTTGTGATATGTGTTAGTTGTGTTTATATGGTAAAAAGTACACATTGAGTATAAATTGGAGAGGAGCAGGTTGTGTACACAGCATATTGTCAGAACATATAAACTCTGTTCTGGCATGCCAGCATTACCTTATACATAGACAGCATAACACAGCTGGCCTGCCAATTTACCTACATCCCTTACCAGTGGATTGGCAGACCAGATTCTGCCTTTGTGCACTATACAGAGCACAGTGAGGTGGCGTAATGGCGCCATAATGCCACATGGAACAGGCTGTGTAAAAGGGGCTTAAGAATGAAGAAGTGTACTCTGCCTCTTGCAGGAGGGCTTTTTCCACCAGTCATAGCTTGATGGTTTTCAGTGAATAAATTACCCTCTTCAGAGCCGAAGGGAGCAACCACTGCATGTTAGCGGAAACAGGCAAACAGGTAGGGAAGGAAGCGAAGGGAAGAAAGGAAGAAAGAAGGAGGGACGCGATATGGGGGGATTGGCATGTTACCTGGCTATGACAAACAGCACACAACTGACACCCAAGCAAGCCAGCAGAATATACATCCAGATATCGGGCGAGAGTGGGTTGAGGAAGGAGAAGACCCCTGGGTTGGTGCCATTGGGCTTGCGGTACAGGATACTTATCCCCAGCGTCATGAAGGGCTTGGAGAAGTCAATGACCTTCTCTCTGACGTAAGTGATGGCCAGAGGAGCTACTGCCAGGTCTGCTTTCTGCAATTAGATAATAGGGACAGAAGTGGAGCGGGGGTTAGGTGTTTAACTCTACCAATAAAAAAAACCTGAGGTACCACACTACAACAAATCAAATTAACATCTGATTTCTGTCGACAGCTGGCCTGGAAGGAAGAGCCATGATGGACGTGAGAAAATAAACAGCGGTATTAGTTCAGCTAGATTTGGAAGGTAGGCAGCTGAGTTGTTATGGAAATTGCAGGTTGTATGTCTGATCCTTCTTACGTGATGTCAAAGGTGAGTCACTAAGGCAACAATCTTGGGATTAGATTAATCTGGGATGAATTAACCCCGTGTCCTTGCCGGATGTAAGATTAGCTTTCTGCGGTGCTGGGCGCTTCCACTGAGGTATTTTTGCATAACCTCTCCAAGAAATGAGTCATTCATCAAACAGTCTCAGCGTTACAGTCTTTTTTTGCCCAACATTTTTTATTTACTGCACTAGATTCATCCCTAAAACTAACAAAAACATCATTTTAAAACACTGGATGGCATATCCCTCAAAATGATTGCTCCTTTAAAGACCTATTTATGGTAACTTATAAAGAGGAAACAAGTGAAAGGGTGGAAAGATCATGTCAGCATTACGGATTCTATTACCTGTAAAACATAAATTATGATACACTGTCCGTGTTTTAAAAGATATGAAGTCGAGACATCCCACTCCCTTAAAGACACTGTAACACTGAACATAGCTTGGCTGCGATTTTCTAGTTGATATACGAAATATGCTCCAAAAATATGCAGGAAGTGCCAATTATTACCTTGCTTTAACCTGCATATTTAGTTTTTCATCTTACTGCATGGAACCCTGCAGACTGATGACTCACGTGGTCCATGAGCTCCCGCACCATGCCGTTCCATTGGCCCGTGCTCTCATCCAGTGCGCCATACTTTCCATCTTCCACTAATCGCACCTCATAGCGGAAGCCCAGGATGCCAGAAAGCTCCCTCAGCAGGTCGATGCAGTATCCCTCGAAACGGTCATTCCCATACAAAGGCTTGTCTGACTTCTTAAACATCACATATGGCTCCTCCTGCATGGGGAAAAAATGTGCGAAAAAAACACGTTTGTATAAATGTATGTGTTTTGTGTGAACTCTGAACACATTTAGCTCTTTTATATATATATATATATATTTGCATCGCAATGTGTATCCATAATCTCAGTGGCTGTGATGTGCATGTGTGTGCTGTTGTCATTTCATGTCTACCAGTATGGTGGATACACGAAGGGATTTGTTAGCCAGAGAGTCTGTGATGTTGGACGTCTTGCTTTTGTGAGTCTCTGTCATATTCAGACCGCTGAGAGGATCCCATGTCCCGATCTGTTGGAACAAGTCAGTGTCAGGTTTTTATCGTCATCATAATCATCATCTTTTCTTTTCTGCTGAAAATGGCAAATCAGGGCCACACATCTAAAAAAAAATAATTTGAAGGCACAGTGTGTCAAATTAAATGGCATTTAGCGCCATCTAGGGGAACATACTGGTAGTATGTTTTAACTAGTATATAATTCAATCAACATAATAATTGTTGTGTATTTTTTTTTTTTATCTTTGATTGACACCATTTTGCACTGCCATATTACAGTAGCCCAGAATGGACAAACCAAATAATGACTCTAGAGATGGCCTGTCATGTGGCCACTATAGGTTCTCTTACATGCTTGGGGTGATTTCACCACTAGATGCCACCAGAAACAACACGCTGTACCTTTAAGAACACAATGACCGAACTCAAGCACACCATATTTGAATCAGTGACTAACCTTTTCTAGTCCTTCCTCCTTCAGACTGATGACATCCAAGTCGAAATCTGTTCTTAGTCCATTGCTCTTATTGAAAAGAACCCGGCCCGTCAAACCATCCCAGTGAGCCTGCAAACATTAATAAAAAAAATTATAATAACTGAAAATCCTCACCTCTCTGCACAGTCCTTCCATTAACCTTAATCTATCCTCTTTCTCAACAGTATCCATCCAACCTCTAACCACAAACTTTTTTTCCCCCCTAATTATAAATTCCGCCTGGCTCTTCCTTCACTGTCTATTGCAACAACATAACAAGAAACAATAAAGCAGCGCGAATGGAAGCGGGTTTGACAGGTAAGAGTTCATTATGCATGTGGTTCATTGTGCTTGAAGTTTCACTTCAAAGCCATTGGAGGAACAGACGGGCATGGAGAGTGATAGCAGACACAGGAGGGGGAGGAAACGGCAGCCGCTGCGATTGCTCATTCTGAAAATTACCTGCAATGATACCATCCGCAGAATGAAAGCGCTCTGTAGAACAAAGCAAATGGCTGACCCTGACTAGAGTTAAGGAGACATGCAGAGGCTTTGATATAAACACAGACAGAGATACGCATAGACGCAGGAGAATGGGAATGAAACATCACAAAAAGCATGTAGTTACTGTGGATAATACAGTGATTACAGATTAAGCATTGAGATGTTTATATGGGATTTAAAATGATTAGAGAGACAATGATAATGGCCGGTCTAAAATATGCGATAAAGTCCATAGAACGCAAAGGAAATTCAGATGATTGCACTAATCAATGGAACACAACAACAAGGCTACAGTGTTCAGCAGATTCGAGGTCAGAGGTCAGGATATGATGCACAGTGGCAGCCGCGGTGGCCTTGTACCTCTTTGATGAGGTTGATGAAACGCCCGCCGAAGCGCCATGGCTTGTGGCGATTACACTGCAGGGAGCTGACCGTGATTTGCTGCGACTGCTGCACCGCCACAGCCACCACATGCACGGCGTCGTACATCAGCGCCGCGTCCGTCTGCAAACAGGAGGGTAATATTATTAGACCTCTTTTATAACACCTGCCAGTACATCTGTCCACATGACCTTTCATTCAACCATGTGTTCACTCACCTGCGTAGGGGCATAAGAAATAGCGCGCGAGTCTCGGGGGAACCGCCTTACTCTTTCAGTCGGGACAAAAGAACGTGAATGAGGAATAATGCCAGCAAGACATGCCCACGCACAAATGGCACGGTGTCTCAGCCTGTTAGTTAAAAACACCAAAACCCTGTCTGCAAAGGGAACGGTACGCCAGGGACAGTCGCTCAGCGGAAGGCAGGCCTGTCACCGCAAAGACTAATGATTCCTGATGGGTGTGCCTGTTCCCCAGAGAGAAGGAAACGCAAAACAGGCACCAGCGCAGACGGAACAACTCCGACCAGCGGACTTGATGTAACACGCGACATGCATAACACCTACTTGGGATTCATGGTGAATCGCATTGAATTGCACAACAGCCGTCCATATAACCCCAGTAATAAGTCCCCAAAGGGAGCGAATTCTAGAACAAAAATTTCTCACACTGACGTGCTGCCCGCCACGCTTTCCTTTCATGCCGACTGTCTACACAATCGGACACGCTCTGCGTTTACCCAGGTCAGTGCATTACAGCTCAGCTTATATCCTCTTTCCATGGTCCCAGAGAAACTCAAATAAACTGTGGTGATCTTATTTGACAAGTCCTGGATGACCAACCTGTAAAAGGGGGGAAGGAAATGAAAAATGACTTTGGGAGCACATACTATCTGCAGCTATAGAGCCTTTGTGGCTGTCGAATAGAGTGAGGTGTGCTTGGGAGAAGCTAGGTGCGCAGTAGGAAACCTACTGTTCAACTCTTATCAAGTTCCCATGTTGTCTCTATGTGCACAATGGAGCATGCCTGCTATCCACAAAGGAGTGAACGAGTGCATGAAGGTTCTGTGAAGAGCTAAAGTTATGCTTCATATACAATTTATTCATTATTTTGTGGTGGCACATCAATAAAGGAATACATCTGACTTCTAACTGAAAGGGGAGAGGAATACAGAGGAGGGAAGAGAGTATTCAGTATGTGTGGTTGTGGTGGTGGGCAGATTCCTAGCTTGTCCCTTGGTTCTCCTGTGTTTTTGGAGTTGGTGACTGCTGGTGTCCAAGGCAGCTGCAAAACCAGAGGATGGAGGACCCATTTCTGCATGCTTTCATCCCCCCTGCAACTCTGGGAAACAGAACTGCTATTGGCCTATCTGCTTTCCCGCTCACTCTCTCTTTCTCTCTCTCTATGCGTAGTAATCATGAAAAAATGCTGATTAGGAGAGGCCCTGTCATTTTGGTAATCCATTTCTTGAGTATAAGGGAGGACGTCTGCACACAGTCAATATCCAAACACTATTTTCTCCACTAAAAGGAAAGTTCATCATGTCCAATCATCCAATTATCGTGTTACCAGTTAAATAGAAAGTCATGCAGTTAGATTATATGCTTGTTTCCTCTGGATGCAGCTCTTGAATTCGTGAGAAGTTGTGATAATCAAACACCCTTTCGGTCCAGTTTGAATTCATTTATTCAACGAATTGATTCTTGGATTGATTTTAGTTTGATTGTGACAAGGATAAATTCATGTAATTTAAATAAAAACCCTGTTTCCGTTTTTTTTTGTTCAAACACTAACTTATTCACTTTAAATTTGCTCATGGCCTTTTAACTTTCCTCCCACAACCTTGACATTCTCCTCCCAAAACCGATCAATACAAAGTTCCTGTTCTTCCATCTGCAGCTCCTTATTAATTAGGGTCAAACTACAGTGCTTACGGCATCTTCCGATAAATCATTATGAATATATTCTGTGAAAAAAAAAAATCTGATGACAGATTTTCTATAAAAACATCAAAAAGATGTCTGCTAAAACAGATACAATACAGAGTGAAGTTTATTTTAATTATACTTTTCATAGTAGATTGGTATAAACTTCAGCTGGATATTTGTAACTGCAGTAATTTATGGCAATGGTTAACTGTTGTTAAAGGAAAGGGTCTTGTGTTATTCTTTATTTTTCTTACTGTTAACAAATCCCATTAAGAGACCAAAGCTATGTTATGTCTTTAATAAGAAAAGGTTGCTTACTCAAACAAAGAGCTGCAGGTTTTAGTAAAGGTTATTCAAACAGGTGTAAATATAGAGTTGTTGTTGTTGAGGGTTATATTCATCAGCACATTAATCTATATTTGGTGCACTAGTGAGTATTTAAAGCGACAGGATGGTTTGCGATTGACTCAAAATACACTTCAATGCCCTTGTGGATTGTAATGAAAGATCAGGTCTCCCAGTGCAACAGCGTGGCTCACTAATGTCTTTTTAATAGATTTTGGACATCAATGGATGCTTCTGGGACAGGTTACAGGATCCCAGGCTTTCGCTACACACACAATATTTGTTAGTAGTTTCAGTTTATTATTAGGGACTGAGTCCTGCTGACTGTGGGTGATTCCCTATTGTATCTGTAGGGATTTTTTGTTTTGCTTTCCTAAACATGCCCAAAAAGTCACCAAATATCACAAAAAGCCAGACCTGGTGAAAAAGGTTTCTGGTTTGCATTAGTGGATATGGCAAAATGTCTCCTAGCATCCCCTGGAAATTAAAAAAAAAAAAGCCCCTTGCCCTAGATTGACATAGACACATGTGCTGCACCAACAAGTCTCTTGGACCAATACCTTAACACTGACAAGAAGTTATATAATACAGATTTTATCACAACTCTAAATTCGCTTGGAATAACCTTACATTGGAAATGAAAAGTTGAACTTGAATTTCCATGCCTCGTCATGAAACAGGAAGTTGTGATAACTTCAGCATACTTTGTCCAACCTGCCCTTGATTTCTCCTGCTTCATAAGGAGAAATCACACTGAACACACCTGAAACAACCTTATTGAGAGACACATCGCCTCCTACTGGCAACAGGAACTACTTGCAACGAGGCAAATATCATCCAATTTACATGAAATATGCATGAGTACGCTCTAAGTTCTCTACCACCACCAAGAGGACACAGCAAGTGACCTACACTCCGCAAAGGTCATTCACATTTGTATTGAAAATTAAAAAGGAATTCTATCACCATGTGCCAGATATTTAACATGCTTTGAGAAGAAACCGATTTTAGGAATGCAAGTCAGATTTCTAGTTTTCCTTTCTTAGTACAAGACATTTACAACTGCGCATATACAATTACAGAAAAGTTCCATTCGGGTCATTTCCAGTTCCATCCATATTTATCTAAAAGAAACTATGGTTCCCTTCTTGACATTTTGATTTCTTTTTTCTTTATAACATGCTACAGTGAGTGATAACGTAAAAATGCTTATAACAGCGGCGTGAAGAGTGTTTTTTTTTCTTTTTACAAATGTGTTTATTGTAACATGAAGATTGATCCGGTGCTTATGTTTCAGTAAAGGAGTTTATTAGATGTTTTACATTATGAACAGTTGTGTGTGTTGTCGCGTGTGTGGCCAAAATACTCCACTCAATCCCCTATAAGCCTCTTTGTTTGAACGATTTATGTAATTATATTAGTTTCTCCCCCGACCCCTTTGGAGAAATATTTCCTCCATCTTTTAAAATTTCAATTGCTACAATATATCAAATATTGCCTGGCTCAAATTAATTATATGGTAAAGATTTCTTGCCTTTGGAGCAGAGCAATTCCTGAAAATCCCCTTGTGATGGAAACAAAAGGAGGCTGGCGTCAAGTGGAAGAAGGAAGGATCAAGGGGAAAAGAATGTGAAATCATGGCTTACAGCTCTGGCAGATTGCATTCAATTTAAAAACAATCCAAGCGCGTTCTTGATATTTATTTCAGATCCGAGCACGGGTCCTGAGGGGTGTCTTAAGTACTTTAAATGAAACCGATCCCGAACCCCTGGGACACTCAAACAAGAGAGGGGAAAGAGATGCCCAAAACCTTTGTTGCCTTCTCTTTCCCACTCGAACCACCCACATCACCATCTGATCGCCATCACACAATCCCCTCAGCGTCCGCAATAGGACCAGTCCAAACACTTTTTCCTATATTTTAAAGTGGAAGTAGGCAATTTTTGCTTTAACGGTTTGCTTTAATTTATCATTATGTTATAATGGTTGGCTCACAGTGGAATTTCTATATAGAAATAATGACACTATCAGCGTTTGGATTGGTTCCCTATAAGCTTCATTTTCTCTATATAAATCTGCCACATGGTATGTTTCCCTTGGTAAACGAGGGCTAGATTTTACACACATGTATCCATTACAGACTAAGTGAATGAACAAACTCAAGCTTTGTAGTTGCTGTAGTTACTTGTTTGCATGAAGCAATAATTTTACGCAAACTATTTTATTACTATGCGGAGCACATTATTATTTTCAACAGCATTTGCCTGTTCCCAAATTCAATATAGAATTGTGACAATTTCAATTTACCTCTTCAGTGAACATGCATCTTCCTTCTCTCTTATTTCTAAAGTGGTGTTGATCATTTCTTCACAGAAAGTCATCCGGTCGCCTTCACGACAGATGCTCAGACACCACTCGGAAAAAGCTGGGGGTTGAAAAAATAGTCTGTTTATATTTTAACGACGCACATTTCTTTTTTCTTTTTTTTTCTGGCCCTCGATGTCTTAGTTCATCTGCGGGTTTTCTCAGAAACATGGCGCGTGAGCAGCAAAGAAACATTAAAACATATACGCCCAATGAACCAATCAGCGAGATGTCGGCCACACATGCAAACACAGCGACAAATATGAAACATTCTTCATTTTAGAAAATGAGTTTTAAATAACCAGCCTTGACAGCATTAATTTGAAATTTTGACAACTAACCTAATTTGTAATACTTTGATATTTGTATTCTGCTTTCTATTAATTCCTCTGAAATGTTTTAGTGTGTGTGTGTGTGTGTGTGTGTGTGTGTGTGTGTGTGTGTGTGTGTGTGTGTTTGTTCACCTGCCCAGGGACTGCAGGTGGAAATTAGCTAATGGTACAAATCAGAATCATTTGTTAGAGATGAATACAGTTTGTATACAGCCCCTGCTATAAATAAATGTAATAAACTAAACTACTGACCTAGCTGCGAATGTATGTATATGTATGTGTGTGTGTATTCCCTTGCACTGCATCAGTATTCACCTGTGCATAATACCATAATTCCTCTGATAATGCAGCACCCTGAAAAACGACATCCACCTTCCTCTCTTCACCTCTTCCTCAATCAGTCGCAGACCCACGTGCAACATAGCAAACACACTCACACATACAAATTACTCTCAGCCCGGTGATGGACGTGTATTGCGGCTTCTTGTGTAAAGTGGATCTCCACTGTTTATACATATCATATACATCTGATTAGCCCTAATGAGATTAGCGCTGACCTGTTATTCACCATGCATCACTGGGCTGCAGCTGTCAGCCACAGAGCACGATACACACACACACACAAATATGTACACACACATGCACTTGAGACACGTACGCACACACACAAACACACACGCACCCACCAACAGCATTGCCCTCAGCAGCAGAGTCACAATGTCAGTGGGAGAGAAGGATTGTTTTCTTGGAGCTGGAGTCACTCTGGCCTCATATTACTGGCAGGCCCATGGGGTTTGATGATTTGATAGGAGAGTGGGGTAATTATTTATTTCCTTCCCTAGTTTATATGTGATGATGTTGCCTTGCTGCACAGTCGTTAATATTCGCGAATATTTCAGTCGCAAGTGCTGCTCGTCAGATGAATTACAGGACATTTTAAAATTCATCATGCAAACTGAAGAGATTCCTTCCAGACATGTTTCAAGGTGTATGTAAAATATTCCACTTTGAAAAATAATTTGCGTCTGATATGTTTCTTCCCACAAAGAAAGTTCAATTATCTCTTTAGGCTACTGCTTATTCATTATCTACGCCCTCGACGAATTTACGGTATCTATAAATATGCAAATATATTTCATCTCAGAAGTTCATCTCAGAAGAGGTCTACTTCACTTTAATCCAGGCTTCAAGTTTCCACATCACAGTTGTGTTTGTGATGTCACAAATCATGCTTGTAGATCCGATTTTTCAGTGAGCACAGAGAATCTTTTTCTACTTTCAGCAGATTACTGCAATAACAGCCTTATTCAACTGTAGGAACACAAAGAAAAAGCGAATATTTCAGTCGCAAGTGCTGCTCGTCAGATTTTGTGTGGAGGGGGACTTTTATTGTGAAAAGTTTTGAGTTTTCATTATCTGTAAGCCATAATACTCAAAAGTACTAGAAATAAAGGCTTAAATTATTTGCCTCGACACTGGGTGCATTTTTGTGTTAGTATTCCTGTACTCTTATTTGAATCAAATTTGAAATGTATATACTCGTGCATATAAGACATTATAAATATAGTGGAACACATGCAAGACAATATTTCTATCGTATGCACACATGGTGGAAAAAGGATGAATCCCTGTTGCCCTGCACACAAATATCACATGTGCATATTCTCATGATTTATCAGCATGAAGTAAGCAAAAGCTGTTGGTAGTACCCAGTTTTTGGAATAGATTTATCATCCTACCCAGAAAGTCTAGGGAGACAGTGACCACTGTTTAGCATCA
The DNA here is from genome assembly GCA_030544235.1 of Lepturacanthus savala. Lineage (NCBI taxonomy): Eukaryota > Metazoa > Chordata > Actinopteri > Scombriformes > Trichiuridae > Lepturacanthus > Lepturacanthus savala. The sequence goes on from CM060477.1 coordinate 12,364,940, forward strand.
CATAATTAATAATGATTCATTCATGTCCTCACTCTCTCTCTCTCTGCAAAGCGCTGTTTAGCCCTTCTCCTCCTCCACTCTTGAATTTGGCTTTAACTTGTAGTTTTCTCAGATAAGATTTAATTCTGGAGGAACTGGCTATTTAATTGCAACACATGTCTCGGCTTGTGTTCAAAAGGGTTTAGATAGGGAGATCTTTGTTCCTCCAGAAAATTTGGAGAGTGCAGCCGATGAACTGTGAAGGAGGCACCCACTATTCTCTTTGGCTGGAACCTGGCTGGAGGCTGATTAAATATGAGAAAAGGCCATTGTGTTAAACAGTAACTTAATCAGATGTCGGTTAGGCAGCATGATGCTAATTAGGGTGGACTCCAAGTGGACAGTGCTGCCAACAGCACAGTATTGCCTAAAGAGTCTGGTGGGACACCGCTTCTCAGAGGATCGTATTCTTTTTTTGTCCAAACGAATGCGATAATTAACATTAGATTTTCTCTCATGTACAGACGTTTACAGTAACGTGTGTGTACGCTAAATGGGCGCTTTCTGCTTATTGCTTTTGCCCACAATTAGAAAAATCTTTATGGGGATAAATCTGCTGGCATGTGAGAAACTGCATCTGGCAGCGGCGGCGCTAGTGGTTTGCTTTGAACAAACGAGAAGGACTGGACTGTAGTTAGTATGAGCAGGCTGTGAATGTTTTTTATTGCCCCATTACATGGGGGAAATACAATGAAGACAAGTCATTAATTCACTAATTCGTTCAAGCGTAGTAACTGAAACAAAAAACCCCCAAAACATATCATGTGTGATTATATAATTGCTGTTTTGCCAATATTCAAGTGTATAATGAGTTCTGCTTACTGTCACCAGTCCCACATGACCTTCTCCTTTAAATCACCTCTACACTGTAGTCCTTCACCCCCCCCTCCCTTTCAGGGCGCTTAAATCTACGATAAACATAAATCCAGCCCTATCAACGGATACGTTACCCAGGGCACCTCAGAAGAAGAAGACAGCCTTATTTTTTCCTGCGACAAAAATCTCATTTAAAAAAAAAAAAGAAAAAGCAACAAGGCAGCTCTGTTGCCTCAGCATGTGGAAATGCAATGTGAGAAAGGGATTAAAACCTCCAACGCGCAAAAAGAGAAAGAGAAAAATGACAGTGACGCAAGTGGCAAAGCCTCCCATGCACCCGCACGCTGAGCGACGCTCACGCAACAGCTCAGTGAAATACTGTAGTGAGTGTCCGGGGAGGAGTGGGAGGGGGGGACACTGAAAGGAGGACAAAAGGGATGAAAGGGAGGAAGCGATAGACGTGAAGGGACTGAGGAGGGCAAAACACAGGCGGTCAGAAAAGAACGAGACAAAGGGAGACAGAGAGTGGAAAAGTTATGGACAAAAAGAGAGAGGGATGGCACCAAACCCAGCTGCAGGCACCCAGCGGCCTTTTTTCCTACCAAAGCGATCTGACAGCCTGCTCTCCCTTCTCTGCTAGGGAAGCCCGCAACAGCCATAATACATCACATATGTCACATTTCATTGTTTTTCAACTCTCATCTTTTCATTTTTTTTTTTGCACTAGAAGTCGAGGTCTCATTGCCACACGTGGATCTCATGTTTTACAGTTGCAATCCTGCAATAGAAAAGACTTGGTTATGCATGGCTAAATACATTTTTTAAAAAAGGAGGGCTGGGTACACAACTAAACCTAAAGAGCATCTGTATAACCCGTGTGTTCCTTTGACTTAGACTAGAGAACAGCTCAAGATATTGGGAAATATATTTTATTTGCTTTTCTTGACAAGCGTTAGATGAGAAGATCAATACCGCTCCCTATTCAACGTGAAGCTGGAGCCGGCAGATGATTAGCTTAGATTTAGCATAAAGGCTGGAGCCTGTTAGCCTGACTGGCAAAATCAGCTCAGCAGCACCTCTGAAGCTCATTAAGGAGCTCATTATTTAAGCGCATTATTTTTGCACTTTTTGTACAGATATAGCAAATTAATTATTGATCATTTCGGGTTTGTTTGAAGGCGGATATTTGTTATCATAGTGTAGTTTCCTCTAAATCAGCGCTGCAACTTTTATGGGCGCATCTCAAATAATTAAAAAAGCATGAAAATTTTTTTGTCAAACATTTCAGAACGTGATATTATATAGATTCATTACAAAGGTACCAGTTTTTACACATCTTTTTGTTACAACATCTCCACTGCAGCTGAACAGGAAAACGCTGTTAATTGAGACACAACGAGGGATTTAAAAAAATTTAAAAAAAAAAGAAAAGGCTGACTTTTATACGCATTTTTCGCTTTTATTGTGGATTTTGTCCAACATTGCTTACATTTCATGCACATTTAAAGGAGATTTTTTGAAACCTGTCCTTTAACATGAACTGTAATGTTCTAACGGGTCTAGATGCACCTATATTAACCTATTTCATACACCGTTAAATAGTTGAAGCTCTTTATAACATTATATGCTATAATTATTGGTTTTTATAATCTACAAATTAACTATCACTGTCCACTACATGTATGGAATAAATGCCCTTTCTTACACTTCTAGTATATTGCATGAGTGCATATCTCCCTTTTTGTCATGCCTGAGTAAACCCACTGTGCCTCTATATCTTTTCACGGCACTATATATACTCTGCTTGTGCAGGCATGTTTCCACTCAATTGCTGACATATTGCACGATTATAATATATACGTACTACACATTATATGTGTGTGTGCAGCTGTGTGTATATGTGTGTCCCGGCCTCTGAAGGGATGACACCTTGCCAAGAAATCGCAGGGCCAGCCATTATCCCTGAGCAGTGTGACCATGACACATACTTTACAGTGACTGCTGCCTCCACTGGCCTCCTGTGGCTGTATTGTATGATTGTGGTCTGACGATGGGTCTGGTTCCGCTGCTGATTGCATGGGTTTTTATAGTCCTCTGTAACATCAGAAAGCAGCTTTCCTGTAGAAATATGTCTAGAATGTATGCATATACGGAGGTTATATATGACAAGTGGATATTGTCTCGTTTGTCTTTTCCCTGTCCATATTTATCTTTTTTAGTTTAACTCATTAACATGTAAATTGACAAATGAGACATTAAAGTGAAACATTTTAGAGGGAGCAAATCAAAGGGGGAAAAAAGATGACAAATATCTCTCTATTTTTTTTTTAAATCCCCTCCCTCCCGATCTCTCTCTCTCTCTCTTCCTCTGCCTGTTCTCACTCACAAAAGGCTTCTATGGACCGAGGGAGCATTGGTGCTAATAATGTTGATGCTGTGCCAAGCCCAGCTGGTGGTGCCCGGCACAGGGCATCGAGTGTCTGCTCTCCACAGTCGCTGTCTTTAAAAGGCTCTCCCCCTCTGCCGACTGTGATCAGAGAGGGAGGGCGATCCCGCTGCTGTATCAGACGCAACCGACCTGCAAACCTGAGCTTAATTGATTGAGCCCTGATAAAAATGCTTTTTATATCAGCTGATAATCTCTTACACCATTTCTATGATCTAATTCAGGCCATTAAAGAATCATGACCAAGCCATGTAATGAGCGGGACGTTTTATGCCTGCGTCGTCCCGGGGACAAACTGTAATGGCGTTTCTGAATGACCTCAAATATGTCTTTATCATTTCTGTAATGCAATTTCTTGCTCGTAATCTGTGGATGTTTCTTGCGACCACATCCAGCGAATTGTCAAATTTATTTAAGCTGCAGGGTAAAAACTCAGCGAGTTTTGAACAAATAAATGGTATCCCCAAACGCCGAAACAAATTCCCAGTATCATGCTGGTTGGGGAGCACACAGAGCACCCTCGTCAGGTTGAAACGTCGTATTATTGAAGCTCACAGGGAGAGAGATTTATATGTCTGTTCTCTTTCTGTTGTCAGATTCCAGGAAGCCAAGTCCTCCCCTCCAGAAACACCAGCGAATGTGGGGAAGTGAATCAGACACTTTACAGTTTGCGCCCAGTGGGCACAGTATCTCTGAATGTTGCTACGGCTTAAAAAAGTATATTCAACTGATAGTACATAGCCTTTAAAAAAAAATAAAATAAAACATATAATAGGAAATAAGATTGCAAAGATAGCTGTAGTTACTGATGGTAGCAGAATGTGTGCTTTAATAATACATGTCTCACTCTGAAATGACACATAATACCTGTCCAATATCTGGAACCATTACTTTTCAGGAAATTAAAAAAAAAAAAAATCACAAGACCTTTTCAAAGGTCAAAGGTTTTAATTTTGTTGTGATTATATTTGATTTTTACGGTTTAGTTGTCATATCAACACTGTTTCAAACCACTTAATCCACAGAGAAAAGCAAACAGCCTGAATTCAGCAACAGTGGGTTATAACAGTCTGTCAGGACTCATGAATTTGTGATGTCACAACAGCACAGTCACCACCCCACCCCAATCAGAGGAAAGGCTCATTAATATCAATGAGACAGACACATTAATATTAATGACCTGTTCTTTCTGTCTTTCTGGAGGTGTAGAGAGAACCTTAGAGAGGAGATATAAAACTATATTGAGATAATCCTTTGTAGACATATATATATATATATATATATATATATATATATATATATATATATATATATATATACACATATATATGTGTGTGTGTGTGTGTGTGTGTGTGTATGTGTGTGTGTGTGTGTGTGTGTGTATATATGTGTGCGTTTGCTACCAAAAACTAGGGCTCGTACCATTTTAATATGGAAGTATTATGAAGATGAAGTGAAGTGAATTGTCATTCACATGATTTAGGATACATGCATGCTCCCGATTTTGTCCCCAGAATAATTCTATCTATCCTAGAAGATAAATCTGCTAGTCCTAATTTAGCAAATTTTGTGAAATGGGGCACAGTATGTGTGCACAAACCTCCTGCAAATCCATATGTGTAAGCAATTTGTATCTCAAGGAGAAAAGTCAAGCTGAAACAGTTTTTAAAGAGGGATCCATGTCAAGATTGATCTACTGCTTGTTATTATCTAGTAGTTTATGTTATTGTTGGAATTATACTAATATGTATATGACTTTTTAGGAGTTATGTGCATTTTCAAATGCATTTAATTGTTGTGTTTTGTGTATTTTAAAGGGCTATCTACGAACCGGCATTGCAAACTAGCTCATATACACTGAACAAAAATATAAATGCAACACTTTTGTTTTTGCCCCCATTGCAGACTAGGTTTATGGATGCAAATTCTGTATCAAATTTTGTTAAAAAATGTGTTTAAATCTGTGTTAGTATCCACTTCTCCTTTAGCAATATCATCCATTCACCTAAGGTGCAGCCTATAAGGATGATTATTGATGATAGAGTGGGCAAATGCTCACCTCTGATGGCGTCTGACGCTTTGGAGAAGTGTTTTCTTCACAGATTAATCCTGGTTTTCACTGTACTGTGTAGATGAATAAGCCTTCCGTGCGCATAGAAAAAATAATTAGCTCTTTTATTTCAACTCATGAAAAACGAGAGCGAAAACAACAAGTGTTGCAGTTATATTTTTCTTCGGTGTACTTCGGTGTCCCTATACAAATAAACATAAAAATCGACACGGAGGCAGTTATAGAATTTAATAGCTATTGCTAAAAATTGCCAAATTAGCTTCCCTTGTGTACTATGACTGTGGAGCATTTTATACGCAGGACAGAAAGCAATTTACAGTTAGGTATGTTTGAATGTTTTGTTCTTTTTTTATCACTATCGCTTCTATCTATCTATTGTTGGTCTTTAACATTAAATTCGCCCGAAGATGAGGGAAGGCAACAATTTCAATGAAATGAACTGAACTAATTAGCGTCCCTGCTGTTATCAAGCATCCCTTCTCATCAGTGCTACTTCTGACAAAAAGAGTTAAGAGGCAGAGGCCGAGCTGGCCTGTGGCTGGGAGTCTGCCTGGGCCAAGAATTAAGGATTCCCTCCCTGAGACTCCAACACTCAGCTTTACCCAAGGCAGTGTCACCATGTTTATACACCAGCCTGCATTACAGTAATGAGAGCCTAGTGGCGTGAGAAAACACTGCATGCTCCTCTCAACACTTGTAACATCCCCCGCCCCCATCATTCCTCTCCATCCTCCTCCTCATCAACACCCCCCCAAACACACACAAACACACACATGCACACACACACTCCTGCCGCCACCATCTCACCTTCCCCACCCTCCTCCTCCTCACTCCTCATCCCATCTCAGTCAATCAATCCTTCATGAAATCGCAAGGTGACATGCACTGCGTTGTCCTGGTAACCATCGCTACTCGACTGTTGCCTGGTCACCGAGCACAAACAAGCCCGGAGCCTAGCGAGGCTTCTGTGTTGCAGAGAATAAGAACAAGGTAAGAGAAGGGAGAGAGAGGAAATAAAAGGCTGGAGGGAGGGTTGGGGTGGGAGGTCACACACCGCTGCTGCAGCCCTCCCTTGCTTTAATTTAATGATACCCTTCAACGTGGCTTCTCAGCCTGGAGCACTGGAGCAAAAAAAATGCCAGACAAATAAATAAATGAAACACATTTGTGTTGCAGAGACACTTTAAACCCTAATATATCTAAATGTTGATGCAGGCTATTTTTTTAATCAATAGCAACACAGTTTCTCTATGACGCCCCCCCCCCCATACAGTAAAATGCTTTTACAGTGATACTGTTATCTCCCCATTCACTCATTATGAGACATCCTCTCAGGGCGGAAGACTCCAAAGAATAAAATACATCAGAGCCGAGATTCATAAATAGTGCACTCTAATGAAGTACTTTACCAGGCTTGCATGAGATTTTGGAAGTATTATTTATTATTTAACAGTGGTTCTAGTCTAAGGAGATATGTCAATATGTAGTACAGGATCTGACAAGATGATTCATCCAATGCTAATTAACCAATTCAATATTCTCCACTAATTTCTGGTGGAGGGGCAAAAAAAAAAATCACGTGATTTAATATGCTATGCATTATTCGTTTTTGCATACCTTACTGTTTTTTTCTTGTTTTTTTGCACACATGAAGGTTACATGGGGAAAAGGACACTTCTTCTTTCTTGAGGGAGATGAAATATGATATTTCTATTCTCAGCAGTATTTGCTGCCTATTTCTGGGCAGCCACTGCAGTGAACTGATATGCTGTACATACACATGGCTTTACTTGGCTCATTTTTTAATCTTTTTTAATTAACGTTGTGATTTATATATCAATATGAACCATGCGCGGCCTCTAATTCAAAGACTTTTCATAGTCTGAAGTCAAGTCTTTTATTTCAAGACATTTATTTCATTACACATCTCAGATGTCTGAGTGTCCTGCCAAATCTGCAGACAGAAGAAACACCAATGGAAAGAATGGGGGAACAAAAAAGTTGTTTGTCTGCAAGGAAGATGTCATGAGGGAAGTGGAGTATATTGACTATTTACAGCGACAGACCCAGAGAGGGACCTTGAATGTCCATGACGAGCTCCATTCTCTATTTCACTTTCAAACCACCTTATCCCATGCTTTTTTGGATGGCATCCTAAAAAACCAAGGCCATAATTTCCATCCAATTTGCTCCCTCTCTCTGCATGAACACTGACAGATTGTCATATTTTGGCCACGCTCCCAGAGGAGAGTTGTGACAGGCAGGAGGGCAGATAAACGGCTATTACCATTCACACCAGCTCATTACTGAGCATTTAGACCCAGGAACACCATCCCAAAAGCTCTATGCAGAGGACATTCATGCTGCTCTGTGTCCACCCCAGGCACCCTGCACCATGGAATTTGTGATTGACATCTGGCGCTCACGTGTTCCCCTATAAATATGTCAAAACATTGTTTCATAGCTTCAGAAAGATCATTCTATATAACCCCACATGTCTGCACCATGAAGTCGCAGAAGGTGCCATTACATTAAGTATACGGCTTTCAGCTGATTTGCTTACTCGCACATACAGGAATGAAGTACAGCTATGAGCGTTTTGCACGAACAGCACAATGCATTAAGTAAGCAGCATAAAAGGTTTAAGCCTACCGTCATGAATCCATCCAGCAGGCCTGAGTCCGGTTTGGGCGGGGCTTGTAGCCGCTCCATTGACCACTTCTCGATGATTGACGACACCTGAGAGTTTTCTGTGTTAAGGATGCGGAACCCGGTCATGTTGACCCCACTGTAACGATAGGGCTCCATGTCCAGGGCAAAAAGGTCCTGGAAGCAGGAACAGCAAAGTGTAGAATTTTTGCTCACACAATAGCCATTTTGTGACATCTAATCTGTCTTTAATAATCTGTAGATGTCATAACATGGCTGGTGATTTTCTATATTTTTCCTACAACATATCTCATGTGAAGAGCCAAACCAACAATGAACTGATTATTGATTGACATGTTCCCTTGCCACAAAGAGCTCGGGCACAGTAGCTTGTTTAGAAATGGCTCCAAAGACAGTGATCATATTTCAAGTCTCTGTGGAATAGTTCTGTGTAAAGCCAATGCTTGTCGTTAGCTAACTGTGTCATCCTTCGTGATGAAGGAACATTTTTAATAATAGATTATACAAAACAACGTAACTTCAACGTACTACAAAGAGAAAAAAGATACACTACCGTTCATAAGTTTAGGGTCACCCACACAATTTTGTGTTTTCCATGAAAAGTCACACTTTTATTTACCACCATGGGTTGTAAAATGAATAGAAAATATGGCGAAGAGATTGAAAAGGTTAGAAATAATGATTTATATTTGAAATAATATTTTTTTCCATCAAACTTTGCTTTCGTCAAAGGAAGGTCAGTTTTATAACTTGTCTAACCTGCTAAACTGTTTTCAGCTGTGCTAACATGATTGCAGAAGGGTTTTCTAATCATCCATCAGCCTTTTGATATAATGATTAAACACATTGTACCATTAGAACACTGGAATGATAGTTTCTGGAAATGGGCCTCTATACACCTATGTAGATATTGCACCAAAAAACAGACATTTTAAGCTAGAATAGTCATTTACCACATTAGCAATGTATGGATTGTATTTCTTTAATGATTTAAACGTTATCTTCTTAGTATTAAAAAAACAGTGCTTTTCTTTCAAAATCAAGGACATTTCAAAGTGACAATAAACTTTTGAACGGTAGTGTATATCAGCCTTTGCACAAGGACAAAATACTTGTACATAATAAGCAAGAATACTTTGGTTTGATATTTATCCTTTAAACAAAAGGCATGAGAGCAGAATAGTGCAGTTGACGGTATTTCAGGAGTTATTTCATCTCATGCTGAGGCAGTAGCCTTGATTAGGCAAGGCTTTCAAGGTTACAGGCAGGCTTTTTGGTGGACTGCCATCCATCATGTGGGAGCGAAAGGACAACCCGATTGTCCTGCATACAGCATGTCTGGCATCTCACCAGGCAGATGTCTCTGGGACTTAACAACGCAGTTGAGAGCAACAGCAGGTGATGGATGCAAAATAGGGGTGCCATGGTCAATGTTTGCTGTGCTTTTCTGAAAGCAGCATGGATGGCTTGGTACCAGTATACAGCAGCTCTGGCCAGCGCTGAGGTTTCCAACCTGCCAAACACTGGCTGATGTTAAAGTGGGCATGTTTCCACCCTAACAAGCAGCAGCATGCTGCTGAAACAGGTCTATAATTACCATTATTTATACCTGTCACCACTCACTCGCCTTTCATCTAGCCAGGTTCTTATGTGGATGCACTGGGGATAGTTACATGTCTTTTTCAGGTCAGGTTTTTCCAACCTTTACTGCAGCCTTTCCAATTGTGTTTCAAACAACACAGCATGCCATTTGTTTGTTTGGCTATAATGGACCAAATGGATGACAGTCTCATCTGCTCAGTGCCATTTTCTGAGCTCTCAGTCTTCTGTTCTCTGGGATCAGTGAAGACGTACTATTTTTCATCTGGAGCATAGTGAGCAATCTTTGTAGATCAAAGAACTTTGAAGAACTTCAAATGCTGCTAGAAGTCAGAATAAAATATATCCAACTGCTTTTGTTTCCTGCACTCAGAGCTCTGGATGTCCGGTGAGGGAAAAAAGGGCATTGTTGGATTTAGAAAATAAACTTATGGGGGGGAAAAAAATCCTCAACTTATGGTTCAATATGTTCTTTTTATCGACCATATGACAATGATTCAGCTTTTCAAGGCCAAGGGTATCTATCGGCTCAAGTCGGGTTTTAGCTCATATGCTTCACAAAACTGGAAATAATATGATATTTTTCATAAACTGGCTCCTAGTTGAGTTATATTTAATTTTATTCTCAACGAAGAAGAAAAACCTGACAGCAAACACTCAAACAGACAGATGAAGTTTTGCATTGGTATAATAAAAGGAAAACTACACACCTTATCAAATGGATAGTGCAGCACCCCAAAAAAAATAAGATAAACAACATAATACATAATTGAATTGTGTCAACGTAAAAAAAAAAAGTACCAGCTTACTCACCAGGGTAGTAAAAATATAATGGTAGTACTCTGTCATCATACCCATGGCCAGGGCCTACAGGGAGAAAAGAACAATGGGCAGCAACATAAAATCAAACACTAATAGCTTAATGAGCTCATGAATCTACTCACTCTCATTTTTCATTTAGGTATTATTCAATCTGTATAATTACATCAAAGTCTCTTTTTCTGACCAGAAAGTAGCTGTGAGAGAAAATGTTCCCCGCTTAAAGATACCATGGGGTGGCTCAAACATTTTAAAATGATTAATAGATTTCCGAAAATGTAGAATTGAAAAATGAACGCTGTTTGGGCTTAAAGCGCGTGACAAAAAGGAGAGGTATTGTTGGTGGTGGGGTTCATATGAGAAAAAACAAGATGTAGACAGCAAGGCACTTATTCGTCATAGAATAAAAAATTCAAATAAAGGCTTTTTTTTTCGTTTTACCTCATAAAATTAATAGATATATTGGAGGTCGTGCACCCCTAGACATTAGACAGGTATGTAGTAGACGTAAAAAGCTGTACTGAAGAAAGGAAAAAGAAGAACACTACCAAACAATAGGTATAATCAAATGTTTTGATCCTCAGACCTTCAGAAGCTGGTTTCCAAACCTACACTTTTCAATTACCACTGTGCTGACAGTTATGTGTAAGAAATGAATAAATAAATCGTGAATAAACGTAGTGGAGCAACTTATTACAAGAGTTCTATGTCTGTTTTGAAAAGGATATTTTTCCTTTACTTGTGGATCTATTTGTGGTTTTGAGAACCAAAAACCTTCTCAATATATATTTTTACATCGCTCTCAAGCTGCTCTCTACAGCTCTATAAAGAACGGGTTGTTTTGTCTCCATCGCATTGATAGTAATGAGCCTCTTTTGGCTGATTTAAATGGCTGTGAATGGGGAATGTGTTCAGCGAATGTACAGTTGTGACATCACAACATCAGGAAGTCCTAACGGCTGGTTTTGGCCACAGCTTCTGGATTTCTGTCTGCAGTAACACCTACAACTTCTTATAATCAAAAATCAAGTCAAGTCTAACATTCTATGGTATCGGATCATTAAATATTAGATTATTTTCACACAAAATGTGTTTTTTTTCTCTATGTGAAAACGTATATAAGAACCTTCCATGTAATTTTCTATGAATTAGGGGGTCTTTACTGTCAAAAAGCACCATGTGCAGCCAAATTGAATCTGAGGAAGCAGTGTAATTATTTGAGTTGTAGATGTAGGGCATATGTTTTCAATGAGCCTACCAAGTATAGTATTCACCATCAATAAATAATTATTCTTGCTGATTGTGGCTGTATAGAAAACTGAAACCAGTGCAATATCCTTGTGTAAAGATTTCAATTTAAAGGACCCCCCCTGTTTTCATAAAGACCCCCAAAGGTCTCATAAATAATGTTATTCTATTAAAATAAATTTATCACGCCTGTGAGCAGAATTAGACTTTCTAATTAAAAAACCTTTATTGTGCAACAGAGAACATCCATTTTGACAGGTTAGTAGTAGAGATCTAATATTCCACGAAGAAATTAAAGATGTGCTGGGCACTGTATCTGAATCATTTGCATCAGTGCTAATAGAGAGAAAGAGTAATAAAGGGAACACATATGAGCTTTAGTACACATACACTTGGAATGAACTGTTAGTACTGAGTGCAATTATGCAAATTCGGGGACTGTAGTTAATTTATATTTAATTAAATTCACAAAGCACTATGATAAAATGACTCATCTTACTCTTTCCAACAGCTGCACCAGCTCTAACTGTGTACATATCAAACGTAAAAGTGAATAGATACAGTGGTGGAGAGTACATTTAAGTACTATACTTACGTACAATTTTGAGGTAGATTTACTTTATTTGAGTAAATCTATTTGATTCTACTTTAATCTTCCACTCCACTTAATTCAAAGGAAAATATTGTACTTTCTTATCCACAACATTTATTTGACTTTAGTTACATTTCAGATGCAGATGTGACACAATGGATACTATTTCTTAAGCTTCTAAAAATGCAACACAGTTTTAAAGATGAAACCAGTGGTTTCCAAGCTTTTTTATCTTTTCGCTTTTTACGAAAATCTGTGTATTCAGGTCATCTCTTGACCCCTGAGATTCGTCTAGGGGCCAAATCCTAAAGTTTGGAACCACAATTACAACAGTAACATGTTGCATACACACTAACGCATCAGTATTACCAAGCAGATATCCTTATATATACAGTAGAAGAATATATCAACTGGGATCAATTGATACTTTCAATTTCATATGTAAATTTTGCTGCCAATAGTAATTTACTATTACTTAAAGGTAGAGTATGCAGGATTCCCCTAAAGCCAATAACAGTGTTAGATGTGAGGTCCTCTGCAGAGTGGAAAGTAGCACAGGAGGACAGAGCTACTGCAGCAAACAGCACCTTCCTGCAGTGTTGTGCGGATTTCTGCTGAGATATGAGTGAATTTCCTCGCTTTAAAACACAACTGCTGTGGTGGAATTAGAAAACGTAATTTTATTTCTCTGTTTCAAGGTTCTTGCATGGTCTCTCTCTTTTTAGTTTTGCTTTCGCTCTCGTCTGCGGAGCCAACTTTGAATCTTTTGTTTGCTTTGCATTTTTGAGAAGGATTTATCATACAGGACTTACTTGTAATAGAGTATTTTTGGAACTTTTTTTGAGGTTAACTCATTAAGGTAGCTTGATACCTGTTTCAGGATCCAGGCAGCCATCTCGTGTCCACAATCAAAGATGACGTGGAACTCCTTTGCCTTCTTCATCTCTTTCAGAAGTGGCTTGGCATCCTTGGTCTCTGTGGGCAGCTGTCGAATCTTCAAACGGATGTTGTATCGTGACGGTGCCTTGATCAGCTCCTGCAGCCGAATGAGACCTGCAGACAAAAGGCCATACATACCGAACAGCATGAAAATGGAATCCCAAGGAATCCTCAAAACATATAGTGTGCTTGATCTGCCACCATTTTGAACTATCTCTGGTTCCGAGGAGGCCGTCAAAGCAACTGTATTCAGGTTTTCTCAGCAGAAAATGCTCATATGCATGCCTTCTTAATCCACGGTCTATTGATCCTCCTACTCGTGCTTGGCAAGCAAACAAGGCTGCTACAGCGCTATCAAGAGAATTTAACACCAACCCAGCACATTGCACTCTTTTAAACCAAAATCACAAAATAGAAAGAACCTCAATCTGCACCCTCCTACAGAAACTTCCAATCCCACAGAAGCCTCAGAAATGTTGATTCGCTCCCCTCTTCCGTGATGCCATACAGTAGCATGGAATAGGTTCAATTTTATCCTGATGGAAAGTTGCGGTCAAACCCGCCTCTCTCTCTCACACACACACTCACTTCAGATGTGTTCTGATGAGACAGACTCTGTTTGCTCAGCATGTACTTGCCCCCAGGGAGCCCGACGCCGCCGTCGCATATTGCTCTACAATCTTCACCTTTCATTTCGCGACCACATGCTCAGGTAGAAAGCTCTCCGGGAGATACTGCGATGAGATTACAATGAGTTTCTCTCTCAGTAAAGAACTTCAGAGTCCAGAGATGAAAGAGGTTGGATTGATGGGAGAGATGATTACTTGTCATGGGTATAAAAATGAACGGAGTGGCGGGGGTAGCTTCAGAAAAGGAACCGCAGAGACATAGGATTTTTTTTTTTCCTCCCTTTTTTTTTCACGTGGAACCACTTTAAGATAGCTCATCCTATTTTTTATTTTGAAATGAAGTGCTGTGTGAGCAGTTTAATGGTCTTACTGCGAGGTGGGCTCTCATTCCTTACCCCCCCTCCCCCCTCCCCTTCGGGGCCCGTCGAGATTGGTGGGAAATAGGAACATGCAGGTCTTGTTGTGAAAAGCACCGTCGTAGGGAGGAATACTGAACATCCTGAAGCTTTCCTCAGGTAATCCCGATAGATCCCCACTCCAGGGCATGTCTCCGTCTCCCTGTTTTTGTTCGTGCTGACACTTTGGGAGGTGTTAAGCACGGGAAAAAAAAAACTGTCAAGGGAGCTCAGCGTTCGAGAAACACCGTCAGTGTAGATGTTTGTAGGCTCCGGCTAATGCTTTTAGACTCCCCCCCACCCCCCACCCCCCCATCGCCGGATCTTCTAACGGCTGTGTGTGAATATTTTATCCCCTCCGATAGTTTTTCCTGCCAGCCGTCAGATAGGCTCCGATCAGTAGCTCAGGGCCCTGGAGCATGAAGCTGTGTGATTACAGCCCGGGACCAGGTGGAAGCAGTCGGGGGAGGCTACGCGGCTATGCAGCTGTCACACTTTTCAGGGGCGTCAGGTGCGTTAAAGCAAACGCGCTCCGCAGAGAAGGTCGATCTGACAGAAAGGGAAGGCACGGGGTCACCTCTTGGCATCTCACACACGGGGGGGGGGGCAACCTCGCCAAGGCACGGGGGCATCAACTCTGAGGCAGGACGTGTGGCGAGGTCAAGGAGATGAGTGGGAATAATTACGACGAGCCACCGCGACATCGTCCGAGGTCGAAGGTGCTCGAGCGCAGCAGGACTGGCTCTTTGCTACATCGAAAAACAAAATGGACCGGAGGGGGGGAAAAGAGCTGTAAAACTAATGGTTTAAAAGCGTTAACTGATAAAGGACAGGAAAGTGTTTTGATCTTGAGGCATCATTTACGATGTCAACGGCGAGACAATATTCACTTGTTCGGAATATGGGGAGTGAGACCATTATGCAACGCGTCTAAAACGTAAACCTCCTCTCAACTCTGTCTCATTTACTTGCATTAAGTTGTCAAGCGCATCACGCCAAATAGCTCATAAATTGTGGATAAGCATTTGAATATTGTTATCTTCTCCCGGAGTGATTACACTTTACCTCGTAAAAATATCAACGCACGCCGGCTAAAATACGACTTGTCTTTTAAAACGCGTATTACGAGCCACTTCACAAAGTCGCGGGGTAGGCGAAACACAGCTCGCAGACACATTTGACAACCAACCCTCGGAAATCAAGTGGGCTCCGTGCGTTATTAACGGCTGTTGTCAGCGCCCACATACTACAATCCCGCATTGCATTAATCTGAAGAGACGTCGGGTCATTCTGGGTAATGTGGTTCCCTTTTTTTTTCCTTTTTCTTTTTTTTTTTTCTTGGCTGCTGCTCACTCTCCTGGAAGACATGGGCAGCACCTGGAGGACTGAGGCAGAACAGTAAACTATTGATTTGTGAATTAACTCGACAGGTTACAAAGCACTCGCTGAACTCTGAACAGCAGCGCTGCCGTTTGTAGTTCACCCGGGTACCCCCCGGGTTTTGCCTGGACATTTTTCGGGGCGCGAGAGGCCGCCGCTTTTAAACATCGTCACAATCATCCTCCACATTGCCACTGTAAGAAAAAGACAGACACCGACTGTACCTGTACCTGTGCTGTCGTCATAGACCACAGTGACTGTTCTCCACTTGAAGAAGTGCACCAGGTCCAGGATGGCCCTGCTGAGGGAGGAGAAGTCGGGGTACAGGCTGACATAGTACGAGTCCCTGTTGTCGGACACCTGATGCTTCCACTTGGTCTGGATGTGGGGCACTCCCAGGGCATTGCAGATGGACTGGACCGCATTGGCCGACGAGCTGTGTGAGGGGCCAAAAATGGCTGCCACCCCGAGGGAAAGCTGATCACATGCTGCAAGGCGGGAGAAAAGATGAGTCGGTTTATTGTTTGTTACAGTTTGAAAGTTGTCACTGTTACAAAAAACATTTAAATGAACAGGATTAGCACCCTGTTGCTCAGGCCCTGTAAAATTGTCTAATCATTTCAAATGAATTTTAACAACTGAGCAACAATTGAGGCTTGGACACCGCTTACGCTTTTTGCTTTGTCTTTTTTTTCCCGTTTCTTTATTGCATGCGCTGCAATTTCGTTGCCGTGTGTTCTGAGTACAGTTAATGGAAAGAAGCATAATCAATTCTAACTTCAGCCTGACCTGAAAAAAAAAAAGAACACTAAATTGATTTCATGATTGTCTGAAGTGATTTTCTCTGAAATCTTTGGTACGGTTCAAATGATCCCTGAGCTATTATATCAAACATTCAAAAGCAAACATACTGTTTTCATGTTTCTTCCGGGTGTTTTGTTTTTTCCTTACTTCTTCACAAGTGGAGCCATTTGTTTTTTATGACTAATGAGTACAGTGATACCAGGCAGACATCATAGAGAGACAATAGCCTTTTCATACAGAGGCTATTGTCATGTGAACATCATATCAGGTTGTGGATTGTGCAGGCATATGTGCCCAACATTAAAGAAGCATCACACATTCTAGATAACTGTCTGTCTTGATTTAAGCCATTTTTTTGTAACTAAAGAGATACAATTTTTACATAATTGTGATTAACATGCATCCTGACTCACCTTTCCTGGAGGCCTCAAAGCTGTCGAAGATGTTTATTCTCTGGATGTCATAGGTCAGTGTGGTGTTAGGGAGCAAGGTGCGGTTCCTGTTGATTGTGTTCAAAGCAAATTTAAAGGCTAATTCCTCTGCTCCAGAGGGGCCACTCTCAATGGATTCAAATATTCCTCCTGGGGATCGAGAAGGAAAAAAAAACAGAACTCAGCAGAGAAAAAAAACACGTGTGAATAGTCACTTCCTTTTCCTGCAATTGCAATAGAATCCTTAACACCAGTGACTTTGAAGTAAGTGATCGATATGATGCAGGAAATTACAGCCCAAGTGCTGCGATCATTTTTAACACTCACTCCAGTATTTGTACTCCCATATTATTGATTTTTTTTTTTTTTTATCGTGTTTACCGCTTTATGCAGCTCAGTAACTAACAAGAAACCGATTCATATTTAGGATTAGGCTTTTGGATCTCAGCTAATTTGCATTCTGCGGCAGTCATAGGTGTAATTATAGGCAATTAGTTGCGTAGGAAGGTGAGTTCAGGGTGGGTGCCCTCCTTTAGCTCCCTCACTCAGCCTTGACAGAAAGGTCCGCGCTTCCATTTTGTTCCATTGATTTCGATGAGGACCGCAATGGAAAACAAGAGCGTGGGCTAACAGAAATGACAGTCATGGGAGAAATCATACACAAAGTATAGAAAGAGGTTGGAAGAGGCAGGAACAGAGAGAGGGTCAGACAAATAAGAAATTAAGATTTCAGGGATTAAATTTGAGCATCATTCCAAAATGAATACATTTGTACTGGCAATCATGAAAAACAAATACACTCAAGTTCAAGTTATCATTACTGCTGTATTTTTGCTGGAGTTTAATGAGGGAGCATCCCAATGAGTGTACCATGCAGGATCTGCTGTGAGATCATGTTACCTTCTAGTTTTACAAGAATATGGGTTGGATTTACCATTAAGACAAAGTATTGAAGGCAACAGCCTGGGGCCTCAAACAGCTAAAGATTTATTATGATATTTAGATATGAAAAATGCTGAAACATCTTACAAATACATCTGATAAAAGACTGCCGGCGATAAATGTTACAGGTTTCAGATTTTACTCAAAAAAATAACACTTAAAATATGATGCATCATTATAGATGATGTTATCTAGCATTATATACGATTGAAATGCTCCATTGTTTGCAGATGTCAATTTAAGTACATTTTTAGTGACAGTCAGTCGCTTCAGGCAATGGCAATTATTGGCTAGAACTTGCCAATTTTTCTATATTATGTTAACTTTTCCGCACGAAATGGCCAAATCATGGATAATGGATAAAGCATTTTAAAGTCTTGGTAACTAACATCATCACAGTATACAGGAAATGATTACATATGACTCATCATCTGTAGTAGTTAGTTTTTTCTCCGCCTGCAATTTTTCCCAATCCAGCAATTTTACCAGTATAAATCATATAAATCATGATTGTAATTTAAAGTTCTGAGAAAATCTGCTACAAAATCACTGCTATAAAGGATTTGGCTGCTTTTTGTAAAAAAAGTTATTTTACATCAATTTGACATCTAACAAAATCATGTCAGTAAATCTGACAAATAAAGGACACTTTTGATGTCATATGTTAAACGGTGTCAACGAGGACGAAGATACCGTTAGGCATCCATCATTAGGATGAGGTAAAGCACCCATGTGGTGCAATATGGGAGTGTACACCTTATTAGAGTTTCAAAAAGAACAGCTGAAACAGCTGTACAGTCAGGCAGCTACTTTCAGCTTTCAAAATAAACACATATTACTGGAAAAAAAAAAAAAAAAAGCAAACCCACGTTCCAAAAAGGCTAGAGAGCACCTTTGAGGATGGATTAAATCCTGATAAAGCTTTACAGAAATCGAACTTAAAAGAGAATGGATGAGGGGTGGGGTGGGGTGGGGGGGAGATGAAAGGCAGTGAAAGCAGCTCTGAGAACCACTCTTGGAGACAAGAGCAGAATTCAGGAGTCCATCCGCCCCCCCAACCCCCCCCCCCATTTCTCCCGAGAGGACCGAGCCTGCTTGACGAAATCCAAACTGGAGAAAAAGAAAAAAAGTTTAAAGCCTGTCCGATATCGATTCAATTACAGAGAGCAGGGGGAACGCCAGGCTGGAAGTAAGGGGAAACATGGAAAGAGAGCGAGGCATTTTAAAATTTTCAAAGAGAAGAGAGAGCTGTTCAGTAATAGACATAGCGGCTATAAATAGTGACTGGCCGTGGCAGGGAGTGATAGAAAAACGCAGAAGGGCAAAGAAGACGTCATTAACTTAGGGAAGTAAGCTTCATCACTGTCACCATTGTACGGCCGGGTGTTGTGCTTTCTTACTTCAGTTCATGCCGTTTTCTTTCACCATTAGAGACCTGAAGGTGGTGATTTGGAGCGGAAATGAGAGAAGAATGTCGCAGTGGGAGACGACAGTTCAGGGTGCACTTATGTTTTTTGCGCTTCACCATCCTCCTGTGATACGCTGCTATTCGTGGCGCTTCATTTCACCGCAGTGACACATTAATCTTCAAAAGAACGAATATCTGAGAATCACCATTAAAGATGATAAGAATCATGTCAGTCAGACCTAATAGATAATTATTACACAATTGCCCTGAGGGAGCAGACTGAGCTCTGCCTGCCTGCTCAACCAGTCTGACAATGAGTTAAAGGGTATTAAACTATGCTCATCACATCTCTTTGGCACTCTGCATGGCTTGGACATGCCGGCTGAAAAAATAAGTCGTACACTTTTGAGGAGCAGAAACATGGAGTAAGTATTTCAAGGGAGATGTCAGACATGAAATTACATCGGAAAATGATACGGTAGCGCAAGGAAAATTTAATTGTCACCCTTTGCTTTAAAGCTGATTGGGAAGGTTTTGCGAGTCCTTAGTTTATGCTTCATCCATTTCTAAATTAAGGATTTTTTTGGGGAAAATGGTGTAATGCAAATTAAGCTCGCTTAAAAATCAAATGCCCCATCGTACATCATCCTTCGTCTCTGTCCTCCTCGCTCTACTTGCTGTTGTGGTCCAACTGACTGCAGGTGTGTGAGCTACAGCTGAAATAATGTGTGTGTGCGTGCGTGCGTGCGTGCGTGCGTGCGCGTGTGAATTATGGAGTCGCCATCATTGGTACTGGTGTGAATTATGGTGAAAATGAAAGCTCTGAGTGAATTATGAGCTGGATAATCACCCTGACGAGAAAACAGGGCTGCTGATCTGAGTGTCTGAATGTGTGTGTGTGTGTGTGTGTGTGTGTGTTTGAGAGAAAGAGAGGCTGCACAGAAAGTGGAAATTAAAGTGCAGTGTGGGAGGGCGTCTCCTCTATGCAAATGTGACTCCGTTATAATGTTACAGCCAATGAAGTGCATTTTGGCATTGAACATTAGAAGGTAACTTGGTCATTGGCTTGATTTCTGACAGAAATAATGTTGATTTGAGATTAGTTCCTGTCACTAGAAATCATTCACTTCTGCGGTAAAGGTAAAGGATGACGCTTGATTTGATAAAATCGGTATCGCTGAACATAAACATCAAACACCATATTATGTGACTTCAGTGCATTAGAGAACTAGCAGGAAGCGCATATGTACTTTTAAAAGAAAAGGGTTCCATACTGAACTATGAATGGAGATACAATTAGCTCGCTCTACTCAAGGATGCTCTTTTTACAATGAGAGATGGGGAGTAGGATATGTTGCCATGGCGACTCCTGCATCTATGCTATGGCTGAGCGGTCCGGGCAGTTTTGGAATCCGAGTGGCTGATTGGCGGAGGAAAAGGCGTGTGATAGTGCGGACGGCCTGTCTCCGTGACTAATGACCAGCAACGCAGCAGCTGCAGGACGGCGGTGGTGTGGGTGCCATGGCAACCGGCGAGCAACCCCCCCGTCGTCAGGGGCAAGTAGCCCAGGTATGCACATGCGGTCTTTCAGAAGGCTATAAGGTCTCCACCCACCGAAGGCCGCCCCCCCTCCGGCCTGCTTCTGTCTCCCTCCATCTTCAGCCGGTGAGGATCAGCGCCTGGAGCCAATCGCCAGCAGGCGAAAGTGATGGAAATGCTCCGTACACATCCTCGAAAATTCCCGGCGGGAGCGCCCTCTGACACGTTCAGCGGTGAACGGGACATGATGCATGAAGGCCTGCGGAGAGTCGCCACCCCTGGTCATTAATCTGACGCTCTCCTTGCGGTAGACTGACCTTCCCTACGCCGCACAAGGGCCAATTCTCTCTCTCCGAAGATGCCCAAAAATCTGACAACCAGGGGATGGAATAAATTAAGCATGCGGGACACTTGCCAGAGCTAAGATATCACACAAGGAAAGCCATTATAAAATTAGTCTGTCTAAAACTACGCTTTTTTAAAAGAGGAAATCGGGTCCTGTCCAAGTGTCCGATGGAACGCCTTCATTTTGTCAAATCTCTTTTCTACATGTATGGGCAGAAAGTAGCAGCATAGCGTTAGTTCAGCTACAGCTTCTCCCGCCTTGGCTCAGAGATAATATCTCTCAGCGTCTTGCCTTTGTATGAGCAAGATAAGGAAAGCAGTAAACATGGTTAATAGAGGCGCGTTTTCTCCAAAGATACTTAAAGGGGATCTTTGTTGAGTCCAGTAAATTTATTTGCTAATTTTACCTGGAATCAAATTAAATAGATAAGAGTGAGATAAATAGTGCAACAGCATCAGTAAGGTGATTTAACAAGGGTTACATTTATAAATTCTAGATAGAAAGAATAGGTAGAATGGGAATTTAGGCCTTTTACAAGCTATAAAAGACCAACCGATAAAAAACTTTTAAAAAATCCAACGAGTCATCAATCAATCAATTACAATTTGATTATGGAACTATTCGAAAGCCTTAAAAAAAGAAGATGTGATGTGAATTTTAGCAAGGGCGTTGCTATCCAACCAAGATTGTTGCTGTTTTTTTCCTCCAGAAAACACCCGCCGCTGTCACCCTAAAGCCTCTTGACGCTGGGATGGTCTGTCACCTGCCACTGCTGGACACTAAGCCTCCAGCTGACTCACACACACCAACACGCACGTGTGAACACACACACACACACGCAATATGAGTATTGAGCCTAAACAAATCTGTCAGGTAAGACCCAAGTGAGTCCAGGGGAAAAAGGTGAGCCGTCGCTGATGGTATTCAAGTTAAATGCAGTTATCCTCCAATTAGAAACATGTGCAAACCTCATCCTCGACCCCGGATTCTCTCCAACTGGGAAACTAGTGATCATATATCCTATATTAATTCTTAGCACTGGCAACACATGTTCTACTTCACCAGGCTCTCTCTAGTCATAATAATCTGCCAGCTCGCTCCTCAAAACGTGCTAATTTGTGAGGGCTCTTTGTGGATGTGCTAAACTACTAGCTGACATTCTATGTGCTAATTTGTCAAGCAGGGACCCCTTTTGGTACTAATTGTGCCAAACTGTGAGTACACTTTCACAGGCCTTGAATCACTGAAATCCCGGATGACTTCTGTCTGCTCACAGTTTCCAACTCCTCCAGTGCTCTCAAGTTCAGAATGTGACTGGAACGAAAATAAAACAAAAAAAAAAAACACAAGCGATAAGATATACACGCACACACACTCAGATATACACACACACAGATGCACACACTCACACACACACATAATAAACGCCTGCTCTTCAGATTAGATGAGCTCATTAAAGAAATGTGGGAACACAGCTCGAGTCAAACGCTGTGGTAGTTGTGTATCATTAAACCAAACGCACACACGATACAGAACGGCCTGTTCCTTATTACCATCCCTCCGTCCAGCAGTAACAGCTGACACATGAACACGTCAACACGCGTCCAATCCAGGGATGCAATCGTGTTCCTGAGTTTCGACCGCCACGCTCAGACAAACAGGGCGCACACACACGTTCACACAAATAAGGATTGTTTTTTTTCCTCCCTCAAATCTGACATATTAAGCATTTTGTTACCAGAAAATCATGTTTTGAATTCATTAATCAACAAGGAATATTTAATAAGGAGCTGACGCATATAGGTTAATTACTTTTTTCCAAAACGCAATTTATATCAATTAGTTGTTTCCTGTGCAAGAGGTATTTTTGGTTTGCAGGATTTGAGGGGAATGAGGAGAAGACGACCTGAACTGTCATTGAACTATAAACAGTGTGCTTTTTCCAAAAATAACATAACATAAAGATATGTTTTTTTTTTAACCTCTCTACTTGCAAAGATTAAAGTCACTGATGAAGCCTGTGATGCACACAAATCAGCAGCAACGCGGAGCAGGAGACTGACATTACAGTGGCGGTGATATAACACGCTTTGAGTTCAGTGCTCCTCCTGCGGCATCGCTCCGTGCTGCCTGAGGACGAGCAGTCAAGCTTCAGTAATCTTCACCCCGTTGCAAGCAGAGACTTATCAATTGTCTTTATGTTGCTTCTCTGTGGGCCACTTTGGAAATCCTTTACTCCTGTATTGTATCTGACAGACACCAAAACTGGGAAATAAAGTGTTTCTTTGATTTTTTTTTTTTTTTAAATGCATCCTCCCCACCTGCCCCTACTATATGTTGCAATATTTAAAGTATTACCATGGAAACAGGAGTCACACTCATGACTTCCATTAAATAGGTGCCTCCCACAATCATACTTTGGGTTATAATGACGCATGACATTTAAATGCACCCAATAGGCAGCTACTGACACAGTGTCATTTACCGTAGCACCAAGACGCACCGTGTGCTTGAAGCTATGACGTGAGCGCCCTTTTTTTTCCGGGGAGGAAAATGTTATTTAATTGATGCATTTTGTATTTCACATACTGCAGGTTTTATGAGTCCCACACCTGCTCTCTGACTGAAGTATAAAAAGGAGTACTCCCAATACTGTGGTCGCAGGGTTATAAAGTTCTAGTAAATAATACAAATCCTCAAAATGCCGTCAGGAGGTTATTCTGCCAGTACAAAAAAAAAACAAAAAAATGTGATTTGGGTCCTATATACAGGCCATAGGGAGCATGAGGGACTGGTTATTAACTGGTTTCCTAATGCTTCATGCCTCACCTGTTTTTGCCATTTCTCTTTCCATGTCCCATTTTTTTCTCTCCTTTATCAAATGGACAGACACATACACACACACAAGGACTTTTTCACTTCTTCTGACTAGAGTAGGTTTCATGGTGGCCTCAGCAGGTGACAGATGGTAACCTCGCAGCACCGCTCACTGTAAACTGAGTTTTAATCAAACTTCAGCACGTGTGAGAGATGCTAATTATCCTCCGCAGGCTGAGACAGGCAGGAGTCCAGTCTCGGGAACATTGTGACTATGTGCATGTGTGTCTCCGGTTTATAAACACTTCCCCCATTGTGATAAAAAAAAAGAATTAAATAAAAAAGAAAAAAAAAAACAGATTACAGCATTAATATTCATTTATGGCGACAAGTGTGACGCGGGATGAACTTGGCGTCTCCAGCATCCCTGGATACTCCGGCTCTCGAGGGGTATCACTCACCAAAACGAACAAACGATAACTTGCCTTAACATAATCTCTAAGAGTCTTAAAACAAACTCTCTGACAGTTAAGCAGCGGGGATTTCCAGCTGTCTCCCGGCATACATCCAACAAAAAGTGTGAAGCTAAGTGAATACAGTCTTCTAAAAAAAAAGAAAAGAAAAAAAGAAAAAAGGGCTTTTACTCCATTTTTGAGCACTTACATTTGAGCCGTGAAAGCAGCGTATCTTATCTGAAAAGAATTCGATAGCAGATTAAACCATTAGAGCTCTAACATGCATTTAACATATATTATACGCATCCGACCTTGGCACAGAGCTGAAAAGGAGTTCCATTTATGTTGCAATTAGGTCAGAGCAAATTATACGAGACTGTCATCCTCTTCGCTCTCAGTCTAATTTTCCCCGTTCTCACCGCTCATCAAAATTGTCCTGTATTACACCCTTCCCATTGTAATTTTGAAACCAAATGGCTGTAAAATTAGACTTTCTTTCTTGTAGAGGGCCAGATGTTATCTCCCATCAGACCCAAAGGTCAAGAATTAATTCAGGAGGCAGCTCTTTTTAATTCTCACGGACAGGTTTTTGTAAGGGGTCTTCTCTGGGGAGTTTCAGTCATCTGAAATCTTTATAAATTTAGAGGTGAAAGATCGGATATTACACTTGTTAATATATACAGTACAGGCCAAAAGTTTGAACACAGCTTCTCATTCGATGTGTTTTCTTTGTTT
Source organism: Lepturacanthus savala (assembly GCA_030544235.1). Classification (NCBI taxonomy): domain Eukaryota; kingdom Metazoa; phylum Chordata; class Actinopteri; order Scombriformes; family Trichiuridae; genus Lepturacanthus; species Lepturacanthus savala. Next base: position 12,390,060 of record CM060477.1, read on the forward strand.
TCATGACTATTTACATTGTAGATTCTCACTGAAGGCATCAAAATTATGAAAATAAAGAAAACAGATTGAACGAGAAGGTGTGTCCAATAGTTTTGGCCTGTATTGTAGATCAGGCAATAGTTTATACTCTATGGAAACAATTGCAAGCCACTAGGAGAGGGCATTCAGACTAAAATCCTCTATTACCGGTTGCCATGTCATCTCATTAAAGCCAGTCGTGTCGCAAGTTACGTCCGTGCCGTGTCACGTACGTGTTTAACATCGTAACGAAGCCACACAGGACGCAGGGAGGGTCCGCGGAAATCTGAGAGCGGCGAGGTATTCTTTGCTGTGAAATTCAAAAAGTACAAAAAGGGATGTGGAGGTGTGGAACGTCTGTGTGTCAAATGAGGATTTGTGCCTTTGTGTGCAAGGACACTGAGACCAAGGGAAGCAAGGCATGATGACAGAGAGAGAGAACAAAGTAGAGGGGGGAAGGACCGGGAGACAAGCTGAGAGCCAAAGGGGGACAAAGACGACGCAGAGAGGGAAGGACAGGGAAGGACGAAACGGGGGAGGGGGGGGGGGCACGCAAGAAAACAGGAAACGGACAGAACACTATTGTCTGGATTGTGGATATTGATTTGATGCACCTCGCCTGTCGTGCTGCGTCCTCGCAGCCAGTCAGATGTGTTTAGAAAACAACAGGTGATGGCCATGATGTCTAAAGTCGGCATAAGCTGCGGGAAAACACGCAGATGGCAGACTGGTGCGGTGTGTGATGGAGGGAGGGAGGGAGGAGGAGGAGGAGGAGGAGGAGGGAGAGAGGTGAGGCAAAGAAAAAGAGAGATGAGAGAGTGGAAAAGAAGCGGGAGAAATGGAGAATAAAAGAGGTCACTGGAGGCAGATAAAAGACACTCAATTAAACGAGTGAATGGATGGCCCATTAGACCTGAACGGACACCTGCATCCTTTCCCCCCTCCCATCCCCCCACCCCCGCTCCCTCAGCCACAGGGCAGGAAAATGTCAGCTCTGACTTTTGGGTTCATCAGCCACTCCTGTACACAGGCTACCTGATAACCAGAAGCACAGGTACAAGTCCAATGTGCTGCACTCTGCTGCATAGGTGTGTCCATTTCCCCCCTTCGCTTTGCGCCACAGGCGAAATGCGGGAAGATCGCAGGGATTCTCAGTGGCGAGGCTGATTCAAAAGAAGAAGAAGAAAAAAAAAAAGTCCCCTCATTTTCTTTCTCAATAAATAAAAACAAATCTATTGAGGATAAATGTAGAAAAGACAACTGAGATGAGATTGGTGGAAAAATCAATAGCCCTGTTTTAATATTTATCCTCGTCTGCAGTCTAGCTGTTTATTTCGCTATTTTTTTTTTTGCAATTACACGCTGTGCCTCTTCTTTCATGTTTAAAAAAGCGACGGCCTTGTATGGGTATATCTCATCGGCGGCCGTGTGTGGAGGGGAAACAGAGACGATCAGATGCTCCATTATTTGTCCTCAAAATACTGAAAGAGATTGCGCAAGATGGGAAATCAATCCCGGGTCTGCTCCAACCCGACGTAATACTGTGTGTGCGAGTGTGTGTGTGTGTGTGTGTGTGAGTATAGGAGTGGGTTTTGGTGAGATCATATTAAACCAAAAGGGAAAAAAAAGGGGGAAGAGAAAGCACGTCCTTTTGAGTGTGGCCAGCTAGCAACTGAACCCTGAGGAGGGAATCTGCAGACAGAAGATACAGGTTTTAGCATTAAAGCGTTCGTTAAGATAAGATAATTTTAAAGTCTTTTGACTAAAGATACCGACTATCTAGAGCTCAGTGTTTATCTCCGGGCTGTGGCTGACACGATGTCCAACTTCTTGCCTTTAATTGGGCGGCTGGTTTAGAGAGAAAGCCGCGTGCGCAATTCGACATCGCAGGAGATGTTTTTGTATAGCGAGTGGACAATGGAGCGTCACGCTGGTTCCGAGAGCATGTTTTTTTTAAGTAAGCCCGCCTCAATGCGTCCTCCCACAGAGCCCCTTTTCCCCCCTCGTGCAAAGAAACGTTTCGCACATCCAACCCGGCTGCGCTGTCGACGGGGAGCCCGGATTTGGCCTTCTCCTGTTCAGTCAGCCGCTCCTTTCCTTCCTTCTCCTCCTCCTCCTCTTACGTCTTTATTCAGCTGGCTGGAGATGAAGGTGAATCTCCGCATCCTAACCCGACCGTTGCCTCGCTTCATAGGCAGCACAGCCGGAAGCGCTTTTCCTATAATCGATCGACCTCTGAGTTTGAGTTTGGATGTCGGCGCTTTCATTCACTGGGGCATGTGCCTCTAAATATGCTGACTTGGTTCCGGTGCGCTTGGAATTCACGTGTGGTCGCTTCAGCTTATAGGATAGGGTTTTGCGTTCTGTTCAGCTACATCGATAGCCTGGGTATACCAATTCCGTCATTGCATGCGAATTCACTTCGCTGTGAAATGTAGCCTGGAAGACCAAGGGCCCAATTTTCTCCTTAACTAGGGTGACGATCGCAGAGCGGGGGAGGGTGCAGCAAGACGATGACGAAACACAGACGATAACTGTGAATTCAACATGGCGGCAGATGGTAATTTTAACTTTAGATGCAGACTTGAGACAGTGACAGTGAGTCATTTTCTATACCTGCTTGTTCCTTGCTAGGATTACAGTGGTCTGCTGGAGCCGATCCTTGCGAGAGGCAGGGACAGACCCCAGACAGGTCCATGGGGCGCACACACACCATTCACTACGCGCCACTTAGAGTTTCCAATTAACCTCAGCATGTTTTTGGACTGTGGTAGGAAGCTGGAAAACCTACGCAGACACAGGGAGATCATGAAAACTCCACACAGAAAGGTCCCAGACCAAGGCCTTGAATCTGGGACCTTCTTGCTGTGAGGCAACAGCGCCGCCCACTGCTCCACCACATCACCCCACTGAAACTCCTCTAACCCCATCCAGAATTCCGACTCTCTGCCTTCCTTCAAGGCACATCTCAAAACCCCTCTCTTTAAGATACTGCACCTGACATATCCTACCAGTATCCCCACCACCCTCTCTCCACTCCTGTCTCCTGCTGCTGTCTCGCTGTCTTTTTATTAAATCCTCTACCCTGTATGACATTTTTTGTCTTTATGCGATTCTCGTCCATGTAAATTGTCTTTAGGCACCCAGAAAAGCTCTATATAAAACCAATGTATTATTATTACTAATTTAGACAGCAAACCTATTTTAAAATATTAGCAACTTTAGCTATGTTAGCGCTAAACTATTGGGTACATCATCGTATATGTGATACGATTGGCTTTAAGAGTCAGACTTATTTGACAGACATTTATAGCACCCAATGATTGGCTCTGGGCTTTCATAAACCACACCCACAATATGAACAAATGGTTCCCAAACTGAATACCCATCTACACTGATATGAGATCTGGTGTTAGCCTGATGGAATTACACGTGCAAATTTTCCACCTATCCCTACGGTGACAAACACATCCGACAAAAGGCTACCTATCACCCTGAATGGTTAACACCTAGTCTGGCTTCCAATGAGGACCACCATCACCATCTTCCACAGTAAACGCTTGTTTGTTTCCCCTTTCGTAAGCAGCCCCCCCCAAAAGTTCATCACCACAGCTGACCTCCTATGAAGTTAAAGGTCTCGCACGTTCCCTCGCACGTCTGACGCAAAGGACGGCGCGATATTGCAAGTGAAAGGTTTTTTTTTCCTCCCCGCGGTTGCTATCACATCGCATCAGGAGAAAAATTACTAGTCCAGCTGTGTCTGACAGATAGATCTATAGTAGAAATGTGAGAAACGATCTGATGTCTAGATCAAAACCATACAGGCCCAGTGAAATCCCTGCAGCTTGTGGCTGTTTAAAGTCGTTATTAATTCACAGCCGCATGCATTATTAATCCCATCTACACACGCGTCCTCCTAATAGTACGTTTTGTTTGTTTGTTTGTTTTGTCTTTTTGTTTACTTGCTCGCATTCTCACAGATGGTAACCTATGAGGAAGGGGCCATCCGGGACTTGGCACCGGTTACTTGCTATGCTGCCAATTTCTGCCCCCTCCCCTCCTCTGTTTATACCTCTTAGCATTACAAACATATTGATTCCCATTGATTCCTCCCATCCTACAGTCGAGTGGAAGTGGAGACAGCCAAATATGTAAAGAGGAATTACAGAAAACTACATAAGAAGCTAACAAAACATACATACTCAGGCTAAAACGCGAGTTTGAACCGGGTCCGATCGGACAAGCGTATTTGTTTTTTTTATCCTCCTTTCGTCTAAAAGCTATTTCTGTGCATCTGCCGTTCTCGGGCGAAATTTTTTTTTTTCCTGCTTGGTAATAAGCTACTGCTGACATTTATCCAGGAGTGCACAACTCCTGGCCTATATTTCCGCAGCGTACTGTCCTTTTCTGGCTCTCTTCACAGAAAAACCATCACAAAAACAGTAATAAAAGACCACATCCGAGAGTGGGCTGAGAGTGGACCGCTCTGAGGCAAACTAATCTATCTTTACTCTGTATCTGCTGGCCTCGACACACTCAGTTTTTCTCCTCTCTCTTTCTTTCTCTCTCTCTCTCTCTCCCGCGCAAATATTCTTGTTTTTCTCCTATCTCTCGGCGGCCTGAAGTCTCCCTCCTTCCTCCATCTCGCTTCTGTAGGACGGCGCTGCGCGTCTTACAAGATGGGGAAAAAAAAATAAAAGCATTCCCCATGAGCGGTTTCGGCCGTGACCTTCAGTCACCTCCGAGCCAGACGACCGGGCATGCGGGACGTGCTGCGGGGCCCTTTCTCCTGGGACAGTTTCCCAGAACAATCGCACATATAACCCCCTCCTAACCCCGCAGGCTACCCGGGGAAATCCCTGAGTGACGATGACGAAGAGTGACGGGCTGTGAATAACGAGGGCCTGTACGGAAGTCCAGCCTTCTGCCAGGCAGCAGGACGCATCCTTACATGTATTCAGTTTGATTTGCAAAAAAAAAAGAGGCGATTGTGTTAAAACCGTCGCCTTCGGTGGAAGTAATCTCTTTGACCCTGAACAGCGGGGAAACAAGAAATCTAATTTATATTTCCCCATTTTAAAATGGAAAGAATCTGCACCCTGGATTAATCACCATCTAGCTTTCTTAACCCAGGCATGATGGCGAGACCTTCAAAGACCCAGGGCTGTAAATATGTTGTTGTTGTTTTTTTTGTTAAGAAATCCATCTAAGGCAGTGGAGCTGCATGCTAATGGGAGACAGATCTCCTCCTTTGTTCTTAAAAAACCTACGGTGAGTATTTTTAAAACCATGGAAATCATTTCCCCGGAAGAGAGAGAGAAAGAGCGAGAGAGGAGATAGTTTCACATTTCTATAAGCTACATGGCAGGGCCAAGTGACACATGAATATTTTAAGCAGCTTTGTGCCTATTTAAATGTTTGCTGCGACGGCAACTGGCAGCGGGCCAGGGCGCGGGGTGTTATCCGTAATTCCTGCAATCCCAAAACCAAACTCCGGCGTGATGATAATTCAGGCTGGCGGAGAGAAAATAAAGTCAATTAACTACAACCCCCCCCCCCACCACCACCACCACCCCTCCCCGATTTTCCCTCCTTCTACCCTCGCTTGTTCTCGACAACCTTGTAATTCCGCTACCATAACACAGCTGAGGGGATGAATGGCGCGTTTACTGTTAGAAACGCAATAAAAAAGGACTTTTATTCCGGATTATGGGAGATAAACGCAGCTTTTCACCAGCGGGGGCCTGCGTCTTTACGCAAAAGGAGGAAAGGGGATTCGATTTCCTCCCCCACAAAAAAAAAGAAGAGAAACAATGTTTTAGTAATAAATATTCTCAGACATGGCTGATACTGGGCTGAATAAACAATAAGCTAGGGAAATAAACTAACAAAGTGAGTCAACAGCAGCGGTTGACAGCCCCCGCGGGGACGCGTCGTTTTTTTGGAAGTCGCCGGTGATAATGTCACTCAACGTCACAGCCGCGCGGCCAAACTCCGGTCATCAGAATCAAGACACCATCTCCGTTTCCGTGTTGATTTCGCTTCAGTGGAAATATCTTCCCCCGGGGAGTGTTTTTCATGAATAAAAAAATAAAAAATAATAAAAAAAACGCGCGTCTGCCAGTAATACGCGGTGATGACCCCTGACGGCTCAGGCACATGTGATGAGTCACCGCTTGTGTGACTGAACGTGTGCTGCAGCTCTTTCCATGGAAATTAAAGTAAAACAAGCTCCTTTCATTTATATATATATATATTTGTTTAGCCTACCGGCTAGCTGTGGCGTGACGCTACATTCTCAGTGTCACACTGAATCACTGGATTCTAGGAAGCCAAAAGATGACAAATAGGCAAACTGGCAAACTGTACTTGCAATAGCGTCATATGCATTTAATAATTTCAGTAAAAAAAAAACTCAGATCAAAGTGGTGATTCTTAGAGTGGATTTGATTTGATTTCGCGTTTTACGCACACTTTGCGAATGGATGGATTTGGAATGAAAAGACGTTTTAAGCACCTACAAAGTCTCAGTGGGGCTTTCAAAAGGCAACGCGTGAGCTAGTTATGGAAAAAAAAAGAATTTCCTGAGCGAATTAAAAACAAGGAACACTGAATATAATACTTCAAGCCTGTGTAGAACTCGGAGCGACACAGGTTCCTGCAGAAAACAGAGACCTTCTCCCTTTTTTACTCGACACTTGTCGCTCCACATGAATACGAACTGACTGTACGTGATGTTGTAGTGTTTACAGTGTGTGTGTGTGTGTGTGTGTGTGTGTGTGTGTGTGTGTGTGTGTGTGAAGGTGTCAGCCTGACAGTAGAACAGTAGTCGGTGCAGGTAGGGAACACAGGCGGACTCCGAGGACTTGACCCCTCCCCCCCTTCATCTAGCCCACAAACCTCCTGTAGGAGCAGCTGGGACGCTTCCTGCAGGACAGGACCTGCACCTGGGGGACAGACCCGATCCAGTATCTCTCAGAGCTGGGTTTCTTTAGCTCTTTACGTCACAGCTGACATACATCTGCCCGTTCTGACAGAATCGCTGTCAAGAAACTCAACTCACAGAGAATAAAAAGTCTCTCATCTTTCCTACAGAGAATAAATTACGCGTATTGGAGCCATTTTACGCATATTAAGCTGATGCCACTTGATAAATGCTCACCAAACACCAAACTTCAAGTCTTGTATAAACCATATAACCTACATAGTGGGGTTATTTTTTTTGCTGTCCGTGGTCTTGGATCAGCTGCTGTTTTTCAGGACCACGGACAGAGACCCGGTTCCCTTTCGCCGGAGCGGAACAAGCGCAGTTTAGCTCGAAGCACGTGGATCACGTCTTATCTCCGCCTGGTTCCGTCTGTCGCGCCGCTGCCGCCAGATGCCAGACCAGCGTGGCGGACGAGGCGACGTGTTGTGCGGACGCATCCATCCACGACAACCCCGGCGAGACGGAATCTAAACTGTTGCGCCAAAACAAAGAAAGGCAAATACATATACAACATCGGATTGTAGCGGATTGCTATAAGAACACTTTACGCGGCGTCGGGTCGGTAGTTGCTGCTGTTATTCCGCTCGGGCTTCCCGGGTATTGAGCAACTTCGGTGCGTGTCAAACGGTATTACGCAGGGACTCCTGTGCCACGCCGTCCCCGCCCGGGGGGGAGGGGGGAGGGGGGGGATTACTGAACAGCCGCCCGGCGTTTGACAGGCAGCGTGTGAGACGGGAAATTATCGCTTATCCGGGCTGAGGACGCAGGAAGACGAGCACATCCCTCCCGTTGCCATAGCGGCGGCTCCTGCGGACGCGGTCTGACTCTTAAACAGGACCTCCGGGAGGATTTGGGGGTGGGTGGGGGTAGAGGGTTGTAAGGATGTCTTGTCAACACTTGATGACATCCACACCCACACACAATCAAACCACACACACACACACACGAATTAAGCGTAAAAGACCACGATTTGATGATTTTAGAAGAGACACAGAAGCGCTAATACGTTTGAAAGTTATGAATCAATCATCATGTCAATGTAGTGTCTGTTGAATTACTTTCAGGCGTGTGTGTGTGTGTGTGTGTGTAGCTAATCAACTACTCAGTGGCATCAGTGGGATCACTTTCTGCTTTTTTTGTTGTTGTTTTTTTATATTGGATAACGTTTGCGCGTCAGGCTGCTTTGACAACAACTCCCAACGTGACTCAGCCAATCAGCATCGAACAACCGGCACGATCAGATCAGATCGATCACGGCGGAATATAAATCCGCCATAAGGAAAAAAAAAAAATCCACCCAACTTCCTTGTTTAGGATAGAAAGTTCAGGCCGGATTGAAGATGTAAAGTGCTGCCGGGCGTATCGATCAGACCCCTGGAGTCAGATCAGAGTGATTGATCCGCGCACCGGGGCTCATGTTTACATGTCAACATTTACTGCAGAGGACGCGCTGTGGTGTCAGCAGTTTAAAAAAAAAAAAAACGCTGTAGAGAAACAAGCTTCCTCTCCGGTGACCGACAGGGAGGTGATAGAAATGCCCCCTCCTCCCCCCCCCCCGGAGTTTCATCAGCTGTCCGTGAAGTGTTGCATATGGTGGGATAGCTACAGTTGATTTTCTTTCAAAGTTACTGTCACGAGGTTTAAATGTCGGCGGAGAACACCCCCTCTCCCATCCACCCCCAACACCCCCCTTTGACGGCGAGATCCTCCTGATATAACCTAACCCCTCCCGACACAGGGCTACAACACATCCTGATATTATAAAGAGTGGAGGCTACAGTCTTAATAACGAAACAAGGCAGGAGCGCCGCCGCTAAAACGCGCCTCAATACATCCGCTGGGCTTTTTTTTTTTTTGCACCCCGTGAAAGCCGTTTCATTTCCCTGTGCGCCTGAAGGCAGTTTTTTTTGTGTGAGTGGACGTGTCGACACAGACGATACCGTTTCATAAACAAGTATAGGATCTTACCAAATCTTAAAACGTGCGGCATCCCGCGAGAGTAACCAAGAAACAGCAGCAGAAGCGGGATCAGCCTGAGGTTGGACCTGAAAACGAGACTGGTTATCATCAGATGATGGGAGGTAATCTTCATGTTGTTTTGAAAAAGAAAAAAAAAATATGCACAGTGGTTTTAAATCCCCCCTGGTGCGCGAGTTCGATCTTTTCCAACCCTCCCCCTCCGTAATTCGTGTACGGTCGCTGGTCGCAAGGCAGGGTGACGGCGGCCCTGGATGCGCAAGATCACGGCATGGTCACTCGCGCTTTCCCCAAATCCATTAGCAGTCCCGGCATGATTCCTTCCTCTTCTTCCCCTTCTCCTTCTCCTCCTTCACTGCGCCAAGAAGCAACAATCCTCCGGTTCGAGGGACGGCGGGACATCCATGTCGAAGCCTACGGATCCAGTGGGGAGGGGGGAGCCAAAGCATGGGCTATAAGGTGAGGTGCCGGAGAGGGTTTGGAAGAGGGGTTAGAGAGCGCCAAGCAGAGGATACAGCAGCGATATGCAGCCCCCCTATGAGGCGCTCTGGGTTGCTTGCGCTCCCATTATACTGCACTGCTGCACAGGCGCTGACGTCGAGCCAAGGTTAGTGTTGTGAACGCGCACCAGAGAGAGACAGGGAGAGACAACGGGAGAGAGCGGAGATAGAGAAAGAGATAGAGAGGGAGGGAGGGAGAGAGAGGGAGAGGGAGGACTTAAAGTTTATTTCATTATTTTAATGCTCGCATAGAAACTTCAGGGTGAACGTTTTAATTGAAATCGCCCCAGATTGCCACCAAATCGCCACAGTCACACTGAGGAATTGTCACAAATGATCAAAATAAAGCTGCTTTTTTATATTAAAAGGTGCCATATTTGATACTTTTCCTGGATTTTATTTGAGGTTCTGATATCCGTAACCAGATATCTTTGCGGTTTTAACAAATCATCTCATTATAGTTCTCTATGGACGTCTAGAAAGAACAGGCCATCTTGTGTTCATTAAGGTTAATGAGCATCTCCTCTGATTGGCTGAATGGCCGGGGTGGGCGGTGGCTGTGTGGTTGTGACGTCACAATTCCACAGAAGTGCTGATGGCTACTTTTCTTTAAGGCACATTTTCTAAATATTGACTTGTATGCATTTCTCTGTGGATGCATCTTGAAACATGGGACAGTATTTACAGAGCACCTAAGCCTTCTTATAACGACCCGATTCAAATCTCACTTCCTATTATAAGGGACCTTTAAACCAATGTGATTGTCCCGCACTGAAGTGTGACATGGGTTCGAAGTCGCCTGTATTTTATGCTTTGTTTCGTCACGCCTTTCACTTATTAGGATTTTGATTCAGCACCACGGACAGAGGCACGGCAAAGAGCCGGAGTCTGCTCTAACTGTTCTCAGGGTTCATATAACCAGCAAAAGATTTGGCAGATGCCGGCACTGAGGGATGTTTAGGATTATTGGCTAAACAGGAATTTTGGCACATGAAAGCATAACTCTGCGCACAATAACAGGCCAACCCCTGCACACAGGCGATATAATCTCCTGCCTGCAGGATGTAGTTACACTGATTTGCTCTGCTGTACACCTAAGCAGGATACTCAGAGCCATTTTGTGTTTTGTCATTCACAACTTCCTCCTCTAAACCTCTTTTGTGCGATTTTTCAAGCAACAAACCGTTCAACAATTTCAACAATCGTTGCAGAAAATGTGGGAGGAGTGGGATGAAAGAAAGTCAAATTGGCAGAACAGCAAATCCGTAATATCGACAGAAGCTGCCGAAAGGCAGGAATATTTAACCTATGCAAATAACTCCACTTTAGACTTAAAAGCCTCCCAGCAACGCTACTGTTCTCGAGTACGAAGGTGTGTGTGCGGCTCCTACGCTGGGTTAAATTTCACAGGGGAAAGAACATGCAATATCTCTTGAGATTGTAAGTAGAGCCTATCACTTTCCTATCTGATTAGCAAGTTCAAACGAGGCTATATCCTATAGGATGCACATAGAAGATGGATATCTGCAGCTCTGTAGCTTTGGGCCTACACGCTATTGATTTAACACTATGCACCTTATCACCATCCTGGCCCCAATGAGCTCTTCACGGCCCCGTGCATCAGCTGGAGCTATAGGTAGAGCGGTGCGCTCCCCACCAAAAAAAGGGAGGAGGGCAATTTTATCTCAACAGAGATGTGAAAGGGGCTCTTTGATCGGCGCCACCAGTGTCCAAAGCCTAGATGAACACCGTCATTGTGTGACTCAAGTGTGAATGGCTGGCTTGTGTGTGTGTGTTTGTGAGTGTGTGTCGAGTAGAGCTACTCCAAAATAAATCACTACAATATCCCTGTGTGGGTTTTTAAGTGAATTTATAATAGATCTTTTGGATGACCTTGTCCAATTTTATGGTATCATGTCCTACTATATTTTTATCTCCTCCGATATGATCTACATACTCGTGAAGCGCAAGGTTGCTGTTTATTGCCTATGTGTTATATCCATTTATTAGACTGCATTTTAGCTAAATCCGAAGTAAACGACACCCTCACTTTTTTTTTTTGCTGAAGTGCTACTCCGTTGAAAGTTGCCGGATCTGTCGGAATTCTCTTCATGGATACAGAAAACTTAAAAAAAAAAAAAATTGCAGAGTGCTTTTGATGAAAGAGAACGCCTCTATCAGCTGAAGGAAACACAAAGTCATCACATGGGTTCAAGTAGGTGGTGTGCGAATGTTGACTTTGAACGTGCGTCAGTTTGCGTGGGTCTGCACACCAGCACTCTGCAGTGTGAGAATATCAAAGCGAATGGCACTCATCATGCTACCATCTGGACCATTAGCATAATTATGGAGAAAATTCAGGCTTTTGGTATAAGTCAGCAGAGCTCCACACAGCATGAAAGGAATTCTCATTGAGCTCAGTTAGAAGACATCAACTGACAGGGACGCTGGTCACAGCACCCTCTGCCTCAATGCTGAGGTATTGCACTACTTCTGATAAGCACTCAGGTGCCCCTACAATAATTGTGCCCATAATCCAATTAAGAAGTGCTAAGAACGATTCAGACTTAATTATCTTATATCCAAATCGTATTATATGTCTGTGCATGAGCATTAACATTAGAATTCGAAGTCATAATGAAGTCTCTTATAATATTTCTGGATCTTTTCCTTTGTGTGTGTGTGATACCTTGATTACTGATAAGAAGCCGTCATTTAGCAAACTTTACACTTCCCAGCGTGCCAGCTGGATGAGAAAAATGGTGCGTGCTACAGAAAAGGAGGTGACGGGAATGGCGACTTGCCTCAGAATGATGTTAAAATGACTCCTGCTCCTTCGTCTTATTGTGACTAAATAACCCAATGCCATATGGGAGATGAACGCCTCCTTTTTAAACATTTTTTTTTCATCCGGGATCAAACTGTGTCATTTTTGAAGGAGACTGCAAATTAGATGAGTCTATACAACACCCAGTCGCTTGTAGGGAGACTTTTATATGACCTGGCTGGTGTGTTTATTCAGACACCATTTATGCATTGGGTAATGCAAAGTGGTTTTTATGCAAAGGAGAGATAAACACCCCTAAAAGCCTTCTGTCATTCTCTCTCTCTGCCCCTCCCTCCCTTGCTCCCTCACACAGGCAGACTGGTGGAAAGATAGCATTGGCACAGGGAGGGATACCATGGAAACGAGAAGCTGATGCACTCTGAATGGTAAGACCCTGAAAGAGAAGACATCCATTCAGTTCAGTCGCCCCTGTACTAAAGGCTCATCTCCACTGCATTATTATGTATGCTACAAGTTTATTTTAACACGGGTGGCTTCAGAAAGCGAACAATGATCTCACTTCATCAACCCTTTATATCCGGACGACTGTAGTTATAAGGATGGCTTAACACTTTGGCAGGCTGAAGAAGGGCTCTTACAAGGTCATGCACGCTTCATTTCACACACACACACACACACACTCACGCACACACATAAAAAATATGAACATGTTATTTTTCCCAGCAACAGCATCCGCCTCACTTTTAGTTTCATATAATTACAGTTCCCACTTGTGGCTTTGCTTCTAGCAGCGCCTTTGAACATAACAGCATGCCCGAGTCAGCATTGGCCTATACAGTATGTCTTGAGATGTGCTGTCAATGAGATCCCTGGGACCTCAGTGGGAATACATTCTTCAGAAACGACAATTAGTCAAGTGAGACAGTAATTAGGACCTCTCTGCACACTGTCACTTCGAGTTAGTGCTGACAGATGCCCACAAATCCCCCCCCCCCTCCAGCAGCCGCACTCGGGCACATTTCTTCTCGAGCTGCATTCTGACTTTGTACAGTATGTGACAGACATCTGTAACTTCTGTCCAGCATGCTAATGCTAGCAGAAAATAATATGTTGTCTGGTCGGTACCGCGATGGTTAAGTGTGTTGGTTAATCGTAGTTCTTCTATGGTTCTCTGATCTCGTACCACCATGACTAAACAAATTACCCTCGGCACTCTACTTCTATTAGGGTGCAGGATGTGTCTTTACTGTTATGCATTCAGTGTTATGCATTTAGCAGAACAGAATTGTCAGACTATTAAATATAATATTCACATGCATGTTTTAGCCCCTCAGAAAAATAATTGTCATGATGTATTAGCTTTTAGCTTTATTTAACTTTTTTTGTATCTACGTGAGGGGCAGGCCCCCTTATGTGAAGCCCGCCATGTTTCTACAGAGTCCCAGAATGGACAAACCAAACAATGGCTCTAGAGTCGGACTTGTTTTCATGGCCACCATAGGATCTGTTACACACTTGGAGTGCTCAGTCGGTTGCAATCAGTAAACTCACCACTAGATGCCACCAGAAACTACGCACTGGACCTTTAATGACACCATTGACCTGTCCTTTGATGACGGGCCCTTTTTGGAGAGGACATGACAAAAATACTATAGTACCATACTACTATAATAATCTGGCCCTGTCTTCTCTCTCTCCCTAACACTCCTTTGCAACTAGCCTTGCAGCATGTTCAGGTGTTTTAAACAAGATTATTAAAATTAATATTAGTAATTATAACAATGTTCCATATATATTATATTTATACATAAGGCAAATGAGATCATGAGGGATCAATCAATGAGGGAAAAACTATGAAAATCTTTCATGCAGGAGCCACGTCCTCCTCTCTCTACTATTCTTCTTCCTCCTACCTTCATCATTTGAGCTTGTTAATGATCATTAGGTCAACATGTCATGGGGGTCATGTCCTCTGTTTCACCCCCTAGGGTTTCTGCCTATGAGAGGCCTACTATTCTAGCACTAGAACTGTGTAGAAAGACTCATACTATATATTAAATATGCATATATCATAGAAAAATACTTAACTATTTAACTTGGACCCAAATACTAATGTGATTAAGGTGTAGGAAGTTCACCTGGCTCCAATTATGTCTACAGTTGTGATAGTATCAAAGCATACATAAACAATAAATTTGAGTAAATGTAGCGAGTTTAGCTAACACTGCCTTTGCAAAAAGCTCATAATAAAAGCCAACACTCTCTGTATACAAGATGCCAATTTAAAGGAATATGCCTCCAAAAACCTGTGTTTCAACCTAAAATATTCCCTGTTCATAGGCACGAGCAGTGAAAAAGAAGAAGAAAGAAAATAAAATTTCTCAAATATCCCCTGTAGCATAATCCAATTCACAAGTCAAATTCTTCACAAGTCTAAATAAATGAATATTTTTTTCATTTCTTTCGAGTTGTTTTTGTCTTTGTTCTTGTCAGGAAAATAAATGCTTTCTGTGGTTTGTGGTTTCAGATCTTAGGAAAGAAATTATACAATTCACACACACAAACACACACACAAACAGAGACGTGCAGGCGTGCGCACACACACACACACACACACACACACACACACACACACACACACACACACACAGTGGAGAGCCAGGCTGATTGGATGGTGGACGGCTGGGGTTGTTATTACTGAGCATCCAGCGGAGTCTGGTTTGCAGGATAAGGATGTCCTTACAGAGCATTTCTCAGTATTAACGATGAGGAAACAACCCCCTGTGTGTGTGTGTGTGTGTATGTGTGTGTGTGTGTGTGAGGCTGAGCAAGAGCCAGAGAGAAAGTTCAAAAGAGACGAATAGACAGTATGTGGACAGATGCATCTGTCTGCCTACATATTTTGGCGCTCAAACAGATTCCTGGCAATGCTTTCATAAAGTGACTTTCCCCGTTGGACTAGTCGGTGCCAAGGGCTCTCCTGCAGAGAAAGAGACTGGAGAATGAGAGAGGAGCTCACCAGGCTTCACTCTCTGCAACAGAAAAGTCTCCAACAAACTTTCCTTTCTTCAAAGACTTTGGTGTCCATGAATGAGCGTAACTGGGGGGAGGGGCAGGGCATAAATAAAGAGCAGACACACATGGGCGATTTGTGTACATTTGGGGTTTGCTGATGAGCTCTCTTGGTGCCTATTAACAACTCATTACCGCCTGTTCTAATTCTCACCATTTTCCAGCCCATTGACAAGAGACATGGAAACAACCTGTTAATGCGAATGCCACCATTATAATCACACTTCAACATGCAATGTAAAGGCAGACCTGTGCCGCCATGCAGGAAGTGGTGCAGAAATTCCCCTTAGGCATGCCAGAGCAATGTCGGGTTCACAATTCCAAAGATAAGGAAGGCTTGGGAAAGCACGTCTTCGTGTTTTTCATTAGAAGCCTGCTTCACATACAGTCGTAATTCTTTTTCTAAGGGAAAGGTCATACCGCAGGCTCACATCTCTGACCTCTTTAGAGTTCCACCTCAGTAATAAAATCCACTGTATTTTCACAAAGATCCCAGGATCAACCATTGCAGCTGGGGATGAGACGGCACCACATTCGCCGCAGACATCCAGGATCAGAAACTCCAAACAGGCATAACACTCACTCTCAGCATTCAGTGTTTTCAATGAAGGGATCAGCTACTGTGACTGGAAACAAAATGTCTCCGACAACTTTCACGCAGCAGTTGCCCGCAGGAAAAAGCTGGCACGACTAATATGGATTGTCGGAGTGAAAACGGCTCTGTATTGTTCTCACCTTCCGGAGAGGTAAAGGCATAAGACCTTTGTCTTGTTCATCTCTCAGGAGTCATGCTTTAATAGTTTTTCAGGCTCATATCGCCTCGGTAAAGAGGGATTTAAAGTCGGTGTTTCGCTACCCAGAGAGTACAGTCATGGACGCTGAGCTTTCAATTTACACATAACTCGGCATGAACCAAATTCATGCCGTTATTGTGATGAATATGCGGCTTTAGATGAAATGTCATTTGACGCATTGGATTTGAGAATTATCAAATTGCCTGGTTAAGGGTTGATTAAAAATAACTGCAGGGGGAAGGTACATGGACTGTGCTTTCCACAGCTCTAGTGCTTTCATGGGTTCCCGAAACTGCAGTGCTACCAATGTAGTTGATATTGTACAGATAAATATAAACGCTAAAAAGCAGATTTGTCTTTACATACACTTACAGGGTGGTTGCAAACACGCAAGATATGTTTATTTTCAATAAATCAAACTTCTCTCTTTTACTCATGCAAACAATGAATTCCATTGCTGGATTACTCCTCAATATAGAAATCTCCTCATGAGCTCATGTGGGTGTTTTCTGCTTCTTCTTTTTTTTCGACTGACAAAAGACTCATTTCACCATATTCAAGTGTCAAGTCTTCTGAATTACTGTCAGCGGTTTCCTTTCCTCGTACAAATCCCTCGGGTGGTTTCAATAGACAAACACTTGTTACAAAGGTCCTCAGCATCTACAGTAAGCCCTGTAGAAAATCCACCCTGCAGGGAAATGTTGCCACCTAAGCCCCTGTTAAAACCCAGGGAGAAATCTGGATGTGGCCCAGCAGATAGAGAGCATCAGTGTGGAAACATAAAGAAGGGTTTGATCTCATTCATGCCCTCGCTGTTCGGGAGGGGATGTAATGAGGCCGGTCTTGAGATTGGCGAGGTCAGTCCTCTGATGTACGCCCCTCCACTCTCCGTTTCCACTCAGCGTGATTGGCGCTGGTGAACGTGAGAGTGGCACACAGTTTCAAATTGTTTTCTGTCCATGTTTTTTTCCCCTGTATTCACCACCTGTCCTATGTACATGATATGGTAAGCGTCCCTAATTCTGTTAATGGCTAGCATCCACACTAGTCTGAGGTTTCTGTACCCCAAATTGATTGGGTCTCAACAGTCATAATGGCAAGTCCTCCTTGCAAACTAATGCTGTGTTCCATTGCAGTTGGAACTCGGAAAGATCCGAGTGGGAAAGTCGGACTTCCAAGGTGAATGCGTGGCCGGCCACGGTAAGGTGACGTTTGTTTAGATGGCTTTCGAGCTTCAACGAGTACTGTTGGGGAAGTACATTAGTTACATGAGGGAGAGAGAGAAAGAGGAACATGCTGAAAGTCGTTATGTCCGCTCTTTTTCCATAATTTCTCACTCTTCCCCCTTGCTTAAACATCTAGCCTGTAAAATAAGAAGCCTCGTGCGATTCCACCTTGCTTTGACCTCATTCCCTCTGACTCGGGCTGCTTCGAACCTGCCTGAGTTCCTGAGTCAGAATTCCGAGTTACAGGTGCCGTTCTATTGCACTTTACCGGTTCGGAGGACGGATCTTTCCAAGTTCTGAGTGCAATGGAACGCAGCATATGCCCTGAGCCCTCACAGACTTAACAGGTATCAGCTGTAAGTGATTGAGTGTGGGAGGGGTCAAGGGCTCAAAAGGTATAAGGAGGAATAGAACAGCACTTGCAAAGATTCGTGTTACCCTGACAACTGACAGCTGATCATGTTTTTGACACTTGCTGATCTGGGGCTTGTTATTTTACACTATACAATACTAACATGTCAGCACAGACAGTGCCATCAACCAGATTATATCATTTTTAAAGGTCTTGCATTACAATCTGGGCAACTGGTACCCAAGAGATTAATTATGCAACGATTTATAACATGTATTCAAATGTAAAAAAATATGTATAAAAATATGTTAATGTTAAAGGTAAATGTGCAACATTTTAATGAATTAATTCTAAGTGTTTTATTTTTCTTAGATGTTAATTTATTGTTTTTCTTTGTTCCAGCCACAGCTGCACTTGTTTCTTTGGTCATGCTTTAGGCTATAAATTTAAACGTCAAGCAAGCTCCTTATCAGTTCCTTGGTATTAGTTCTGTGGGTGTTTACTTTTGCTTAGAGTAATAGAGTTACTTTTGTAAACTCTATTGTGTGTCTCACAATGCTATGAATTGTGGGTAATAGCCAGTGTACATGAAAGGTCACGTGATATGCGTTTATAAGCATTTTAATATAGCAGAAATGAATCCTGAAAATTATTGCATGGATGGAGATTGTTTTAAATAAAATTAAAAAAAAACAACCACATTCATCAACATTATTTTTCTCTCTTTAAAGATACGTACAGTATATCACCAATAAGGCATCATTTTAGTTACATGACCATGACATGATATGGTCTCTGGCAGCCCTTTGCTGCAGAAGTTTGTGAAAATCGTACGTGAAGAAGGGGGTCATCTTGCTGCTAATTAGCTTCAGCTAGGTGCTGCATTGCAGGGGGTCAAAACTGGTGAGGTGAGGTCACGGAGATGTTCAATCATGTGGTGATGAAAAGGCCGCATCTGCACAATTAAATTGGGCAAAGAGAGGAGCCTTAATGGCGGGTCAGTGGAGGGATCAGGAGGTGATCTTCCTGAAGGACTTGAAGTGGGAATAGGACAGGCTGAAAGTGCTATGAGCCACAAAGAAAGGTGAGGGAGTTATGGAGAAAGTGTGTGCTTGAGTATCTACATGAAAATGGTCGCTACCCGAGTTCTCACATAGGGAAAGAGTGGTTACTGATATTTTCATCACCTCAACTCTTACACAGATTCATTATTCATTGATAGAGGACATCCAGAGTGCAATCCTGGACTTTTTCTGGTCTGGCCAACACCAGGTCCGGGCAGTCCTCTTTCTGCCCGAGACTGAAGGGGGGTAGGGACTGATCAACATCCAGTCGAAAATTGCCTCATTTAGACTACAGACTGCACAAAGACTGTCGTACAGCTTTGGCCCGGGCTGGTTCATTACAGCCTGATTGCTGCTGAGAAGAGCTGGGCGATTGGATTATGATAAACAGCTTTTCCTTTTACAACCAGAGGACACCTAACACCTCCTTACAGCTCCGTATTTGCAGGCCACAAATGATGTTTGTCTTTTTTTTTTCTTTTACAGAACCTTTGTTTTTTTCAACAACTTCATAAAGCCTCAAAAACAGCTATTTGTTCAGTGTCCTCGGCTGTCCGCACCGCTAGGGTTTCGGGGGCCTTGGGAAGGATTTTTCTTTTGATTTGTTAGTTTTCTTGGCCTGAAATACTGTCAAGTGGTTCTGTCAAGTTGGCCATCTGGCTGGAACCGGGCTCAGAGTACTGGCAGCGTTGAGCCAGTTCTGGATGAACCGCTGAAGGCCCGACTGAGGGTCGTTGAGATGATTATAAGATGATGGACAATATGGAGGCCATCAGTCGCACATGCTGTTGGGGGAGGGGGTTGTCCTCTGTGTGTTTAGCTAAAATGTGTTTCTGCGCTTGGTTGACGGGTTTAGCTGTATGTTAGGAATGATTTTCTTCTCACATAGTCGCGGGATGACGTCATAGTGATCCGGTTTCTCCTTTCAGTGGTTCGGCAAAGAGCCTTCGAAAGCCTCCTCTCCTCTCTTCTCCCCCCATTAATCATGTCTGTACACATGAAAATGAGCGTAGCCCTTTTTTTCCTGTGCGGTGCTCTACTTCCACTCAAGGACACCTTGCGATAGAAGCTATAAGTAAGATCTCCCTACATATGCAACTAACACAGGTCCCTGGGTCTTGAAAACATCCTGGACGGGGCTCCGTCCTCTCTTGTCAAGGCTGTCTCTCTGCTCTCACTCTTCTGATAACAATTAATATTTCCATAAACCCTTTTGTCAAACGCTTAATAGAAAAAAAAATGGAATAAGGACTTATCCTTACCCCTTGAGTCTAACATAATTTCCCTGACAACTTAACTGTGCGAGAGAAGGTTGGGTGTATAATATACAGTACAGGCTGTGATAAAGGAAAAGACACAGAGGGAGGGGAAGAAAAAAAGCGAGAATAAGGTAGAGAATATGTAAGGAAGATGGAGGACGGGAAGAAGAAAATGAGCTCGGTTCCCTTTGTGGCACAGTGCTTCTCCACTTAATCATCCCCTGGTCTATAAATAGGCCTTCACAGCCATGGAATATTGGGAGATTAATGGGAGAGAATGGAATGCCATAATGCTCTTAAGCTTCAACACTTCTGCTCTTCAATTGTGCAGATTTCATTTCACTTCACCACCAATGGTAGAACTTTTTCCTCTTCAGTTTTATCACATATTTCTGGATCGGGAAAGTTTGCCTGATCGCATCCAGTTTACACCCGTCTCCTCCTCCTTTCCTCTTCTCTTGTCATTTTCAAATAGATATATTTTTGCCTGCTTAAACACCATCTTACAGTACTGAAGGACAGACATGCATATTCACAAGCTGAATGGCACCAAAGGGCAGAAATATGGATTCAGAGCAAGTATGCAAGCATTAGCAAAACATCAAAAGACCACAAGCTTTTCCCCACAGCAGAGATTGGGGAAAAAAAGTTTTCCCTCCTCATTTGACATTCTGTACGGTGCACTGCAGAGTTTCTTTTCAGCACCTATCACAAGTGCCCATTTTCTGTGGAAATGTTGACGGTGTCAAGGCAGCAGGAATTACCTTGTATCTCCCTGCTCCTCTCAGTGTGTGTGTGTCTGTGTATTTACTGTATATGCTTTTGGGTGTACAATAAATGCAGTATACTTTAAGGGTTTGCAGGCGCCTGTGTGGGTGCTCACATCGGGAGCGTATTGACTTTGACGGAAATGTGGCAGAGGGGTGATTTAGTTCAGAGAGGGAGGTTGTAAAGTGCTATTAATAGAAAGAAAGCTAAAGGTTGAAGAAGAGATGAAACCTAATGTACCTTTTACAGTTGTGCTTGCAATTATATTTTAATTTACTCGTCCCATTCACTGACGTGTTTTCCCAGATTTGCATATTGCTCCTGCACTGCACTACTGTTCAGCTACTCCCACTGTCAGTAAACCGTGTTAGTTCCCACCGGCTCATAGAAAGCCTCATACAAAGCCAAAACTTCATGTCCACCTGCCTAAGAGCTTTTTAGTGAAACCCGAGTCAAGGTGTGATGAGTGGAACATAATGACAGAAGAGATTAGTTTCGCTATTTATTAGTAAATGTATTATTTGCTTTAAAAAAAAGAAAAAAATAAGAAAACATGGACTGACAAAGCACAGGGAACATTTTTCTGTGCCACTATAAGAAAAGCACAGGTGCACACAATAAAATGAATGATTGCTGCATTCAATTTAGCTGCTTTGGTTTCAGGATCCCCGCATTAGGCAGCTGGCTCGTTGTCAGATGACATCATAATTGGATGCTCGAGCACAACGGAGTCGCCATTAATATTATTCGTAACACCTGTGATTTTCCTAGTCAGAACGCCCTCTGCGGAAAAAAGGCCCATTATGTTTCTTTCATTAGGCAAAGTTCAAATCAACATTAGAAAAGACAAGAAACATCTGATGGGAATTATAGTAATAAGAATCTGAATGTCTTCCCCCTCCCCAGCCGTTATCAGTCAGGGCTTAACTGCATGGGCACCCAAACCGAACTTTGTAGTCACGACACGTGCCATATTTCTGGTCCTTTTGGCGGCAAACAAATCCCTGAGTTGGGTTGTAGCTGAAAAAAAAATATGTTTAGTGAGTCAGGATGCTGTTCTAAAAGAAAAATGTGTTTTTCCTTTTCGTTTGCTTAAAATCTTCAAAGAACTTCTTTTTAAATCAGGTACATTGATACAACCATAAATTATTGTTTGAATATGACACAACATGACGCATTTCCTCAAAAAAAGTAACGGTTTGAGGTGATTTTGTAAGGCAGATGTATTAAAAATGTTTAATTTTGAAGCATCACTTATCTGATTAGTGTAGTCACATTCCTTACTCTTTAAAACGATAATTAAAAGTGTCAGAACAAGAAGAAATGGCTCAGCGACGTTTAAATGTTTCAGATACCATGTGCCCATTACCCAGTTTCCTCATGGGGCTCATTAAACTTTAAACACATTTCATGGAAATGTCCCTCAACAAAGATTGCTTTCACTGTTTCAGGAATAGCTCCGTTCAGTAAAGAATTATTGATGTTGGGAAGTTTTGATTTAAAAAAAAAAACAACTTCATGTAAATTACAACTTTTACATTCTTTCCCTTTAAGGCAACTTACATGAAGAAGTTCTCCCCTGTAGAGAGGGCTGGGGTCATTGTATCTTGGGTAACAGCCTCTATGTACATTGGGTTCTCGCAAATTTCTCCCGGGTTTTCCCTCCTCAGATCAGTCAAAAGCTCCCAGTCCCCTGTTCCACTGGGGTTGTCGCGGTCATACCATTTGGTCCAGCATCCTGCAGCGAGCAATAGAAAAACAGGATGACTGGTGGAAACTGCAGAGCAGCATCCTCAGTGAATGCTTATGAAGAAGAAATCCACTTTGGGTTAGCAGCATAAAGAAAGTGCTCATAGAGTACCTCCGCAACAGAAAGGGGGGTGGCAGCTGAAACGTATGCGATAGTCATTACACAACTTTTCAGGTTGGTCCGCATTCTTGCAGATGAATCCTACTGTTAGGTTTAATCTGAAAGCGAAAAAAAAAACAGGGAGACATTTAATGAAATAATCTAATAGATGCATTTGTGCCTCTGACTGAATTTTATCTGCATGAACTGCCACGCATGTTGAAGAAAACATAGTTATTTAAAGCTAGCAGGGCAGAAATTTTGTCTCCCCCTTCTGGCAGTGAGAGTGACTACAAATCACTGGTGCTTACATCTGCATCATAGGCTCTGGAGCCTAATCCATCGCTGCCGTTGCTGCTGTAAAATGATGGATGAAATTTTTTTTTTCAGCGTCTCAAAACACAAGCCCCGCGCAATGACTCGTCACACTATCACGATTTCCATTTAGAAACTCTACAAGGGACGTACGATTAAATCATTTCATCCACTTTCAAGTTAGCAGAAGTCTCTGGTTATACATCAATTGCGAGAATGTCACCACACTACGGACACCAGATTAAAAAAAAACAACTCTAGCATCTACTGCAAACACAAAGAGATTTACCTCAGTGAGACAGACTTAATTAGCACTGTGTAAACTGATTTAGTGAGGCTTAAATGTAACAGATGTTCATTTATGGGTAAAAATCCTGATCTATAGCTTTAAACATTTTGCTGATTATTTTAAAGGATTATCTATATTACACGAGTGATATTATAACTCACAAATGGGAGGATACTTGCTAACTAGGAGAGAATTACACTCAGTTAACGATGAATATAGGTGCATATATTACACCCTTTTAACAATCTTTAAGTTGAATAAAGTGTGTTGCTGTATTTTCCTGATGCTCAGTGGTTACTATGTACATGCCTCAATAGAATATAAAGCACTGGAGAGTGTGAAAAGTACCAAAAAAGTAACATTGGTGAACCACATTCAGTAGATCAAGAGGAACACATTCAAAGAACTCATACTGGTACTGTACATACTGAGTGTTGAGATCGCCTGTTTCAGCCACACTGAGACCAGAAATAGTTTCGACCTCAATATCCACTGGTGTCGGACAAATTCGTCCTGGGTTCTCTCTGCGAAGATCGTGGAGGGTCTCCCAGTCTCCGGTTCCACTGGGATCATCTCTGTCAAACCAGTCTGTCCAGCATCCTGGACAAAGGTATAAAAACTGTTGAAATCTTTCTACAATTGCATATAGTGTAGTTTTTGTCCAGATAAATGTCATATGTGGAAAGAATACAAAGATGGATGCAATGTGATTTTGGAAATAAAATGGTAATTATCTTACGCATGTGGGTGGGGTAGTCACAGGGCTGTTCTGAATGGAGTTACAAAGACAATGGGTATTAGACCGTTTCATGTACAAAAAATAAAGAAGAGAAAAGATAGAGAAAAAGAAGAGAAAAAGAAATAAAGGAATAGTTAACCTGGCTTTATGGGAAGGATCGGACCTGTGTGGAAAAAAAGGAAAAGATACATTTTAACACAAACTCTAACTTTACATCTACAACACAAGCATGTGATAGAAACGCAGAAAAAAAATACCAAAACAATGGTAAAGGTATTAAGATGGTTGATTTAATATTAATTTATATTCAGTTTTCTCATGTAACATTAGTTATAAGCTTCAGAATCAGTTGGAATTGGAAAGGTGTGACAAGGTGTGAATTTGTGCCAAACTACAGTGAAGGCTCTTACGGATTCCTCGAGTTGGTACCACTATTTCTGACATATTGAAGATGAACTGGTGGCTTTCTGGTAAAGATAAGAATACAGATATTGTATACTGTATATATTTCTGAGATATCTTAGTAAGAATTTAGAATTGAGAAATGCGATGGACTTACCAACAAGCAATCCTGCAACAATGAGTACAATCAACTATTCGAGCAATTAGAAAAATGAAAAAAGGTCAGGATCACAGAATAAAACATAGTGTGTATGTGGAAGTGATAAACAACTGTATAGCCTATTTACTATTTACTAAAATCATATACGAAAGATTATACATTACCATTTTGATCATGATTGCCAATAGTGAGACAACTGTTGAGGAAGTAGTTTGTATGAATGGATCTTAATTAATAGGGAATATGCTCACAACATTCATAGAGATGTAGGTATACATTCTGAATATTAAGCTATTTTTTGAATTGGTTGAAAAACACCAATTTACCTGGAGTAAAACATTAATTATAGAAAACACCTTACTCATGGTTTTTAAGTGTCTTATAATAAATGTAACATAAAGCGGTTTGGCTGAATCACAAAATGCATGAAATTTCTCTACAAAAAAACAAACAAACAAAATAAAACCAGACTTACCCACAGGATGTCTTAATCGATCTGAACGTTACCCTGAACCTCTGGCTGGTTGAATGAACCTCTCTCCTGTCTCTGACTGCTTAATGTAGTATATTGAAAGGTATTCAATTACTGAATTACTGGCACCATACACTTACTTACCAGAAAGATGTTGCCTGACACACCCAAACAAAACAATCCCCTATTCACAAAACCCTGCAATTCTAGAACAAAATCCCTTTCAAGACCTGTCTACAGGTTGAATGAAAAAAATAATGGTTGGATATAAGGTGCGTCGCTTTTTATAAGTTGTTTCACCTCACCATTCTTCTGCAGAACCTGAAACCTCGTTAGAACTTTAACAGAGAAGATGTCATTGGTCAACTGGATCATGTCCCCGAACTGACAAAAACAAGCTGCCGAAGCTCACGTTGCATGAGAAGCTTTGTCAAAGTGACATTGATAAGATTTGACCTAGCCCGGTGTATAGGAATTTACAATACCTTTTTTTTTTATTTATATGATATTTAAATCTCACTGTAAGAAAATACAAGACTATGATGGTACAGATAAGAAGACATACTGTAGATAGATAATACTTTCCCTTAAACAAAGACTAATACTGCCTAGAGGTAAACTTGCCCCCAATAATATTGGGTGGGATCAGACAACAGCAACCTCGTGAAAATCCTCTGATCAACCACAGACTGCTACACGTCCTCACTGTGAATCATGTGCTGAGTAAATCCCAAATTGGTTTCCTACCAAATTATTGTACACATCATATTTTCACTCTCAGCAGCCTAATTGACAACCATCTATACTGTATATAAAAAAAATCATCTATTGAATTTGGCACAGGGGTCTGTCTTGATGGTAACAAACCTATGACATCATAAGCGCATTGTACACTTACAATTAGTGTGCTGTGTAGCAAAAAAACACACTGTTCTGACGTATTTCCCCAAAGGCAGGGAGTTATACAGGGAAGCAGGGTGAGCTCAACCGTCTTCATCATATCCAACAATGAATAGGCAAATATATTAGAACAGGCTGCAGCACCTGGCATCACCCTTAGTAGACACAGGAGTCAGATGCCTACTGTTTGCAGATCACCTGGTTCTGCTGTCACCAACCAAAGAAGGGCAACATGCACACGTTAATCTTTTGCACAAATTCACCCAAACTTGAGCCTTGACAGTATATATAAGTATATAAAAAAAATCACACTATTCCAAAAAAATGGGAGCATTCAGTATCAAAAATTTTAATTCACAATTGCCAGAGAACATACTATATCTACCTTGGCCTTAACATTAGCACTATAGATCAATTCAACAAAGTTGTGAACAACCTGAGAGACAAGATAAGAATGTCTTTTTACTCCATCAATAAGAACATATACATAATATTGGACATCCCAGATATGGTTCAAAATATTGGATTCTAAAAAAGGTCAGAACACTGAATACAATATACTGTGTATAGAGAATTTAAATAAAAACAGCATATGCCTAATTATATTACAGACAACTGTTGGGGATGTAATTTGTATCAGTGAATCTAAATTAATAAGACGTATGTTCACAACATTTGTTGAGATGTATATGTACAATCTGAATATATGTACTTTGGCCTAAACATCAGCACTTATAGGTAAGTTCAGAGTAAGATAAGAATAATGTTGGACAAGTACTGTACTCCATTATAGAACCCATTTCCCTTTATGTCTGTAAGGTCTGGGGTTCACTTGCCATCCAAAAATTCAGAATTCCAAAATCAGACAAACACCAAACTGAGACTTTGCACGCAGAGCTCTGCAGATCTGTTCCCCCTCGTCTGACGGAAAACTCCAAGTAACGCATTCAGAACAGAATTAGGGTGATACTAATTGTCAAAATTCAAAAGACAGCATTTAAATTGTATAATAACCTTAAAGCAAGTGCTAACAGAGTGCTCCCCTACAGACACACTCCAGAGAAAAGCCCCCGCCGCCAGCTGGTTCTGAGACTCTGTTCACAAACACAAGCGAAGCCGCCAGACAGACACCCCATTAGACCAAACCAAATTATAAAGAAACAAAAAGAAAGCTATCTGCCACACTGGAGCTAATCAACCAAAAAAACTGAACAAATTGGAAGGCATTTAACCCTAAACGGAGAATACACAATGCGAAAATGCCTCCCCCCTGCTTGTTGTTGGGGACATCTCATTCAGTATGTGTTAAAAACTTCAAGAACAGACTTAACGATCATCTCCTAGGTGTTAGCCTGTAATCCAAGGACATTTCATATATCCCTGAGTAGCTGCACCCTTTAAATAGGACACAAGTTGCTGCGGTGGCACACTTTTGGTCAATCTTGTCATACAGCGTTAACTTGTCCTAAAAGTGCTTTCATTGTACCGGTCCACCCCTGCAACACACCATCTGGTGGAAGAATAGGTGCAACCGTATTTGCTATTTACACGGCGTGGGCGTTGGGTGTGAAATTGACACTTGGAAACTAGCAATTGCAGTCGCATTTTCTTTGGAGGATGCCTCATAATCAGGGTCCTCCTCAACATAAATCTCTGTCTCAGACACATTCTCCGCTATATGTCACTTTCCCTGTCAAAGAGCTGTGACAAAACCTTTGCTTAGAGTTAATTCGCAGTTGAGCGCGACTAGGTAGAGAGCACACAGAGCACCGAGACAGTAAGATAGTCGTTTGGAGGCTGCCGCGCAAGCTTTTACATGCCTGCTCCTCCCCTATCTATGTCCTTACAGGAATCATTTTCCTGTGCTCCCAAAGAAATATCAATTTTCAGAAATATCTACTACATGTATGCCTATATTGGGTTAGGGTCCTAAAGCAGGAGGACATTTTTTTTTAAAGATTAACATTATAAATTCTAAATTACATAGTACACAGCTAAAACAACCTGGAGTTAAATTGACAAAAAAGATAAGAGCTAATGCAACGTTAAAAGGAAAAGCTTTTTAAAAAGGTGAAAAAAAAATAATATGCTGAAAAATTTAAATAGCGCAATGCATGCAAAATAATGTATTATCTTACAAATTTCACAGACATTGGATTTTTAAATAGAGTACACAGACAATTTCTTTTCAAAAAGTAATTGAAAAAAAAACTATGCTGGTAATCTCTCTTTGAAAAGAGAATTTACTTTTTCTCAAGAAACCTATGCAGAACAGTTCTAGGGATTTCAAAGCAGCTCATTAATTCATGGGAGGGCGACCATTTAATTCTACACACTCCGATTATTTCAGAAATACAATATATGCTGCATCATGTCAAAATGTTGATTTTTCTAATATGCTAGTTTTATGTCATGCTCTCTGGGCGCCCGCCTTCCCTCTTAGTTTTAATCGTCCTAGCCTCACCGATCACTACATTGACTTGACAGCCTTTTGTCATACAGGATCAGAGCAGAGCTGCCCTTTTTCAAGGTCCACCCTCTGCGGCGGTTGTGTGTTTGCTAATTAATTGCCCTTTTTAGAAGAATAGCTACCTCCCTCTGTTCAATAGCAGCTGGGGATAGTCTCTGTCTATTCATACATCAGCATTAAACTTTGTCAACTGAGGGGGCCAGCGTAATATTTTACACTAAATTGTGCTTTGGACTGGATGCCAAAGTACAAATGACAGCATGGTGTAGACTCATTTATCATCCCCCCCTCCAATATACACACACACACACCCCTTCTATTGCTCTACCACTACGCACCTCCAGTCTCTCTCTCTCTAGAACTCATTGGTGTCTCCATCCTCATGTGGGGAAGGAGCTGACTGCAGCCTTTCTGTTGACCATCGACCCCATTTACACAGAGTTCTGAGAAAACACATTTTGTAGGTGGCATCCAGTACACGCGCAGAGAGCCCTCCCCCTGACCCATTGACTACATTAATCTCATAACATCAAAAAGGGGGCATATACATATTGCCACCCACTATCTCTGTGCTGCTCTCCTCAAATTATCTCCACATTCAACTAACCTGCATGAGCAGTTTCTGTCCATCAGTTTAATTAATGCAGGAAGTAGTGTGATGGTTGTATAATGCAGTGATCAGTTAGCGTGTGGAGGCTGGGTGATGGATGTGATTACACTGCAGCAGTCAACAGTAATTTGCACAAGTGTTCTGACAATAAACAATCTTGATTACTGAAATCATGTGATTTAATTCGTACTTTGTTTCGTAATTCGTTTGTGTTAAGTGCGTGTGAGTTATTTTACTGTCAGCACAGCAGTCAGGCAGCACACAAGGTGTGTGTGTGTATGTGTGTGTATATACAGCTGTGTGCAAAATAACAGCAGTGTGTTTAAAAATGTAAATAAAGCCAAAATCCTTATAATAATTTTTATTTCGATGCATTGGGAACACGGCGTTTTATATCCTAAATATATCAAAGTGTGAAGAAAAATGTGTCAATTTTATAATTACTTTACAGAAAATGTAAAAACAAATATTAAAAAGTAATATTCAAGGCATCATGGATCAATTTGCCTATATCCAAATACTTGAAGAGTTCAAGTTGCCTTATGCCGAAGAGGAAATACATTTGAAATGTGAGTTTCAACAAGACAACACACCAGTAAACCAGCAGCATCTTGGTTCAGGACCAACCCAATCCCTGGAACCTTAATCCCCTTGAAAACATGTGGCATGATGTTAAAAATGTTGTTTCTGAGGCAAAACCAAGAAATGCAGAGGAATTAAGAGGCTGAAATACCTGTTTATAGGGGCCAGAAGTTGGTTGACTCCAAAGAACACACATGTGAAGCAGAAACCGTGATCATAACAACTAAATATTACTTTAGTGATTCACGGGAATGATAAATCCTAAAGATTTTTCAGTTTATACAGTAAATATTTGAGTTTGTAAAGAAAAATGCAGACACTGCTGTTTCTTTGAACAGCCTAATATTCATTATCTTCATTTTCTTTAAAAAAACAATAAAAAATTTGTCTTCACATTTTGATTTAGGATATAAAATGAAATGCAGTGTTCCCAATGCACCGAAATACAAATTATTATGATATGATTTTGGCTTTACTCATGTATTTTAACACAATACTACTATATTGAACACAATTGTATATATTTGTTTATTTATATATATAAATATTATAAATATATACACACATACATAGGCCTGATATAAACATTCAACATAACTCCTGTGACCCAGCTGCTTAGAATAGTGCAAACCCTAACCTCACTGCAAGGGTCTAAAACTCGGGCAGGTTCCAATTTGAATAAAACTGAAAGCACACACACACACACACACACACACATACACACACACACACATACACACACACACACACACACACACACACACCTACCTTTCTATTGTGCTAAAAGCAGCAGGAAGGCACAAGGTTATTTAAAATAGCTTGCAGCTGAGGTGCATACACTCGCGACACAGAAAGACATCTCTATCTCTGTGAAACACATCTGTGACCTTCCAATGCTTCCCACCCACCTCTAATGAAGCAGGGAGTCATAAACTTATCACTCACCGATATTAGAAATAGGGACAGTAACATCTGTTATTTTGGTCTCTTTGGTTGTTGTTTTTGCTTGTAATTTTCTCACACAATATCCCTGGATGTTAGCCAGCGGCATTGTGACATAATAACCGGGGGCTGTTTTTACAAATAATAAAAAACAAAACAAATACATTGACAACATTATGTTGGCTTGAAGGTTAAAAAACACTCAGTGCTGTAATGAATGCCACATGCCTGTGATGAGCGACATTCACTGAGAAGCCAATTGCCTTTGTATATACATCTATCCTCTAAAAGAGCAGCTTTGTCATCAGTATCCAGCTGGTAAAATTCATTTGCAATAGAAAGTAGCCTGAGGATAATTATGTAAAGTAGAGGTGAGGAAATGAAAATGTGCTTTAATTATTACTGGAAATTAACATCACATTACATGAAGGCGAGGCAGCCCTTATGAGGCACAGATTCTTTCAATCTGATGTTTGAATGCGGCTCCCGGTGTCCGGCTCACACACACACACACATCTTGTTGCTTATCTATTGGTGTTGCTTATTAGTGTCTGGGAGCAAGAAAGCAGGAGAATGATTCAGGCTTCAGAAATGACAGCAATCCTTTTCCAATTTGGAGGATGTTGTTTGTGAACCTTTGCACATTATTGTAGGAAGGGTATTATTGTGTCTGCTCCACATGCAAATTGGGACTGCGGGAAACATCTACGTCAATACAGTGGTGGGTTATTTTATTGTTGCGTGTATTAATTCCTAGAGAATTCATTCCATTAAATATGCATGTGTGTACTTAGTGAGCGAGTGAGGACTCATTGATATTTTCTTCAGGCCAGCAAAATCCTTCTAGACCTCCCAGTGATCCAGTCTTCAATACATGCTATCTACACACACACACACACACACACACACACACACACAGAAACCTTTTACAGGTCTTAACTGTGCCTCTGTGTGAAGTGTGTCTGTCATAAGGGCTCTCACACGTCATCATTCGTCTTGCATCCTGACAAGCATTCAATCACACACTGGCCTCCGGGATGGAGCCGGAACCCTTTTTTCCACGGGGACGGCTGTTACCATGGTAACCGTGGAGGTGTGCGACCCACCGGCAAGCCGGAGGAATGCAATGTTGTCTTGTTTTGCCCCCCCCCCAACCTCCCGAGAAAGCATTAACTTCATGTTAGTTTATCTGTCTCTCCTTTTGCTTCTTTCTCTCTGTTTTTTTCCCAGTGTGAGGAGTGTGTGTACCTCTGGCTCCCACTTACACCACCGGGGGGGCTTGTGGGTAACCGTGATGTGCCACAGGTGTATCAGAGTGCAGCCCATTTCAGGGTTTCAGTCGTCACCCTGGAAAATCTCTGCTCAACTGGGTGCAGCATCGTATACCAGATGAAACCCGGCATTGGAGGCAATAATTTCATTACGGTTTAAACGATGCACAAAAAAAAAGGTGTACCGTTATATAATTATAAAAATGCTCTAAGAGTGCTTTTCCATTTTCAAAAACCTAATTATCAGGTAGATTAGGTCTGAAACAGTGTTTAATATTAGTTGCTCATTAAACAAAAACATTTTAATAAAATGACTTGGTTTAAAGTTTGTAATTAAGAATATAATCTTTTTTTTTTTTTAATGGAACAACCATAGTCGTTCCCTGAGAGTCGCAATCAGCTCTCTGTGATGGATTGCATGTCTGCAGAATCCTCCTCAGCGCTCTCGAGGCTGAATCTCTGCAGCCCCACAGCAGAAACCATCCAGCACGTCTTGTATGGAGCCTCTTGTGCTATTTTCACTTGACATCATCTTTTCTCTGTGAGTAATTAAAGAGAGTGTTTGGGCACAGGCAGTGACAGGAGGTTCGCTGAGATAGCCACTGGTCTAATTAGAAGCACATATCTCCATTCTCCCCCATAAAACCACAGACACCTATGCTTTTTTTTTTTTTTTACACCAGCTGTGATTTAAGTATCCCGCTGCAGAATGGGTGTTTAATGAAACCCTTTTGCTGCTGCAAAAAAAAAAAAAAAAGTTCCACCGATGCTGAACAACAAACAAAACAACCCTCGGGGGGATTGAGGTGTTTTTTTTTTTCACTTCAGGTTTATGTCTGAAATTATGATTAATCACCTCAGAAGAGACAAGCTGCGCCTCACACTGAACTCACAAACGGTGAACAGCGAATGTGGAATAACATATGGTCATCGTTCGGATGGATGCTGGTTCATCACATTGTGGTGTTTCATGCAAGCCGGGTGTAACTGATGAAATATTAACCAGGGAGAATATGTATGCATGTGTTTTCATTTATACCCAACAGGCTTCTGTTGTCAAGGAAGTGCTATGAACTGATTCATTACGCTAGAGGATGATGTTTACTCAGCTCGGCTCTGTATTCATTATCCCCGCGGTGCTGGGAATGAGAGCGACGTTGAACAACGTTACAGCCAAATGCCAATCTGTACGCTGTTGTGCGGGCTTGCCTGCTGACAAAAGGCCTGCAGGAGAGGTCCGGGGAGAATCCTGTCAGAGGCAGTCAGTGCCTCCTGCTGCTTCTGCTGCTGCTGCTGCTGCAATCCGGGGAGATGTGGATGTGGAGGACAGTAAAACCCAGAAAGAGAAGAGGACAGAGAACAGAACAGGAAAACAGAGAAAGTTCTTAGAAAGGCACTCCATCATTTCATGTCTCAGAAAGATGGGGAAAAAAAAGGTCCTACGCAATCAACGTGCAGCACTACAACAAAAGGAGAGGATGCTCGGCAATGATCACAACCCCGGCCTCGATGTAAGCTATACACAATGTAATTGGATCTGCTTGGGGGTTAACCACCAGCATGCAATTGAAAAGCCATCCATATCGGCTTGATTTACAGCTTTATTGGCTGATTATTCAGGTCAAAAACTGCTGAGTCTGGTTATGATCCTGAAACAGAGAGAGAGGGGTGGGGGTAAAAAGTGTCAAATGGAGACTTAATGCTTCACACAGGGGGAATAAAGTCTCTAATGATTACGTAATGGAACTTTGAGCTTAGATATGGTAGAATGCAAAAACACATGGGATTTCTCCGAGCAAAGTCTCTGTTTTATTTAATTAATCAGTGATTGTTTGTTTAATAAGAGGTTGATTAAAATGTCAGATGATTACATCTGAAAAGCAGTGGTAGGACTCGTTTACTGAACCTTGTACTAATAAATTCCATTCTAAAGCAGCAGAATTATACATTTTATTTTACTAGCTCAGGGGGGAGGCAACCTTGGTCCTAGAGAGCCACTGTGGGTGCGGACTTTTGTTCCAACCAAGTTATACACCAGATTCTACAAATAAACCATTAGAGCCCTTGCTAAGAACCTTTATTACTAGAATCAGGTTTGTTACTGCTTGCATCCACAGCAGCTCTCTAGGACCAGGGTTGCCTACTCCTGGACTAGATTTAATTAACAGTTACTTTGTAGATGAAGATTGGCCAAAGAGAGATTCTACGCTATATAGATTATAGGGGTTACACATTACACATTAACCACCAAAACCCATCAAACCGTCAGGTTTGACGGAGCAGGGTAATGGAACACCCCACAGCAGGGACCCGCAGTTAACGCCATGATGCGCCGAGTACAGCGCGTTCACCTTAATACTGCTGCTCCACCCTCACATCATGCAATATGAATCGTTTCATTGCAAACATCCTGCAGCAAGTGCTTCAAATTCCAGATTTCGGTTCCATCGGCCCGACGTCTGTTTGTGCATTGGAAGCGATGCCTTTGTGCAGCGTGGTGCTGAAGCTATTCTGGTGGGGGGCACACACACACACACACACTTGCAGCAATACCAGCCAGTGTTTTATAATAGAAACAAGGCAGAAGAAATAATACAACTATAAACCTTCCATCTCTGCTTTGAACAAATGTGTAAGTACATAGGGAACATGAGCACTCTCTCTCACACACACACACACACACATACACTTGAGTATCCCTCTTGGTTTGCATTGCAACTCCAGGGGTGCAGTATTGCGTTGTCAGAGGTGTGTGACAGATATTAATGTCACGGAGGAACATGATGGATGGAATTCCTTTATGATGTTGCTTTCTATCTCCGGCTCTGTCTCCCAGAGTCTGGCATGCCGCAGACAACCCTTTAATGAGCTCTGGAAGCATCCGTATCCGCTGACAGCCCTTCCTTAGCGGCCTCTTTGCCTAAAACGGTCTGATGGGCGCTGACTCCCGGGGAGACGGGTGGGAGGGGGGGGGGGGGGGGAGTCTACAACAGAACATCAAGACACATTGTGCCCAGCTACAGGAAACATGGAGTCAATTAGGGCTTTTTTTCCTCTTTTTTAATTATGAATGAGCGATTGTAGCAGCTTAATATGCTGTACATTTAATGTTCTAGTCAAAAGAATTAACTGTGTTCATTAGAAGTTCAATTCTCACTCAATCTGTCAACTGTCATCCTGCATAATCAACACCATATGTCATCTTACAATATATTATCACAGTCCTGCTTGACCATATGAGAAATAAAGAAAAAAAGGCTACACCTTCCATTCATACAGACACAAAGTCCCACCTTGATGAATATCATTGTGTGTTATACTAATCTTTGTCTGTTATTTATTGTGCAATATTTTTTACAACAGTGTTTACCCTATTATTCATGCAAGAGCGAGGATTATGAAACTGCTAGGTTGGTAGTCAGTGTTGTTAATCAATTGTTTAGAAGTGCTGTGGTGGTATAAGTGCTGTGGTGATTAACTGTCAATTAAAAGAAAACCGTTATCGATTACGAGAAAAGGCCTGCGAAGATTATAATTATAACAAATCTCAAGATGTTGGAGTCATCGACTGAGTCTGAATGTGTAAATATAAATGTTTATTCATATAAATGTCCCTCTCTCTCTTTTTTTTTTATTATCACGTCCGTGTCACTAATCAATTAAATCTGCACAAAGACTCGAGAAATAAACTACCTCGGTATCTCATGCTAATACGTTTTTCTTTTTAGATGATGCAACATGTTATATTAGACACACATCAAAGGGAAAGAAATGGTGAGTGTCTCAGCACTCAAGCAGAGCTTAATGTCCACTGGACTCCTGCTAGTGTCTCTGTAGTTTTACAGCAACACTGAGCTGACACCTAGTGGTAGGAACGGTTACCAGCTACTGTGCAGCGCCCCTTATTTAGCCGGTTTTATTGATCCCAGTAGGGAAGTTGTCATCTTGTTTGCCACCCTCCTGGGTGATCAGAGGGCAGAAATAATTACAGAACATCCTCCCTGCAGCGGAAAGGGATTCCGGAGCGTTGTGGAAGGACACATCAGCGGGACAGGTGCTTGACGAATATTTGAACCCCGATTTCATTGCTGAAGGACAACTCCCCCCCCACCCCTCCTCCCTCCTTCCACACACACATGCACAGGTACACACACACACACACACACTCATAGCTGGATCTGGATATTCGGCATCTGATTTTACTAACCTTGGAATAAGGTGTGCTCATGGATTTCCCTGTTTGCATCACTAAAAATACCAAAAAACAACTCATGATTGGCAACAAAGCAATCCAAGCCACAATTGCAAATACAAAAAAAACTCCCTGAAAACGACAAGGGCACCTCTGTCTATAGTCTTTTGCTGTGTGGGGTTGCATATACTCCCCATGTTTTATCTCACAATCCAAAGACATGCAGGTAAGGTGAACTGGAAACAGTGAATCACCCATAGAGTGGGTGTGTAGACTACAGACAGACAGACGGATGGCTACTCTCTGCAGGTGGACTATATAATATGTACATTCAGATTTCGACACTTGATTGTTACAACAACATTGTTATAGCATATTCAGAGTCTATAATGTGTCTGGTCATTAATGTGAAGAGATGAGATGTTCATGAAAAAATTATTAAACGGAAAGAAAAACTTCAAATTTCAAGGATTATTACCTTCTGTACTGCGACGTCTTTCCGGTATAAGGATCAGTGGCAAATAATTGTCGGTAAGATGAGAAAGTCAAAAACTTTTTAAAATACAGTTTTACAAGCATTCATCAGGTCTCTCAAAATGTACATTTTGTCTTCATGTTGGTTTCCAGTCCATTTGTATGAAATGTCAAATGATGTACCCAAAAAATGATAAATTATGATAAATTTTAAAAATTTAATCCAGCTAGAATATAAAAGTAGTTAAAAGCATTTAAACATTAAAAAACAAAACAAAAAAAACATTTTAAAGAGCGGTAAACTACCTGGTACCAAGTTTTTAGGGTTACACCACATGACATTTTGACATAACCAGTACACTACTGTTCAAAACTCTGTGGTCACTTAGAAATGTCCTTATTTTTGGAAGAAAGGTACTGTTTTTTTCAAAGAAGATAACTTTAAACTAATTAGAAATAAACTCCATACATTGCTAATGTGGTAAATGACTATTCTAGCTGCAAATGTCTAGTTTTTGGTGCAATATCTACAATACAATACAATACAAGAGGCCCATTTCCAGCAACTATCACTCCAGTGTTCTAATGGTACAATGTGTTTGCTCAATGCGTCAGAAGGCTAATGGATGATTAGAAAACCCTTGTGCAATCATGTTAGTAAACAGTTTAGCTGGTTAGAGAAGCTAGAAAACTGAAAGCAAAGTTTGAAGAAAAAATGTATTCATTTTCTGTACCTGCTTATTCCTCATTAGGGGCACGGGGGCCTGCTGGAGCCAATCCCAGATGGTCGCCAGCCTATCGTGGGGAACACACACCATTCACTCACATCTATGGACAATTTACAGTCTTCAATTAACCTCAACTTGTGGGAGGAAGATGGACAACCTGGTGAAAACCCACCCAGACATGAGGAGAACATGCAAACTCCACACCTGTGAACCTGTGAACCTGTGACCTTCTTGCTGTGAGGCAACAGCTCTAACCCCTGCTCCACCGTGTCGCCCTGAAGAAAAAAATATTTCAAATACAAATCATTATTACTAACCTTGTCAATGTCTTGATATTTTCTAATAATTTTACAACTCATGGTGGTAAATAAAAGTGTGGAAAACACAAAATTGTCTAGGTGACCCCAAAGTTTTGAACGGTAGTTGTATACAGGCAAGACAAAATGCCTGCAGGGATTTGATCGAGCCATAGAAAAATGGATGTATCATACGCATGTGCAGGCTATCATAGAAGACAAGACTGCAGGTTGTATTTATTCTGCACATGTCTACATGATGAGGGCCTGAGGGGGAAGGTTAAGTGCGAATGTGCAGAGCAGATCAAGTATCAGATACAGTACTCACCTTCATTGACAAGTGGAAGTGATTTCAACCAACCTGTGAGCAAGATGACGAGTATCACATGTTTTTTTTTTCCACAGGAAGCAAATGTGATTGAAATTTGAAATATAATACAAAGAATATGATTTTTATCTATTTTTTTTATTTTTAGGAGGCAAATCTAACTAAATAAGCGAGCAATGTGACCACAGATGTGATCCAAAAGGATTAAAAACACATTTCAGGTGGGATGAAAAAGTGAAAGGTAATGTTTCATCCATTTGTGCTCCAGGCTTTTTTAAAAAAAAAAAAAAAATTGCTGAAAATACACGCAGTTGAGTCACGTCTAACACAAGAGGGCGCTACAGGTCTACCGGTGATCTTGCTGTGTTTCCGCAGCTTTGTGTGCTCCATGTTGTTGAACAAAAACAAAGGACTGTTTCACCAGCTTTTCTGTGTTTTAAATGGGGACCGCTTTAAATATACTACTTTACTTACACACTCAAAAAAATATTAAATAAAAAAAAAAAGTTATCTCTGCTCCAGTATTTTGTTCAGTCTTACTATATAGTGTAAGTGAAGTAGAACCACGGCATTAAGAATTCTGTAGCCAACCCCGAGGACAGCCCTGTGCTCAGTGGAGGTCAGCAAAGCGTGCAAACTATTTCCTTCCTGCAGGATATTAACACCTGCATATCCTGTCCATCACGGGCCTCGCACCTCGGCGAGTGAAATCATCCACTTCCTGCGCGCGCCCTCTCACTCACCTCCCCGCTTTATTGTTCATCTCTGATGTGTGACAGTGTGCATCCGAGAATGTCTCTGTGCTGACGCATGATTGGTAGAGCGCCCCCCCCTCCTCGACTTGCCCCCCCGCCACGCCGTCTTCTCCAGGAAGTAGGCATTTCTGCCCAGTTCCTGTCTCCCGCGCTGACCCCGCAGTCAAACATGTGCATATTTACGGGCAGGGGAGCGACGGGCGAGACGCTTTAAATTCAGATAGAGGCTGAGTCTAATGGCTGCATTGGAGGGACGGTGATATCTGTTGATTTGTGTGTTGATCGCGTCAGGAAAGGCACAGAGAGGGGAGAGATTATAAATCGCGAATGAGAGCACGGCGGGGATGGGGAAAGGTTGTCGGACGAATCGCCGGGTGAGAGGGGTTAGAGACGGCGAGGAAAGGTAACGCGGCTTTGTTCTCCCGTTTTTTCGCGGGCCCAAGCGTGGCCTCGGATCTCATTCGCCGCCATGTGCCTAATTGTTGGAAGACCGGCGATTATTCCGTATTGAGTTCGGCGCTAACCGCGTAAATTAATAACCTAGATGATCAATTACAGCCGTCGTTGCTCCCACATAGCGAGTTAAAGAGTCAAGCCTCTCTCCATCTCCGGATCACGATACTCCTTCTCCTCAGAACCGAAAGTGGGCCCATCCTCTCGCTCCTCATCCGGAGGAAGAGAGAGGAGAAGGGCCCTGGGGCGCTGGAGGCAGGGATAAATATTTGTTCTGCGGCCTCTCCGTTGAGCTGCAGACCTCTGTGTGCCTCTTAAGAAAACTTTCTCCCGCACGGGAGCAACCAAAGCAAACAATCCGACATCATGCCGTCTGGCTCGCCCCGTGGACCCTCGTGTGTGTTTGTTTGTTCAGACAGGCCGCCATGACAGACGGAGGAACACTGGGAAGGGGGGAGGAGGTGGAGGGGGGGCAAAGAAAAGTGTGGAACGAGCGAACGAGGGGAAATAAAGAGGAGGAGGCGGTGGGGTTGAATCGCGAGATAGAGAGGACTGATGGAGGAGTACATCACAGATGGTGCGCTTGTCCTATTCCCAAAAGCTTTGCTCTCTG
The DNA here is from genome assembly GCA_030544235.1 of Lepturacanthus savala. Classification (NCBI taxonomy): domain Eukaryota; kingdom Metazoa; phylum Chordata; class Actinopteri; order Scombriformes; family Trichiuridae; genus Lepturacanthus; species Lepturacanthus savala. Next base: position 12,429,706 of record CM060477.1, read on the forward strand.
CAGACGAGGGTCAAACAGTATTTAAGGGGGGGAAAAAAAAGAAGAATTCTTAGCATATGTTGTAACCTGCTCGGTGTCTTAGAGAAGACGGAACTCGCCGCACGGGACATCAGGAGAAAGGAGAGCCGGCAGGGAGGTGTAGGACTACTTTAGTCTCACTGATAACTTCCTAACACTATTTTAAGGATTCTTATCTGGGGACTTTTCATGTTCATGATGCTTCAAACAGCCTTGAACAGAAACAGATTTTTTTTCAATGGTCTACAAATTGCCTGCAACAAATTGAAAAGGGTTTAGAGGCCTCCTTTAGTTAACATGTCTCAATCTCTAAAGTGAATATAAAGTGGATAAAAACTAATATCTCAGTGCAACAGCCCCCTTTTGTTTGTCTGCGTGTATGTGCGACTTTGCATCTATACATGTCGATATGTGCGTGTGTGCGCTTGCATGTGTGTGTGTGTGACCCCCTCCCACTCCCTTCTTTCCTATCCTTCGGCTCAGGCCCCATTTTGTTGTGTGTGTGTGTGTGTGTGTGGGGGGAGCAGAGGGGTTTTAAGGAGCAGATCAGAGGACGCTGTAGAGGCTCAGTGAGCACTGGGGTGAGATTAGCTCCCTCACAGAGAAATCAAACTGACCTGGGAGGCATGCCATCAGAAGGACAGATGGATAAGAACTATTGACCTGCTGACCTGCGTCAGATTCTCACTAACTCATGCTAATTCGCATGCAAATGAGTACAAATGCCCACTCTGACTTCTTTTCCTCTTTTTCTCTCCAGCGGTTTTCTTTCTCTTTCTCTCTTTCTCTTTTTTTTTAAATTTCCCTTTTCCTCCCTTCTCTGCTTTCACTCATCCCAGCACATACGCTACAGGGACATACGACGTACACAGAAGGGCATAGTACAAACACGCAAAACACATTCTCCCTTGCGGCATGCCCTCTTGGTGGTCGGTTGCACTTCTAAAGGCTTAATCTGTTGGTCCCACCTCCCTGGTTAAGAGAACAAAGGCCCCTCTCCCCTGACACAAAGGAAGCTCACACCCCCCTACACACACGTCCGATTTCAACCCCAGACGGACCACCCATCCTTGAAGACCACTGCCTCACACCGAGAAGAGACACACAGCAACGGCTGTGTACCATAATAGTCGAGAGCGCAACTCTACTTACGTCGTTCCAGACATTAAAAAATCACCCCCCCCACCCATTTTCCCAGAGTGGCCAGTTCACACACTCTTTGGGAGCATTTTGTTTTCGTCGTAGTAAAGGCGTTTATGAGTGACACTCGGAGTCCTGGCAGGGCTTTGATCTTTGGGTTTTTCGCTGGGATACGTGGTTGTATAGAGATTAGATTATCCCACCGCTGACCAGAATTATCGCTGTTCTTGAGAAGAAAAAAAAAAAAAGAAAAGCTTCAGAAAAGCAATTCTTCTTTAAAGAGCAACGGCTCACAGCATCCACTTTAAAGGTCAATAGACGCCGCGTTTGGAAGACGTCAGCGCCCCTTAAAAACCACTTGGCGTTTTCGCAGCCCGCCGGCGGACTTTTGCTCTCGGCGGTGATACAGATTTCCCCCGTTGCATCTTATATTTTACAGGCCGATATTGTAGGGGGAAGCTGCCGTCCCCCGCTCCGGGCTCAGGCCGATGAGCCAGCTGCGATCTGATCAGAATAAATTACAAAACATCACCACTGGAACTTCCACAATAGCGGAGCGGTTGAAGGAAAGTGATATTTTTATTTTAGGAGCCATCATCTTCCAATTCATCTTTCCAACGGGGGCTTCGGGGATGTACAAACAGTGGATTTATTGTGATTGGTTACAGAAAACATTTCACTCACGGCCTCCTCCGCATCGCCGGAGCTAAAAACAAGGAAGAGAAAATGTGTTTTGGTGGTTGAGGACGCATACATGGAACCATTTCCTGCCTTTGCATGTCAACAGCCCTCCTCACCCAACTCTCCTTGTTTCAACTGTCTCTCTATACTGTCATACCGCCACATCAAAGCAGATATTGCCAAGAATATTACCGATTTATATTAAATGGGAGATTTGGCCTACTTTAGAAGTGGGTCATCGTTGAGTTTTCATCCCAAGCAAGCACCCAATAGCCCAGCTAGTTCAAATACTGGATTTACACTATTTTTAAAACCAACTTTGCAAATATTATATGATCCAGGAAATGTAAGACATCTGTTAGACCTAAAGATGTTTCAGTTAAAGACACTGAAAGTACATACATTTTCCTCCTCTATACCGTGTGTATGTGAGTGTGTGTTAATCAATTTCCGCAAAATGTGTACCATATGTTATTTACTATTTTTTTCCCCTACATAAAGGTAACTACCCCCCCTCGTACTGACTCCAACAGCAATTTTAGCCCTCCTTTGATTTAGCCAGTCAGTATCTGAGGTAAAAACTGCCTGACATGATTGATCGCCTGCTGCATTTTTACCACATGCTTTAAAATTGTTTTTAGTCTTTTAAGAGTCCGTGCAGAATCCATTATTATAGATGTTCATGTGTGTCTTAATGATTGGAGCAACCTGTCCTGCGGAGACCCCTCCCGGGCCCGCAGGCTTGGATATTCCCCGGAGGATCACGCCAATGTGTGTGCCATCAGTCTTACTGCTCCATTGGCTGAGTAACTGCATTTGTTTGAGCTGAGCTTTCTTCCCGTTTACTCACAGCCTCCGCCGAGTTGCCAGCCAGATCTCCATAATCCGCAAACAATTATCATATTTGCCTCAGCGGACGACTCAGGTTTTTGTTTACTGATTCAAAATTAACAATTTACACAGCTGGGTTTGTAGCGAACACCTTTCTTGGCGGGCAGCTCTCCATCTGGAACCAGAACTGGGTGGGGGGGGGGAGGAAGGATAAAAATGAAGTAGACATACGCAAATGAGTCTTTGACAAATTGAGAAAATATTGTGATTTTTCATTTGAGTACATTTTACAGATAAGACAGGGAACAAACTTCAAAAACCCGGATTCGATAATTCAGCTTTTTTACTTTCGTGACTAATGGCGGGGGGGAACAAAAAGCGAAATCCGGCGACGTCAGAAACGTGTGAGCGTTTAGAAAAGGGGACAGGGTTAATTCTCCATAAACATAGAACATTAAAGTCTTTGAGAGAACTCAAATGCTCACACTCATCGTGCGACGCTACGAAAAAAAAAAAACCTTTTCGGAAAACAAAGCAAATAAGTTTATAATGGAAAACTTGAGCAAGTGGGTTGAGTCGGGGTTTATTCATATTCATGAGCTTGCCTCCTCAGCTATTGAGTAATAATCACTTCCTTGTGTAAAACTGCCAAAGCACATAGAGAAAATACAAACTGACTTCTAAAGTGCACTTAAAAATAACCTTCTATTTATTTACAATGTAGCCATGGCTGCAGTATATACTTCTATATGTTTGAAACCAGCGCTATTGCTCAGTTTCAGTGGAAAACAATGCTCTAAGTAACAATCATGGCAAAGTTCCTACAAAGCAGAGAGTCTGACAGATGCATCGACATAAAAAGTCAGTCGTAAAGTGAGTGTGAGTGGAGGATGGATGCCTAATTTGACATATATAAAAACATACTTTTTTTCTATTCAATAAAATATGCAACGTGTCTTTTTGTAAAAATTAGATAAATATATATATATTCAGATTTTTTTTTCAAGTTTCTTACATTTTCTTTGGTATCAAATTGGTTCCTGCATCTCAAATGTATTATATGCTTAATATCTGACTTCCAAACATCCAGAATTTGCACATTTTCCCTCAACGTTTCGACCGCTTCTTTGTCCGATTGACAAACTGAAACCAAACTGCCACGAATTATTTTGTTGTTGCCAGGCTTTAAACCCTCGGAGCGTCTCTGATCTAAGTTTACTTTGCCACCGCGCTGATGGAGTGTGAGTGACCGAATCAGAACAATCACATCTTGCCCAGCTTACTTCTACATACTTCCAGATAGATTATCTAAATTCAATGGCGCTCACAGCATGTTGACTATCCGCCACCTACAGGCCAAAACAAACTGTAAACTGTGTTTGCAAATGCTGTTTGGCCTGATGAAGTCGCCGTGAAAAGTTAAGGATTTGGACACTGGATGCATTGGGCAACAGGTATTAGATTGCAGCCCTGCTCGTGGTGCCAAGTCATAAATCTAGGTGGAACTGTTTGGCATGCAGCTACTCGTATCAAGCAGGAGATCTTTTGTTTAGGCTTCGAGATTATGTAAAAACATGCACAGTCTCAGCACACACTCTGCTCTGCTGAGCTGCCAATCGCCGAAGTAAGTGAGAGGAGGAGGAGGAGGAGGAGGCCGGCGTGAGAAAGAAGACATTAAGAGGGAAGGGGCGCCGCGGCGTATACGCGGAAAATGAAGTTTAAGAGCGAAATTAGAGAACACGGAGGCCGCGGAGTGACACTGTTTCTTTTTATGCAAATGGCAAAAAAAACACTCGGTTATTTTACACATGGACACTCGCTGGTTCCCTCTAATTAGGGCTCAGGCCGAGCTAAGCTCCGGTGAGTCACACCCGAGATCTGCAGCAGACAACCTGTTCACCCTCAAGTGTTCATATAGCATGTCTGCTTAGCCGTATATATTCCCTCCGTCCTTTAATCTCTCTTTCTCTCGCAGGTCGTCGCTCGGTGATGAGTTTGTTATTTGTGTCGTTGCCTCAGCTTCACTCTCTCAGATGAGATGCGAGTTTCTGAGCGAGATGTGCGCCGTGGCATTCGAAAGGTCCGTTTTGGAAAATATTGAAAATTGCATTCTAGTTCGATGGCATCGGACACAGCGACACAAGAACTCCAGTTATTAGATAATCTGTAGGTGCGTCCTCGGGTGCAGGAGAAGATTTTTACACCAATAAATTACAAGTCAAAAAAAAAAATTTCACCACAAAACCCTCACCAAGTAGGCGATTGCTCATTTGGTCATTATTTTTCATGTTCAGTACCTCTATGTTTCTTCATTTGTCTGAGTGGTAGATATTGCTGCAAGACAGTAATTACTTGCTTCTGTCTGACAGGTTTCGTAACTTTCCGAAACAGATGAGCAACAAGCGTGGCTCCTTCCCAGAGGGATTGGCCCAGTTGTGCAGAAGAGAACAAGCAGGATTTGAAAATCCCCCCCCCCCTTTTTTTTTTCTCTCCATCTGATGTGTTCATCAGATTTGCAACATCATGAATGTTTTCTCAATTGGACTGAGAAAAAAGCTTGTGCCGTTATCGCGACAGCAGGCATTCAGCCCCGCCATTAAACTCCGATGGGTTGGAGGTTGAAGCAAATGAGGAACCTTAAAGTGCAATGACAATGACAGCTGCTAGATACTGGCTCCAAAAAAAGTCCCTGGCTCCAATTGAATCCCATTCAAAGAGTCTACTTTTCTGAAGAAATCCTCAACTTTTTTTTTTCTCCATCTTTTCAAGTCAAGTCATTGTGGTCACAATTGTTAATTTCAGGCCTTCTTGTACTGATTTTTGCTGTAGCGCAGTAATAGCATTACAGGAAAAAAACTGCAATATTTTACTCAGTACAAATGTCAGTAACGTGGATTACAATGCGTTTTTTAAGTTAAGGTTTTGTTGTTTTTTCTTCATGCAAATTTGCTAAAAATCACCACAAAACCAGCAGCAGTAAAACGTCGGATAGAACATTCTCCAAAAGGGGCACACGCTCATTACTTTACGTTTGTGAACCAAGGATTTGTAGAATATCATAGTCAAATGCATTTTGTGTGCTACACCTAAAGAATTGTCCACTTCCTGAAATAGCACCGGTTATTTAACATTTACAGAGGTGCCATAGTAACATGACGTTAGCAGGGAAGCAAGTGGAGCATGAGAGTGGAGATAAAACCACAAAACAGACAAAACTAACGTTCTCTGAGATTCTTCAGCCTCAAGAGGTTGGGAGACTTGTGTTGGAGTGTGTTGCTGAAGACATAAAAAAAACACTTTCAACAGTGGAATCACCAGCTTTTTGAAAACTTCTGATCAAGACCCTGGTTGTGACCCGCAGCAATAATGACAAAGGTGAGCTATATTTAGATCGAATTTTGCTGATTCCATATTTCCAGTTATTTTGGTGAGAGTAACTTAAAAGTAATGCAATAGTACTGTAATGCCTTATATTTTGAATACAGTAATATTGTATTATAAAAAATTATTTTGAAATGACAGTTCCAAGTAATAAATAACGCATTACATTTTTGAAGTAACTTGCCCAACACTGGAAACTGATGACTTTGTTGATGCCTCTGCCATGGGGTGTTGATTGATCCCTGTGATTGATAGTTTGCCTGCTGCTCTCCTTGGCTCTGGGCCCCACACTGACTATTGCTGCAATGTTTCACTAGGTTTACTTGAGCACAATTTCGCTAGCAAGCGTGCAGCCCTGATGTTCCCGAATCGTTCGCTTCCCTCTGAAGGCAGGGTGACTTTATGCAACCGCTACGGGGACATTGTACAGAGCACTAGCATTCATGCGTTCGATTAGTTAAAAAAGAGTTAAAAATTCCAACTTCAGAGGGAAATGTGTTTCTTTGCGCAAACTCAGAAAACATGGCCGGCTACAGCGAGGTGATATCTATTTGGATGGCTTTGGATGTCGAAGATCAGAGTACTGCTGGGAAAGTACGTTAGCTACTAGAGAGAGAGAGAGAGAGAGAGAGAGAGAGAGAGAGAGAAAGTGAAACACCATCTGCTGTAAGTATAACTTACACTCTTTAAACGCAGCAGCGAGGGGAATTCCTGCAGTTCTCTTGCACATTTCGGATTTAGAAAAGTGTGGAAATCCCGGGGGGGGGGACACAGGGGGACGTGCCCCCTCCCCCTTCCACAAAGTTGTTCTCGCCCAAAAGTCTTTGTAAACACAAATAAATCATTTTGAATATTAGAGAAATGGTAAATAAATGCACAACACAAACGCTGCTAAATCTAAAACAATGCGTTTCTCAATTGTTGAAAAATTATGACCCCCCCTCCCCCCATTCCTCAAAATGGTTCGGTCCAGATGCTCATTTGCCTTACGTATAAATGTGGAACACTGCTATAACTAGTATTATTACCATTGTTTAAATAATTTGAACATGCTGAAGGCTTAAACCTGAATGAAGGAGAATAGGGCCAGATTATTTTGGTAGTATAGTATTTTATTTATTTATTTATTTATTTATTATTAGTATTTAATATTTACTTTTTCATGTCCCCTCCAGAAATTATTCTCTGAAAATGTACTGCTTATTGTCCCCACCATCAATGAAATAGGATTTTCGCCCCTGGATTCAGAGGTGCGGTCAAATTTTTGAGTTCCGAGTGAGTTCCGAACACATCGTAAGTGGCTGCGATAGCTGCAATATATATTTTGTTCATTTTTTTTTACGTTCTACAAATAGGTGCAAATATTTTCATTCATTCTAATCGACATGGATGCTGAAGCAGAACCCCAACATGCTCTGACAGGTTTGAAAATTCAGCTTTATCTTTGTCTATGTCATTGATTAAAAAAAAATAAAAACTTTCCTGAATCCCAGCCAATCTCATCTGGTTATCTGCACCTGTTTGATCAAGTTACCAGGTAGCATTATGCGTTTATTCATTTTATGGGACAGTACTTCAGCAGCACTCATCGCAGCTCATTATGTCCATCCTCTGAGCCGGGGGACACGTCTTGCAAACCATTTCATTCCTCTTAAGCCTCGGTCCACCCGCAACGCCTTCCAACAACTCTAAATATCCCATATTAAATTTGTCGAAATGGAAAAGTTGACGATTTTAAAAACCAACGTGGTTTTATGAGCAATTTGCCTTCACACTGCAGTGATTATTTCCATGACCAAACACAGCTAAAGTCCTCCGTATGTGGCCAGACAGGAAACCATCTACATATCGGTGGCCATAATGGTAACTAACAATATACATGTAAATCAGTTGTTGAAAACGGTATTGCTGCTTCTGTCCTGCAGAAGCTATGAGAGAAACACGTTTTTGTGGACACAGAGATGGCTTGTGATATCTTTTTTATCTGACTGCGGGTAGGACGGCAAACATATTTCCCAAAATGCCAACGTGTGCATGAGTGTCATGTCGAGTCTGACATGGCATGAAAAGGATTCTCAGTTAAATCTGTCCATGGATAAATAAAGGTTTTAAATAGACTTATGGCAAAGATTCATGCTGTTTACCATGACTTCCATCCCACACACTGATTCTTGGTCTTGGAGTCTGCACCCTGAGAGATCGGAAGATTGATTACGGAGGCCTGTGTGGGTGTCTCGTGTAAATATATGCTTTTTTTTTTTTTTTCCTCTCATCACAGCCATGTCTCAATCCAAACCAATGAGCCACTTTGACCAGGGAACACACAGGCTATTATTTTCTGGCCCAATTGCAGGGTTTCCATGAATTTCCTCGATGCATTCCGGGATAAAAATGAGGTGACACCCCCATTACCTCTAGACAGGGCGTATGTTACGGAGCACACAAATCAACTTTTCTTAACAAAACTATTGCACGTGTAGTGTAACACTGAATTTGTTTCTGTCTTTCTGAACTTTCTTTTTCCCCCTCTGGGTAAAATCAATGGCATCAACAGCGTTCCTTTCGTCGCATGAATATCGTATCGCTGTACAAAGTATAGGTGTGAGCAGAGGGCACTGTTGGCTTTGTCAGGCGAATGGTAAGCTGGGCTGTGTGTGTGTTCCAGTGATTTATTCAGCTCCCCTGCTGAATGCCATGTAGTGGCTGGACACCCTGCTGGCTGCAATGACAGGCTCCATAGCAATCTGCCAGACACACAGCAGGAGAAGACAAGCTCCCAGCTTCTGTTCTGTGTCTGGAACCGCATCCGTCCTATTGCTTTTTCTCCCCGACACCATCTCTCTTTCTCTCTCTCGCTTTTTTTTTTAACTCCACGCTCCTCGATTCAGCATTTCCATCTGTTTTTAGCTCCCGGTTTCAAAGTTGCAAATGTTTCACTTTATGAACAGAGATAAATCGTCTTATGAAGACGGGAAGACCGACACAGCCTCTATCGCCGTGTCTTTACAGTACAGCAGATTGTCAGATTGAACCGCTGGGTTCCTATTTCTAAAAAAAAAGGTACCCTGTGGAGTTTTTTTTTTTTTGGTTTGTTTATATACAGCATTTCTTACCAAAATTCATCTTGTGTATCCTTGAAGCTGATTTTAAGAAATATTCAAATCCCGCATTGTTTACCTCGACGCTCCCTCGCAAGCCGCCTTCTTCCTCGAAGAATTTGCTGGCGTGTTGCTATTTTTCTACATTTGTTTTTTGCTCTTCAAAACAAAAGGACGCTAGGGTTGAGAAGGTATTTTTTTTCATAAGGAGCTTAAAAATAAAAACACAAATGCATGTAAATTCTTTAAAGCATTTCAACTGAGTAGAATATAAATAAGAATAAAGGTTAAGCTAAAATATAGGGGGAAGTAGGCTGTTATCTCTCTTTCTTTCTCTGCATGAAAGAAAAAAATAACACACACAAACACACTCGCAGCAATTTATAAAACGGTCTGGCCATTAAACACATTAATTCCCTTTGACTGTATGAGTTTTGCCATGGAAAATATTACGTCTGTACTTTGCCTCCGCTCTCGCGCATATCCCTTCCCCGTTCCCTCCACTCGGCCAGCCATCACTCTCTAACGACAGATCAATCACAGCGACCATATGTGGTGATGTCATGTTCCTTGAGAGTGAAAGGGAGAGGCTTGTCGTGTCCATCTGCTGCAGTTTGTGGAACATTCCAGTGCTTTAACATTTGCATGGCTGTCAGACGGACAATAAAACCTAATCTCTATCCACTGAATAGGAAAAAAAACAATGAAGTTGGTGCCAAATAACAAATCTCATAAAAAAGGTATATCTCTATCTTAATAAATTGAGAAAACAGAAGATACGTCTTGATCTCCTGCTCATAATAAGTTGCTCATGCAAAATTGCACACATTGATCCACCTGAATTTGTAGATAATTATAGACATTAGAGCATAAGGCTATAAATATATTTCTAAAGGGTGAATATTCTTTTTCCAACCTGTCTAAGACACTGATCATGTCTCAAAAGTGCTGTTTTCATTCCTAAAACAATGAATGCAAATTGTATTTATCAGCTCTGGACACTAAACTGCATTCAGAATAAATGTAGAGTGGCTTTAGAAATTATCCATCACCATATTAACCATCGACATCAATAAAAACGAAACACTTTTGACACTGAAACACAAGGTATTGCATTGTGTCACCGGGCACAATGCTGTTGTGTTGTTTTTTTCTCCCCCCAATTTAAAATATGGTGCACACACGCACTCCCATATGCCTGCATGTCCTCTGGGATGCATCATCACATGGGTGGGAAGGCCCCAGGCAACGCACCTCCTCTCCCGCTACACGTGCCATGCGCAATTACCACCATTAAAGTACTCGCCACCTGTTAACTGCCATGTAAATATTCATCCGCAGCAGGGAGAGCGTTGCAGCCGCTGGCCCGCATGGAAATGACTGGTCCACTAAATCAGCCCCGAGACAAGTCAGTGCTAAGGGACGTAAAGGGGTTAGCGCGCTCATGAAATGTAAATGCCATGTTACCACAGGAAAAAAAAACACAATGTGCAAAAAAGGCTTCGGCTCCACAGATTTGCATGGTTTATGGAAGCGGCGTTTTGTTGTCGGTCGGTCGGTTACTGCTTATAAATCTGGTGTGCGAAAACAACGCACTTATATTTGTCTGCCCTGTATACACCTCTAAACAAACCAATTGTTGATGATGAGGAGCATTACTTCCCTTCCAAGAGCAGAGTCTCATGTGGAAGCATTTAAGCGAATTAAAATGTAAATGGAAGCCATTTGCTGTGGCATCTTGCATGCTTGAGCAGACGCTGCATATTTAGTGAGTCTGGTGAGCGCTGTAGAGAGCTCATGCTTTCAGGATAGTCCATTTCTTCAAAATGTGAAGTGAATAGTAGTAATAGGAATAATAATAATAATCTAGTAACATAAAGAAAACAATTTCAAAAGATCTTTGCTTATTGGTAATTATTCTGGTGGAATAATACTTTTTTTTTAAATTTCCTGTAGATCATGAGATAATAGACTTGTTGAGAAAAATCTCTATTGCATGATTCCAGTGGTTTTACACTTAGTAAATCTCTATTATCAAATAATCTACATATATGTAATGAATTTATATGTATATTGTAAATTATCAGAAAAAAAAGTTCAGTGTCACTATTGGCTCCAACTTTCAATTTTAATACTGCTACATACATTATTATTAATATTAATATTATTAACTATAATATACAGATATTTTGTCCATGCTTTTACTACTTAAATACTTAAAGTTGTTTTTTCCAAAAATGCATCTATCATTTTTACTTGATTACCAATGTAAAGTAAACCAAATAATAGGAAAACCTATTTGCCACATCTGGACCTGAAACAACACAGACTGGAACTGAGAAATTCTGGCTCTACTATAAAAGCAGCAGTTTCATCTCTGAGACAATATCACATTCCAGGATTCAATTAAACACAACAACACTGTTTGAACTGCTGCGGTTGAATCACATCAGGACCAAACAGCAGATTGTACAAATTAAGCGATCGCGCTACTTCTCACATTTTGCTTTTCTCTTGCCATTAACTCCACGAAAACATTAACTGAGTGCAACCAAATAATTAGTGGATGTTTCCCTGGTTGTCCCTGTTGTCACAACACTCTGTTGTGAGGTCAACCACAGGCAGACATTTTGACTAATTATACTAATTCCACTAATCAATATGGACATGTAAAAATGCAGGAAAAGTGCAGATCTTGAATTTAAAATGAAATCTCATTTTAAGTACATGGCTGCCTGATTGTATTTGTACAGTTTGATAGTTTTAGAGCACTTTTTTCCATTTATTCCTACCCGTATATTGCCGCTCGACTTCACCGGCTGTGTAAAGACTCTCTTTAGTTCAAGCTTATGCCCTCGGCGCGCTACTGTCTAGACGTGAGGATACCCAAAACCTGTCCGTGTGGGTCGAAAAACTTTGACTGTCTCGCGTGCACTGGCTCCAATTCAGCGCCCGGCGCAACCCGCTAGAGGTGGAAAGTAATGACCCGTGACCGGGAGGCGTTTTAACATGCGGTTTGTAAATCAATATTACATTAAAAGGAGCTGCTTTTATGTCTCTCACAACTCTCCAGCTCATGTTTTATAGTCGAGGTGGTGTTTAGAGCTGTGGCTAACCTCTTAGGTGAAGCGGTGAACTCCGCAGATGAAAAAGATTGTGTGAACTTTTTTTTTTTTTTTTTACAGATTTGATTTCACTTTGTGCAACTGGATATTATCAGTCAGTGACACCGTCAAAAAGAGAAAGACGAGTATGTGTATTTAAGTATAAGCCGCATATACATGTTATTGACTTTTTTTTTTCTCCCCCCTACTTATAACACGCTGTAAGTATGTTATCTTGAGAAATGTCCGCCTTGTCCCGAGGTCTTGTCCCAATCATTTTTTTTTTTTTTTATCCTCGCAGACTTTCAGGGATGAGACCACATCTGTCTCCGGTCACTATTTACACGCTCTTTCACCATAAAGTACTCTGAGTCACACACGCACACAAGGAAACACACACACATCCTCCTCCTCTCTCATGCCTAATTCAAACCTGCCTTATGAGTCCCCTGACAGATCCACACAGAGTCAGCTCAACACATGCACACAGACATTCAATCACTGGAAAGCAGCGCAGGCCACATATAAATCCATCTAATAAAGCATCTTCCAGACCGTTCCCAATGCGAATGAGATGTCCCAAAGCCTTATGGCGTTATCTGGCCTCTGTGAAGGCAGGAATGTGATCTATGCTACCCTAATTGTTGCAGGGGGATGTTTTATAAGCACATTGAGGATAGGCTAAAAGGACAAATAAATCCTTAGTCTTGTAGTTTGCTGATAAATTCTCACACTATCTTGTTTCCTGGATTTTAATGTCTTCTGGCTGCAGAATGACTTCTTTCATTTGTTCTAGCCAAGAAAACCATGAATGGGTTTTACCACCACGGAATAAACAATGACCATATTGTATAGTTGTTTTTTTGGTTTTTGTGCGTAATACAAACTTTAAGAAGCTGTTTGAGCTGACTGTCAATCATCAGCTTTCATTCTCCTGGTATCTTTCATTTGTTCTTCGATATGGAATATGTAGTTCGCTATCAAATCTGACCAGCCTTGGCAGGTCTGATGTCCGTGCCTGGTCTTGACAATAGCTGGTTACCCATGTCTGACATCTGTGGCTCCTCACAGTCAGGGTGAATGCCAGGCTGAATAATACACCGGGGCAGCACTGTTGGGGGAGGGTACGTGGCGCTCGGCTCTGCCTCTTCTGGTTTTTGGACTTGTGACGTGGCAAACAATTCATTTCAACAACTTATAATTCACTGTGTATCGAATGACGCACACTACTAGCTTTTAGTTGCTTAATGCAGCCATAATCAATAGTTTTGCATTGGGCGTTTACTTTTATGTGACTCTGCACTTGACCTCAGCTTTAGGCAGCATTTTAGCTTCTTTCAGCTCACTGTTTCTTTTTTTTGTCTGTTTTTAGCCCAAAACTGCACTATGCTGGTTCATTCTTAGGTTACACCTACATTTCCATTTAACAGATGCTAAATTGACATAAATCTGAGAGTTTTAATTAGTCTTAATTCATAAGAGAATAGAATAGAATAGTTCTTTATCGTTATTGCATAGTGGGGTTACAACAGAATTGTGGGTGGTCCCACAGAGCCACCATGTACCACAATGAGAAAAGACAAAGGTGTTATCATAGACACCAACATACAAGGGACAACATGGGGTGAGAAACAATATAACTTTTTTTTAAATAGGCGGTTTTCACTTTAAAAAATAAAAAATTTGCAAAAAAGGACAAAACTTATAATATTAACTAATATATATACAACTGAAAGAGTACCACAAAATTCAAAACTGTGGTTGGTCAGGTCATTGTTCTATGTCTGGTGGAAGCATTAGCAACTTTTTGCTAGCAAGTTATAATTAGTTATACTAGTTATACTAGTATATGTAGCAGACTTGAGAAATAGTGTTGCTTTTTATTTCATCTAAGATGTATTGTTTCAGCTTTTCTCAAAAGTATTTGAAATAAACAGCGAACATAACAATTAAGAACACTTTAAGAACATAATAAGAGACATAATTAAGTTTTCCTCAAATAAATAAGGTCTGTAAATCTCATGCTCGGAGTAAACAAGAAGCCAAAAATACCACTTTGACCGTAAAGAGTCTGCGCAGTCCATTAATCCTTCAGACAGAATTTACATGACACCAGGGGTGTGAGTGTCTCACACACCCGATGTAAAGCGTCCGATGCCGTGATGGCGCGGCTTGTCAGCGTGGAAGAGTGATCTCCATCCTTGCCTCCGCCACAGCAGGCTGCTGACCCCTGGCCGACCCCCGGGCCAGCGGCTGGGGTGTTAATGTTCACCCTCACCAGGGTTGCACCCAGCATGTTTATTTTATGACACGGGAGAAGGACCTCAGGAGGGAGTGTGGCCTCGGCAGATTGACCCCCCCAATCCCATTAGAAAGGAGGCAATCGAGCTGTAAAGGCCCTTTTTTATACCCGAGTCGTGTTGCTGCACTGTTGTTAGGCATGCTGATACTGCAGTGGAGCTACTGTCCACAGCAGTAGCACTGAAAAACAACCAAAGCTCTTAAAAAAAACAACAATTCCACAACGTATTGGAAGAGATTCAATCTATTTGAAGAATATTTCACAAATCCTATTTATATATATATTTCTTTCTGACATCGTCTCCCAGGAGGTCGGTGTGCAGGAAACTCAAAACGTCTGTATTTATGATTACATTGCAAGTTTAGTTCATTTCAATGCAATTCAAATCTTCATTGTTCCATATGTGAAGATTTGGTTTGTGACCAGGTTTTGAAAAAGCGCAAAACCGCCACCTTTCTTTTTTTTTTTTGCTATGCAAACATCAAAGGCAGTTCGAGGCTGCTGAGACGTGCACCGCCGCTGTTTTGCATTTGTCATCGAGCTGTGAGCTGAAAAGAAAAAAAAAAATGGGAAATTTCATAGTTAATCAAGTTGAAGATCGCCGCGAATCCGCCTGCAACAGTCTGTCTGTATGCTTTCTTTTTACCCAAGCGTCGCAGTTCCTGTCGCAGCAAAAACGTTTGTGTGAATGTGCATTGGCATCTGTTGGAACATGAATGTAAGTGAGAGAGAGAGAGAGAGAGAGAGAGAGAGAGAGAGAGAGAGAGAGAGTGAGTGTGTGTGTGTGTGTGTGTGGCAACGTTGAGCACACATCGGCCGCATTTCCAATTCCGCTCAATTTCAGCAAGAATCTCAGTAATCCTGCTGAAGAGCTGCAGTTCTCCCACAGTGACATCCCATAATGGCACTAACACCAGAGTGGTGGGCACCCAGTTATGACTCCCAGGCTCCATTCGGCGCACGTTCCCAATCCCCCAACCTGTCTGTATGCAAACAGAGCCCCCTCAGAGGAGAACACTGATCTGGCAGCCTTTCACTGAGCCCTGTGTAGACATATTTAATGCCTCAATAACCACTGCTTAAGACAGAGTGATGAACGCCAGGGGCTTTCATTACGACAAGATGTGTGTGTGTGTGTGTGTGTGTGTGTGTGTGTGTGTGTGTGTGTGTGTGTGTGTGTGTGTGTGTGTGACTACAGTATGTACCTAAATAAGCATTCCACTGTCATTTACCCATTGGGAATGTCAAGCTGTTGTTGTTTTAACAAAAATACATATGGCGGCGTCCCTGTTGCACCAGGAGCATATGGCTCTGTGATTCAATCTTATGAGTTAGCACAGCCTGCAAGACGAGCTGCTAATCTGTCTTTTCAGCATTACAAATTTATTTTGCGCTTACAGCCTGTTGACAGAAGAGGCGTGCGAATGTGTAAAAGTCAAGGTGATTAAGGTCACGTGAAATAAACCAAAACAGAAGCGGTCACACATTTAAAAGGTGAAAATATGATTTTGCATCTCAGATGATGTGGAAAATACATGATTCCTTGTTTTTTTTTGTTTTTTTATCTCTAACCTCTCGAGCCCCAGTTTCCGTGTGCCTGTCTGCGTCTGGGAGATGCAGAGGCAGCTGGAGAGCAGGGTAAATACAGTCGGAACTGTGTCACAGCATCAGTGCTACAGCTTATTGGTTCCTCACATATGTACACACTGTGAGACAATGCAGAAAAGCAGACCCACAGGTACAGTACATGCACACAAACAAGTATGGATTGATACGCTGTAAAATATTGAAAGGAGTATGAGGGGGGAGAAACGATTATGGAAATACGTATTTGCTCAATAGGAAAAATGGAATATGGCGACAAATATTTATGTTAGGAAGAAAACTGCGAACATTTAGACTCAGACGCCATTAGCTTCATGTGCTTGGTTCTGCTTTTCTTCCACTTTGGCAACGGTGACAAGAACACCCCTGGAGGAAAGTCTCTCTCTCTCTCCCCAGACACTCATCATCCAGAGAAAGAGAGCGCTCGTGGAGGAAGGATCAATTTGTCTGCACAGGAAACTGTGTAATGTTAATCACAACTTTAATTTGGGCTGAATTAGCATTTTGATGAACTTGCGGGGCTGACTCGTGTACTCTAAGCACCTTCAAATGCGGCGCGCACAGAGGAAATGGCAGTGTGGTTAATTAACGCTTGCACACAGCAGATGGGCTCAGTGAAGGGCCTGGCAGAAAGACACACAGAGTGAGAGTAGATGGAAAGGAGTCACTCTTAATGGGAGAAAAAGAACACAATATCGAATTTCCAATCAATTGGCTGGTTAAAAAAAAAAAAAACAACTGCTAAAGGAGGTGGGGAGCATTAAATAATAGTTCCATCTATTTTAGCGAAAACAGACCACAAAGAGTCGGTAATAGCCTACAGAAAACACAACTGGCAAATATTGGTCAAACATGCAGCCTGTTTACATATGCCCAACCGTTTCAATCTCGGAGCACAGGGTGGAACTCGACATGGTGCCTTCATCGCATTCCTGCTCGTTCCGTGAGATCTTCTGCTAGCACATCTAAAATAGAGTGTTTTGTTATTTTCATGAAAATTTATGCCGTGAACTGGAGACAAGAGATCTCGCCTCTTTTGTCAATTTCTCTGGATGGGCTGGTATCGCATGATTCAATGACAGCTAATGTCTTCCAATCGGTGCTCTAAATCCAGTCATGTTTTCACGGGTTTAAATCATCTCAACTTCAGCTCTAAATTTCTGCAGAACACCGCTCTATCGTTATCGTTTTGTAGAGACTGCTGTTATAAGTAGCGCCAGAAATGGGGACTCGAGTTTGCGACTTGGACTCGAATTGTACTTAAGCTGCACGCACACACACAAACACACACACACAGATTACAGATTTCAGACTTGACTTGGACTTCCCCTCAAAAAACTTCGGACTCGACCTCGTGTTTTGGGACTCGTGATCAATCATTGTTTTTTTTATCCCCCTAAAAACGATGAATTAACCTCCCCGAGATTGGTAAATCACATTAGCACACAGACGGTTAGCAAAGATGTTTAGCTTACCATCAGCTGCGTTTAACTTAACTTGCTACAAGCTTTGTAACTGAATGTTTGAATAGATGAGGAAATGTTAGTTTGCTTGTCAGCTTGTCGCACCTGTTAATATGACAATAAGTCGGTTTACGTTATTAATTTGCGTTCCATTGCCACCATCTACTGGGTGGACGATGTCCAACTTCCCATTTCTCCAATGATACATTTCTATATTTATGCGTCCGATAGTCCGACCTCCCATTCCTCTGACTTCCTAACCCTCCCCCTAACCAGCAATCCCTACTAATTAAGACAGTACTGATACTTTATGCCAATACATACAGGAGTGATAATGATACAGTAAATGCTTTCTTAGATATAGACTGCAGCATACTTAGTTAACCAAATAGCAGCAGATGAGAGAAGACTTATGATAACAAGAAAAGACATGAGAATCATGTCTTTTAGAAACTTGAGAATTGACTTGGACTAATGGCGAAAGACTCACACAAAAAGACTTGTAGCACCCAACAGCATTAAAGGTACAGTGTGTAGTTTTTTGTGGTGAGTTTACAGATTGCAACCTACTAACCAACAAAGCTATAAAACCTACAGTGACTGTTTAAACCTGCGACAGGCGATTGTCTAGTACCAATGTATGGTGTGTCCTTTCTGAGCTACTGTGCTTCACACAGGGAGACCCGCTCTCCATGTAGACCAATATTGAATTATATATCAATAAAAACATACTTATGTATATCATATTCCATTGCTGCCAGGTCCGTTCCACTGGATGACACTAATTGTACATTTTTTCTGGTATTTCGGACATTTTGTTGAGCTTGAGCTGGTCTTCCTCCAATGTCTTCCAGTGATCTCACTGCTCTCCTCCCCCTCATCCTCAAAAAAATAAATAAATAAGTAACCAATGTTAACAGTAAAAACTGGTGGTTTTACATAGTTTGGGCTATCTAATTATAGTCATAATTAGATGAGTACACTAATAACTTTCTGGTTATTTGTGATTTGCAACTGAAGACTGCAAGAATGTAAAGAACTGAAACTGCTTGAGTTAATCAAATGTTTATATGCGTCATAGTGGTTGCAAAACAACATGTTAACGCAAAAAAAAAAAGATGTTTTCTCACTGTTTGTCTATGTTCATCCTGCTTAGCTCTTGAACACAGCGTTATCTCCAATATCATAACTTAAGCAACACCTCGGGTACAATTTGAAACCCTATTTGTATGACATTTCTTCCCCTGAGTTCAGTGTTGCTGCTTCAAGTGTCTGTTCTTAATGTTTCGAGCACCACAAATTCCCATTCGCCTCCATCGCACCAAAGTAGTAGCAGAGGCAGATATATGAAATGAAGCCCAAATTATCTGCATTGCAACATAACAGAGTATTTGTTTGGTGAATTTACCCTTTAAGTAACTTGCTCAAGGGAACCGTAGGATACGTTTAAATGAAAGCCACACTCACTGACCCAGATCATAAAAAAAGGATGTCTTCCGTTGTCATTACGAGAGCTCATTAGATGAAATGATGCACCGTGTTCCTCCCTGCACTGTATATCTTTGTCTTATCGCCTCCTCATAATCTTCACTCACTTGCCCCCTACCATGGCTTTTTTTTTTTTAACGCCGAGCAGAATGTCAGACCTGGCCTCCCGCCGAGAAGTGTGATCTGTAAAAACACAATAAAAATGGAAAGATGGGTGAGACTTGGGTGGTGTGGGAAGGGGTGGTGGGGGGGTGGAAGAACAGCAAAATGAGCTCCCCTGTTGTGATATCCTGCGGTGGGGCATTAACAGGATGTCCGGGCCGGGTAAATCTTCCACCAGTCGCTCAGAGACTCATACCCTCAGAGAATTTCATCAATCCCTGTAGTCGCTATACAGCGGGGTCGACGGCAGACAGCGACCGTGGGTCCGATCTGTCGGATCTCTGTGAAATGCATTTTTTTTCTCGTCTATGTTGTTTCAAAAGGAATTCAAAGCGACAAAATCATTAGCATGGAGTAGGACTTAGGTGGTGAACAAACCGCGGTGACCTCTGACGTGTGGGTGATTCGTGGGAGAGGGGGAAAAAAAGGGGGGGGGGGAGGAGGAAATGAGAGACGTGATGAGTGATGTCGGATAGATCTGAGAGCTTAGGTTCAGCATCGGATGCGAAGGTGCGGAAACATGTTGTTTTTCAGAACCTGTTCAGAGTCCGGGGGCATCCTCTAATTGCCAATTTGTTGCTTTTATCTGTCAGAAATGAGGCAATAAAAGAAAGATATAGCCTTGTGTGGCTAATATTCAGTCCAGTAGAAGTCATTTAGAGAGATATGGTATCTCTCTCTCTCTCTTTCTGTGTGTGTGTGTGTGTGTGTGTGTGTGTGTGTGAGAGAGAGACAAACAGACAGAGAGAGATAGCTGTCCACAGGCAGCAGGAGAGTCTCCAATTATGGCGGGATGCAGCATCAATTTAAGGGCTAATTATGTGCGTAATGAGCTCACCATCATGCGTCCGCGCCCCCGTCACCGCGCCCACTGCCAGGCCTGAATTTACCCCCACCCAAACCAGCCCACCCATCACCACCACCACCCCCCCACCCCACTCCATCTGAGCGCCCGGTATCTAATTAAAAAACTACATGCGCCGCGGCGCTCTCATCTGATTCACACCATGGAAATTAATCCTCAGATAAACGTGTTTGACGGATAACAAACTATTGCATGAGCTCCGGACGTGGTGAACAGCTCTCTCCGCCGGGCGTAAACTGTTCCAAAAATGATGAGGGAAATTTTTAAAAATCCCACTTCCGAAATAGCTCAAGACAAAAAAAAGAAAAGAAAAAAGCTTTCGATTTCTGATTTCAAGTTAAATAATTAGTATCCTTCGACGGTTTGGGCGGGAAACAAACCGGTAAAAATGCAGAGGTTTGAGAAATCCAGTTCACAATCTGGTGTAACCTTGAGCTTGATTTCATCTGAATGATGAAATCAGTCTGCTGTGAAGCCCCCTTGAAGAATTACAGGAAGAGGATTAGCACATTTACTCACTTTCCCAACCGTTCCTTTTTTTTTAGCCTATATTGAGTGTTGTTTGTTTTTTATGACTTAAACATCACTAAATCTGTCCATCTTATTCAATATTTCAACAAATTCCATGTTGCACATTTAAGTAACTGGGTCATTCTACAGAAATGTCTTTTTTTGAAATGAAAACTCTGATAAAGTCTATTTATTATCCTAATATTTAAAATAATTAAATTCTTTATGCATTTATTTAAAAATCACACATAAGCTACTGTCACAAGTGTTATCTTACTCGTTTGGCAATATTAAAGGCTATGAAATATTATATAGCCTATAGGCCCATCAGAATGCAACAAATCAGAATAGTATCCGTTATACAGGCTTGTTAAAAGTGTTATTGAATGATGTTTGTTCATTTGTGCAACGACGTAAGAATTAAAACATTAGAAAAACATTTACTGTCAAATTCTCTACTTTGAATGATAATTTGGCTCTGATATATCATACTGGTCCAGAATCAAAGATATATGCAAATTCCCTGTCAAATTATCCACTTTGAATGATAATCAATCAAAGCTATATGCAAATTTTAGGGATACCACAAATGTCAAACTCTGCTCAGTGAAGCTCAAACCTTCAACTGAAGGAACAAGGAAAAAAAAACAACTCAACTTTGGATGTGACAGAAAAACAAACACTCACAGGCAGTAACACCAGTTAGTTTTCAACTCTATTTAAAGATGAGACTAAATTGTTAAATTTAGGCTAGAAAGTACTAATTAGAAGGAAAAAAAACACTTTAACTCCATCGGAAAACAACTTCTCCGACAAAGTAGCCTACGTTGTCTAAACTGCAAATTTAGCCTATTATGTGTCATGCTGTCTTATGACTAAGAGGGGTAGACTTGGAACTTTACCCATTTGACATTTCATGGTGCCTTATTTTTCTTGTGCAGCTGCAGCGTAATAAACTCCCACTGCTGATCAATCTGAACTGAATGCTTCTCCGGTGCCAGGGACTCTGGACTCAGCCACATGACCTGACCATCACCGTGGTTAACGTCATCTCTGCTGCAGCTTTGGCCTGAACAACTCCATCCATCGCACCGGGGGGGGCGCCACGCGTCCGACTTTCACGTCGTCTCCCTCCACCTGCGGGACGGGGGGATCCTCAATAGGCTGCCGCTCACTGTGACGTCATTCGGTGACGTCGGGGTTCTGAAATCCTTCCCCTGTTTGATAGATTGCGTCCATACCTACGAGGGTAACCTCCTCTAGACCGTGGCGTGGACAATCAACCACCCCCACGGCGGCCTTGCCTTTAGGCCACGCTGCCTTTAGTGGCGAACAGGGCCACTTGCCTTAAAGATTCATTATTCTTCTCTTCTCTTCCAGCATAGTTCTCGCTGAAATCGATGTGGATCAGGGAGTCTTTGCCAGTCATTCTTTCTCTCTCTCTCTCTCTCTCTCTCTCTCCTTCTTGTATTGCCAACAGATATTTAAAATCTCCTGGAATTACGCCACAAGCTCATCCTCCTCCACTGAGACATTGAGGTTTGCCACCTTGCATTGAGCTGCCCTCCCTCTCCTGGCTGCCACCATTGGGTTGGAGTCACCTAAGCACATACAGAGGAGGTGGCACGGTGCCGTCGGACGTTTCCTTGAAGTTTCTGGAATTTTAAATGCCAAGCTTGTATAATTTGGCAACAGCAAGTTTTCAGAGGTCTTACATTGACACGTCTCTCTGTATTTGGTAGAACCACCCGGTAGAATCTCTTGAAGACATGGAGGAAGCATAAGAAGCGTGTTGGTATAGCTGTAGTAGCTAGTTATTAGAACCTCCTCTGTCTCTTACCCTTCCTAAGAGTGTTCCTCCTCCCTTAAGTCAGTGTTCTGGACCGGTTGTTTTAACTTGATTTGTTTTTTTGTTTTCCCGATGGTTCAACAATCACAGCTTTTCTTGCTGATTTTCTTGCATTTGTTTTTTATGATCATCTCCCCTGATGCCGGCTGTGCAAGACTTTGTTTTGACTTTGTTTTGGCGGGTGACATCCCAGGGCTGTATGACTCGGGTGTTGACTCGCTGACCGTGACGAATTCTTTTTGTGTTTTAACTTCTGGGCTGTCTAGATTCACACGCTGTGGCCATGTATTACGTTTCTTCGCCTTTTATATATCTTCATTTCCAACTGATGATCTCCACCCCACCCCCCTGTTCCATCACGCATTGTTACAGCTATTTTATGCAAAAAAAAGATGATGTTGATCTAACCCCAGGAGCCACTTGTGTCACTGATCAGCTTCTGACTATATTTCTGAAAATTGCATGTTACAAAATGGCTGCTACAGGGCATCGAATCACATGTTAATCATCATATACTCACTAAATCATATGATCTAATCCACTCGTGTTATTATTTTTTGATTTGCTTTACAGTTCCCTAAAGGTAAAATAGGTCTAGTGAGCACAACTAAAAGCTTCATGTGAAATCATGAGATAAATGAGAACATGTCTCATAAGTGAACAAAGATTTATTGAGCTTCAGGAAATGGGAGAGGAAATAAAGTGATGTGATCAGTGTGATTTTGAGTTCAAAATAATAGATTTTGGTACAAAGTAAGATCAGTTCCAACTCCTAAGGAATTTAAATTTATATTTTATCATATGTATTTGTTATTTTGTTTTTTTTTTCATCATGCACATCTTTTATCCAACAATTTAAGTTTACATTATTGTATTTTAATTGGTAGACAAACATGTTTTTGACGTTAAGAAACAGCTCTTGGCCTTTATACATGAAGGTGGGGATAAGCACTTGAAACTAGAAACGTAGATTTTAATTAAAAATCAAACGTTGATTGTTCTGATTATATATTGTTTTACTTGAATAAAAGCTAAATAACGTGTGTTTTTCAAATGTTATATTTCTGAAAAGGCTAAAGACAAAAAAGGACCAAATGTTTCCATTTATTTTTTTATTTTTCAAATTGCATCGACGAGAATGTAAATCACTCGAAGACCGGTTTGGATAGAGAACTCAGGGTTGATATAACTTGGAAATAAAACATTTTTTTTCTTAGAATAAATCATTTTTTTTCCTGGATATTTTTCGGACAATAAGGTCTTTGGAGCTTTTATACAGCCACATGCAGAACATTCCCCTGCTTTCATGCAGATTTATTTCTTTATTTCAGCTTGATCCGTGATCTCCACGATAATGACAAAAACACAACAAGATCACATCTAAGCTCACTTCGGGCACGGCCAAGTGCCGCGCATACCTTGCCGTATACCAAATCGACGCCCACGGCAAGCGTCCAATCAGACGGCGGATTTCGACGCTTCCAGCCAATCGGAGCGACGTGAGCGCACGGTGGGCGGGTCCCGAGCAGCTCCGGAGAGGGACATTGAGATAGTTGGGGAGAGGAGGCTTGTTGGGCACGAATGCCACTCGTTGCGCGTCACTATAATTTGGAGAGGTGTATGCAGCGCACGGCCCGTTCGCCTTTCCAGGTGGAAAATCCAGGAGGAGCCGAAACCAAAGTTAACTGGGACGACTGGTGAACCCGGTTCAGGACAGGTGAAATTCCCAGCAGGCTGTCTTGTAAGGCCATAGGATCGATTCTGATGTAGGAAAATACAGTGTCTCTGAGCGCGGGTAGGAATCCTGCAGGCGTTATCCGTCTCTGCGAGTCTGTTAATTATACCGGATACCATTCATTATTTGATTTTCTAAAAACATAGTTAAAAAAAATAAATAAAATAAAGAAAAACGACCGACGAGGTGAGAAAAATGCTTTTTACGCGCAGTTGCACGTTTTTGAGGAATTGTGTTGGGTCAAATGTCATTTCCTTAATGCCGCTGAGGGATTACGAGCATGCCCGAAGTAATGCAATATTCTGAAATATTTAAGACCAGTGGCAGATTTTTTTTTATTATTTAAGTTGAAATGTAAAATATATAAAAACAGACGCTAAAATGACAGAATACGGACATGTTTGCAGTGTTGAAAATTCTGAGAAATGTAGCTGCGGCAGCATTTTTTTTAAATCTTATATAAAAAACAAAATAGTGAATCTGTAAGCTCCACGACAGCTGTTTAAATAATATGTTTATGGAGAATTATTAGTCATGTATGCGGGGATTTTGTTTTCTATTATTGTATATGGTGGATGCACTTATTCCCGCTGCCTGATAGTGATGCTGCTATTGGATACAATAGCAGTATTTAAAAAAAAAAGAAAAATTAATAATAGTAATAATATAATCACGTGACATGCAGGTCTGAATCAGCCTTTCAATCAAAAATAACAATACCCAGTTCCATCCTGCAGGCCTCACTCATTCCTGTAAATGTGACACTTCTCTTTTCTGCGTGTTTTCTGCAGGTCATGGATGAAAAGCGGCGGCTGCTCCGTGGATTTTTAATTAAAAGCAGTTGAAGAGTCACGAATTCCAGGGATATTTCAACATATTTTTTTTCGGATTCAACTGTACGTTTGTGTGTAAAAAAAAAATCCAGCTTTTTTGAGTCGATAATCTACAATGAAAAGGAGGCAAAGTGGAGAGAAATCAGTCCGGTCGCTGCTGATTTGACTGAGCACCGCTGCAGACGAGGAACGAATAAAAAAAAAAAAAGGATACAAGTGACAAAGGCGCCGAAATGAAGGAGAAATCCAAAACTGCCGCAAGGACTAGACGGGAAAAGGAGAACAGTGAATTTTATGAACTGGCCAAAATGTTGCCCTTACCGTCGGCCATCACGTCACAGCTGGACAAAGCCTCCATCATCAGACTGACCACAAGTTACCTGAAGATGAGAATCGTTTTCCCTCAGGGTGAGCGATTAGCCCACTTTACGCACCGCTTGCGGCTGTTTAACTTTTTTTTTTCTCCCCCTCACCTGTCAGAGAATGCGTCATTTCTCATTATTCACTTCAAAAAAATATTATGACCTCATTTTGTTCGAAATTTGCTTAAACTATAGGAGCAAAGCTTTAATATACAAGAAAAATATCGAATATATGTGGGCGTTAAAGTGCCACAGATCAAATAAACTCTTAGTAAAAGCTATTCCAAAACTCAATATTTCCTAATAACACAGCAGTACAAATAATATTTATAATGATGCAAAATCCTCTGTTAATTACTGCAAAAATAATTATATAAGTAGTAGTAATATCAGGAATATATTTATCTCAATTGGAGAAAAGATAAAAAAAAATTAAATGCAATTTAATAAGAGTAGTTGATGTGCGCAACGAGGATTTTCAGCCATGCAGAAATATGAATATCACACATCCATCGTTGATCTACAGGGAGTCTTTAAAATTTGATTATGGACATTTTTAATTCGTTGTGTCCAAAAGCGTCAGCAAGGGAGGCTGTCTGCCTCCATCTTTTTTTTTTCCTTTCTTTTTTTTTGTTGTTATACGCAGGTCTCTGCAGGCTTTCTGTACTGCGTGACTGAGAGCGAGACGCACCAATTATATAAAAAAAGGCCCTGCAAGGCTTCTAATCACCTAAAGCCATGTAAGCAGGAGGCACACACACAATCACACGCAGCCTCCCTGGACCGTGGAAGAAAAAACAAAAAAAAAAAAAGACAAAAAAAAAAAAATGCTATAAATGATCTCCCATGAAATCAGATGATGACGTATTTGCTGCCATGTAGGCTTCAGCTAATGTAACAGAAGATGTTCGGTGTCATAATATGTAACTCTAAAGCCTCTAAGACAGAGATAACTATTTAAAAAAAAAACTATTTATCATTAGTATTTTTAATATTTTCAATCTTTTAATGGGGACAATCAGAAACATATTTTTTATTGTATTTTTTTTTAAACAACCTCTCATCTGGTGGTGAAATGAAGCCAAATTTCCAACAGCAGAGACCTATTTTCATTTTTATTTACAGCAGGGGAGACGAGCACCTCATTTATTGATGACAGCCCAGCACTATGAGATGTTTTTTTGATGGAACTGAGTGAATTACAATGAGCAGCTGCACGGGGTTCTGGGTGTGTTGCACTGGAGAAAAAAAAAAAGCAGGCAGGAAATACTGCTTAAATAGTTACATTATATATATATATATATATATATATACACACATACATATATGTGTGTGTGTGTGTTAAAGTCAAAGGTAGTCCAGTCAATTAGTATGCCTATATATATATATTATATATATAGGCCTATATATATATATAAATTAGTAATGCCTATATATATATATATATATATATACATACATACATACATATACATATATATATACACATACATATACATATATGTGTGTGTGTTTGTGTTAAAGTCAAAATATTTTTTTAAAAACTCTATACAACTTGCATACTAGTATTCATCATGATGTGTGTGTATATATATATATATATATATATATATATATATATATATATATATATATATATATATATATATATATATATATATATATATATCGGCTAGGTAGACATGTAGTAATTACTATAATAATTGGAGAATCATAATGAATATGTAGTTGTTTTTTTAAATACTTTTTAACTTTCCTTTACTTCCCCCTACTCTTCTTTATCCATTGCAAATGAGATATCTAATGTGTTCCCTGGTTAAATCAAGGTTAACTATATAAATAAATAAATTGGAAGAGTGTATAGTTGCAGTTGTTGTAAACGACACGTCGCCTCTGCACCTTGTAAACACCAGCAGCAGATTATTGAGCTCCATGCCTCCGGTCAGGCTGCGCAACATGTGGGAGACATACAGGGAAAAAAATAAAAACGCTTGAACTCTACATGGGCCTTCTTTAAACAGACACGCCTCGGGCTTGTGGGCCCAGTGTGTTAAGTGTGTGTCTGAAAGAGAAAGAAAGAGAGTGAATCCATGCAGCTATTTTTCAGTAGGCCTGATAATGATAATAATAAATTATTGTTACTAATAATATAATAGTATTACTACTACTACTACTGAATAATAATAATAATCATAATAATACATAATAATAATATTAATAATGAGAAGAAGAATACAAAATCAGTAGAATAAAATGTGGTAACCTATTATATTTGATGTAATTAAGATACAAACGAATGAAATAAAGCAGGGATGTGTTGAGTGTACTGTCATCCAGCTGTGCTCCAACAGTGTTTGTCGCTGTTTGCAGGTCTGGGAGAAGCTTGGGGTCATGCGAGTCGAACAAGATCTTTGGACAATGTTGGACGAGAGCTGGGGTCTCATTTACTGCAGGTATACCCCCTATTATTATTACTATTATTATTATTATTATTATTATTATTATTATTATTATTATTACGTGGTCGTGTTAAAACCATTTCTCGACGTGTCCCTGCCTCTCATGTTGATTATTTACAGACATTAGACGGATTCATCTTCGTCGTGGCTCCAGACGGGAAGATAATGTACATTTCAGAGACAGCGTCGGTCCATCTAGGACTCTCTCAGGTCCGCATGTGCAACGTTTCTGCGTTTCTATCATCCCCCCCCCCCCCACTTAAAGGCTCATTTAAAAGCTTCCACGCAGCCCCTGCCTGTTAATTACCGGAGCTATTCTCAACAGGTAGAGTTGACCGGGAACAGCATTTATGAATACGTCCATCCCGCCGACCACGACGAGATGACAGCCGTTCTGACGCCGCATCAGCCCTATCACTCCCACTTCGTCCAAGGTAAAATACATTACTGCCTCTTCCATTTGCGATTTAATTGCGGGCCACAGTAGCAGCGTGTGGCGTATATAGGGAGATGCAAAGGTGCGTGTGGTTGTCACGCAAACGCAACATTGATGCGTTTAAGTGCGCAGAAAGGAAATCAGTGCGTGTTATTTTGAAAAAAAATTATTTCCCGTATTTTTCATTCACCTGTATTATTATTATTATTATTATTATAGTAGAATATCATTGTATATTTATATTTAGCATACGGCGGTTTGTCATATTTGTCATATTGGTCTATGAGACGAGGTTTATTAATACACAGCCATATTACGACAGGCTGATTTTTTTTTTACTTGTTTTCTGATTTCGGCTTTTTTCCCCCTTTTATTTTACGGTTACATTTGTTTTAGATTATTCATTAATTTATTTCTTTATTTTGGTTTCAGAATATGAAGTAGAGCGCTCTTTCTTTCTGCGGATGAAATGTGTGCTGGCAAAAAGAAACGCGGGTCTTACCAGTGGTGGCTACAAGGTGGGAAAAAATAAGCTTTGTCATTTGTCCATTATATATATATATATATATATATATATATATATATATATATATATATATATATATATATATATATATATATATATATATATATATATATTAATCATATAATTAATTGCAATAAATTGATTTCACACGTCATAATTTAATAAACCTGGGTGGGACCAGTATTCAAATAATTTAAACCATATTCCTCATTTATAGTGTTATGTCTAAAAGGAAAAAAATGAAAATATATTTCTTGTAATGTCAATGTGTCATAATTTCAATATTTGAATATAATATTGAATGTTGATGATCTGTTAGATAATATATATCATCCACTATGTTATGTTATTTCTTTCTTTTTAGGGGCATTTCATGATATATTAATCAACGTTTAATTTCCCCCGTGTGCTCCACCACAGGTGATCCACTGCAGTGGCTACCTGAAGATCCGTCAGTACAGTCTGGACATGTCACCTTTCGAGGGCTGCTACCAGAACGTGGGTTTGGTGGCTGTGGGACACTCTCTGCCTCCCAGCGCTGTGACTGAGATCAAACTGCACAGTAATATGTTCATGTTCAGAGCCAGTCTGGACATGAAGCTCATCTTCCTTGACTCCAGGTAATTCCTTTAATAATAGTCACTATTTATCTCTTAGTGTTTTTTTAAAAAAAAATCTTTGAAAATCACTTGTAATTTTCATTAGTTGTGTAATGTGAAGCTTATGGGCACCATTTCTCAAAAGGGAGGTGAATCAAGTGCTGAAAAAAATAAGAACCTCTTCCCTTAGAAAAAGCTTTTTTGTTTGTTTGTTTGTTTGTTTGTTTTAAAAATGTCAGAATCACTTTGAATATTTCCATCATAATGCATAAATTCCTGTCCAGGGTAGCAGAGCTGACAGGTTATGAACCCCAGGACCTGATAGAGAAGACTCTCTACCATCACGTTCACAGCTGTGACATCTTCCACCTCCGCTGTGCGCACCATCTCTGTGAGTTACAAGCCTGCTCTATTATGCTTTTACAACAGGCTGCCTGACCTTTTTTTTTGTTCGACACTAACTGCTCGGGCGACCCCCGGCTGCAACTGCCCGCCACATGCGGACAATTACCCGTGTACGTGCAGATGTGGCTCTCGCACACAAACATGCATGTCGTTAAATGCATTAATCCCTGTCGTCTGTCTGATTCTTTTTTATCTCCTCCAGTGCTGGTAAAAGGCCAAGTCACCACTAAGTATTATCGTTTCCTGGCGAAGCACGGTGGCTGGGTCTGGGTCCAGAGTTACGCCACGATCGTCCACAACAGCCGATCCTCAAGACCCCACTGTATAGTCAGCGTCAACTACGTCCTCACGTGAGTCTTGAGAGAGAATTCCACCCCAAATTCTACTTAATTTGAGTGTAAAAACGTTATAGTACCTCTCTCTTGACGTATTAATAACAAATGTTGTTGCCATGTTTCATTTGTGGTAATTATAAATCATACAGTTATTACATTTATAGCATTTCAGACTGAAATCCAGAAAATTACAATTGCATAATATCACAGCAGGGTTTATAAGACCCCACTGGACTAAAAGCAAGTGCATTTTTAATGGTGTTTGTTGAGGGAATAGCGTTGAATATTTAACTGGATTAAATGAAATCGTATCATACAGTCTCATGATCCGTGCTTGAAGATCACTCTGCGATAAGATGGGTCTTTGTCTCTCCTGAAAAATCCCTCCCTTTATCCCTCTGCACCATCTATGTACAAATCCACAAACTACGGCGGCTGCATGGCTCGGGGCAGTTATGTGTTATGAGAGCACAAACCACACTCAGGCCCTTGGAGACAGCAAGACAAACATCAGGGTTCAACCCCATCAAAAAACCTCTACTGTCACCATCGATCGGCGGTCTAAAGAAAGCAAAATCGATCGGAACGGTGAACTAGGGATCAATAGCTATCTCATAGCTGTAGCACATGTTGGATTTTCCTTGTTAGGTTTGGTTTGATCCACATGTCACTTCGCTGTGTGTGCGCGTGTGTGTACATGCGTGTGTGTGTGTGTGTGTGTGTGTGAGTCGCTGTACGTGCCCTGCATGCATGCTTATGGCTGCACTCCTGGTATTGATTTCTTTCAATGCAGTAAGGAGAAAACAAAGTAACTATATCAAAATGACAGTGAATTTCCAAATGCATAATTATCTATAACACAGGCAAAAATCTCCCATGCAGCAGGAAACCAAAAAAAAAAAAAAAAAAAAAGACCAACTACATTAAAAGATACAAACAGCAATTCAATCACCTTGCCCCGACAGTGATTTAACCCAACAAGAATCCATTAATAAATCATGTTTGGAGGTTGGCTGGTGGCGCATTTCAGACATGAGGTGCTCTGACATTGACCCTGAGGTGGAATTCGACTAACACAGCTGAGTTTGCACAAAGGCCCAACATTATTGGCTCAGACATAAGTCAGCTAGGGCATAGATAGGATGCAGAACCAGCCACCGCAACTATACCTGCAAGAGCAAATAACACTCACACTGTGTACTGGCTATCCAAACACAGCCTTTCCCCTAAGGTGTTGTACATAAAGAATGGGTCATATTTAGAGTCATATTAAAGAGGCTGGCAGTGCAGGGTCAGGGATGGGCCACAGGGTTTAAAATGCCAGGCAGCTGCTATTACATACTGTTGATGTGATAAGTTAAGAATAGGCTCATGTTTGCTGAACACTTGACACAGGAGCCTTTTCACTCCCTCGACAGTCACACTTGGATCAAGTTCAGCTGCAGGACAGTAGGTTGAAATGTCAAAGATGGCGCACGAGCTGCGTGCGCAAACACGTGTTAAAATAAGCCTGCAAAGATCGAAAAGTGTTTTTTGTGTATAAGACGCTTGCAGGGGTGGTTTAGTGCAGAGGGGGGTTGGCTGAGCACACATGCATGTTGCTTTCTGACAGCGCTCTGGCAATGGTTGTACGGCAGAAAGAATGATTAACTTTCTTCAGGGTGTCTGTTTTTCTCAGGTGCTCAATGCCGAGAAGTGGGAGGGTTTAAAACCTTAAACTCTTATACTTATCTTAAATGTTGTTTTCACTTCTCATAGTTCTCATATCACCCTTATCATAAAAACTGTGTTTGTAAAATATGTCTGTCGAGCTATCTTTATACAATATTGGCCAAGACGTCTGCTTCAGACTGATTATGTCACCTCATGCGACACAACACGGGGTGGTAAGAAAGAAAGGTGCTCGGGTTATTTGGGAGAAATTCTTGCTTTAGGTGGAAAAACCTATGCAACAACATTCAGTGTCCTTGAGCAAGGCACTCAGCCCTCAACACCTTAATGAAGCTGCTTCGTGGCCCTCAACAGATAAAACATAAACAAATTTAAGAGGCAGTCATATTTAAACAATAGTATGAATCTACTGCCATAACAGCAGCTCTGTGAGGCGGTGCTTTGAATTAAACACTGCATCCGCAAGTTGACGGGCTGTTGTTTCAGATATAATTTACCAGTTTCATCATCTTAGGTTGGCAAATTAGCATGCTAAATTTGTTTAATAGCATTAAACATGAATGATCCTGATAGATAAAGAGTTATTGTAATTCAGCCTGTTAGAAAATGAAAATCTGGACCAAATTGCATGGCAATTCACTGGCCATATCAAAATAGTAGTAAGGATATTTCATCTAAAACCATTGAGACAAACAAAGGGATTGGAAACCATAAATGCACTAACTGCATAAAAAGTCAGAGGATCATCCTCTGGGAACCCTGACCATCTATATGAAATTGATTACATTGCCCTCTTTTAGTGGACCCACGGACCAACATTGGCATCCCTAAAGACAAACCACTATTGTGGCCAAAATTGAATACAAAATTATGTTACTCCAGATGATATACAGATGTGACTAAACTGTTGACAGTGTGTTCTGTAGACTTTTCAGATTGTAATTTACATGAGCCCCCCCTTAAAAATGTACTTGCCTTAAAATAATACATTCCAAAATGTCATGCCAATGCATTCTGTAGTTGTTGAGATATCCAGCCAGCCAGGGACCAACAGTGACATAACCTAACATATATTTATGTGTGTGTGTAAAAAGGGACACTGAGTATAAGGGAATGCAGCTCTCCTTGGACCAAATGAGCCCTACTAAGCCCACCTTCCCCTACGCTGACAGTCACAGTGAAGACAGGAAGAGCACAAAGTCGCGTCTGACAAAGGCCAAAGCCAGAGTGTCACCCTACCCACAGGTAAGAAATAGCTCTTTTCTGGAGCTTAATTGAAATATGGACGTATTTGAAAGAGGTTCAAATCACAAAACTGTGATGTTTTTTCCAGCAGTTTTCAGCCTTCAATCCAGAGCGTTCGGAGTCAGATCAAGACAGCCAATGGGGAGGGAGTCCGCTGACAGACTCTGCCTCTCCTCAGCTGTTAGATCCCGGAGATGCTGCGGAGGCATCATGTGCCTACCGACTGTATCCAGACCCGGGCTCCCTGTGCTATGGTTTGGGTCTATCAGAGGAGGATCTCGCCCATGCCCAAGCACATCCTCACACAACCACATGTGACCGTGTTCGATGCCAGAGCGGGCGCTACTTCTTCGGAGCCCCCCAGTCTGGAAGAGAGATGTGGTGGGACGCAACACGCTCTGTGCTCTCGCTGCCGAAATCTTCCACGGAGAACAGCGAGGGCTACGAAATCACATCCTACCATGGAGCCATTCATGGTGAGGTGTTAGTGTTAAGACCAAAACCATCTGTCTCCGAAAATAGCTCTGGCCCGAGCTTCTCCTGGTAGCCGTTTTCCAAATTTTATTATGGGACATACTAAGTTGTTTACACCGTCTTATGCCAGTGTGCCGATTGCTACCATCTGTTCAAAAATTGCCTGCAATTGAAAGCCAAGTTATTTCACATCTCACATCCTCAAACATTCAAACAACCCCCACAGTGGTTCTGCCAAGACATTAAGTTTAACAGAGCATGATTCCATGTGAATTTAAAACTCAATTTAACGAGTGAAATTTCATTCGTCACTTGAAACGTGGGGAATATCATCATGCTCAGATCATTTTCCAACCAAGCTGTAAATGCAGGCTGAAAGGGTCGAATTAGTTATTAACACAAAGTAATTCATTTATTACACTGTTCTGAAATGTGGCCATTGAACTCTTCTTACAGGACGAGGCCACTGGGATGAAGACAGTGTAGTGAGTTCACCTGATGGCGGAGGGTCCACCAGTGATTCAGGTGAGCGATACCACGGAGACCATTTCCGGGCAAGCCCTCGAGAGCCCAGCAAGATGGAAACCCTGATCCGTGCCACGCAGCAGATGATCAAAGAGGAAGAGAGCCGGCTGCAGCAACACAAGGCGCCGCTGGAAGTCTCAGGCCTCACTAAGGCTCACAGCCCGTGTTTCACCTCCTCCCTACCCCACCACTCCCAGCTCACCATGCCCAGCGTGGTGTGTCGAGGCCCAGGAGCCCCCAGCATCGACCTCCCCTCGGAACGCCTCCATCACCGGGACGATGTCAAAGTGCTCGGTCCTCATGACAATGACGAGAACACGACCAGCCCGGCATCTCTGTCTCGTCTCAGCAGCCCCAGCTCGGACGGGATCCCCAGGTCCGGCCTCTCCCTCAACAAAGACTACATGCAGACGGATCTGTCCCCTCACCCTCCACAACCCCAGGGAAGCCCTCTGCTCTATTCAGCCCAGGAGAGGCAACCGCTGGACAGGCAAGCAGCTTACGCTTTGACTGGCTACTCCCTGGAGCACCTGTATGACCCGGAGAGCCTGCGGAATTACTCGGGTCTGGCCTGTGGCGGAGTTCAGTACGACGTGGCGTCCCACGTGAGAATGCAAGCCGAGCAGATGCAAGGACACAAGGCCACCTCAGTTATCATAACCAACGGGAGCTGACGATATCTGATGCAGATAGGTCCTGTTCTTTGAATGAGGATGTTACAGTAAGGTGGTGATGTATGCACATGCAACACTTACCCAGGTGCTTGATACAAAATACGAGACAATGAAAAAGAAGGGTACCTGCTCTGGGTTGATGCATCCTTTGTGGTTCATTCAGCACAAGTTGTGTTCATCAGGCCTTTGTATCACACTTTTCTCTTTTATTTGTCATTGGAGCACAATTTTCCAAGACTCTGATGTACTAATGTTACTAATGAACTGATGTTTGGTACATCAAGCAGCATAGGGTGAAGGTTTGCTCCGTTACATAAGAATAGAGTGTTATTTTAATGGTGGCGAACTGAAATTCCCCCGCCCTGCATACTTGACCAAGGTTTTGAGTCTGGTTAAACATCAAGCCAATGTTTCTGTCCCAAACGTCTCATGCGCCATTAGCTTTGTTAGTTAATCTGTCCCGGACACAGTTTCCAAAGGCAGTGAAAAGATGTGTTGTTCCATTGACCCCCTCACCTGCAAACTCCATTGCACAGAGCATAATGTTTGACACATAGGGTGCAACATGGGAAAGGAAAGCATTTCACTATTGTAAGATGTCAATGTTTCCTGGTATTTATTTGTCAGTGGGCTGTTTTCTGTATGTGTCATTTTTTTCTGTCCAAGTAGAATCTTTACTGGTGGAATTAAATTAGTTTTGGTGTTTGGATGACACCACCATTAGGTGATAAAAGGAAACAAAGTGGAAAAACAGAAAGAGAAAATGCTTCTGATATGTAAGTGTGAAATATGCAGGTCAAGTTGGAACTGTTATGTATATGTGAAATGCCATCATTAGAAGGCATAGGGAATCTCCCCATGCTCTCTAAGTATAGGCATGGTATATATTGACGTACAGTTGTGGCAAAAACAATATTGTTTACATATCAGAGTATACATTTTCCTGTTTTTACCCGACTTAACCGTTACCCAATTGATTGGCATACTGTATATAGAGTATGCATTAAATCCTGCTCCACATGCAATTGTCCTCAAAGAAAAGCGTTTGTTTTGTTTTATTGTCATGACAGTGGGGTTAATATCTAAAAAAAAATATGTTGAATGTCTTTAGTTTCTCTTATTTAATTTATGATGTAAATATCATCACACAATGAACTTTTGGACAAGAGGTGACCAGATTATTTATTAATTGTTAAAAACAAAATTCGCTTAAATCTGAATACAGTTGCAAACATATCTTTTGTCTGTGTTGATTTTTGTCTGACAATTGTGATCTCTAGGCAACCTAGTGTTTTTTAGCAAATGCTGCAAAAGCTGGAGAAAATGGTGCGTTTGTCTGAAACTATTTTAACCCACGGATTAATACGCATTTGGTTCCCTGGAGAGTGGGAGGGCGTATTTGGGACCGTCTCACATTAAACTACAATGCTGATAATCGTCGTAATGAAGGACGACCTTGTCACCCGGCGCAACAGGTTTGACTCACTAATTTGTTTTTAATAGATTTTGGACAACGATGGAGATTTACGGCACAAAGGAATAAATTATATCAGGTTTTAGGTACACAGAGGAACAATTCAATGTTGGTTTTGGGCACTTCATGGGATTTGGAATATAAACTATCCAAAGTACACTGTAATGTTTTGGAAACACAGAAAAACAAGTGAATTATAGGAAAGAATTCTAAAAACATCGAGTCCAAATCCTGAACATGTCATTACAACAGTAAACTACTAGTATGACTACTGAGCTGTCAAGTTTTAAATGCACTTGCAGCAACACGTTCCCGCTGTTTGGAGTGGTTGAACTTGCACGTTTAGCCGCTCTGACCTTTGCTTAGAGGCAATTTCTCCGCCATGTATTTTAATGTGTGTAAGTTATTCCCATGTAGCTGGAGTGCCTGCCTGCCTATCTGAGTTGAGAAGGGCCTGGACACAGTCTAGATGCAGAAGTTCCATCAGTCATGGCTGACAGGACCATCTGATGGTCTGCCAGATATCACTGCTGCTGTCATTCTCGGAGGTAGAACTACTGCATTGCTCTGCTGCTGACATCACCGTGGTTTATGAACGGTGTGTGTGTGCGCTCCTGTGTGTGAATAAGTGTGTGTGTGTTTATAGCTGAGATATTTCAATAAAAAGAACCATTTTTTTTCTGCCAAACACTGAGGCTTTTGCCTGATGTGCCCTGGAGGCTTTCACATGTAGAGTCAGCTACAAATGCAGCCAAACACTGGGCCTTTTGCCCAGACTACACACACTTGCAGACACCCCCACCTTACCCCTCCACCCAAGATCCTCTCTGCCCCGCCCCATATCCATAGAAAGAAACAGGCTATTATAGAGCCTCAGAATCACAGCGAAGCTGTGGGGTTGTGTGCCAGTGAACGAAGATGAATAGTTTTCAGTTAAAGTCACCACATACATGTGGTGGATGAAACACACAGATCCTTTACTTAAATGCAATCAGCAATACCACAATGTAAAAATATCCCATTACAAGTAAAAGCCCTGCATTCAAAACTTAAATAAAAAAAAATCCTTCAAGTGTCAAAAAGTAAAAGCATAATAATCCCATATGTTAAATTGGCCCCACTTTTGGATAAGGAACCCTTTATAAAGGTTTTATAGATTAGAATAATTTTTACTATAACTAAGACACTATCTATTAATGCTTATACAGTTAAAGTCAAGTGCTTAAGATTAGAGTAAAAGTGTTATTTTACACTCATGCCAAATACAGAACATTATTAAGGGATAATACATTAGCAGGAAAAGCATTTAACACCAATCAAGGTGTCTTTGACTGATTTAAGAAGTTTTTGTAGCATAGCAGATGTTAAGGTTAGAATAAAAACAACCTGGAATACAATAGAGGACGATAATTATGTCATTGCAAGAACAGATGTGTTATGTTAATCACTTCCTTACTCTTAGTGCTAGAAGTTAAAGCATTTGCAGTTGATCTAACATCTATGCTACGCAGCGAAAATTAAAGAGTTGAAATTTCGGGGTTAAACATTGTGAACCCATTCTGAATTAACGACTGTTCAGCATTGGAGTTGTTTGACAGAATTGATCACATCAGTGTTAGCCTACCTCTGCAAAGAATGTAATCCATGCATCTCCACTCCTTCAAGATGTAATTCTTCCATGCATTTATCTTGTTCGGTTTGGCGACAATGGACTAAATCAGCAATTTTTCTCTACTTATGCATTTATATGAGGTAAGTGCATACATTAAAGTCAGACTTATGGAAACAATTATAAATGAAAGCTGTGAATTGCAGTTAGGTTACATTCAATAAAACATTTACAGGAAACATTTACAACACTTTACACTTTACAGGAATAAACAGCACATTTGTTTGGGTGATTAGCTAGCGAGCTAACATTAACAATATAGGCTAGCTAGCCAACCATCTCCAACTTTAGGAATTATTTAACTACAATTCATTCAAAATTATTTATCACATTTGCATTTAATCAAAACATATAGATAAAGTGCATGGAAACTGCTTGAATGTTACTCTTAAAAAGCTGTATGAAGGCTGTTTATTCTGTATATCTGAAAAGTTGTAAAATGTGTCATCCCAAACAAAATGTTAAGAAGTGTTAATACCAGATGTAAACAGTTGTCTTTCATAAGGCAGTTATATTAAGGTGATTATAATAGTTTGTCACATGTCACTTTGTTAGCCACATATGAAAATGAGAGTTGTTAAAAAGTGGATGAAATCAAATTCAAGCCTTCATCGGCCTTTCCATTTTGCTCCAGCAAGTGACAAGATGTCATCATAATATAATCATTTCAATAATCATTGAATAATCATTTCAATGATGTAGTTTTCTCTGTGCCTGCACATTATTCTTGCAATCTAAAAGTTCAGTTTCCTTATTTCAATACTAGTGATGCTGCAGTTTGGAGGAGCATCCAGCACGGTCAGCAGCTGTGCCTCCTCGCTGTTGGCTGTCAGAAGGGCAAGATTGACAGCTTCTACATCGCCATGGGTACACATCTCATCCCATCGCCGGTCAATCTGCTCCCTTGGGGCATTTGATGAACTATTAAAAGCATATCCTGTGTTTAACTAAGTCTTATAAGGTTGAATTTGTGAATTAATTCACATTCCGTGTACAACATGTATGTATGTATTATTAAATTTAAAAATGAGTTCATTAATTAATTCTTATAATCAACATCCTTTACATAAATTTGATACATACACATATATATGACATATATATATATATATATATATATATATATATATATATATATATATACATACATACATACATACATACATACACACACACACACCACATAATATCTTAGAGCAGGATTATTTATCTTATCCTTAGTGTTACTTGAATCTGTGTTAAAAAAAAAGGAACTCTGGCATAGCGTTAAGTGATTAACTATTTTGAAAGTGTTAATTTAGCTCTGGAGAGTATAGAGCTATATAAACCCGGAAAAGTGTCGAAATTGACTCTGTGGGAGCTAATTCAACACATGACTTTTTGCTGTGGACTGCAAATAAAAAGCAGGAGTGAATCAGCTTTGTTTACTCCAGAACACATTAGCAGTTTGAGGAGATAAAGACGCTGGCTGTGTCGTGCGGTCGCCTCTGAGTGGAGGTAAACTACAAAACCGCAGACGCGAGATCCCAGGGCTTCACGACTGCAGCGAAAGAGAAATAGATCCTAACCTCACCAACGACCGCAGAATACAAGTGTGCAGGTGGCGGGGCTCGGAATAGCCCCGGACGTCTACTTGATTGATTTCAGGCCCGGGATTGAGGCACAATTGCATATTCATACGTCAATTAAAGTGTTCCTCCGCTAGTGCCTCCATAATTCAACCTGGCACCTAGTGAAGAGTCATCCTTATGAAGCAGCTTCAGAACAGCTCAGAGGAAAATGTTTCAACATGTTTTCTGTTCGCGTGTACTTTATGACCACTGCGAGTGTAAAATGACATTGTATATATATATATATATATATATATATATATATATATATATATATATGCACCTCAAAACACAACATGGCAGGCTGAAAAACGTAAACTTTCTACATTAAATTATTTTCTATGCAGCAATAAACTTCAATCTGGTGGTGAGGCACCTGCAAATGAGTCTACCAAGGCCAAGATAGCACAGCACTTGGGAAAATCATTCAACCAGGGCACTTAGCGACACTTCGACAGCAGACCTCATCGCACCACAACACATTTAGATGTTCTGATCGGGTGGACCAGGAGATTGAGGTCATCCGGTTGATCTGATTGGCTGAGCCAGGAGAATAAGGTCATTGCACAGAGTGGA
This sequence comes from Lepturacanthus savala, assembly GCA_030544235.1. Classification (NCBI taxonomy): domain Eukaryota; kingdom Metazoa; phylum Chordata; class Actinopteri; order Scombriformes; family Trichiuridae; genus Lepturacanthus; species Lepturacanthus savala. Next base: position 12,469,811 of record CM060477.1, read on the forward strand.
GAGGAAATAAGGTTTCACAGCACCAGAGTTGCTGCTTTGAAAATATAGTGGTAATTACAGTCTTAAAAAAAAAACAAAAAAAAAAAACTAAGTCAGTCTCGAGAGTACGTTTTCAAATTTCACCAGCTCGGATGAGCAATTAAAATTAAACGATATAGCTGGCGATATAATGATTTTTACTATTGTCAACAAATACTGTGAAAAGACAAACATGTGTTTGTCCACCTCTAAACATCTTTGTTCTTCCTGTAATTCTTGAAAAGGGCTTACAAAAACAGTCACAAATAGATAGTTTTATCTTTTAAAAATGCAAAACACTATCCCAAAAGACTGCAATCCACAACACGGGCACTGTAATTTTAAGCAAATGTTACTCAAGCTTGAGTAAACAGTGCATTTGTTGGGATCAACTACCAATTTGTTCCATTAGTGAGTATTTAAAGTAGCAGAACAGCGTCTACACTACCCAGGTTCAACGAAATGAAGAAACATGTCTCCAGTACGACATTGTGGCTTATTGTTTGTGTGCTTAGTGCTTTTGATTTTTTTGATTTTTTTTTTATAGTTTTTGGACAAAATTGGGGTCTGCACACCAGAGGAATAAACTGAGTCAGGCTTTGGATACACAAACATCTTGTCAGTAGGATCAATTCGTTGTTGGTTTTGGTCTTTTCATGGGATTTGTTGAGAATAGGAAAATACATATCAGCAGACTTGTCATTTACATAACATTACAAACACAATTTGAGGTGGAGTGTAATGATGTCATGTTATAATCTCAGTTTAGCTGCTTTTTGTCCCTTAACGCATTCAAACCATTGCTTCTATTATGTTACCCAATGATTGGTTGATTCAAGTCATTCTTGTAGCATAAACATACCAGTAATGGTATTTAGATTTATCACCATCCCTTTTATTTTAACAAATACAACATTTCTCTTATAGTCGATAATTAGTGAGCTCTACAAATATGTTGTTAGACTTCAATTATTGGTAAATTCTTCAAAACGTATTGGACCAGACGAATTTGCACCAACTGTGTTGTGTGAAAGCCAAATAGAATAAATCCCATACTGATATACTTGATACTATAAGATACTAATTTTGAGGGATGCCACTTTCTTCATTGGTAGTTCATTTTATTTATTTATTTTTTTTGTTTAAATCACAATTAAAATCGTGATCACTTTTACAAATCCGTAACAAACCACCTTAATTTAAAACTCACTAATCCCTCAGAAATAAGGCTATTAAAAACGACTACAAGTACGATATCCTGAGCCCCTGCTACACACATACACACACACACAGGCGCAGACACACACACAGCACCGAGGCTCAGACAGTGTGAATCTAATGCCCTCCAATCCTGTGAATCCCTTTGTTCCTGATTTCACGCTTGATTTGCCCACAGCTTGAGTCTGGCTGGTATCAGCGCTCTTCTCACTGCTTTCACTCCTGCCAAATCCACAGTCACACAGGATCCATGTCTCCCCTCTCTCTCTCTCTCTCTCTCTCGCTCTTTCTCTTTCTGTCTCTTGCTCTCTCTCTCTTTCCTCTCTTCTGATCTGCCATTGTTTGTTCCAACATCTCTGCGAAATGCTCTCATACACATGCCAAAGAGTTGTGTTTGTTTGTTTCCATCTCACTCCCTCTTACTGTAAACAACCTCATCATCCTGCCAAGATCTGATAAAGGCAAATTGATACTGTCATTTTGCATTTGACGTGATGTTTTATATAATTTCATGAGGGAGATGCGTAAAGTCCACTGGACGCACTTCTGAAGCATATAAATGTATCATGATTAAACGATTTCCTATAGTGCTGTAAGAATAATCCCCTGGTGCACTGACGGCTATATTACATGCACAGTACAAATCATTTACACGTCCCGAGATTGATTCAGTGCCTCTCATGAGAGGCCTTTCAGCCGTTCTGTTTTGAAATCTTCTGTTTCAAAAGCAGTGGATCAGTCGGGCTCTTCTATCGTACGATCTCTATAACGCTCGGATATTGTGACCGGGGGCGACGTATAGGGGGAAAAATTACAATGAGCCTAAGGGCACGTGACTGACAGGATGCCAAATAAAACATTAGGTAAAAAAAAAAATGCACTTATATTCACCTATCATCATTAATAGAACATATGATTCATTGTCTTATTTTTATTAGATTCTTTTTATCCATAATGATATGAAACAAAAATTATTGCATTGGATGCTGGACAGTTTGACGCTATGAGACTCATCTTTCTATATATGTGATTATGTTAATTTAGTTTAAAATGAAGAGGTTACGTAAAATATATTTGAGTTGTATTCATTTTAAGTTATTTATCAATGTTGCCATTCAAATTCCACTTAGATTGGAAAACCTTTATAGAAGAAAATCTTCTATATCTTGCAGAAATATTGAATTCCACTGTGCTATATGTTTCTATTCTATTTCGACATCTGTCAGTAAATATCACAGTAAGGATTGGACTGCAGGACAGTTGGGCGCGTTTTATATGACGCTTTAAACGGATTGATTGGGTTCTGTAGGTGTAGTTACGGCAATTGGTGGGGCCCAATGCGACATTCATCGGGTCCAAAATCCCTGGCGGCGCCCCTGATTGTGACAGCTGCATAAAGGGAGGGGTGGGGGGGCAAGAGGGAGAGAGCGCAGGGAGATATGCAAGGAGAAAGAAGGAGAGAAGGAAAAGTGAGGAGAGAGTCCCTAGAGAGAGGGTGCCGGTGCTCCACAGCTCCAAGTCACTGCATGCATGCCAATGAGGAGATTCCCCTGCAGTAGCAGCAGCAGGAGGGGCCGGTGCTGACACTGTACCACCACAGTCCTTGATACTCACATTACACACTCCTCACAAAGAAGACCAGGGTACTGGGGCGAAACATGGGAGAAAATTCAAGGTGAACATGTGAACAATGGGTGAATAATATTTGTAGAATGTTCATCATTATTTCAGTATGATTTTCCGTCTTTTAATTAACGAAAATAATCTGAAACAGTCTTATAATATTATATATGATCAAAAAACCATGATGAGAACAAGAGGTTTTCTCTTTTGCTCTAATTTTTTTATCTACTTTCCACATCTGATTTTATGTCACTAAGTAATTCCTTAATTTTCCGAAGCAACCGCTTGACAAAAGGCTTCTATTAATGTTGATTTTACAAAGAGGTTGTAAAAGCCAAATTTTACAGAATACTCCTTTACTTCTCTCATGGTTCACACATATCTGAAAACACACAGATAATCTGACTTATGCAAGAGAGCAAAGATAGCAGCGCTTACTAAAAAGGTAGAAAACTTTCCAGCTATATTGTATTCTGCTCTTTATATCGTTCTGCTGGTAAAGACTGTGGTTATTTCTGCTTCCTGTAAGGCTACGATTGATTAATCAGTGTGACTGCTGACTGGAAAGACGGCCCTTCTCTGCAACTGAATGAAACTGGCACCGCCACCTGCAATTTACTGTTGATTAAGTAATCGTGGCATAAACAGAATTATAGCACGGGGTGTAAACAGGAGCGATCGGTCGGGGATTCCCTCTCGTTTATTTCACTCTGAAGGTAGAAGGCGGGTTACATCTGTGCTGCTGGTGCTGACAGCAGCGCTGTGAGTAAGCGCCTTAGCCGTGTGCAACCGCCTCCTCTCCCCCCCCCCTCCAGAAGAATTAATAACTAATTATGTCAGGTCACTCGTCCAGATGGTCCTATCAGATGGGCCCAGTGTCTGAACCTCACCTCCAACAAGCACCTCTGACCCTGCCTGCCACGTCACCCCTGGCAACATGAAGTCGGAGGCCCACGCCGCTGGGAGGATAGAATCCGGGGGTACAAGAGGTTCGGGGTGCACATAAAGAGGCGGTGGGGGGTGGGGGGCATGAGCTGGGCGTGTCTGATCAGCGTTGGATGGCTGCCTTAAAAGCTCCATGAATACAAGGCTCCCTGCCGGGCCCTGATCTCCACGGTCATGATTCTGTTATTACACGCCATGTTCCTGTGATGGGCAGATGGCTCAGCGCATCCACACATGCATTCACACGCATTCAGCACACGCCGGGGCCCGTCGCATCAATGGACACAACCTGATACTCCCCTTTCTTGTCTCATTAGAAGGCTATAGAAACATAAGAGCATAATAGGGGGGAATTAAGTGCCCGTGCGGATGTCAAAGGGGGATGTGGCAGAAGATTGGGACGAGGGCTAACAAGCGCATGGGCGCCCTCCCTCAGCTTTGTGCGGTGATTAACGCTTCCGACAGGGCTGACGGGTAAAAGACAAGCCCTCTGGGACGGAGCCGCTTTTAAACGGACATTTAAACAGCGAGGAAACTGACAGCAGCCTCTGGGTGACAGGGAAACCTGTGATGTGCATGTCATGTGAAAGAAGATGAGGGTTTAACATATAGATACAGATAACTTGTCCATGTGTGATGTCATATGGAGCATGTAATTTCCGACGTCACTGCAACGGCGTTTCCTACAGTACCACCTCCATATGGTGTTTTCCGAATAAGACAAACTCTATTGGAAAGAGAAAGAAAAAAATGAAAACAATGTGGCAACAAAATATTTAAGAGACAAAAAAAGTCTATTAACACAAAGTCAATCTAACTTTTTAAATTTTATATCACAAAAGGCTTTTTTCGCTGCTTTTTTCCCCCCCTCTTCCCTATTTAAGAGATTTTGCCTCCTGTAAAAGCTCTTTTACAATTTGTCACATAGAAGCCTCCTAAACTCTTGAGCAAACAGGAACTTTACCAAAGCTTCCCGGTGCAAGTCTCCGGGACGAGATGAATTCTCTTGGCTTGTATTTGAGCAAGAGACACGGGGACAAAGCAGCTAAGAAGAAACCAAACAAAGACACCTTTAAAAGGATTTGAGGTGTTTAACTACATCTCGTTCATTCTACAACTGTCTCTTCTGTCACCAGGAAGAAGAAGAAAAAGAGAAGAATAAAGCACCAGGACAAAAGCTGTACTCCTCACTCAATCGTCTGTTGCAGGCAGCTTCGTGTCTATCACACTATTGATGATTGTTTGTCAAAAAAAAAAAAAAAGAAAGAAAGAAAAAAAAGAAATTGTGAATGGCAATGAAGAGATGGCGGCTATCACTCACTCCATTATAGTTAATGGCCCGACTGACACGTGTTGATAAACACAGATAATTACTTGAAAGGTTCATCATTATCATTAAACCATTACTTTCTGACATTCTGGTGTTAAGTGTGTAACAAGATTAGCCTGCCAGTCACGTTTCGCCTCTCACTCGAGCAGACAATGGGACAACTTTACCAGCTGGTTGCTTTTTTTTTTTTTTTTTACTCTCGGCTCTTTGGGAAGCTCAGCCTTTTGGCCGTGAATTTGGAGACAAGAAAAACATTTCAAATGGAGATACCCGTAATTTGAAATACGTGAAATTATGAGAAAAGGCACTGGTGAGTCATTTTATCAGGTGATTTTTCCATTTTTTTTTAGTCTTAAGGACAAGCATCTGCATTGCTGTTGATCACTGAACCATCTGGTGACAATTTTCCTGCAGAAATATCGAGAGGAAAACATTTCCTTATTCGTCCTACACGAACGCAGCATTAGCCCCTATTTCTGATTTCATTAATTACAAGTAAAAGGTGACATAAAAAAGAGGATGAGTTAAGGCTGTAAGTGAGTTAGGTAGATGGCAGATTTTCCACAGGCGCTGTTTTCTTTGCAGTTTTCCACATATGCTGCTGCACTGAGCCCTGTCACTGTGTTACAGCAGGAATCTGATGATGGCCTCTTCTGAGAGAGCTATCACACACCATCTGGTAGTACTATTCTTCAGCTGTTTGAAGAATCAAGAAAATCAACCCATCATCTACCCCCACCCTACCCCCTACACTCACTGCGTGCACACATATAAACACCGGGTGATACACGCGTGTGAACATGCACCTGCGCGCGCACACACACGCACGCACAACGTTCATCCCCGCCACGCTTTATGCAAAGACGCACACTTTTCCCCTGGCCGCCAGCAGGAGTGTGATGTCATTACAGCTCTCTAAGGCCTCCTATTAGCCAGTGCTCTGTAATCACTCTGGTGATATATTAGTACAATGCATTGATTACCGCATAATCCAATCACTCGCCTGTTATTGATCTTTTATAGAGCGCCCCCCAGACAATAAAGCTGTAGCCACAGACTGTGGATCAATAGGCACACAGGGAGAGGAGTATCCTTGCAGCTAATTGGCTTATGAAATAATACAAACATTTTGCTTTCTCGACACCAACAGAAATCAATGCGGAGCTTAGCCGGTGCATTCAAATCAATCGTCTTGAACCAAACGTCGCATTTTTTTTCCCCCCGGTGTTACATATTTCATCTTTCACTGTCAATTCTGTGTGGTTTCATCTCTTTTTTTTAAAGCTCTTTTCCTCCATCTTGCAAAGTTGCGCTCTCACCTGCTTCCTCTCATTCTCTCCTTTATTTTTTGTTTTTTTTTTCCTTTTCCCCTAAGATTTGTCTTGCCACTCCATCTTTGTCCCACTTGGTCTTCTCTCCTCTTTGCTCCTTCTCCCTCTCTGTCCAGCTCCTCGACTGATGTTGGGTTGCCAGATAAGTTTCTGCTTACAGGGAGACCACATCTGACACCCAGCTGTGTGGGTCATGGGCTGCAAGAGCAGCTGCTGGTCATAAATCACCCGAGCTGGAGGAGCTCTGGCACTCCTTCTGTCAGCCGTGAAACAAAGACGTAGAGGTAGTGGGGGGTCAGAGGTAGCCAACCTGGGTAACAACAGGAGGCCCAGCACCACCACAATGCTGCACTGAATAGTCCTCTATTATCACACTACTGTAAGACTGGGAATGCAACCGTGGTGCCAGAGGATGCAAATGCAAAGTCAAGAAGTATGGTGTAATATAGTATGCAAGCAATTATGGTTAAACAGGCGATGCAGCGAGTGAGCTGGAAGGTCAGAGGACAGAGAACCCCTTGCTGAGTTACTGTAGCAGAAAAAATGCAAATAAATTCTGTCAACAGAAAGAAAAGGTCTTTGCTGCAAGATGTGTGCTGGTATGCATTAAAAAACAGCAATGAGCTTCTTTTGTTCAGTTTAAAGCATTAATTAGCGAGTAGCTGCCAAAAAAGACAATTTTAAGTAGCTGTTTGATGCAATATATAACTTTTCCAATTAAAACACATACACAATGTCTATAAATGGTGATACTTGTGTTAAATATTGTTGAATTGTGATATTTCATTATACCAAATGTTTTCAACAATTACGGAATTTTTATAAATTCATCATTTTAAATGTTTTATTTAAGCGAATCAAGGGACAGTCCATCACTGCCTATCGATATCCCTGTGCGCATCTATTCACAGTTGTGTTGTTATCTATATAAAGCGGTTATGAATTCATTTTTGATTGCAAGCCACATTTTTGTGATAAATTTTACATCCTTGTTTCTTGGGGGGGATTTCCAGATTTTCCAGGGGAAATACAGATTGGTAACATGAAGCTGCTTTATAAAGTGTTTTTTACGTTTAATAACTGTGTCTGTTTGCTCTGGAGAGAAGGAGAAGACATGTGCGGATAATCCGGCTTCCGGTAAAACAAATAAAAACATCTGAATTTTGAATTATTAAAGATGGATGGTAAGATAATGATAGTAGCATTTTCCATGATCCCATGCTATGTCATGACCCGGACCTCGTTATAACTCGAGAGCCCCCCTAGTGGCCGAAAATACATACAGTGTGTTTATGTAGAATATAAAATTATATTTAACTCTATTTATGGGATAAATAAATTTGAAGAGCATTTTTGTTGACTGCGATGAATTAGTATGATCTAAAATGTTAATTAAATTTATTATGAATATTGTTATGAGACATGGAGTCATCATGACATTAGACAGTTTGAATGTTATTTTTTCCAGAATTTAAAGAACTATCTGTTTAGTTACAATATAATCATTGTGTTTCAGCATAATTATAAAGACATTTTATCTTTAGTGATTTGAGATCCTCTCCCTGATATTTGGTTGGACCCAAGAACCCCATGAGCGAAAAATCTCAAAGATCTAATAAACATACCCATGCCCTTTACCTTTTACATGTGTGCAATGCATTTCCATCTGTGTGCAGGCAAACAAATATGTTGTCTGATGTGATCCCTGCACACTACATTAGAAAGCATTTGTAATTCAACACCTGCGTTTTATTCTGAGCCACCTCAGTGTTTACATTTTAGCCCACAAAAGGCTGCACACTTATTTTTTACAGAGATTTAGCTAATAGATGTGGTATTATTTTACAAGACACCAAGTCTCGATATAAAGGGGAAAAAAAGGAGGGAATAAAGCATGACGGCTTGGAGATAGAGAGTTGGACAGCAAGGGAGGGTGTGAGTTAAAGGTGGGAGGAGTATAGTGGGAATAAGAGTCTTTGAAGACTTTTCTTAGATCATTATCCGTCCAAAAATCATCTCCTCTGCATTGCAGAACACCAGCTCCTATAGCACATAAAATGACATAAACCGAAGTGTTTCCAGTCACTTCAATTCTTAGAATGTTCATTTCTTTGGACACAAACATAATCGCCAGAAAGGAAACAGTGATATGGAGGATGTCGGTGGAGGAGAAAGGGCACAGAGAAAGGAGAGCAGATTATAAAAAAGGTATACGAGGGGAAAAAGGATGACAAAAGAGAGAAAAGGGTGGAGAGGACTTCTTTGCCCTTTAGTGTGCAGCGAGGGCCGATCGATAGCAACGTAATGAGCCTGGTATTAGCCGGGTTGCAGAGGGACCGGAGCAGGGCAGAGGGAGGGCGGAGGGGGGAGGGGAGAGTCGGGATCTGATTCCCAACAGCAAACAACACCATTGCTGCAGACATCAGAACCAACACCTGAGAACACCTATTAAAGCCAGATGACCCTCTTCTCGGCTAATGACAAAGCCACACTCATACGAGCTAACGCACACATACACACACACTACCCTTTTATTCAACCTGCTGGCTGGTTATGTACCCATCCCAGAGTTGTTCTGTCTCTGCCAAGCTGCTACTGAAGCCAAATGCATCACCCAAAGAGGGCTAGCGGTGGAAAAAAACAGCCTAATCCTCGCTAAGAAAAGGACGGCACTCAACATCACCTCTCCTTTCTGTTACAGATTACCCAACAATGGCTTCTGCCACTCTCTTAAATCCACTACACACTGGCAATTTGTATTAGAAAGATGGAGACTCAGGGATTGTCTTTGCTTGGTTGCAAGAGAGAGAGAGAGAGAGAGAGAGAGAGAGAGAGAAGGGGGGTCCAGCGGGCAGAAGTGGGGGATAACCATCAGGTACACTCAAAGCCAATCTGTTGCCTCGTCAATAGGCTCATTCTGCTGGAGTGCCATGTGCGGGCTGCTGGGCTCGCTGGCCCCCAAGCTTCAGCCGCCAGACCAGCCATCCAGGCAGGAGCAGGCCGGGAGGGGGGGGGGGGGGGGGGGGGGGGGGGGGGGGGGGGAGGAGGCAGCGCCATGAGAGGGCCATGCCTGGGTCCTCTCAATAGAGGGATCAAAGTAGGGATAGAAGGATGGGCCCCCTCTCTTTGTGCTCTCGTGTCTCCCAAAACAAACACATCCTCCTGTCCGGTGGAAGCCGCAGAGGTCCGGCCTCGGGAACAGATGGTGCAGAGGACAGAGGACTGCCACTGGGAGACACCTGCACTCCAAAAGGAAAGCGTCCCGCTCAGCACATCTGCACGCCGGCGTTTATGGGGGGCGATGAGCATTTGCTTAATAACGTTTTATTATATTTCATATGTTGCCGACATGCTAACAATACGGCTCCCCGTTTTGAGTGTGTGTCTTTCTGGTTTCGAGTACGACCATCCATCTCAATTATATGTCAAATTAAAGTCACGTTAACTTCTTATTGTCAACAAACGGCCCAAAACCAACAATGAATTGATCCCGCCGACATGTGTCCTCTGTGTAGCAAAAGCCTAATACGTCTTATTTCTGTGCTGAACAGGACCTTCATTGTTGTCCAAAAACTATTAAAAACACATCAGTGAGCTCGACTGTTGACATGTTCCTTCATTACCATGAGCATTTATTTTCTGTCAGTCCTACATACATAATGCTGTTTTCATAAATACACACCAGTGCACCAAATCCGCAGCTGCAAATAGTCCAAAACAAATACACTTTTTACTCCTGCTTGAGTAATGTTTGCTAAAAACAACAGAGGCCATCTGTTTTAGGAAATTACATAGCGACGAAAAAAATAAAAAATAATATCTTTGTGACTTGTTTTTAAATATGCATGTCTTCAATAGAGAGCCACTGACTTGGGAATTCAGAAGGTATTGACACAATGTTGGTTTCGGTCTCTTTGCGGGATTTTCCGTTTTGTTTAGTTTTTTTGATAATGACAAAAATATAGTTTTAAAAAGGTCAAATTTAAAAAATACATACATACACGACATCCTTAGCTTTAGTGATACCATTGCATGCAAAAAGTTTTATGTGATGAGGTTTTTTAGATATTTATGCCTTTTTATCAGAACTACTTCCATCCAAAGAAATAGACCCTGGAGTCTTGTGGATTATCGAAAGAAATCCGTTTCTGCAATTTCTGCAGTTGAAAGTTATTTTTCAACCTTCATTGTACTGCTGGTTGAAAGAAAGCTATATATATATATGTGTGTGTGTGTGTGTGTTTATATAGTGTATGTATATACACATACACTATATAAACACACATACCCTAAAGCTATTTTAAAAAATAACCCTTATTCCTTTAATTTGGATGAAAGCTCCCTTTAAAATTCAACTCTAACTCTTGCCCTGTCTATCCTAATGCTCTGAACTACTTGTGACAAATGAAGCTCTAATGTTCCCCGTGTTTTACCTACTACACTCATTCACCAACAGAATCTCATGGCTAATTAGATATTTTTGTTTAGAGGAAAACAATCACAATCGTTAATTTTGAATTATTAGCGATATTTCCTGATGTCGTGAGGAGTCACAGTCTCATTCCCTGCCACTGAGTGCAGAGATTTTCACGAGCCGATCAGAAGCAGGGCTTCCAGTAGATATAACCCATGCTATGGTAATCACATGCTAATCACAGTTAACACCAGCACAGGGTCCTATACTCTAGATTAATGCTCCCGTCGCATATTCACGTTCCCATTAGCATAAATCAGGTTCACCCTGCCTTTGTAATTAGTGTTTTCATGTGAATGATAATAAGATATTGTGATTAGGTCAGAGTACTAGAATGGAAATGACTTGTCAGCTAAGTCAGCCTCAAACAGTTCCGCACATGTTGGACTATGAATATCTCCTTCCTCGAGAAACAATTAATGATACTGAAAGATAATTGAAGTTAGATTGTAGGATGTGGAAAAAGCAAAAGTAGACTATTAATCAAATTTCTGCAAGACACTTGATTCTTTAGCAAGATTCTTAATACATACTTATGTTTAAGTCAGAAACATGTATATAAATAATAATGTATAAAAGTGCTTTTATAAGTTTCATCCTTTAGTTTATTGGAGTGACCTTTTCCTAAGACTGTTGATGCTTCCTAAAATATGGTCAATGTAGCATGTACAGTGCGTTTAATGCATAAATTATTGCATGATTCATAACGTTCAAGAGATTTTTCCAACACCACTAAAATTGAGTGAATTGCAGGCTGCAATCCTAAAAATAAATCATCTTTTTTTTTTTTTTTTGCATTATTACCAATATCAGTGCGGATTGCAAAAAAAACAGCCTCTATAATCAGTTTCTCTCTCATAAACTTGAAACTTGAAGTTTTTTTTTAATCTAACCTCGAAAAAGGCTGCATGAATGTCAATGTGATCATTAGCTTTTTGGTTTTCTACTTGAGCCTTAGTTTCATTATTATGCCTGCTGCCTTGCATTAAAGGTCAAACCTGCCCGGTAAATCACACATCACACACACAACATCCCTGCTGAAAAGTTTTCCAGACTGACTACCTTTTTTTCCCCTTCTTTTTTTAAAAATTTGTATGGGAAACGAATCATAGGAAACATATATGGACTCCCATTCACTGCATTAAAAACTCTTGCCAGCACCAGAACTAGCGCTTTTCTCCAGCAATAAAAAATACGGAAAAACCTTCTGCACTCTTCTGTACACTTCCTTCTGTGGAGAAAAAAAAGAGAGCATATATGTGCATATAAGTGTGACATATGAGCGCTCAAAGTATTAGGTCGCAACAGTGTACATGCATGAGAATATAATCTACTGTAGAACATGGAAGAAAATATATATACGTACATGCAGGTGCGGTACACACCTGTTTACTTTATTGAAAAGCACAACTTAAGCAGGACAGGGAACAGTGAGAGGCCGTTGGAGGGGTTCACCCCTTGTGGGTTTTGTCTCCCTTGGGATATCCCTTCCACCCCTGACATCCCTGACATGGAGCATTCCTCTCAGACTGGTGACCCCACATGACGGACGGCATCCTCCATGCCTATAACCGACTGACGAGACCTGTTGGCTGCAGCCCCAAGAGATTAAAAGGCTGAAGTTGTAATAAGGAATGTGGGAGGGAAAAAAATGAGGGAAATATTACAATCAGGAAATGGCGAATACAGGGAACAACGATAAAAGGGAACAAAACGAGTCATAAGCTAATCCTGAAGCATCAAAACGGACAAAAAAAAAAAAATCACACTCCGGACTATACACCTAGATCGGGATGTGTGTGCGTGTTGCTTTTTTCATTCGACCTGACACCCCTGTTTCCGTGGTAATTTATGTGACCTGACCTGTGTATCTGAGCACCCAGCTCCCACCTCCAAAACCGTATTTTTCATGGGTATCATAACCCCTCTTTGAACTGTTCGGAAACCATTACAGGTTTCACAAAGTTCGAAATGTGAAAAACGATAGTCATGGATTAACTTTGCTTTTTTTTCTGGTTAGGGTTAAAGTTAGGAAAAAGGTGAAGGTCCGGTTCATTTTTCTGCTTTTTCTCCCGGGAGCGTCGCAGGTTTTTCCGTAAAGTAACGGGAACAGAAAAAAATATTCTCCATTTCGACATCAAGAAAACTACTTTTTCTAAATGTACTGTAAATACAAATGTATGCGTGCGCGTGAGGACTCTGCATCATATTGTAGCTCTCACAGAGGTGGTATGGATAGCTGAATGAGAGATTCTCAAACAGGGGCAGTAATTTGCAGAGTGTGTTTCTAAGTTATTCCAGCTCCCGTAGCTCAGCAGTGGCTGACCCCTCTCCCCTTCTGTCTGCTAAGAGGCCTACGGGGAGGAATCAGCCCAAATTACCTTTATTGATCCAGGGAGACAGGTGAATACCAAGCAGGTCTCTCTTCCCCTCAGTCTTCTTATCGTTCAACCACTGTTTTCACCACTCTATCCCCCTCCCATGTATGCAAGAGGAGAAAATACAAAAAAAAAAGTAACAGGATACATTTATGTGAGAGGGGACTATTCTAAACCAGCACTGCACATTACTGTAGCAGCAATGATTTACTGTTTGGATTCAGGCGGCTGTGATTAAACATGCTTTCTCGTTGCTCATCTTTCTTCAGTGACTGAGTGAACAGGAATGGCGAGCAGCTGTTTTTCTGCCTCCAATCCGCCGTTGTCCTTTCGCCCGAGCATACAAATCACTGTGGCGGTGGAAAAGATACTCCATTAGGTCCAACTCTGAGTTAAATCAATGCGTGACTTATCAAATGAAATAGGGGATTATGAGGTAATCACCTGGCAAACGTTGCTGAAATTGTAATTATCTCCACTGCACACATCTCAGAGAAAGGAGACCAAACGAACTATTTAAGTGGAGGGTAAGATAACAAGGTGTAGAAAAGCACAACAGATATATCTCCTCGACAGCGCTATGAGCAGGGATGTTTATGAGCTGAGAGGAACCGGCGCAACTCTGTGGTTTCTCTCGCTCAACGGAGAAATGCATGTGAAGGGGCTCGGGTCCTTCGACGGATTTATGCCCCACGTCTTCCGTCTCATTACAACAAGGCTACTGCTCAGACTTACTGCTGCGTAATTACAGCTGTGGGCTGTTTGTTTTGCTGCATAGATGACAAGTGTTAAACATATATAATGCTATAACAGGATTTGTTCACCTCTCGCATTTACAAAGTTGATTTAATGTTTTTGTTGCTCTAAGAGCTGCATTCAATAAATGAATTGTGATAAAATGAATAATAATAAATGTAATAGAAAATACATTAAAAGTTTATATAAATTTATATACATATATACACACACACACACACATATATATATATATATATATATATATATATATTTGTACTGAATACAATTAAGTATTTAGTTAATAAATAATCAGGTTTAATAATAATAAATCAGGTCTTAGTACTATTAATATAAATTCAATATCAATAATATAATTTTTAATCCAGTTTATTCTAATAAGAATATGGATAAAGCTCTAATCAGGATCTACTTATATTATATGTCTAATTAAATGCAGAAATTGCCTTTTGATATATATATATAAGAAAAAAATTGTAGGGAAAAGTTGCTAGATAGATAAATAAATATAGTTGCATAGTGTGAGATCCTATAATTGACATTTTCTGGTTACTGTATAGGTAGGTAGGTAAGTGCAACACAGCCCCCAGGTGGAAGTAAGTGTCAAGTTATATCACAGCCCCCAAAGCCAATTAAACCTCCACTTTTAGCTATCTTGCCCCATCTATTGGTCAAATACCCTCATTGTGCTATGATGCTCTAAATAATGTCAGCCTGATCATCGCAGACACTGAACAGGTTGTGTTTTGTGTTTTTTTTTTGTTTTTTTTACAGCCATCTATCAACTATCTTTAATCAGTCTTACTTTCTCTTTTTTTTATATTTTTAATTAATCATTCCTGTAACTAAAAATAAAATCTTCAGTCATCAAAAATGTGCAACTTCCCCCAAGTAGCACTTAATATATAATTTTATCATTTGCAATACAAACTATTACAAACTACTTTTCCTTTTTATATATACACTATAAACATATAACAATAACAGTAGTTCTTCTACTATTTGATACTTTATGTACAATTTGCTGCCAAAACTTATGTATTTTTATGGAATTTTTTTATTTTTTTTAAATTTTATTTTATTTTCCATTGTATTTCTTGCTACTTTTACCCAACTAAAAGATCCAAGCACTTCTTCCACCACTCTTCTTGTGATATTTCTCTAACCCACATAACACAGCAATTCCTGTCTGTACATAGGTCTACGGCATTTCTTGAACACAAACATGGACAATAACACAAAAAAATGATGTAACCGGTTAAGAATAGATGATCCACAGTCAAAAGTACTCGGACATGGTGCAACTCCGACAACAAGCGTTATGTGTTCCCACCGACGGGCAGCAAGGTGTGACTGTGGGAAGGCGGCCCCTTCAGGTCCAGTCTCAAGCTCGGCTGCAAGTCACACTTTCGTCACCTCTTTTGGTGTCAAGTGGTCACACTGCAAAATCAGTCAAAGTTCACAGGGGCATGCTGGGAATCTCCAAATGTATGTCACAAACAACTGGAAATGCATAATTCCCCAGTTATTCAGCTACATGTTTTATAATCGTGGCTTCATTTTGAGTAGCATGCATGAGTTCATTTAAGATAATTGCTTACGACACATCATGTTTTTAATCAAGTGGTTCTCAAAAGGGGGGTCCGGGGACTCCCAGAGGTGGAATCATTGATTGTCACTATAATTCCATCCATAAGTAACACAATGACAGCTTAGTCACAACTTCTAGACATGTTTTGTACTATAACAACACGGTCAAAAAATCAAAATCAGTAGTCTAATTTTAAGGGTTCTTGATATGGAAAAGTTTGAGAATCAGTGTTCTAATGGATATAATCACATGTTTGACACTAAAGAATAAAGGTCATCATCCATTTTATATTCACAATGCAAACTGCTTATGTATTAGAGGTTGGTGTAGGACTGTTTGGAAGCAAAGTGCATGGCAGTTGTGACCCATATGACCACAGAGGTCAAACATGGGACTGAACGCGGTCTAGTCCTTTAGGTGTCTCCTCCTCACACCCGGATTTCACACCAGCTCCTGGGAAAATAGGCGGCATGTGCCCGGAGAAGTGTGTGAGAAGTTCACAATTCACAATGTTGTGCGGGGACAGGACTGATCAAAATTTAAAACGTAGCTTAATATTAATTGACCGTATGTATGTTCCTCAAATTATACACACTTTCATTCAAAGCAAAAAAAAAAAACAACAACCTTTACAGGCTTCACTTCTCTCTCAGTCAAGTATTCAACAATCTTTCCATTAAAAACGAGCATCGGTAACTTCTACCACCCTTAAACAAAATATCTGCTTCATCTGACCCTGAAACTGAGTGCAGCAGAGGTTATAATTCATCAGACGAGAGACATCAAGCCCCCGGTTTTATATTTAACTCTGGAGGTGAGCAAATTTCACACCCAAGTAAGTGACACCAACAGCATCAGCTCTGACACCCAATCCTGGGAAAGTCCCAGCCAGTCAGGGGTGGAAGAGGTTATCAGAGCTTCATCACTTCATAAGCACATCTAATAAAAGCCCTGCATTATGGACATTAAATATAAATTTGATACTCGCCCATAATCACTTGCTCTGGAAAACATGCAACCTTTTTGTTGCGGTACACAGCTGCAGTCTTGATTACTAAATCTATGAGCTTTACTCCTCCTGACAGCTACATATCGATGTAGGCGCGCCAAATAAATTTAGTTTGTTAATTTTATTCTGTCTTATTTTTATGTAGAATACCGTGGGTACAGTCCGTACAATACCGTGGAGGTCACTAGTTCGGAGCCCAGTTCATATCCCTGGTGTATTCAGAGGCCACCAACAAAGTGCGTAAACTTTGCACCTTGCAAAACACGTAGGTTATCCCTCGGATTCCCACGGAAGGGCTTGAAACCCTGGCACCGGGGTCATGTGAAAAGTTCAAGTCATTAAGTCAGTCCTGGAAAATATGTGCATTTAAACAATGTCGGGATTTATTTTTATGGATAAAAAGCTTGCACGTCATTATCATCCATTCATACTGATCAAAGACTGCATATTAGATTACACTTTTATGAGTGCCATGCACTCATAGAAGGGGTAGGGGATTATGATCACCTGCAAGATGCAAATTGTCAACCTATATTTAAAGGATAGGTTCACACATTCTAAATCTGACTTGAAACAATACTCAGGTGCCCATACGAAGGTTAAAATGGGTTATTCTTGTTGCAAGCGTTCCTCCTCTTTATGCTGACCTAAAAGATCTCTTCCTGAGGAGGTATCAATGTAAGTGATTGGGGGGAAATCCATAGTTCTGATTTTGTGCAAAACATGTATCTATAAGAAAATTAAGGTCCAAACAGCTCAGGTGGATAGTCCAAAATACTTTGTAGGATAAAAAATGTCTCTTTGTGTTTCCTCACCTGGTATTCCTTGTTAAGATAAAGTGCAGAAATACTGACAAAAAGGTCAAACTTGCACCAAAACAAGCTCAAACTGGAAAACAGCATCTTGATTTGACACATTGGGATGTCTGAGGCCTGTGGACGTTTCCTCCCTAACATTGACAGTACTTTAATCTTTTGAGGATTTTTGAGGATTAGATGTCAAAAATGTTTTTCAAAATAAAACAAAATAAAGAATTCTGAAATTAGATTAGATCAAGTAATCCGGTATTGATTTGGATTTGGATCAAACCTTAAATATGTGTTGAACACCTTTTAGGATACCTTTATTCCAAAAAAATGGATTATTTTCATCCCATTGGATTGGGGGAGCTGGGGGGTGGAACTAAGAAAACTTTAGATGAAAAGGGGGATTTTCAAATCTAGATCATTCTAATCCAGATTAAATTTAATGAACTGAACCTGACTATTGATTAAAGAAGAATTGAGAAACTGTGGACCCATCCTTTAAGAAACACCTTTCAGCTCATAAACAAATAAATCTGTTTTAATATTCAGTAACAAATCTGCTGTCACTTTATACTTATATTAAAACTATATTATTTCTAAACCATGTCTACATCAATAACTCACAATGTCCGACTGCAGTACTACATTAAAGTGTCACTTTGATATCTGTGCAATCTGTTTGCACTGATTTTTTTTTGTTATACCTTGTAGATGAGGTTTGTGGAAGGTGAGGTTGAATTCAATTGAGTCACTGACTATATAATTATTTTATCCATTCACATTCTCCCCAATGAGGGAAGGTTGGCAAATCTATAGAATCCATCTGCAAAAAAAAAAGAAGTAGAAAGTCTTATAAGTGTTCAAGCACATTAAATGCTTTGACTATCTCACTCCAGATCTGTATGTGCGCTCCTGACAGTAGTGACACCTTCAACTTGTCACGCAGTTTCCGCACTTCAGGCGACATTGCGCAGGAAATGGTGCGTTTTACCACTTTGCACTTAATTATTTTTTTTTGGGGGGGGGGGGGGGAGAGACAGGGCTGTTCAGCCTCAAGCAGGCTGCTATGTCAGCTCAGAGTGTAAGAAATAAGAAAGTAAGATAAACATGAGACACCTACACAAAGTTTCTGATATACTTAATATTTATAAAGTATTTTCTTCTTATACCGATAAGTTTCATTCATGTGGATACAATAAATCTTCAGACAACGACTTTGAATTTACGCATTTTATTGCATTGCTCAGCAAAATACAAAAGTACAGAAGAGGTAGACATGTTAAAGGAATAACTTAAGCGTTTACATTCTCGATTGTTATATAAAAAACGAAAAAAAAAGTTCTATTTACAACTATTTACATTTAAATAAATAAATATAAATTAGCACATTAATAACAGTTCGTCTTCAAAGTCCCGAAGGAGTAAGGTTTAGTTCAGCTCCTTCTCCACCTCCTCCTCTTCGTCGTCGTCGCTGTCTTCATCGCTGGTGGAGTCCTCATAGGGACAGATGGTCGCTTGGACCGGATAGTTGCGTAGAAGCATTTCTGCCTCCTGGTACAGATAATCGAAACATTTCGATTTTGGCCAGTACAACCTTCCAAGTGAAAGAAAAATAATAAATTAGTGAGATGCAGAATAAATTAAATTTACATACAAGTAAAGGGAATCGAACCAACAAAGTTGTACTTACTTCACTGGATGAATGAACTGAGGAGCTTTGAGCCTCTTTGCGTCTGAGACGTCTTCACGCATGGCGCAAGCCTAAAAGTGATAAAAATAAGATCCGGTTATTATTATTATTTTTTAAAATCCATTTAACAACGCATTTCGCGTTGCGGCGCAGTGTTGACTCGAAGTAAACGAAGAAAGGAAATCCAGGCGTCTAAACCCACCTTGCGTTTTGCGGTTTTATCCTCTTTTCCAACCCACGGTCTCCACAGGCTGAACTGCTGGGACGCGCTGTCCGGAGCAAAAATGGAAGTTAATCCAGTAGCGGTGCTGAGAGTCTCCATGGCTGCTTGTGCTGTAGTGACCGGTCCTGCTGCTCTGCGCTTCTCCGAGGATGTGCCGCTGAACACAGGAAACTCCTATTTATCGGGGCCCCGCGGTCGGTGCCAAATTGCGCTTTCACGCGTCCCCAAAGTGTTTCCATGCGCCACGGTGGTGAGGTGCGAAGTCGCACTTGAGCAAACTCGCGACCATATGGCCAGTTTGCTTCGTGATTTTTTAAAAAGCAGATTCAAAATGATTCTCCCCTGGAAGAAATATATATATATATATATATTCCAAATAAGCCCTATCTTCCAGGGGAGAATCATTTATCATTTTGAATTAAAGTTTATATATATAAACTTTAATTTAGATGTCGATTTTCGCTGTTTTTCACATGTTGGAGCCCATGATGACGCAGCACAATGTAACATAATATAGTCACGTGCTTTAAATTAAGTTTATGTGTCAATCTAAACGTGGGTGAATAGCTCAATTGTACTCACTTTGAATTGTAAAATATTTTCTGGGTGAAAAAACAAAACTCGTTGGTTGAACTTTTCATCCTCTTAACCTTTCAGTATCAGTCCGTGGAGCCATTTGGGTTTTAAGGTGTGAAGACACACGTGCCCTACTGTCAGTCTCTTCAGGAGTGGGAGGAGGTGGGGGGAGGGGGGGGCTCTGTGCCGTGCGGGGGAAGTTGACACGCGTCCGCCTCGTTTACACAACTCCAGCAGGGGGGCGCGAATACCCTCACCTCGGCAGATGCGGGGTTCGAATGGGTCGCGCACCGAAAATTAAATTACAATGAGGCTAATGATGAGTTGATTGTCATGCAACCTCCAGGAGCTCCACGAGCCTGATAAATACCTTTTGCGCGCCACTGACTTAATTAGTATCCTGCTCGGTTAGTTATTATAGGAGTTCATTCAAAGTGCGTCTTCCCGGTGCGCGCCACTAGGGGGCAGTGTGGGGCTGCATGCAGGGACGTCATGACAATATGAACAGTGTTATATACCTGACAGCAAGTTTAATTGATTCACCTCCCCTCAAAATGGAATGTACACTGCTGTGTGAGAACTGTGCGTGTGTTTTCATCCGACTTCACCCAGATCTAATGCTGCCATGCTGGTAAGTATCACGTACGGCCCTGTGGCGAGGGGTGTCTGTGTTTAAAGGTGAGTCGTGGTCCATGACCAGCATTGAATCCTGTTGCCCAAATGCTCACAACACCCCTTGTTCAGGGGAAAAAAGCGGTGAGAGCTGCGATAAGGTCCACATTGATCAATCTCTTTCTCTGCTCCGGGGCTAAGTGTTTTAGCATCTTTGCTGTAATGGCAAAAAGAAGGGACATAATCAGAAGCTCTTGCTGCAGAAACACATACAGTCCTTGATGTTCACAAAATGGGAAGGATAATGAAATACTCAGATTTCATTGTATGAGCAATCAGTAAAACTTAGTAATTATGGGCGTTTCGTCAGGACTTATTAAATGTCAGAAGCTCTTCAAAAACACAAGTAATGTTGAATATTGCAACATGAAAAGACTAAATGAAATATGAAAAGAGTGAATTCACAAAATAAGCAAGAGCTCTGAATAAAGGAAAAATTGAAATAGGAGGAGAAAAAAAAACAGCCCACACACACACACACACACACACACACACACACACACGCACACGCGAGTGGATGAAGTATGAAGGACAAGGAGAAGGCTGGATGGTAGATCCAGGACAGAAAGACATTATCTATTTCCTCATCGAGGTCATAGTTCCTCCTTTTCCACCAGAGTGATTTGTATTTCTCTATTACCAAGACACAATGCCTCCAAATTATTCTCTCCATGTCAACGACAAATAACATCTTGTTTTGTAGAACCCATTCTCTCAAGCCTGATCTTTTTAAGCCGCCACATGCAGCCATTAAACATGTGTAATAGACTGGATATAGCTGTGATTCTGCTTCCTGTGACTATTGAGCAGTTTTAAGTTTCCATACCATTAGATAATCGAAAAAGATAAGACGGATTCAACAAAAAACTCTGTAGAACAGTGCCATTAGAATCAGCAATTTAGCAAAAAATGCATAAATCTTCTGTGTTGTTAACATTAAATTGTAAAAAAAAAAAATAATTATCATACCAGTGAATAAAAAAAGGAAAATGTACATCAGAGAAATTGAAACTAGTGGTATAGAAACACATTTCATAGACACCTCAGCTTCCATTGAGATGCAGACGCTTACATCGCTCTTCCCCTTTTCCATGACTTCAAGGGGCAATACTGCATTTATTTGCATTCTGAACAGGATCTTTCTTGTGCTAATTATCGATACAGAATATCACATGTCTAATGACCACCAAGGCACGAGGCTTCACGGTAGCTAACAGCAACTGAGCTGCAGAAAAAAAAAAATAGTACATCATTTATCAATCGGGCGGTTTTTATTGGCGGTTTTAACCAAACCTAGTTGGTATTCAAATCCTCAACATCCAGGAGCTGCAAAAATCAATTCACATGAACTTCATTATTAGTATGTTACATCATAGTATGTGGTGGGCAAGAAAGAGTGGGTACATGCTAGTGTAAATATATGGGCTTAATGGGTTTTGCTACGCACAAGGCCAAACAGATCCAGTTCCCCATTTAAAAGTCTTGGGTGTTCCCATGGAAACAATGTGACAAAGTAAAAATACACCCCAAGTAGGCACAGGCAGGGTTCAGTCACAATGAAGGTAAAGGAAGAACAAACTAATTTTATTGATCTGAAACAAAAAGGCTACATCATGGCAACAGTTTGGAAGGCTTTATCTGCATAGCAATGTTTTTAATCAGACATTATGGGCCTTTTAATAAAGTAAAACATGTCATAACATTTGTTCATGAACAGTAATTCATGTTATGATTAGAATAATCTGTGGTCTCTTCAATCTTTTCTTATTCATAATCATGTGTTTTTTTTGCTTTCTGTTATTACTCCATCAACTTCATTTCAGGCATACCGCAGGGAACAAGGAAATAGTTCCCTAAACCAGGGTCAACACGTTATGCCCCGTCTTTTCCTTCCGCTCAGCTATGGGATTAATTTGGGACTCAACATGCAGCATGGTTTTGGGTTCATGCTGACAAAGACAGAGTTGCACAGGCTCAACCATCAGAGCTGATGCACTAAAAAAGGAGTCTTGTGGGATTCAATTTAGATGACAAAAGAGAAAATGAGAAAGGTTACGGAGCTTTAAAAAAAAAGTCATGTCCACCTACTGAATGAAAAAGCCTGTCTTCAGGGTCTGTGCTTGAGTGCATATGGAAAAAAAAGGGTGGAAGTAAAAGTAGTCAAAAGTTAGATTCAAGTAAAAGTGAAGATAGTTCTCTTCAGTCTTTGGAAAAGACAAGGCACGTTTGGAACAGTGCTATGTAACAAGTAAACAACAGCACTTCCTGTGCCATATTAAGCATAATACAATACAAGGTTTGACACCGTGCTCTCTATTCCAAAGCAAGACTCACTGAAATATATCCTAATATAGATGCGAGTTGTAACAGCACAGGCGCCAACTTAACTCCTATGTTCTGGTCGTGCCATATTAGGCATCACGGCGGGAGGAAATTTCACAATAAGGGCAAAAACCTCATTGCATTTGTATGCAGAAGAATATCACTACATTGAAAAATCTAAGAATCCACCAAGTGTGTCTTTGTGGCAGAGAGACTTGATGCACTTGATACTTGATATTGAAATACATAAAGAAATTCAGACTATGCCCTCAGCAGGCTTTTTACACTCCTATCCAAAAAATAAGAGCACACGGTGTACAGCTTCAGTAATAAACCTGTCTTGTGTTTTCTTTATACCTTTCGGTTTTTGTCCTTCCATGGTGGAAGGAGCTGGTGGTTGTAATTAGAATACTGTTCAAATGTATGATTATTGTCATAGTCTGTGTACCCATCGTAAAAAATGTCTCTAGCAAAAGTAGAAATTCCCCCCCATGGAAAAACACTGAAGTACAAATAAAAAGGTATCTGTACAAGTTAAAAGTCTGATTCAAATTAATTCTAAAAAGCCAGATATAAGCAGACCAGACATGATGGTGCTTTGAGTGCACGATATTACAATCCTGCAGATCAGAACATGTTAGGACTCTTGTGTTCAAAAGGTTTAAAAATACCTTAATAATAATAATACACGATCGGCTCCAACAGAACAACAAATAAGACAATACGGGCAAATAAGTGATAAGCTCCCAACAAAAGGGTCAATAAGAAATGTAGTAAAGCCCTTATTAGACTGCAAATGTAAAGGATACCTGTGGTGGAGCAGAGGGAAATGTATTGGAGTAAAACATAAACATCTACTTAAAAACTGTAGTGAGGTAAAAGTGAATAAAAGAGCAAAAAACATACTCAAGTGAAGCACAGATCCCGAGAAAGTAAACTAAAGTAATGTAACAGAGTAATTTTACTTCCCTTCATCATGTTAAACTAAAACTTCAAGTCAAACTTAACAAATTGCTCTGCAGAGACTGAAACTTGGAATGAATGCAAGACAAAACACAGTGAAGGGTAAAAGGGAATTATTATGCAGAGAATTACTTTAACTTTGAGAGAAAAAAAAAACTAGAATGGAAACAGAGACAAAGAAAGGGATTTCAAATTCCCTTCACTGTGGAATTCTAAATTGATCGCAGCGACGTCAGAACAATGCACATAGAGTAACACACTCATGCAGAACCTATGAATATTTCATATCATCTTTTCTTGAAGCCTCATCTGTGTCTATCTCCAACCCCCAAATGGTCAGAAACAAAGTCAGACTGGTGGGTGGTAGTAGCTGATTTATTTAAGATGAGCCAGCTATTTCCCTACACTGAGGAATGCACCACCGTGGAAAACCACGTCAATACAAAATAGAGTCTTACATTTTAAGTCATTTGTAACCAAGTAGCAAGAGGTGAGGAGTTATGGGGAAGTCATACAATGGTGGGAAAAAGTGTTTTTTTTTTTTTGTTTTTTTTTTGCATGTTTGCCTCACTTAAATATTTCAGATCATCAAACAAATTTAAATATTAGTCCAAAACACCACAACACAAAATGGTCACGTTGTTCAAGATCTGGGATCTTTCTGTGTGGAGTTTGCATATTCTCCCTGTGTCTGCGTGAGTTTTCACCGGGTACTCCGGCTTCTAAGACTCTAAATTGCCATGAGTGTGTGTGTGAATGGTGTGTGTGCCTCAGGATAGGCTGGCGACCACCTGGGGTGTATCCCTGCCACTCGCCTGTAATGGCTCCAGCAAACCCCCATGACCCTAATGAGGACTAAGCGGGTATAGAAGATGAATTATTAAATTGGCCCACTCATCTTTGAAGAATTGCTGTAATTCAGCCACATTGGAGGGTTTTCAAGCACAAACTGCCTTTTTAAAAAGGTCATGCCGGACTGATTAGGGCACTCCAAATTCTTCATTTTGTTTTTCTTCAGCCATTCAGATGCAGATTCGCTGGCGTGTTTTGGATCATTGTCCTGCTATAGAACCCAAATTCATTTTAGCTTGAAGTCATGAACATATTCTGATTCTTCATGGTTCCATTCATCACAGCTAGTCTTCCAGGTTCTGAAGCAGCAAAACAGCCCCAGACTATTGCACTGCCACCACCATATTTTACTGTTGGTACAATGTTCTATTTCTGAAATGCAGTGTCACATTTTCACCAGATGTAATGGGATACATACCTTGTATAAACACGTATAAACGTGCCATGAACTCTGACCTTAACTTGCAGTTCTTTGGATGTTGTTGTGGGGTCTTTTGTGACCTCTTGGATGAGACCTCGCTAATTTTGTTTGGCTGGCCACTCCTGGAAAGGTTCACCACTGTTCTAGGTTTTCACTGTTCCTGATTAATGGCTCTCATTGTGGTTTGCCGGAGTCCCAAAGCTTTAAAAATGGCTTTATAAACTTTTCCAGACTGATTTCTATAGATCTCAGAATGAGGTCTAGCTTTTGTAGATCTTATAGTCTACTTCACTTTATTAGGCAGGCTCTATTCAAGTGATTTCTTGATTAAGAACAGGTGTGGCAGTAATCAGGCCCGGGTGGCTAGAGAAATTGAACTCGGGTGTGATAAACTACGGTTGTGTTTTAACAGTGGGGGCAATAACCTTTTCCACACAGGGCCATGCAAGTTTTTTTTTTCTCCCTTAATAATAAAAGCCTTAAAAAAATGCATTTTGTGTTCATTTGTGTTGTCTTTGGTAAATATTTAAATTTGTCTTACGATTAGAAACACTCAAGTGTGACAAACTAAAAATAAGAAATCATGAAGGGGACAAACACTTTTTTCTCCCCACACCACTGAATTTCGTTGGGTTGGTTCTTACATCTGTTAAAATGTGGCTCCCGTCTTACATTAGTCAAAGTAGCCTAGCTAGTTTGCTTTATGATCCAGCATCCGGCTGTATGTTGGTTTGCAAAAAGCGACCGACAAAGACTGCATATTCTACCTTTAAGCTTTATTCCGCCTTTCTACACCGGTGCTTATAATTATGAAGCTAGATTAAGTTGATACGACAGTTAATAAAGTAAAATTGCTATTGACATATCTTCCATCTATCCTGGATAGAATGTCATGCAACTATTCATATGCACGAATTAGGATCCGTACTTTCATGTCTATCTTTCCAAACAGAGCACACACTGTAGGTGATGACTGGCAGGTATTATGAAAAGTCATTTGAATTATTTCAATTACTCATCACTGACAAGCTGTGATCATTTATCTGCCACCTACAATTGGGGGATATTTCTTAGGATCAAAGCCCTTGCAACATTCTCTGTGAGACAGCGAAGAATATATTCTCGCCACGACCATTGTGGATGAAGGAGAACCAAAAAAAAAAGAAAGAGACAAAAGAATCACATAAAGAAAACTGAGTCAGACAGCTTTCAGAAACCGTTTGCAATAAACCATAAATTATTGACTTGTAGATGGATGTGAGATGATCCACTATACACACCAAGCTTTGATGAAGCCTGGGTAAAAATCACATCAATTTAGTAAAACGACTGCAAGTCAGTAATTACATATGTGGTCGATCATTATATGAAGTTCAGGGCCTCAAGGTAAAAATAGTCTGCAGTGCTGAAGCTTATATTTCTATAATACTGTACAGCTTAATGTGAGCAGGTCTCTCTTTTAGCAGAGGAGCAGTCATATTGAGATAAAACCTAGAACTCGACAACAGCACCTGTGGTGTACAGCTACAGTGTAGAACTCCACAAAAGGCTGGGGGAGCATTTGTATGAAAGCCCGGTATGCGTTCAATTATGCTAAATTCAGGGCGGTCAAAGTTAAAGGGTCTGAAATAATTCAATATTTCAATTGCGTTGGCTGGTTTTCTTTTGAATGATGGATCCAGGGAGGGATCTTTATTCGTTTCTAAAGCAATAGAACATCTAGCTGGCCCGATGTGCCATCTGTCATCTGTTGAGATTAAATTTTCCAAAAGTTATGATTTGAGCAGATTTTTTAAAAAGCTTCATGCTACGCATGCGAGTGTTCCTGGCCGTCATTGTCATTTTGTGTTGTTACTTTTACTCAAGATTGTTTTTACTTGACAATCTGTCGCTGTTGTGCTCATGAAGCCAACATTTATCCACCATCCTATTGTGCTGCATAGCACTTTCTTTTGTGCGCACGCACACACTGTGTGGTGAGCAAAAACTGTAGCAGCTCTCTTTTTTGCTCTAAATTCCAACTTTTCTTGCCTGCAGCCGCCGTGCGTCGAACGAATATTGTTACATGCGATACATGCTGTGCTGCTTTGGCAATGTTTTAAACAGATTTTCATTTTATCGGCCGTACAAGACAATTTTACTGCCTGTTGCTCTCCCATGGGTCCTACATAGGTCTACAACTTTTTCAGATTCACAGCAGAGTCATGACAGCATTTCTTTTTTCCATTACATCAGAATATCAGTGCAAATCTCTAATATACACACCATTTTCTCTGTCTAAAACATACACAAGGTGTGTGCAAGGCACAAGCACATTATATCATCAGCGGATTTACAACTTAAATGACTAGACTACATTAAAAAAATAAATCAAAGGAACATAAGCCTGCTCATTAAAACAGTATTGCTCAACCTGATCCCTTTTTAGTTTTCATTTTTGTGTAACTGTAGAGTTTTTCTCCTCTTTTGACACCAGTAGGCATTTAGAGGGTTTATATTTATAATTGATCATTAGCAGCATGCACAGGATGCACTGGCTCGACAGACACCTTTACCTGAATGCCATTGTCGGCTAAGCAGTCCAGCCACTAGCCTGCCGGTCTTGATATGCAGGTTAATATGAATGTCATGGCCTTCTCACTTGTCTGACCACAATCACTGCTTATGTCGTACTGGTAGACTTAATCAGCAAACTCTGTGGTAATAGAAACTTCATCATGCATGACTCATGTCCCCTACCAGAGACAGAAAAATTAAATAATAATCATAATCTTTATATAGATAATTTCACAGAAACTGTCAAGTGTGTGTTTGTTTTCTTGTCTGCAAACTACATATACATTTCTGTGAAATTCGATTACAGATTTTTTTTTCCCAATGTGGCATGTTCACACAAGGAGTCCAGGCAAACAAAAGGTAGGAAAAAAATGACTCCTTTTAAAATTGAAGGCCATCTTGCCTGTGTTTCAAAATAAGAGCCACTCTTTAGATTACCACAAATAGCTGTACTTCTCAGATCCAAATATGATAGAATCAGTCAGCAAACGACGCTGCTGAGAATTTACTGAAAATGTGCTTTTATCACCAGGGAGCGAAAGTAGGTAGGTAACTCCTAGTGTGGACTGAGCAACAACCGAGAAAACACTATTATCATTACCGAAGACTGAAAAACCCATAGCAGGTTCAGAGCTGTACGGCTCCGAGTATCTGGGTGTCACAACTCTTATCTTAGACACACACTGTATTCCAGTGACATTTGAGGCACCAACTTATGTTAAGCACTTTTCTCATATTGTTCCCAGTAACTTTCCAGGCACCGCTAATGAGTTTGACTATTCACACATGCAGATCCTTTCCAGAATATTCCCGTCTTCTTGAGTGAATGCCAGTCCTGTAAAACTTAACATTCAGGCGGCACCTTTTCCTGCACATTCCCTGTAATGATAGCAATTCTTCAAGTGGGACATTGCCAGAGCAGATTAGGAAAAATGAACCTGGCTCAGGTTCACACATTTACCCTCCTTCCAGGAAAATTGACGGGATATTTCTGGGAAGAGTTGCATGTGTGACTGGGCCTTTACATAACAGGAGTGAGTCTGTGATACAAGATGCAAGGACGCACATATTTATATATGCTATCACTCACCAAAGCGTGGAGCTCACAAGTGGGAAAGAGGTGGCAGGCCGGTTCTTCCTCTGGGGAAATTTCTGGGAAACTCCACAATAATCCCACGGACTAGCATAGTATCCTGGCTGTTGGGCGCCTTTAAACGTGTGCTCGAGTATATCTTCACTTAAATTGAATTTCGAAATCTTAATTTAGCCGCCTTTAGCTAAACCATATGCGTAAACAAACAAACAAAAAAGCCTTCCGCTTCCTTATTCAAAGACAGCCAATTATCGCGTGCGGCTCCGGGTCTCGCGCGCTCCTCTCTCCCACATTAATTGGTGCTGCGTTCAAGTGCTAGCCTAACCCCTGACTTCGATGTGTTCATGCGCAGTTGAAAAATTAGTGATTTTGCCCCAGACTTGTTGCTGCACCAGTACGTGACCTAAAACCACTCAAAGTAGCCTATTATGTTACCTGACTGGAAGTGGAATTTTTCATTGAAAGAAGTTTACTGCATATATCCAGAATGTTCCTTCTATTCATTGTATTGATACTGTAGCCCAATACACATGAATGGTAGAGATGTAATTTATCCTCAGTAGAATGTCATAGTGGATATCTGAAATGAAAATTGTGGATAGAAAGAATGTTTTTGTGTATATCTGAAATGTTCAGTTTCACTAGAGGAAGAATTGAATTACTGCGCTTCACTTCATATCCAATTTCAGACCCTATAGTGGTTTTACCACTCTATACACAAGATGTCCGCTGAGTATAGACTTTTCAAGTGATCATATTTTATTACATGTGGAAGCTGATGCATACTTTACTTGACGTAAATTATTTCTCAGTGAACATGTCTTTATTTATACAAATGTGATCATCTTTCACTGTCTTTTTATGTTGCAGGAATGTGCAACATGTGTGCAATAGACAGGCTATCTCATTCATCAGGCACAGAAACAACAGAGACAACTGGAATAACCTTTAATTTCTCAAAAGACTGTTCCAGTAAATGTCTCTATATCTTATACACCTGACCTTTAATTCCAGGTTTGCAGGTTGACAGGCTATATATTTCAGTTCAATACCCAGGTCACATTTCACATTTCAGTCTGAGTCAAGCTGTCTAAGCTTTGTTTCAGTCTGATCTTATATTTAAAAAAAAACAACACTTTTTTGCTTACCAAAAGGTCTTTTTACCACCTTAGAATATGTCTAGACATAAATATTCTTTGGATGCTTAGAAGAAAGACACAACACAAAGTAGAGCATGTTCAAATGTGTTATTTATTAGGTTATTGAGGTCATTAAAGATGACCTTTGTCATTCTCTCTATCGCTTATGGTCATGGTGATTGCGAGAAGCAGACAAGAACACTCCATGCTGGCTGGGAGTTGGAAAATTCAGACATTATTGTCTATCTGTTGCATGCATCTATAGGCTAGGGTTAGAGTTGATTTACTATTTTTCTCTTAGAATATTAACATTGTCAACTTTCATCCTCTTTCCTTGGTCATCCTCTGCCTTTCTTGCTGGAAGAAATGCTAACTTTAATTGATGCTTACGTTGCATCTGCAGATTCATTCAAATGTTTCTAAAAAAACACTAGACCTGCAGTCATCAGTAGCGTAACAACGGCATTTACCTTTAACAAGTCAAACATATGAGCATCTCTGTCATGTGAGACAGCGCCGAAATCATAAAACAAGGTGGGATTTATTTGGTTTTTCAGCTTTGTGTTATAGTTATACTCGGATTAGGGCAGAAATTCGTTTTTTTTTTCAAGTGTCATGTTAACATACTGATTGAATGAGTGGATACATGAAGCGGTTCTGATTAAGAGGTACAATTACAGAAATGAAGGGCTATTTAAGATGTTGCTTGGTCGAGATTCCTTAAAAGATGAAAAGAGAGGATGTGGTGTTCTCTGGGTTTAACAGCCCTGTCTTCCATCAAGCAAAAGCGCCTTCACGTTTTATCCATAGTGCAAGGTATTTTGAAATCATCTGTCAGTTTTGCCTTATTTTCAACCTTGTGCTCCACTTAAATAGAAAGTGGTTTTCTAATGGTCTCCAGTCTCCTCAAACATTACATTTAAGCTCTGACTCAGGTGGTGACTGGGTGGTGTTGGACACTTGGTTTTGGTGCAATGGCACTATGGGTGATGGTGAGTTTGAGATGGTTCCTACAAGAGCTTCATGGGTATAGAAAATGGACGAAGGGATGGAAATCATGCATTATTGTATCAATATCCGTGAGTCTAGTAGAAGTAAAAGTGTCAGACAGAAGTGGGCGTGGTTAGATGTGATTGGTTGCTTGATCTTCCTAACTTCCCCAGTGAACTTGCACTTGGAACATTCTTATTTCACCTTATATGCCCTAATCGAGGTCATATTTCAATAGTGAGTACAAAAATATTATATTATATTGTATATATTGTATATATTAAAATATTACAAATATGTCGCACTCACACACAAACACAATTCTTCAAATTTGGACAAAAGTCCTTATTTGTTTTTTGCAATCCAACGAGTATTATTCCGCTAAAAATAGAATCTATTTCACCGTTGACTTGGAGGAAACCACTGCCTTATTCCTTCCACACGAGACTTCGATGGCTGGTTAAGATGAGCATTATTTTATTTATTTATTTAATTTGCAGGGTGATTTCGACTGATTCCAGCAGCAGCAGCAGCAGCGGCGGCGGTGACGCGCGCCGAGCAGCGTCGCCACAAAAACGCGGCTCCTCTTCCAGGACTGCAACGAGGATGGATGGAGTTTTTTGCGTAACGCCAAAGCGGTGGACGTCGCTGCTCTTCGCCACCTTTCTGGCACACCGTCATACTCCAGGAGACGGATATTAACCCCTGAAAGCGCTCGCGGGATTCCCAAACTCACGGAGCTGCGAAATTACCTCCGAACAACGCAAGATCGCCCACCGAAGATTGGGGGTTTGTAAACTTTATGGCTACGAGTAGCGATACGCACTTCTATCGCTGATGTATTGTTTTTTTTTCTTCCCTTTTTCTTTTCAAGGTGCGCAATAACGGTTTGAAATGTCCGAATTCCACAACCGGAGCCAAACCAGTGCGCGTCGCGGTGACTACGTTTGGCAATATGAATATTACGACGACGAGGAGCCTGTGTCTTTTGAGGGACTCAGGGCGCACAGATGTATGTTGCCATGTCGTGTTACATTTACGTTTTTAAACATGTTTTATTGTCTTATTCTTGTGTAAAACGCCCAATGCACGTTATGTATGGGCGTTTTACCCAAGACTGCATTTCTACATTATTAGTATTATTATAAGGCTATATAAGCGCAACACAACGCTATGAATTACTGGAACAACCTTCCATTGCCTTCATTGCTCCTTACTTTGTGCAGTGTGTATGTGTGCGTGTGAGGTTGCCTTCCAGCTCATTTCACATCTGTGTGTGAACAGACAGGATTCACTCTCTCTACTCTTCTTTACCACCGTTAAAATAATAATGATTTAATTTCCCTTGCTCCAGCTGAAGGGTGACACCTGCTTCTCAGTAAACAAAATTATCTGGCAGCAGGTCACATGCATGCAGCACGTTTCTTGACTGTATCATCAAATGATAATGAGCATGCCAAATGAGCCAAAAGAAGGGTCACCAACAAACACAGCAGACAAGTGGGCGCTGTATCACGTAACACTGAATGCTCATTTAAACTGTGTAATTATGAATTTAAGGATAAGGGTAAGGATAAGGGTCGGGTTTTAATCATTAGAATGACACGGTTTAACACGATTCCTTCTCTGACATTGCAGATTCCATCGTGATCGGCTTCTGGGTTGGACTCGCCGTGTTTGTCATTTTCATGTTCTTTGTCCTCACGCTGCTCACAAAGACAGGAGCGCCGCATCAAGAGTGAGTATCAGCAGGAGGCTTCAGGCCGTGCCTTGCGCGCTGCCCTCTGGGCGATCAGTTCAGCACTGAGGAGAGCTCAGGAAATCAGCTCTTGCTTTTCTCACCTCAGAGATGGAATAGGCATATGCTTTCAAGTCTGGGCGAATTGCAGAAGGCAGGAGTGATGCTGTTCTGACTGTAGATTCAGTTTGTTTCACAGTGTGTGTGAGTCATTGTCATTTGGATTAACCGTGGTTGATTCCCTGAGAGTGATGTTAATGTACTTTTTATTGAAAGCCACTATTACACATACAGAGATGAGCTTCAGACAGCCAAAAGCACATTGTGAGCTCAAGGGAATGCCATTGGTGGAAAACGGTAAGAAGCGGATCACTATTGACCTGAGGTCAATAGTGATCGATTTGCTGATTTTTCTTTCCAGACCAGCCACTATAGTGGAAATACAGAATAAAATATATATCAAAGGAAGTCCTTTTCATTTTCAAGTCTTTTCTCGCTGCGGTCTCATGCCGGGTCTGTCCGTGGCTCTTAACAGAAACCCGGACTCCGCTGAAAAGCGCCATCGACCCGGGAGCTGTCTGGTAGACGTCAGCGGTCCCCAGGATGAAAACGACAAGGCCTTCTCTCGCCCGTTGCTGCCCGAGTCACGCTCATACTTTCATTTCTACATCAACGAGGAGGAGCGGGGTCCGGGGAAGCAGGAACCAGACGACGAGGCCGTCGGAAAGCAGCAGGCCGGCGCCCGAGCTCAGCAGGAGACGTGTAACGGGCCCAAGGGTATGAGCTCCTCAGAGACGGATGGGATGGAAGCTGAAGTTGGCCAACACCAGACTCTAAAGGGACTAATTGAGGAGGGTAAGACGGACAGGGAGTTTTCCTTCCTGTCCCATTTCAACATCCCTAACTTTGTGAACTTGGAGCACAGTTCCGCAATGGGAGAGGACGACCTGCTGTACGAGCCGCCCGTCACAGTGAAGCACCCGTCTCACACGCAAGATCCTCACTGTGACATCCACTGAGGCTCTAAATGTGAAAAATATGAAAGCCGTGGGCATATTGGTATTGTAATATTATGCTTTTCTCTCTTTTCACATGGATGTTTTTTGACCTGATAGTAGGAAACGCGCGTACTTTTCCTTTCATCCCATACTTGGATTGTTTTTAGCCTTTGAAAGAAGCATACATTGAAATCGACAAAGGATGGCCTATGCTAATCCATACTAAGTAAAACTTGCAGGGATGTTCTTCTTAATAAGGTCTTTTGTACTTTGAGTCCCTTACGGAATCATATTTGAAGGCACTGTACCAGTTGGAGAAAAATAAATTGACAGTGAGTCACCGGGAAGAGATGCTTCATAAAATTATCTCGGGCTGTTATTGCCTTGTCTTTTTTCCTTGTGCTGTTAAAGATAATGTTTTTTTTTCTTCCCCCAAACAAAACATGCATGGTTTAGTAACGAGATTGCATTCATGGAATTCAATTATTTATATGCCATGTATCAGAAAAGACGGGATATGCTGTAACTGTGTAACCCGGAGGGCAAAATCATCAAACATGTTGTTGTAAGCCCGACGGTTAATTCAATCTGAGACCTTGGAAGAATGTAATGTTATACTTGGGTGGAGTCTTGTTGATTGCCCAAATAAAGCCTGGTGGTTTTGGAAATCAGTTCCACATTGGTGTGATTTGACTTTGTCTAATAAGCAATAGATCAAATGACAATGTACAGCGTGAAAGCTGCCACTCATACACTTCATTATTCACTAGGACAGTGCCCCTCAACTCTACAGAGCATCTTTTAGTTCATTTTTTGTGTTATAGCTGCAAACCTTTGGTACAGTTCATCAGTTTTGTTTTCTGCAAAACTGCCTGATAAATCTGCTGTACACCACACCCTAAAATATTGCTTTTTTTTCTTCTGAGTGCAGGCGCATTTAATCTCTGTGAGGAAATTTTCATAAGATATCAAACGTACTGTTTTAAGAGATTACGTTGGACTATTAGATTTACATCCACCACGTAGCCAGAAACACAACTCCAAATGAATGTTAACGTTGCTCCGCGTCGTCTAAGTCGGCCACATCCATTTTGTTGCTGCAGTGTGTTGTGTTGCCTCCAAGAGAGAGAAAAAACCATCCTTGCAGACAGTTTTCTAAGTTTCTGAAGTTCATTCCCACCATGTCAGCTATGACTCACTCAACAGAACTGATAAACTGATAAAACCATTTACAGGGCTGTTTCACTTGTTTCTTGCAAACACACACACACACAAATGTTTGGATTGATTTGTTTTTGCTACTTTTTGGAGTCTATCATTATATATATAAAAAAATACCTCCAACAGAACCTTTATCTACAGTATGATTGCATACAAAATGACATTCAATAAGAAACCCTGAGGGAACTCAATGAGTCATAACACTCTGAAGCAATAAATGTAGTATCTATATACAATCACCTCAATGTAACATGGCTTTCAGAATAAAAACTATATATATATATTTGTGTCTAATTATTCAGATGACATTGACTGCCGAAAAAAGGATCAGTAATTATTTGAAATAATTATTTATTCATTAGAAATAGAGGTTAACAAAGGCGTCTTCATTTATAGCTCTGGTGATATTACCATTGAAGGTGTGAAAAAGGGTTGCCTGGTGAGGGGGGGGGGGGGGGGTGTCACAAGGTCCAGGGTCAGACCTATGAAATGAAAACCATTTCAGGTGACTACCTGAATTGGTAGTTCATTATAGCTTTTCATTGTAGTAGTTCATCAATATAAAACATGTTTTCAGTTATTTCACGTTTTTTTACATAACTACACATGTGTTCATTCATAGTTTTGATGCCTTCAGTAGATAGATAGTAGATATATAGACACAAGCCATTCTTCACAGAATGAAATCAAATGAACCAAGTAGCCATTGTTGTGGGCCTTGAAGTCAACATTGCTATCGTGTCTGTGCCTTTATTGGTGCAGAAATCTCCCCCCAGTCAAAATAAATTAAGTACTTTGAACAAGATCAGGCCGTGATTATGCAAAGGAACATCAGCAGCTCTATTATTGTCACCTATCAGTAAATGCCCCCAGACATGTTCATTTGGCTCACAGAAAGATGTGCCGGGAATGCCAGAGAGTCTATCAACACAATTGCAACCCTAACGCCACTAAATCAGTCTTCAGATTTTCAAAAAGCTCATTAATGCTTTTCTTGATGTGCCAAGGAAAACAAATGCTCACATCTTCAATCCTCTGTCCACAGCTGAAATAGCTAATGCTCGTTAAAAGGCAGGCAGGGGGAAGGCTGATTGAATGTGAATTAGTTAGTTACCCAAGAAGCATTTTCACGGAAGACTTTTACAATTTGGTCAATGTTCTTTTTCCGTGCCACTGTTATAAAACATTATTCTTTCATTATTTTAGTGCATGCTCAAACTGGTACATAAGCAGCAGTGCTTTGTTTTTCTCAGCAATATGAATAGACTACAACATAAAGATGGTTGGCGCTGCATTGCATTGCATAGTGTTGAACAAGCCATTGAATTTTTTATTTTACTATATTCTCCTGCATGCAGAATACTACAAAGGATGAGCCCAATAAAGTGGACCTGAGTGTCATCATTCATTATTGCATTTTACTCTAATTTCCCCCATGGCCCCTGCCAAGTATTCATTATACTTCCAATTCGATTGAAACATTTTTTTCCTCATAGTGCTTTAAGGTGTCAGTCAGGTTTCTGTGCAGTCCAGCTTGAGAGTTTCTTTTCAAGATATTTCAATTTAAAGAGATGGATGGCTCTAATAGTCAACAGGTCTCTAATAGTTCTCCTATTGACCCTTATTACAGGATTCTACTATCGTAGGATTTCACAAAGTGTGCATTGCCACTCATGTTACATTAAAACGAGGAACAACATTACAACATTATTCATAAAGTAGCTTTTGCAGAGTTTTACAGGATCTCTACTACACATATTTTCACCATTGATAATTATCTTGGAATGTCAGGACTTTAGAGTAATAACACATCACTCAAGATGGTTGCTGTGGTGATTTATGGTTAAAAGGCATGGCAATAAGTAAAGGAGGAGCAGTGAAATGTTCAGAATGAGGAGGTGTTCGCCCACTGCACATTTCAAAAGAAAAGAAAGCTGACGTTTGCAAGTTATTGAGAAAGTTGCAAATACATGGAGTGTTAGAACTTGATTTAAACAAACCTAAAGTATCAGCTGTCCTTTTATCATTCAATGTGGCCTCGTATAATTATATTTGCTCCTAGACTATTCAATTCAGTGGTGGAAGAAGCACTCAGATCTTTTTCTGACATAAAAGTACCAAAAGAGCAATAATAAAACATATTAATAATATTCAAGTAAAAGTAACTTCCATCTAGCCAATAATCGATGACATCATTAGATTATTAATACTGAAGCATCAGTGTGCAGAATTTACTGTTTATAGTTTGAACTATTTGATATATATTTAGTTCCAGCAATTCCCAACGTAGGAGTCGGGAACCCCTCTAAAGGGTCAAAAGATAAATCCATAGGGTTGTGTGATTATTAATGTTTTGTTTTTCAGCTTTTAGATTTTTTTTTTATGTGAATCTTAGATTTTCGGTGAAATGTTGGATCAATTGAACATTTACTGAAATGAAACCAACTATGTGAGAAGTGTAAAGGAAAAAAAGCTGTTGGTGGAGCTTCACAACACACAGACATGAAATATGGTCCAACTACACCCTGCTGTTTGTAAGACATCAAAAGACGAAGAGGATCAGTGACGCGTTGTGTTCTATGAGCTTGTGATAGTTGAGTAGTTGAGATAGTAGTTGAGTTGGTGCATTGGTGCAAGTTTAAGATTTCCCTCCGAAATGAAGTGAGTGCAGCTATAAAGCAGCATCACATGGAAATACACAACTAATTACACAAGTATACACAAGTAAGTACAGTAATTTAGTAAAAGTACTTAGTTACTTTCTTCCGCTGCCTCCTGGCTTCATGTGTCTCAGCAGTTTCCCTTTCAACAAACCTTGAAACCATGAAATAGTAGGCAAATAAAGGCGTTACCATGGATACCGTTTCAATTTAGAGCCTTTCCGTCGAGCCAACGTGCACAATAGCAGCACTCTGTTTGCCCCGAATGGAAGCTTATTTAGTATCATTGGTAACACCTGTGTTTGCCTACTATTTCATGTCAATATGGCTGCCATGAAAAAGGTCTATTGCGCCACTGAAGGGGCCGCAAAGGCTGTAGTGAGCATCAACAACCAGTGGGTGGGGCAGTGGAGTTATAGCAGTTCCACTCAGAAAGGGAACGGTTTTCTCTTTTTTTTCTAAAGACCCCAAGGAACTCTCTCTATTGTGGTTGACAGTTCGAAAAAAATAAAATAAAAAATATGACTAGGAGAGGGCAAACCATTGCTTTTTGGTTAAAGTGCTGAAAGTTTTTTTTTTGGATTGTGATTGGTGTCATTAAAGAGATGTCGACCAAATGGCAATAATAGGTTCAAGGCACACAGCATGATATAAGCAAGGGCACTTTCTTCATTGCTTCGAGGATAAGCACTGCAGAAGAAATTCAATAAAGGTGAAGGCTTGCACAATAAGGGCCCACTCGCGCTAGGCACAGGAGCCTTGTACCTTGCCTGCTGTGCGCTGATTGTGAAAAGCTTCCATTCGTTAACTCACTGAAGTATCTTTGAACTCTGATCCCACAGAAATCCAATTAAATACAGAGATAAAAAAACATCTGATTCTGTTGATGACTCATTAAAATAACCTAAAGAGATTCTTTAAAGGACTTTTCAGAAACGAAGGAAAAATCCCACCCGTGGAGTCCAAACACACACACAGACATGAAGCGAATGAACAGATGAAACTGCACCCGCCTCCGCTGGGATGTGGAGGCGGATGGGTGTAGCAACACATGGAGGCTTTAGCAGGGAGAGAGAAATGCTGTTAACGAAACAGCGGCAATGCGATAGGCTGAACGAGGAAGGTGTGTCACTGAGGTGAGTGTGATCAGCTGAGCTCCTGCATCAATTTGACAGCCCGGGAAACGACAGCGAGGAAATGACGGGGACACGTGTGAGATGTGAATGCAGGAGGACAATAAACTCACAGGCCTGAGCCTGCAAAAGACGACCTTCCTGTCTGAACATTCACGTAGCTTCGTTTTTTTGTGGTAAAAATGCACTTATATGCAGTCTGAGTTAGTCATTTATGGAGCAGACACACATTTACAGTCTTTTTAGTCTTTATGTATTGTTGGTGTGTTAATATTCATATAACATAGATTTTCCTTATAATGAATAATAGAAATTGAAATCTCAGTGTGAGCCTTAATGTTTGAGCACTATCCTAGGTTTAAGTGAAGTTAAAAACTAAACTATTACTCTGGATTGTGTTGCTTTAGAGGAGAAACTACAGTCCTATTTGAGGCTTTCACAAAGGAAAGAAGGAAAATGCTGCAGATTTACACCAAAGAGTCTCTCCATGGTTACAAAAGTCAGTCATTCCGGCCCCAGAACTCTGCCAGTTCCACCATACTGCCAAGCAAGTCAAATCTGGGTGGATACAGAGGGTGAGTAACTCTTTCTGTCTACCTCGAAAACAACAAAGCAGCTGTTCTTCACACGCGCCTCCAGTGGGTCCGCTCAGTACAACACGAGGAGATTCTTACAGAGCGAGCAGCTACCAGGATAGAATGCTTGTAACTGTGAATGTGACACAAGGCTTTGTTTAGAAAAAGCACCTTGAATGAGCAGATACCTTGAAAAACTATGTGATCTAATTACACAACCAACCATACAAACGTAGCTGCATGCGTGAGTCCCCACTGTCTTACAGTATAACACCTTGTCCTTATAATGCAGTGTAGGGTTTTTTTTGTCATATATATATATATATAGTACAGGCCAAAGATTTGGACACACCTTCTCATTCAATGTGTTCATTTTCATGACTATTTCCATTGTAGATTCTCACTGAAGGCACCAAAACTATGAATGAACACATGTGGAGTTATGTACTTAACAAAAAAAAGGTGAAATAATTGAAAACATGTTTTCTATTCTAGTTTCTTCAAGATAGCCACCCTTTTCTCTGATTGACAGAGCAAGCAGCCCACAAGAAATTCCATTAATTAACCCTGATAAGGCACACCTATGAAGTGAAAACTATTTCATTTATTTAATTTCATTTTCTATTTCTATTTTCAGTTATTTCACCTTTTTTTGTTAAGTACATAACACCATAAACGTGTTCATTCATAGTTTTGATGCCTTCAGTGAGAATCTACAATGGAAATAGTCATGAAAATAGAGAAAACACATTGAATGAGAAACTGTTGGCCTGTACTGTACATATATAGTATTTCTTTTAAATGACATTTGGTTTCTCAATATGTTTTGCTTTGAGTAAAAAAAAAAAAAAAAAAAAAAAACAGGGAAAGGTAATGTGTAAATTTTTCATAGGGGGCTGAATGAGACAGGTTTCAGCTTCAGAAGCACATTAATAAATCATAGGAAAGAAACAAATAGTGAGAGAGAGAGAGAGGGAGAAGGGGTGGGGTACCAGTGAAGTCGGTGGTGTGTTTAGTGTACACATACACATACCACTGGTTTTAAAGGTGGTGTGGTCACTTAGGTTTACATTCTGACAGGCTAAATAAAAAAAAAAGAAAATGAACAAGGACAGAGAATTTATAAGGCCAAGGAGTTTACTGTATAATTATATGCTAAACCACCAGAATCTCAATCCTCGCAGACAGAATATTAAAAAGGAGTTAGTGGGCTACTCTGGGAATATGCTCCCGCCACTCCAGTCAAAAAGCCACAGTCTGAACCTGTTTTCGTGTTTACTTGCAGTCCTGCCATAGTTGCACAATAAAGCACCATTGCTGACTGCTGTGTCACTAGTGCTCTAAACCCCTGGGTGTGTTAGCTGGCCTGGGCAGATTCCACATGTATCTCAGCCCACGTTGCCATGGGGGAAAAAAGAAAATATGGCAAAGAAAAAAAAAAAAACAACGTCCGCAGTGACTGAGTGAGTGACTGAGTCGGCGTTGATGTTTTCTCCTTCTGGTTTTACACCACACTAAATATTAATGTGTCTGAGGAGGGACAGGTTACCTCAGAGAGGCGGTGGCACGTTGAAAGGCTTCATTCTCATGGAGGCTCCTGCAGCGGGCTGCATGTTCACCGGCTACACCCAAGACAGGAGGACACAGTAATCATGGTAAGATCACACTCTCTGTCTTTTAAACTGATAAATAGGCTTCTACCATTGATAAGACTATTGGAGGACCGGCTGGGACAAGGAGCCGTGAAGCTTCTGGGCCACACCTCAGAACTAACCTTTAGAATTAAAGTGGATCAAAAACCTTTCTGAAATGTGATCATTATTATTATTATTTAATTACATTTATGTTTTGTAAATTATAGGCTAAACCCCTCAGGCTCAACCTACTTTAAAACCTCATTAAAAAAAACACTTGTAATTGTGCTGTGTAGTCTGTTGTAATTAAATAGGCTGAATTGCATTGAACGTCTGTAACAGGAGGGGCTGCCGCACCTTCAGGAAGGGGGTTCAAAAAAAAAAAAAGAACAAAAACTAAATTTCATGTCAAGACATGACTCAGTTCCTTTAGGGCTTATTTATAGTTATTTGTGTCAAATTCAACCATTTTTCGACAGAAGCAGCGGTGAAAGGGTTAACTTCCTTTGACACAGGCGGTATGGAAACACTGAGTTGAAGCCGCCCGCCAAACGAAACCCGGGGAAAACACGTTTTGGAAACGCAGAAGCCGAATTCGACAGGCCCTGAAAGCCGCACGGCGTCATTTCCCCTGGAAAAAAAAAAAACTTTGTTTGGACACGGCCTCGCGCTGCCTTCAAGTGGTAGAAAAAAAATCGGGAATTCTGAAATGTCACGTGTCACCGACTCAAGGAACGCGAATTCGCTTTCTTTGTACGTGAAACCCGTTTCCTTGTTTTAAAACCAGTTTAATCACCGTGTTCGACACATATTTGGCACAAAAAGGTCTGCTCTGGATCTGTTTCGAAATCCGAGGAACCCGTTTTCAATGTTATCCTGGTTGCTTGTGTTCATGAAAGCGTGATGTCTCTACTCCCAGCTGTGCAGAATAATAATCGACCACTTTAAAACATTACTTCCAAACTATATTTTCCTTTTATAATGGCAAAATAGTGAACAGAACGACCCGATTTATTTAATAGCTACAGGTAAAACAGGACGTGATCAACTGGAAAATGTAATTGACTGCTACAACGATAGAGATCACTATAAACTCACCTGTGTAGTAATCATTGGACATTGAGCCTTTAAGTATCTTAAATGATTTATTTTTTAAACTTGTAAAAAGTAAAGAGGCTATTCACAGCCAGTGGTAATAGGTGTTAATTGGTAGGCAGAGGCTAACCCACAATACGGTGATGTGTTGTCTGATGTGGGGAAAGTTCACTTGTGGTCAAACCGGCTACATAGTGACAGTTGGCAGCGGGTGTTAGAAGTTTACGAGGAGCTCCTGAACGCATCATTTAACCACCGGGCTGCGCGCTGGAAGGGGGCAGAACTTCTGCTGCGGTACGCAACGCTCCGATGCCACAGTCTGCGGCGCTCGTGCAGTTGTGGATGCTTTACTGGATGCAAGGAAGACAAAACACATGTTTATCAGTTAGATATGCATCTTAGCGGAGCGCTGAAACGGTACAAACTGGCGTAATTAATAGGAGAGAAGACAGCTTTCTTCTAAGTCTAACCAAGGGTAAGTTAATCTTAAAATAAAAAGTTAAAAAGTGATCGCTCTCAGTTACATAGTTATGGATGGATCTGTCACCGTGCTAAGGCAGAATGTTTTTTTCTTTTTTTTTGAAATGACAATTTTCTGCTTCATCACACTTTCTTTTGTTTGATTTCTTTTTCTTTGATCTTTGCTCTATAGGAGTTTAAGTTCTAAAGCAAAATCATGTTCACCTCCTACATAAAGAATCTGAATGATATGGTATTTTCTACGGTAAGCTTTCAGGTTATATGCACTCCTGCATGTCTTCCCTGTGCTGAGAGATGCATGGCGCTACTAAAAAAAAAAATTTTAAAAAAAAAGGCTATGGACAAATAACTGCTAACTACTCATATTTACCTTGGGATTATAAACCTGCACTCCCTTTCTTTGTTCATAGACAAGTTATGATGTTTGCACTACCACATGTAACTACTTCAATGTTTGCACATTGTTTGAAATATGCATGTGTATTAACTGCTGTTGCAGTTAAGTTGTAAGCTGACGTTTAATTGAGTTATTTCTCTGCTTTGCTTCAGTCTGAGAACCCCGAGGAGCAGCCGAGTACAGGGGTCTTGGGCCGGATTGGGAGCTGGTTCTCTCCATGGAAGGGAAAGAGTCCAAAGACTGAAAATGCCTTCCCGGTTAGTGTTGAGGATGTTAAGCTAGTGG
This sequence comes from Lepturacanthus savala, assembly GCA_030544235.1. Taxonomy (NCBI): domain Eukaryota; kingdom Metazoa; phylum Chordata; class Actinopteri; order Scombriformes; family Trichiuridae; genus Lepturacanthus; species Lepturacanthus savala. The sequence goes on from CM060477.1 coordinate 12,513,003, forward strand.
GAGAAGAGGAGAATGAGGAGTCTGTGAGACGGCATGCGAGGGAGCAACAGTGGGTGGAGGAGAAGGAACACGGCTCCGATCCCAATTCCCCGGGTCCCCGCAAAGGCATTTTCCTCTGTGAGGAGGAGGACGCCACGCAGTCTGCCCACAGAGACGGCTTCGTTGTGAGCAGCAGTGAGCCAGGGGAAGGAGGTCCAAAGGAGGTGGAGTTTGTGGTGTGCAGAAGTAAGAGAATAGGACAGGCGAAGGAGAGGGAGGAGAGCAGCAACGGTACTTTGGCGGGCGGGAATCTGGAGAAGAATGCCAGTCATCTGACACATCTGTCTTCCTCTTCTGAGCAAGGAGTGGTATGGGACTCTGACCAGGCCCACATCCAGCCTCAGGCCCCCAAACAAGCGCAGGCAAAGGCAGGCAGGCAGCTCCATGTGTACCTGGAGGAGACCAGCGTGACTCAAAGCGGGAAAGACACCTGTGCCGGGCAGGAAGTGGTCTGCACCACAGTCAAGAAAAGCCTTCAGGTCCTCCCTAAGGCAAAGTCATCACAGAGTTTTGACTCGTTAAATAGCTTAAGTTCAACAAGCGCAGAGGAACGAAGGCCAAATGTGAGGCCCGCCGCGCAGAGTTATTACAGTGCCTTAGTGGGACTGTCACAGACATCACCTGAACCCGGTCAAGAACAAAAAGAGGCAGACATGGGGCGTAAAAACGCAGCCAAAAGGAAAAATAAGAAGAACCCTCAAGGAGACGGAGGGAGCAGTCCCCAGGAAACGACGCCCTCCAAGGGCTTCCCTACATCAGATAACGTAGTGAAGAGTCCCCAGGGCAAAAGCCCACAGGCTCACACAGGAGAGTCGTCTGTGGACTCCTCCTCCGAGCACAACCCCACCTCACGGGCCTCACCTGGAGGAGGGGAAAGTAAGACTTCCTGCTCAGACAGGGTCAAGCATTTGGGCGGCTTCCAGGACTCATACTCGGCGGTTGATGTGGGCGCCCACATGGAGGACGACGACAGCTTTTACAAGGTGGAAAGGAAGACGGAGACACCGGAGTCCAAACGCAGGAGTATTAAGGTGTCTCAGAGCGAGGTGAAGTTTTTCAGAAAGAATGTGCCTTTGAATGCTGAGCAAAGTCCAACAGGGGACGACCGAGATAACTCAGCGTTAAAGACTAACAGAAATGGAGAGAAGGATAAGCCCAAAACAGACATTCATGCAAGGTAAGTTTTTACATTATAATACAGAAAGAGAACAACTTGCTGTTTAGGAATGAATGAAACTTCATGAAACGGTAGTGTGTATAGTAAAACCACTGAATAATGTATTTAAATGACTTATTTGTTAGTGAATGTTAAATGGTACAATGGTACTGGAGTATTTCCTGGCAGTATTTTAACACACCTGTTAAGCTTTTGTCTAACATGACGTTGCTTACAAAACAGAATTTGCATTAACTGCCATGGGTAGAATATCACAGGCGTGTGTATCTGTTGAAATAAGGGTGTGAGTCAGAATACAAAGTACAGCCCAGTAGAGCACTGATCAGATTAAACTATAGGTCAAACTGATCAGATTAAACTATAGGTCAAACTGATCAGATTAAAAATATAGGTCACATACAATCAGTATAATCTACTTTATTTGTTGCAAATGATGCAGATTACATAATTAATGTTTAAAGTTGAACTTTTTCCTACCACACACAGACTAAAAGACCAGAAGAAAACCGATGAGGAGCCTAAGCCAGCTGTTGGCCGGATTGCGGATAAAATCAGCCTCTTTGAGCGGCGGGTGGTGGGAGGCCGTGACCAGACCTTCCAGATCACAAGAAGCGCCGACGTCTCTCCGGTCAGGAGCACCACTGAGCGGCTGAGGAAAGACTTCGTGCTGTCAGAGCAGAGGTCGAGATCGGCCGAACGATATGGCGCGGCCAGGTCCGGCTCCGCGTCGCCCTTCAGGGAGAAACCGACGTCGATCAAGGAGCGAGTGGGGAACTTTACAGAGGAGAAAGCATTGCTACCTCAAACGCCAGCCATGACAGGAATGTCTCAGAAATCCACCTCGTCTGTGACGGTATCTGTGTCACCGGAACTGGACGGTCAAGGTAAACTGGATACGAAAAAGCAGGTAGAGGCAACGGCAGCGTCAAAGATAACATCAAAACCAGATGGACGGGATACCACTGCTGTGGGTGTAAAGGCTTCACCTCCAAGAGAACAACACACAGACTCAAAGGTGCAGGGTACAAAATCCAACAGGATGGGAGATTCTGCAGAACTGACTAACAGCGTAAGCCCACCGGCAAAAGGCCCGAGCCGAGCAGGCTCCCGCTCTAAAAGAAAAAAAAGCAGAGAACCGACCAGTCCCCTCAGCCCAGACAGTGAAAACAAGCCTGACGTAACCAGAAGGGACCAAGAGTTCACTGCAATAAAGCAACAGGTGAATGACACAGAGGAGACTGCTTCAGCCTCCAAACATCTCACTGAAAAGGCCTCATTAGAAGGAACTACATTAGATAAGCAGCCTATTTCTGATACCAAACAGCAATCATTTAAAAAGGTATTAGGTGAAGAGAAAAAACAGGTTATTTCTTCATTTAAAGAGGAAAACACTGACAAACTGGTCCACATACAGGAAGGATTACCTCAACCATCTGTCTACAAAGATGAACCTGACACTCCTGCTAGTAGCAGGGGAACAAAGAAACCTATTGACAAGGATTCTGCTATTTTACATCAAAAGGCGGAGGAAGCTGAGGGAAACAGACCCTCGTTCACACAAGAGAGAAAAAACGCCTCCAAGGACCGTGGAGAAATGCCAGCCCTCTCCCCTTCACCTTCGGTGGAGCCGCTCATTGAGAAGACTTCTTCAGCGGGGCAAGGCCCACCTGTCAAGGACCCCAAAATAAATGAATCAAAAAGTAGAGTAAAAGCAAAGCAGCCCAGTGAAAAAGACACAGGGCAAACCCAGCAACAGCAAAACCGTGACGCAGAGCAAATAAATCAGTCTGAGGCTAAAAAGGGGGGGAGTGAAAAAACAAATCAGAGTGAGAATAAAGGCGAGGAACCACAGCGGCTCTCGCCTTCACATAAAAAGACAACAAAGGGCAATGTTTCACACGGCGCTATCTCAGGGCCAGAAGGAAATGTTACTAGGGATGAGCAGAGAAAAAATGCTGCAAGAAAGGAGGACGCACAGCCTGCTGGAGAAATAACAAAACCTCAACCCAACCAGCCAGAACCAGCTCCTCAGTCCTCATACAAGACCGCTGGATCACCAGATGTCAGTCAGGAGGTGACTGCACATCCAGAAAAGGCCGCTGTTTGTGCCATCTCTCAGGCTAATGAGGCTATGAGCGGAACTAAGAGTGAAAGAGAATCTTCAAAGGGAAAGAAAGTAACAAATGAGTCGCATACATCTACAAAAAGCCCACGGCCAGACTTGGAGCCAGTGGTGATTGCACTCGAACCACAGTCTAATTCTGTATCTGCGGAAAAAGCTGGAAATCCTGCCGATGACTCACATAAGCGTGGAGTTAATGATGCCGAGCTTGTCAGTGCAAAGCCGGTTACCAAAGCAAGCACAGCAGTTGAGGAAGTGACCGTGAAAGTCGCTAACGACTCTCTGCTGCTGATATCTGTAAAGGCTGACATGGCAGAGAAGGGCACGTCAAATCGAGAGCCGACTGCTATTTCTGTCTCCGACGCTGTGAGCGCCGGGGGCACGGGTCAGGAGGATGGGAATAAAAGATCAGCTGGCAAATCAGTGGCCTCAGTCTCGGCAGAGAAAACGAAACCCAGCCGCCCACAGTGTGAGGAATTCAAAAATACAGGACTGAAGGGCATAGCGAAGGAATCGCAGAGCCCTCCTGACAGCATCGCCGCTGGGTCCACAGTTAAAGTGACAGAGGAGACCGCTGGGGAAACGCTTGATTTGCCAGCGAACCAACTGTCACCTGTTGCTAATTGCGGCGTCTCCCCTCATCCACAAGTCTGCACAGTCAAAAAGGAACCAATCGATCATGAGCCGAATCAAAGTGCAAAACCACCCCCTTCCTCAAAGGTTAATAAGACGATCCTAGAATCAACCCAGCATTCGTGTAAGAAGAAGCTCAACGTGCCACGGGGACTGAGCAGAGATGATTCGGCAATAGGGCAAGATGTCCCCTCCAGCTGGCTGGATGTGGACTTTCCGAAACGGAAACTCAGAGTCCCGCAGCCCACGTTGAGTTCATCCGGAAGCGAGAGCAACCTGCTGGACACGTCCGGCGAGCTGGACGACGAGGATTTCGTCAAGAAAATCAAGAAGCTTTGCGCCCCTTTCTCCCTCCCGCCTCGCAAGCACAACCACCTCCGGGCGCCTCAGCCCCCCTTTGCGATGCCCGCCATCAAGGAAGACCGTTTCGAGAAGACCTTTGACCCTGAGGAGTTCAAGTTCGGCTTGAGGAAGAATAATAATTTTGTCTTGGACACGTCCACGACCCTCTTCGAAAACCTCCACAATGCCGACACTAAGGCTGGTATAAGGCCTTTCAGAGCCAGTTTAGCAGACAGGAGCATACTGCTCAGTAGCTTGGACACCCACTCTCGCCTCAAGGACAAAGATGAGAAGGATGCCAAGGAAGAGAAGGATGACAACATTAAAGTGAAATCCCGCTTGGAGGGGAGCTGTGTTCTCAGCAGTCTCACCAGCTCTGTCAGAGGGAAGAGAAATGGAGTCCATGCACAGGCAGAAGGCACCAAGTCTGGGGATGTGTCGCCCAGCGAAGGCCCCCTGCCCAGCCCTTCGCTTCCATCCCAGCAACCCCTGGCGAGCCCCACTGCCACAGCGCCACTCACAAACACACTGTCCAAGCAAAGCATCGCCGCGGGGGACACAGAGGAAGCCCAGGCTGGAGAGGCTGTGGTCAGTGACTCAGGTCCTCCTCTTCCTTCCTTTAACGACATCAAGCTGCCGGACTATTTAGAGAAGTACCTCCCTCAGGAACCAGCGAAACCAGCGGAGAGAACACAAGGGCAGAAGCAACTCAAAACGGAGGTCAGTTTTTTCCTGTCCGCTCTTTTTCACCGACTAAGAACGATCTGAATGTTAATGACGTTGTCCTCGCAAAACACAGATATTTCCGTGTAAACGGGGCATTACAGACACAACACCTCCAGCCACCAAAGGAAAGTTAGAGTCGAGCTAAGCAGCAGACCTTTTTCAGGGAGGCCACATTGACCTGAAGGAATGGAGTAAACACCGGTGCTAGCAGTGATACCAATTAAGGTTCTGTTCTATTCGTTGCATCAGAGCCTTTCCAGTGAGCCAACATGCACAATAGCAGCAACCACAATGGAAACTTAATTAGCATCATTAGTAACATCTGTGTTTACACTACAATTTCACGTCAATATGGCTGCTGTTGGAAAGGTTTATCGACGCATGTGTTTTTTTCTTTTGCTGTAATCATTCCTCTTGTTTATACCAGCGATTACTTTCACAATAATAGAACAATGCACTTAAATGTAAAGGTGGCATGTGGGAAAATGGAGCGTTTGATTGGATATAAGGAGGAAGCGGGGAAAAAGCTAGAACAGTAAAATAACTAAACTAATAAATGAATATCACTTATTCATATGTTCATTTATAATATATTTTATAAATTATAAACCGATTCAATTATATTTGCTTACCTTCTTGCTTGTATGAGTATTTTAGAGCCTTTCCAATCCATTTGTTCTACTGTAAGGTTTATATGTTTTACAAATTGCATATAAGCAGATTATATTTGGTCTGCTCTCCTTCTTTCTTTTGTATGAGTGTTTTGGATCCCTGCCAATTCAGTTATTCGAGCCTAAGGTACAGCAGAGAGAACAGGCTGTTGGGTTAAAAAAATGACTCACTTTAATGGAGCTGTTAAATCTGGGAAAAGACAACATGGCATATAATGATATCACAATAATCAAAATTGAAGGTGATTTTTAGTTTCATATCACGATATTCATATAATAGCGATACATTACCCAGCCCTATTGCTCTAATATGTAATGTATGAAACATTAGAAGCTTTTTTTAAATTTGTATGTTGCCAAAAATTGAAAACCTATCCTTTATGTTGCACAATGAACAACTTATGCTTCACCAACTTATGCTTTCCTGTTCCTGCATCAGGTTACTGGAAAAATGACAACTCCAGTCCCTGCAGATAAAGCAGGCTTGCATGTAAAAGCAGACCCGGCGCTGTCTGATGCCGTGCCTTCATCTTTTCCTGGGATTCCTCCAACAACAGACCAGACGCTCAATGAGATGAAACAGCCTCCGGCTCAGCCGCGGGGGATGCTCTGTAATAATGTAAGTGTGCCACATACATACGACAAAACGATAACTAATGGTTTAGTTTTGCATTAATAATTAAAGCTCTACATCTCCCCTAAGAACGGCTTAGACTTTCTGACGGACACACCTGCTTGCTGCGCTGGCAGGTGGAAATTATTTATATCTAGTGTGTGTTGCAGCTGCCTTTTAAAGCTGGGAGAGATCTCTGTCAACACCAACACCAGATCTTTCTTTTGGTCTGTCGCTTTGATGTCATCTGGGGAAGGAGGGGAGGGGGGGGAGGGTAGACAGTGCTTTGTTTAGAGTTATGACTCACAATCATTTGCATTATTTAATTAATCAACTGATATGAAATGTCAAATTTGTCTATTGAAGTGTATTTTAATATCTCCTACCCTTGTATCTTCTGGCTGGGGGACTACCAGTGGACACCTTTTGGCTATATTAGGGTTCATGTGCATTTTGTAATAAATGTACATTAATCTACATTGTCTCTCTTGATCAAATATAGATGAATTACTATAGTATAATTAATATAGATGCACCTAATATGATTGACCAACTCCTATCAAAATATTCAGTGGTTCATTTTCTGTCAACTGACTGATTAAAGATTGATTAGATTATTTTACCTGTTCAAACGAAATGGCTCTTGCATTTGGCATTTTTTTAATTTCACTACTACATATTTCACTACATATTTCAATATTGTAGCTGTCAAACGTGAACTATTAGGGCAAGTCTGCTGAATAAAGAAGTATTTTTCCAGATCTGTCTCAGTGTAGTTCTCGGGTACAATAAGCATGGTCTCCATGGATCCAGTCTGTTCCTGGAAGTAAACTCTGTGGTCAAGAGAGTCATTGATAGTCAGAGCTGCTGCACGAACAAAATGCAGCTTCTGTAGCAATGCAGAAATAATTACCTTGTCGCAATAATAAGCCAGTGTTTTTGCATTTCAGGTGAGAACTCCCAGGGGATTTCACAAGCGCCCTGGAAAGGTACAGTATTGAAATCTTTGCCAACGCAAGATATAAAACAAAGATGGAGACGATTCTGAACGGGCAGCTCTATTCTTTGGAAACATCTGCTTTTCATATGTTGTTCTTGGGGGTAAACACAGAATTAAAAAAAAAAAAATGAATCAGCTTAGTGCAAATACTCAGCTGGATGTGATTACAATCTCAGAATTTGATGCTGCCAATGCAGTGCAAGCTCATGGTGATTTGTACCAGTGGAGCTTAATTTCTCATTTAGTAGTTGTGAGAGAGAGAGAGAGCGATATAGTCCCTCAGCACTTAATTACATTACTTTCCTACACATTCGATTTAATGCACTGCATAGATTAGACAAAAGATTTTGTTGGTTTACTGTATATTTTAGAGTCATTCATTTGGGCTTAAGAGTCTAGAGACGCTTGTTTATGTAGTTCATTATTCACTAACTTCGATGTTCCGTTGGCTTGTGAATACAAAATTGAACTAATGTGCTAAAGTGGTGCATTACAAAACAATACTAGTAATGGTGTGCCCGCTCTTCAGATTCGATTCTTCGGAAACACTTTAATTGTAGCATAAAAGAGGACAGAAAGAAAGCTCCATGCTATTAGTTCCTTTCCTGCACTCAGTAAATCACAAAGTGATGGAGTGTTACATTTTGATTCCATTGATTATTTCCCTTCAAGAATAACTTGTTGGTTTATTTATTGATATATATATTTTTTGTGACATTGTCCTTCGTGTCTCCATACAGATGGTGTTGTTTGAGAAAGCTCAGTTCTGTGGCCAAGCTTATGATATTCGCAGGGATGTAGCAGATGCTACTTCTCTGCAGCTCTCACCTCTTATATCTGTGAAGGTCATTAGAGGATGGTGAGTAAAATTCAACAAAAAATATGAAAATGTGAAGTAAAGTGCCAAGTTCAATTGGTTCTGGAAGGCCGGCGTTGTGTGTAATGAAACCGTCAGAATCACACTCCTGTTCCTTTTTCATTAACATCCAATCTAGATCTCTGCTCCCAATCATACCAAAGACCAGTAGCCACATCATTCCTAGCATGTTGATATATTTTACATACACATTTGGCTTTGTACATCCGTTCAGATAATTGTGTGGTTACAAATTAATTACCTGCACTATCTATCTTGGATGATATTTCTTTAAAAAAATGTTGGGAACTATACTTACTTGCCTGCTTGCTGAGAATTGGTAGATATTACATTCATATATGTCTGTCCGCCTATTAGCTTAGCTTAGCTTAGCATAAAGACGGAAGGAAAAAGAGCTAGTCTAGCTCTGTCCGAAGAAAACAAAACCCAAAGCTGAATCTTCCTGATGTAATCAGTGGAAACTTCAGAAAATATCAGCATAAACATCCATTGATTGAACGAACTAAGCAAAAAAGGTACAAATTACTAATTAAGGAGCTCTAAATAGGCCTGGTGGCAGATTTTGTTGGCTGTTGGACAGAGCCAAGCTAGCTGTGCTATGCTAAACTAAGCTAACTGTCTGTAGCTGTAGAGTATATACTGGAAAGATGTGAGAGTGTTATCAATTTTCTCATCTAACTTTTAAGGCAAAAAAGCAAACAGTTCTTAAAAATATTGATCTTTTTCATGGCAGTCATGTTGACATGAAATATTAGGTAAGGTACTATCGACTTCTACAATTATACTCATTAAGATTCTGTTCAGGTCAAACAGAATTAGCTGCTATTTTGCATGTAGGCTTTGCTATGCTAAGTGGAACCTTAATTATATGCCTGTGTAGTCTTTCATGTCAATATGGCGGCTGAGAAAATTGTATATTGCTTTAAGGCACACTATTACATGCTTTTATCCTTTTTGTTTTTCTTGTTTCAACATATAATCACCTGTTTCTGCCATATGACTTAACTTTTTTTTTTTGTTGTTTTCACTGCAGTTGGGTGTTGTATGAGAAGCCTGACTTCCAGGGACGCTGCATCGCCTTGGAGGAGGGGGGCATAGAATTGACTAATGAGTGGGCAGAGACCGGTCTGGAGACAGAGCCACACAACAACCCGCCAATGCAGATCGGCTCCATTCGACTTGCTGTCTGCGTGAGTGCACTGGTTAAATACTTTCACCTCATTTACCCTTTCAAATCTCAATATCTACATAATCGTCCCCTCCCATTGCCCTCTGAAGTGCAGCTAATCTGTGATATTGCTTTATTGATATTCGGGAACATTCAGGGCAGAAGAGAATAAATGTGAAATAGCCTCTGCTTTGTAAAGGTCCTGCTTTATTACACTGCTAAGGACGAGTTAAGGACCAATATAAGAAACTACTAACAAATACCGTGCTTCTCTTTTCTCTGTAGGATTACAATATTCCCCATATTGATCTGTTTACTGAACCGGAGGGACACGGCAGAGTGACACCATACCATGACGACGTGATAGAGACGGGCTCGTTTGGCATCCCGCTGAGCACTGCTTCCATCCAAGTGCACTATGGGGTGTAAGTATGGCTGTCTCAGTGAAACCAATCATTCAGATCCCTGCGGTGGACCGTGCATGACAGGAATGAACGCTCTGACAAAATCAAATCATTAAAGTTTAACAGGTGGTAGAAAGGTGGTTTTCTCGTGAAAAGATTTAGTTTGAACTACGTTTGAGCCGCAGGCACTTAGAAAATACAAAGCCGTCTTTGTTTTGCTGCAGCAAAGCGCAAAGTGCAGATGAGTCAAACCCACTCCGCTGCAGTGATTTTTCAGATTGCTAATGACCCGCGTGACCCACCAGAAGAGTAGCCATAGGAGAGCTTGCGTGCTGCGCTTAAGGTAGAGCTGTCTTTTTTTTTTTTTTTTTAATGGGTCCCTCTTGACGCGTGACAAATGGCAGAGAGATCATTACTGTGGTTCCCAGTGTTTAGATTTGTCTTTGGCTTGGCTCTCACTCTCATATTTGCCTGCTCAGGAATGTCTGTCCTGCTGCTGCATGTTAGAAAAGCCAGAGTGGGCGAGGGGGGCACTTGAAAAGCAGACTAAAGAGGTGGAGTCTACATGGAGAACGACGAGCAGACACAAGGCGTGCAAGAGAGAATGTTTTTGCACGTGAGAGGTGCGAGAGGCATTCGGGACATTTCGTGCCCTGCCCCTGAAGGAAGATAATGACAGCAGGCCTTTTTTTTTTTTTCCCACAGCTATTTTTAAGTTTACCTTTGCACCTTTGTTAGAGAGAGATCCTTTGGAATTAGTTCCAGCGTTTCACCAACAAAAGCTTCAACTAATTGCTGTCAGATGCCAGCTGATCTCTGCTTAGTTACAAAGGCGTTCTGCCTCGGAAGCTCCTCCCCACGGTGCCCCGCGACAAAGCGGAGCAACTGTTGAGCAGATGTAATTTTCTGTTTAACAAATTTGCTGTAACATCGCACATAAGGTCAGTCCGGTCCGCCGAGCGAAGTGACTCATCGGCTCCTCTGATTGTATCCTTCAGCGCCATAAGGTCGGCATCACTTCTTGGTATCACTTCCTCCCTCGGCTGAACGAGCTGGGTTTATTTTCCCTGCCAGAGGCTCACATCTGGGGATCGGTAAAAGTCATTGTGTTGCTCTGCATAATGGATCAGAATGCCATAAGCAGAGGCAGAGTGCCAGCAGTGGCTACCCATGCTTAAAAAAAAAAGAATTCTGAAGAAAAATGCCTTGAATATGAAGCATTCGCAGTATATTTAGTTATACAACAAATAGCTTTTGTTCTCAGCCCCTAGTTCCATGACTCATCTGAGGTAAATATCAAAAAACATGATTAAAACACTCCTTTGTCTAAATAGTGCATAAATGTACTGAGTAGTATGAAGTAAACAATAGCTGCTGGTTTCTGTGTGGGGGGAAAACAAGTATCGGTGAGTTTGCTCTGCTCTAACGTTATCGCTGTTTTATAAAAGCTTCACGCTGCAAAAGGTCAAGGCACATAGTGCTTTTAGAACTGCCAAGAAGCATAATATGGAGAAAGCTGCTGACTTAATGCTTATTTAAAGTGCTCCGTGGGTGTTTTTGTTCTTTCCGCAGGTGGCTGGTGTTCAGTGATCCGGGTTTCCAGGGCATGCTTTCTGTGCTGGAGGCAGGAGTGTACCCGTTTCCCGAGACCTGGGGCTTCCCATCACCTTTCATCGGATCTCTCAGGCCACTTAAAATGGTGCGTAGCATTTATCCGCAAACTCGTACTCACATCTTTCGCTAAATGTCTCTACAACTATCCCATGGATTGCTGTGAAATTTGATTCGGCTATATCTGTCGTCCAGCGGATGATTTCATAATCACTTTCCATATAATTCAGTATAAAAATGTATATTTAATGCATCCGATATTTTGGTTTATGACCAATCACCTGCAAAAATAATGACATTCCTTTCAGCCTCAGGTCCACGTTGTGTTTAGTGCTAAATGCTAGTGTGCTAACATGCCGAACAGGTGAACAACATAAACATAACCGACTATTGCTAACCATCAGCACGTTAACATTATGAGCATGTTGGCATGATAACAAAAATAGGCTTTCATCGCTAACTTCAAATTTCGGAGCCGCTGGCATAGTCCCACAATTCTTTCGTTTTTATATTCTACCAGTAAATGTGTGCTTTAATGCTAATTGCTTCCATGCACATGCTTTTAGTCGTACAATTTCATTTTTAGAAAAAGTATTCACTATTGCAATATTGTAATGAAATTTCCTGTGGAAACCCCCTGGGTCTGTCTGGCACTAAAAGCAGTCGTTGCGAAAATTAGCATGTGTTTATTTTATTTTCTCCCTGTCAAGTGGAATTTTTCATAATTTATTTTTTGTAACGCTGCCTTTTTCTGTTCCAGGGTGATTATAAAGTGGAGAACCCCAATGAAGTCAAGGTACAATATGGCGCATATACAGTTCTGTGGTTTTATTTTACTCAGTGTTTGTAGTATTGAGCCATGTACTGTTAATATAGTCAATGTAATGTAAGCCTTACAGTATTGCACACTCCTTATAAAAGGTCTGCTGGCACTGTGCATTGGATTCTTTAGCGGTTTTCTGCTCAGCGAGGAGTTTGTCTTACTTTAAGCTAAAAATAGACGTAAAAGCGTGTTAGCGGGAGATCAGAATGAAAGATTTCCAGGCTTTCTTTTTAAGCGTATCCCGTTGTGAAGTTATTGAATAGCAAGGTGAGTTGCTCAACAAAAGTATCCAGTAATGGTTTTTCATGCAGTGTCATCTTTTGTGTTCTCGCTCAACGTAGAACAAATTGTTATTTTTTTTTTTTTTAATTTCATCCAGATTAAAAAAAAAAACACAACATCATTCTATTAATGATAGAAGATGAAAAACACAACCTATTTTCCTATTCAACCCATATGAATGGTGATTCATGTGTTCATGTTTTTTTCTGTGCTACAGGCTGAGTTGTACGAGAAGCCTGGTTTCGACGGCTCCTGTGTAGAAATCGACAGCGATGTTTTCAGTTTTTGTGAGAGTGAAGGAGACTTTGCAGAGGAAGGAGCCAACTTTGATCCAAACAAGCTTCGGCCCGTCGGTTCCTTAAAGATCATCGGAGGACTGTGAGTTCTCATTCTTCTGTATTTCACACGTTCGTTTCACTCTCTGTGGACGCACATGATTAATTTAGGCGGTAATCTTGGCTTGAGCGAAGTTTATCCAGGAATCCGATATTTGAGATTACATAATAAGTCCCGAATTACAAATACAACCCCAACCAATATGTCTGCTGCATCTTCTTTTTATCCAGCTGGGTGGGCTACAGCCAGCCAGGCTTTGAGGGCCAGCAATACATCCTGGAAGAAGGAGAATATCTAGATTGCAGTGACTGGGGAGGCTCAGAGCAGCTGCTGTCACTGCGACCGATACTGTCTGTGAGTACCGTCAATTTTACAGTATATATTATAATATCTTTGTGTGGTAAGAATTACATTAGAATAAAACAGGATAAAAAAAAAATAAGCATGATGTGATGTTTACAGTGAGGTACGATTTGACCACCTTGAGACTGTAAAAGTCAGAATTAGTAGACAAAAAGGGATATGGATACTTGTCCGTGGGAAATTCATGTAAAAGCATTCTGACCAAAACTTTCCACTGACATACAGACTCAATCATTCTAATAAAATCCAGAGAAAACACTGGGTGGGAAAGTCTTTGGAGGATTGATTCATAACAGTAAATAAATAAAAAATGAAAAAAAATAAACATTAAGGGGAATAAACCTATCAATTATTGTTTGATTGATGACTTGAATGTGCAAAGGAAATCGACCCGTGCTAGCTTTTTTTCCCCTAAACGCTCACATGTTCGTTCCTCTGACTTTTAACTAATGGTTTCATTCCCGCCGCAGGATTTCATGTCTCCACACCTCAAAATGTTCAGTGACAGGGATTTCGGCGAGCTGGGCGTCAACATCGACTTGACAGTACCTGTTATTAACATGGACGACACAGGTTACGGCCTGAAGACGCAGTCTATAGATGTCATCGGTGGTGTGTAAGTAGCGGGTATCTTGCTTTAAACCGTCGCTATTGTATGAGCGGTAATGGGAGATAAAAGGTTATCCAGGTTCACACTATTATTGTATCACTAAAGTAATTTGGGTCTACGTTCACTGGAATTCCTCTGCATTCTTTACAGCTCGTACAGTGTACAGCTCGCGCTTTAAGATTCATTCCTCGGTCCCAACCTGATGATTTTCGCAGCCGCGCCGCACCCTTTCAGACAGGTCTAGACAGATTAGCTCCTTCGCTAATGTTCTGTCCGCCACACCCACTTTGTGTCAATGCAAAATCATCATGGTGTGCACAGATGTGCACAGTGTGGAAGAGGAGTTGATGTTTGAAAATGTTAACAAAGGGCGCACCTCTGTTAAGGGCTTCATCTAAGCATGTACGAATGTTTGAACAGCAAGCCAGTGTGTGACTGGTGAAATGTGAGTTATGGTGAGCTCTGTTTCTATTTCTGTCCGTTTATCTTTGTGCTATGATCAGCTGAGGGGGGGAAAAATGCAGAAGTAAACAAACGGCAACCAAATCAGGATAATGAAATGCACAACATGAAATGCTGATTGCCGTGACCTTGAGGGAGAAAGTGACAAAACGGCGAATTATGTAGAGTGGAACATCTCGTCCTGCTTTCGAGCAGGCAGGCCTCTCGCAGCATCGAATTTTAACATTGAAGGGTTACTCTCGCTGCGCCGCTAGCCTGTTATTAGATTGCACAACCTCGCCCGTGTCGTGCCGCCGTCCTTCCGAGCCGCCGATTGGCTCAGGCGTCGACGCGACAGGCTTCGTGTGTTATCTTGAGCGCGCGCGGGGCCCACAAATGTAAATACAGCCCCCGCCTGCGTTACAAGCAGAAATAACTGCGGCGGCCACAGTGCCACACGCTTTGTACCCAAGACACGTCTCACTTACCAAGAGAGAATATGCAGTACAGAAGTGCTGAGATGCCATCCCGGCTAAGATGTGGGAGGCCTATTGTCGAACTGGACCCCGATCAAGAATTCTTGGCAAAAACGATAAATGACACTGAATTCTTGTGGGTTTTTCTTTGTTAATGGGTGCGGGCACATCACAGTCGGTGCTTCTCCATTAATTAGGACACCATGAAAAAGAAAAGAGAAAACGCAATTTGTAAAATTAAAGGGTGATCATGTTCCTCTTCCCCTGCACTCTCTCTCTCTCTTTCTCTCAGCTGGGTTGTGTTTGAAGAGCCTGGCTTTTGTGGCGAGTCCTACATCCTGGAAAAAGGCCTTTATGGAAGCCCGGAGGACTGGGGAGCGCTACAGCCCAGAATCGCCTCAGCGATGCCTGTCGTTCTGGTGAGAGCAGTGACTCAGACAAAAGATGTTGAATCTTGTTTTGCTTGGATTAAATTAAAAAAAAGAAGAAGAAGAAGAAAAAAAAAAGGTCGCCGTTTATCAAATGGAGATACGTTGCCATGTAACAGAGAGCAGGAATCTCCGGGTGGGACAAACAAATCTTTATACAGTAGATTATGTTCGGCTGAGCATGTGACACGGGCAAAACAAGAGTAAACTGATCCATGCAATGTCAGAGGAAAATGCTTGTCATAAGACTGAATGTGGAAACATCTTAGATCACAAAGGTGAGTCATCGCGAGGCTGCTGCTTCGGTTTCAAAGCAGATGGTGACACACAGCCACAGATTTCGCTGTACAGCGCTGCTGTAGCCGTACACAACAATCACAAACAAGCTCCTGCCTCCGACGGCAGATGGATCTATCTTCTTAGGGATAGCAAGAAAAATAAAGCCCAGGAAAAGTGTATGACATGGGACTATTTTAAAGAAGCAAAGCTATACCGCTCTACAAAGAAAAAAGGCAGCAACTGCATTTTTGGTCGATAATGAGTTACTGTAATGTTCATGACATTCCATGCATCCTTTATATCCCAACATATCCAATACTATACAAGTTACTGTTACCATGGTGAACAGAGACAGCTGATCCTCACGAAACTGTATTTTGACATTTTATTAGCTATTTCACCACGATTTCACTTCAATCACACCCTAATTAGCAATCTGTTATTAAATGTTTACAAATTTGAAATATCTGTCTTGTGTATTCAGTCAGTCAGTCATTTTCTATACCTGCTTATTCCTCATTAGGGTCGCAGGGGTCTGCTGGAGCCAATCCCAGCGCGTTACGGCGAGAGTGTGTGTGTGTGCCTCTCATTCACTCACACACTCACACCTATGGGTAATTTAGAGTCTCCAATTAACCTCAGCATGTTTTTGGACTGTGGGAGGAAGCCGGAGTACCCGGTGAAAACCCACACAGACACGGGGAGAACATGCAAACTCCACACAGAAAGGTCCCAGACCCAGGACCAAGGAGGTCTTGAACCTGCGACCTTCTTGCTGTGAGGCAACATCGCTAACCCCTGCACCACCGTGTCGCCCTCTCATGTATTCACTCATTAGATTACTGAAACAGATAACGCAACATGTAAAAACATCAACTTGTAGTAGTCATTACAAGAGTTTGTCAAAGTGATCGTGTTCTGCTCTGGTAAATTGGAGTTGAACTATAGTGCTTCAACATTAACGTGATTTGTGGGTATAGCAGATACTAAAGTTCAGATACTGAAACAACCACAGATACGCGTGAATCTAATATCCACACATAATAACGCGGTCCTCTTCAAAGAATATTGCTCACATTTGGGCCTTGATACAGCTCAGCAATGTGAGACATTGAAGCTGTTAAGCAGCCGTTTTCAGCACCAAAAATGGTCAAATTACTCAACAAATGTTTCCAATTATCTCAAATACAGTACAACGAACACATCCAGGGCTGAAGTTGTAGTAGTAGTTAAATAGATTTTGGAGAATCTGTACTTACTGCCTTTATCCTTATCGTGCCACGTTTTCGGTAGGTAATATAAAGCAAGAATACAGCAACTGCAACATAAAGGTAAACTATTGAGTTCAATATTAAGATTGATATATACAAAGAATAAGATAATATAAAGTAACAAAACTACCACATGTCCAATAATCAACTTACAGCTACTAAGGCTGGACCACAGGATAACTTTAATGTCATTTTTCTCATTTCTGCCCTCTGCGTAGTTACTGAAGAAATGAAAATAATCATACTATTATATTGCGAGCAACAGGAGCACCCTACAGTTGCTGTGCTATTTGTGATACATAATAAAAAAACCAATAATAATAATCAGACATCGTTCCGGCTCTATTCCGACCTCTCTAATTACTTTCTGTTGTGGTTCACGCTGTGTTTATGAGCCTCGTTAAGCTGTTGTTTTTTTCATTTCAGGACGATTTCGAGAACGCAGCCAAGTTCAAGGTCGGTGAACGCAAAGCATGAAAACACACGCCTAATTATGCGGCGACGTTCGCCTCTTTTATCGAACGAAGTATGCGAAGGACTCCGTGTTATTGTCTGGCTGTGTGTTCCGCAGGTGCAGCTTTTCACTGATCCGGGTTTTAAAGGCTCGTCCGTGACTGCGGAGGACAGCGTGACCTCCCTGCAGGACGGCTTCTCTGTGGCCTCCTGCAAGGTTTTTGCGGGCAGGTGAGTAATACTGCACTCTGAGGACAGAACATCACGCTGCGCTCGTTGTTGTGAGGTACAAGTCGAATCATAGCTATTTGAAACAATTTTTCCCACCCTTACAAACAAGAGTTTAAGCAATATCGGGTCTGATACGGCTGATACTCCACTTACTAAAATATATGGCAGCATCTGTACATATCTTATAACGTGGTATCCTTACAAAATTAATTTATTGCCCAGCGCTGTGCGTGGGTACAGTTTGCTGTTCATTCTCAAGCGTGATTAATCTAACACATAAATATTGTGACTCACTACAGTGCTGGCATTTAATTTGATGCACATATTAAAACTGGAAACCTTCATCTGCCTAGATACTCGTATCTTTCGAAAGTCTGTATTCATTAATTTAATGTTGTGTGTGTTGTGTGCGTGTATTTATACAAATGACTTTCAGCTGGCTGGCATTCGATGGCCAGGACTTCGCCGGCAGGATGTACGTGTTAGAAATGGGGAACTACCCGGACCTGAGAGCAATGGGCTGTGTTAACCAGAGCTCCTCCATCCTGTCACTACAACCAGCCGGATTTGTAAGTTGCTTGCTTTTTTTTTTTTAATGCTTTTAATTATTAAACACCCACCAACCTTTGAGTGGGCTCTGCCTTAAAAAAAACAGACCATCAGGATTAAATTAGAAGAGTTTTTTTCAAGGACATATTCATTTAAACATGTTATTATTCTTTTCTTTAACTTAATTGATTTTTTTAGAATGTATTCATTACATTGTTAGACAGCTAGATTTCTTTGAAAGTGGGGAGACGCTATATAAATGTATATATATATGTGATGTGACAAATGGAAAATACACAAAAACTGATCGCCTGACTGCAGGCCTCTCAACTCTATGGAGCATTCAGCTCATTTCAGCTCATTGTTGTGGTTTTATGATCCACAACTTTACTTGATAACATTTTTTTTTACTTT
The DNA here is from genome assembly GCA_030544235.1 of Lepturacanthus savala. NCBI lineage: Eukaryota > Metazoa > Chordata > Actinopteri > Scombriformes > Trichiuridae > Lepturacanthus > Lepturacanthus savala. Next base: position 12,531,342 of record CM060477.1, read on the forward strand.
TACTTTTTTTATTTTTAGCTGTCACCACTTTCATCAGCAGTCAGCCAGTGGACAAAAGCTCTAATAAACCGACTCTACACTACCTGCACAGCAACAAATGGCAGGCATCTATCAGTGATTTAAAAAAAAAAAACATGGTGATATTTGGTCAATATCATATTTCCTGCTTGTTGTGCCCCGCTCCCAATCAGGCCAAAAATCTATTATTGCTGTTCGAGGGTCTCTGCTGTGCATTGGTCACAGACCATTCTTTCCAGCAGCAGCAGGGCTTTTTTTCAAGTGCTTGCAGGTCATACAGGTTCTTCATTGTGCTAGCAAAGGCAATTTTTTCATAATACATAAAAGCCTGAATCGCTTTTGGAGTGCTCTGTGCCTGATCAAAAGAACGGCTTCAGAGGATCTAAAGGCTTTTCTTGGTTCATTGGGAAAAAAGTCTGAGATGTATAAAAGTGCTTTTCCATTAGAAGCTTTGTAGGTAAATAAAAGGATTTTAACCTCAATTCTAAAAGGCACGGCGAGCCAGCGCAGATCAACTCAAATGGGAAGTGCTTGCTTTTCTTGGTCTTTGTTGAAAGTCAAGTCCAGCAGCAGGATTCTGTTTGAGTTCCAGGTTCTTTATAGACTTTTTTTTTTGGGGGAGACCAATAAAAAAGTGAATTGCAGCGGTTCTGACCTACCAGTAATAAAAAGTACAAATTAGCTTCTCAGCATCCTGTTGTTAAAAATGGCCGTACAACATTTTTCAGGTGGTAAAAAGCTGTCTGGGTCATTTCATGTTCAGTCTGTGCCAGCAAGGCTCATTTCCTATGTAACAGTAAACTTTCTTGGAGGACTGAAGTGCAATTACTAAGTGTGATGTAATCAATTACCATAGCAACCAGACTTGCATTTTAGCGCACTGGCGATATCTGAATGGTAGTGCTATTATAGCATAAAAAAACTGCCCACGTAATACCATATTAGACATATAGACTAGATTACATGATGGAAACAGACGACGTCCATAGAATAAAATGACATAAATGTCCATAGAATTTCCTCCTCAGTGGCCTGGCCCCGGGTTTTGATGGCGCAAAAGCATGCATGGCATCCTTACTTTAATATTTTGCACCCTCAGCTGAAATATGAATAATAATTGAGAAGCCTGTGGAATGTGTGGGTGTCTCCGGGCATCACGAGGCTGCTTCAAAGTTCTTTAAAACAGGTTTTTGAAAAGAATATCCTGGCCGAACTTGCCTGGGCGCTACGGTTATAAGCAGTAATTCATCAAACCTGTGTTACCTTTTCTGAGAACATCTGTTCCCCGTCATTGTCCTTCTACGCGACAAACACACCGCTCCCTAATGTACCCTCTCCTTCGTTCTCTCTACCCCCGGCAGGAGTTTTCCCTGCCATCCATCACTCTTTTCGAGCGGCGCGGCCTGCGGGGAAAACGGGTGCTCCTGACAGACGGATCGGTCAACCTTCAGCTGGCCGGGTGCTGCAGCAGGGTCCAGTCTGTGCTGGTGGAAGGAGGCATGTGAGTACAAAAAAAAAACGGCCATGTCGGAATATAAAACTGTTACTCAGCCGTCCACAAGTTCTCCTTCTGGTGTGAATTTGACAGGTTCATGCATAACAGCCTGTTTGTGTGTGTGTGTGTGTGTGTGTGTGTGTGTGTGTGTGTGTGGACTGAACCCACTGTGCTGTCAAAGCCAACTTATTCTATCAGGAACACGTAAAACAGAAAAAATATTCTTCTTTTTAAAGGCCGTTGCTTCTCAGCAGCTGTTTCTGAAACCCTGCAGGGCTTGTTTTGTAATCTCTTTTTTTTTTATTTAGATGTTATCAACTGCAAAAATGTGGATTCACATAGTTTTTCCTAAGCTTTCTGGCATCAATCACAAAGTGTTTTTCATATGGAAAACCACACCGATGCCATATTTATTATCCCATTTAAGCCTGTGAGCCTTTAAATCTGTGGCTGTCATTTTATACCTAAAATAAAAAATGTAAATGTTACTTATACAGTTTTTTTGTCTTTTCTAATGAGTCGATAGTAGGCAGCGTAGACAAAAGGTTTCAAGCAAAAAATAATTAAGTTTCCAAGTGCTTTCTCTCATATGATGTCATCAACTTCCTACTCCTTCCTCCCGAGAACATGAACAAACCCTCCCAGAAAGAGGGCGTTTTATTTAGATTATAATGATTTTAAACCCTGACATGTAAATATCTATTTAATCAAGTCCCTGGAATAGTCCCCCAAAAAGAATGTTGTACATGGGATAAATATTTTTTTATGGGCATATTTGTGCAAACAGCAACTATAATAGCCATTAAAATGCTATTTTCTGCAAAAAAAAGTCTACAAAATGGGGAAAAAAGATATATAACATTATTGTTATTGACTCAACTGATATAATTATATGCAGGAGTCTTTGAAAATGACTTCGGCTTAAATGGGTTAAAGTGTTAAATCTCAACTGAAAAAGCAAGGAATTTCTATTTAAAAATGACAGATTTAGAGATAGGAATAAAAAAAAATGTGGTTGGTCACGGTGACAAACAAGTGACGATGGCTCGCTGGCCTGCGTGATTGTGTCACGGATTCAGATTTATCAGATGCACAATCCGGGGGTCAGCAACTTCTACTGACAGATTGAGCGATGATGGAAACCTGCTGCTGATGTGCGAGTTTCAGCCTGTAGGTGCGAGGCCATGCTGAGGAAATAAAGGGCTCATAGTGTGCCAGAGATGTCTCTGGAGTGGCACATTCCTGCCGTGGGGGAAAAGAGGGGCATTCAGCCAAAGAACAAAGCCACTGAGACACTGAGAGTGTCGCTGCGAAAATTGGACCGCCGTGTGGCTCAGCACATTTTAGAAGATTATCTTCGGCGAGGTGCCGCGTTAAAAATCTGGCATGTTTCAGGCTACGTTTAAAAAGTAAATTGTGCTTTTTGTCCACCTCTGAAGAAAAAATTGCACGTGCTGCTGATCTCAAGGTATGCCGCTGTAAAAGTGCACGTATTTTATTTTTCATTCGGCCTTTAATTTACCCAGGATGCTCTCTTGAGGCTGAAATCTCCTGGCCAACATATTACTAGTGTCCATGTCCATGTAGGCTGCCAATAATGAAGAAATAATACACAAAGAGGCCAAATATGAACACTGTTGTGGACACAGTTTAACTGACAGTACATAACCGAGGCCGGTCGATGCGCTTGTTTGACTTCAGCTGTGTTTGTGTGTTTCCTTTATTGCCAGGTGGATATTATACGAGGGAATCAACTATCGGGGTGCTCAGATTTTGCTGAAACCTGGTGAGGTACCAGACTGGCGTCAGATCAGCAGTTGGAAAAAAATCGGATCTCTCCGCCCTCTTCTACAGGTATGACGCCCAGTATTTCCTGCATTTAAACATCTATCTTCAAGGCCACAAAGGTGGAAGTACAGTACAATTTTTTATGTCGTGTTCATGTTTTGTAGCAGTAGACCTGATCTATTCAATCAAAAAACTGACCCAGGGAAACTCAACTGAAAAAACAGATGCCCTCAATTACACAGCTATCATTTGATGGATAGAAAATGACTGAAAGCTGCACGGTACACACCTCATCAACCTACTTATTATGGCACGTTTTGTCATTGTCATCATTAAGGCCTTTGCAGAATCCGGCACTGTAATTATGGCCTAACAATAGTTTAGCTTTGATCCCACAATGAATTTTGAATCAATCACCTCTTACATTTACGTAATGTGAAATCCGGTATTAAATTTAATTGACCTCGTGTGGAGTGAACGTTGCTGCTCTTTTGTGGAGCTCAGACAAAAGCTCGGTTTAGAAAAGGACTTCTAATTATTTTACTTGACATATTCTTGTTATCCGCTGAGAAAAAGCATTGACGGTGTGTTCGGTCACGCATGTTTTTTTTTTTTTTTTTGTGGTTTGTTTTTTCGGAGCAGAAGCAAGTACACTTCCGTTTAAGGAACAGACAGACGGGGCTCATGATGACGGTGACCGGAGATTTGGACGAAGTCAAACTGCTGCGGATTCAAGAAACCGAGGAGACGGATGGTTTGGAGCAGATCTGGTTCTACCAGAACGGGCATCTCCACTGCAAGGTACCATAGTGTTATATTAATCACCGCAGAGAAGGTTTAAGTTGTTAATAACGCTACAAAATGATATGTAATGACTTTTGAACAAACTGCAGTACAGATCATCTTGATCAAAGCATCAGGTCCAAAGCAGACTTAAGATTCAAGATGAATTTTAATACAACAATCCTCCGATATCTAGCAAATGTTGGTATTAAACCCATATCTATATGATGTACCACTATGCAACAGCTGCTGGAGGAGTGCTGCTTGAGTCCCAGCAGCAGCATGACCATAGCAGGAAGCCGCATCGGCCTCACGTCGGAGCAAGACCACCAAAGTCACCTCTGGAGCATCACCCCAGAGGGCTTCATCCGCTACACCCCCACCCCAGACCTGGTCCTGGACGTCAAAGGTGATCCTCCATTCACGTAGTACAGTACTTGAGGGATAACTAGTAATAATTCAGTGTCTTGTCAGCCTTCCAGACATTTCATGTTCTGGTTTTACAGACGAGTCGAATCAAGTCCTACCTGCCTGAAAGCACAAGGACATTAAAGCGAATTATAGGGATGGTTTTTAAAATATCCTGTTTGATTTAGGATTTAGTTACAGATAGTTTGTATGCAAATTTTGTGTTAGCTTTGTTGAAAGTTGAAAACTAGTACTACCAGCAGAACTAGTCATTATGTGTCCAACTTCCTTTTTTTTTTTTTTTAAACATCTGGGAGGGTTTATACATCACTGTCAATTAGTGACACCTTGTGGACTAAATAATGTCAGTGTATAAATATTCAATTTCTTACATTTAATGAGACTAATGTAGGAATAAATTAAATAGTTAAAGACTTTAATCTCCTGAAAAATGACTTTATTTTCATAAATAATTACTTTTTTTTTTCTCATTGTTGTCCTCCGTTGTAGTTTTGTACATTAAATAAAAAAATAAATACCCACACTTAAATATTAATTGACTATATAGTACAATATCACACATTAATGTAACAAAACATCTCTTCTTTTTTTTACAGGGGGCCATAACTTTGACAAAAACCAAGTGATTCTGAACACTTTTGATCCAAGTAAACTACCCCAAAGGTGGAACGTGGAGATTATATGAAAACACTGAGCTGCTGGACTGGATCTCTAATATTATCAGACACACAGCTCTACCGGAGGCTCTGTGATACAGCTGCATGACGAGTGTTCGGAGCAACAACATGCAGCATCGGAGTGTCTGCTGGAATTTTGCTGCAGGAGAAATATAAAGCTTCCACTCAACAGGGAAGATCAGCTTTGGCGTTATGGAAAACAAATCGAATGTATTACTACCCACTTGACATAGAAACAGTGAGGTTCGAACTTGAGACACTTTACATTTTATACTTCAGTAATATATGTCAAGGCTTATTTTTTTCCTCTCTTTTCATTGACTAAATCTGTTTGCCTGACTTGTAATAACTTATATAATGTAAGCATGGTTGCCTATCTTTTTATGTGATATTAATCTCCAGCTGCAAACATGAGGAAACACAAAATATAACTCTTCTTAAATGTCTCTTTATTGTGTGCAGTCAAACCTTTTGTTTTCAGAATAATTAATGTATTTTTGTCTATGAACTTATTAAATACATTTTACAGATTGTTTTGCACTCATTGTTTGACTTAATGCAAAAGTGGCTTTTATTTTATATTGAGTTTTATTATTTGTTCTTTCCCAGTTTTCCATTTAGTTCAGCTCACTCACTCCATTCTGCATTCATTAAGTGAGATATAATGTGACAATGGGGAGGAATTCGCCAAAACAACCCTATAAGTGCAAATGCAAAAGATTACAAACGTTCTTACAGTGCAGCTTCTACTTCACGCAGCATCTCACAAACTTCCATTGATTAACATTTCCAGCTTGAATGCAGCAAACCGAGATCTACCAAGATCCTGGGTGTCGTTACTGGTTGGATGCTGACTTCGATGGCATCTAGTCTGCCGTTGGTAATTACAGTAACTTCACCTTGACATGATTGCGGCATAGCTCAAGCACTTTGTGAAAATGTCAGGACAGCAGAAAAAGGTTGAAGCTTTAACAAGAACAACAGCCTTTGGCACGCTCCGATTACAAGCTCGGGTCACGCTCGAGGTGTGCAGCGTGGCAGCAGGAGCCCGGATGTCTTTGGATATTACAGTCTGTTGCTGTCAAAGAGAAACCTTTTAAAAAGGCGAGAACAGTCCTTTTCCCCGTGTCTACATTTGCTTCGCCGCTTCCTGCTCTGGCTCTGCCATCTCCGTGCGACTGTCCTGCGCCAGCTCTTCAGCTGCTCTGTCCTCGTCGTCGTCATCTGCCACCCTGACTACCGTCTTCCCTCTGGCGTGGCCCTGCTCCAGCTTCTGAAAGGCCTGCGGCACCTGGGTAAATGGAAACTGGGCCTCCACAACTGGCAGGATCTGTGATGAACCAGCAAAAATATCAGGAATATGAGTTTGATTTCAGGAAACGATTAAGACCTTAATAATAGTGACTAATAGTGCTTGAAAATAGGGTTTGCCTTTTGTTTTAAAAACAAATTTAAGCGATTCCTTAATAATATTCAGTTACAAAAGGCTCTGAACCAAATTAAAGTACTTATTTTAGTATTTTCATATTACTGGATCAAGATGTTACAGCTGGGAAATTATAGTATTCGTGTCATTTATTTCATTTAAACAACCCACCCACCTACCCACAAGCTCCTAATGCCACATCATCTTTGCTTTCATAGCTGCGAATGTGAAAAAGTGAGGGAGGGGTTTAGAATGTGATGAGGCTGGACAATCCTGCGCTGCTCCCACAACACGAGCAGCCAGGCTTGTTATTCTGGTCAGCATCTCTTGCCGGTAACAATGAATGGGGAGAGCAGTGGCGTCACACTGGAAACCGTCCACACTTCGGACTGAGAATGGGACGTGCGGAGAGAGTGTGTGTGGGTGTGTTTGTGTGCAGGAGATGTGGGGTGGGGGGGGTTTCTGTACGTGTGTGTGCGTGTATATGTGTGTAGCTTCCCGCCACTCGTCTGAATGTGCCGCTTGCTATAAGCCCCCGGGACAAAAGGACAGAGGTCCCACATGCTTTTGCGAATGGCTGCTCAGCAGTGTTTAAAAATCCATTCATTGCCTCCTGGCGCCTGACTCAATCACCCAACAGTCAAACCATGCACAACCCCAACCAACCAACCCACCAACCCACCAACCAACCAACCAACCAACCCACCAACCCACCAACCAACCAACCAACCAACCCACCAACCCACCAACCAACTGGCAGAGCAGGAATGCGATGCTCACTCCTTAACAAAGCTGCAGGAAGCTGTATGGAATCCCTGGTATGTTCATATTCAACATGCTGCTCGTGAATTTCACTCTCAACCTGCAACTGATGTGCAAATGAAAGGATTTCTACCTCCCCAGTGGTGTAAGTGGTAATGAATGACAAGTATGTATGCAGCCAGTATTCCTATTTGAGGGAATGGGAAGGTGTGTCCAAACATTTAACTGGTACTGGAATAATTCTAATAATCATAATAAACTGTAATAATAAGGTGGATACTGACCTTCCCCGCATCCACCAGCCGGGTGACCTCGTCCAGGGCGGGCCCATCTGGAGCATAAAATCCCCAGCGGTAGAAGACTCCGTTTGATATTACGTTCTAAAGGGCAAACAAAGTGGGGGCAATAATTCAGGCAGCTCACCAGGTATAAAAGAACACACAGAGCTGTTATCCATGCGTGAAAGGATAAGGAAGGGAGCGTTTAAATACATCCTGGCGGAGTTGAAACCGAATGCTAAAAATACCATGAGACCTTCACACTCAATGATTTGAATCAGAATAAGTTGCAAAAAGCAACTGAGGCATGACACAAGCCAACGCACACATCATAAACGTTGGCCACGGCGAATTGTTTATAATATTAAGTGAGCTGTAACTTTTTGTATAGAATGGGAAATGAAAAAAACAAAACAATCATTGTAATATTTCTTAAAGTTTTTGTTTCCAACTCAATCTGAGTTTCCATCAGGAGTATTTCTTACAATCCAGTTTCATTCAATACTTTCCTCGCTGTGTGTTGACCTAAACATTTTATATAATTTACTGACAGAATGAAAAAACAAATCAATGCTGGTGACTGACTTGACTTGTTACACCTAACGCTGTCACTACATTTACTTTTTTTTTTAGGTGATGTCTTGGGTTGTTTGTACAATCTAAATCCTTTTACTAAAAAAAAAAAAAAAAGGATTTGATTTACTACCTTTATTGTGCAACTCGGAAAAAAATCCCAACAAAGGTGAACCTGAACACAACACCCTGAAAATAATGATTTATTACTTGGCATCAATACTTTACAATACTTTTTTTTCCACCTTGGGTGAAATTACCCCTTTTATGGACAAAAAAAACAACAGACTCCTCCTGGCCATTCAGTGCTGCAGGGTGGTTGAACACTAGAGGGCTCAGTTGCACTGTGATCCTTTTGGATGAGAAAGACTTGGACGTTGAGGGTGTGACTGCTGTGGCTGAGCCCGACCGAACGCACCACCTGTCTGCTCCCATGGACAAAGGGGCCCGGAGGCTTGGCAAGAAACACACAAACACTGGTATTTGCCGAGGGGAGATAGTTGGCTACAATCTGCACAAACACCAAATACTGCTGGTTCAGCAGCCAACAAATGCGCACGAACACACTCGCCGCATACTAACAGACCAACACCCCCCACTCACTCTCACTCACACACACACACACTGCCTCATCCACGCATACACAACTCTGACACTGCCAGGCGTGCCTCCGCTGCCCAGCACAACTTGACTGAGTCCCTAGAGCAGCTCCACCCTGCCTCATCACCCACTACCCTCATTATACATGCACTCCACAAACACAGCAGCTTGAGGGACATGCAAAAACTATGAGTCTTACACATGCTCATACTCCTTTTTCGTCTGCGCATGTCAGATTTATTACACCCTGCAGGGCGGATTTCAACAGATCGAGCGTAAACCTTTGCAAAGAGGGAGTCTGCTAAAAAGTCAAGTCATTACATGACTGTTCCCTCCCTGTTTCAGCTGAACGACAATTCATCTGAAAACTGACATAACAGCTGTACGCCCATTACACTACGTTATCTTTCCATGCCACTACACATTGAGTATTTCATGTCAGTTTGGGAGCACCTGGGGTCCACACCCATGCCGTTGGACAGTTCCGAGCAATAACAGACAGAAGAGTATTAGTGAAATGGTGTTTCTGGTTTTTAATTCGGCTTGGTAAAGCAAGTACCCAAGCTCACTGAGCATAGACTGTGGTTCTAAGCCTCCCACTGACCGACTATTTCAGACGGCATTCTCCCCACTTCCACTCTCTGTTTGATACAGTTTTCAAAAATCCCTGTCACAGCATGAAACAACAAAAACAACTTCCGAGCTAGCCATCTACCCATTTGAAAATGACAACATAGTTTCTTCAACGCTTTCTATAATAGGGGACCTTTAACCCATTTAAGCCTATGAGCCTTCAGGTCTATCACTGTCATTTTAAACTGTAAATCTTGTTTAGTCATACAGATTTTTTTTAATGACATGATAATAGACAACTTAGACAAAGGGTTTTAACAAAAACAAAAAATGAAGTACTTCCTGTCACATGACATCGACTTCCTGCCTCTTCCTCCTGAGAACATGGAGACAAACCCTCCTAGAAAGGGGTCATTTTATTGAAATTATTATGACTTTCAACCCTGACATGTATATATCTATATAATTTAATCATTCAAATCTCGAGATTAATCATGGGATAAATAGTTTTTTGTTTATGGGCAGATTTGTCCAAGCGGTGACTATAATAGTGATTAAAATTTTCTGCAAAGCAAAGAGTATAAAATGGAAAAAAGATACATGATAGAGAACATACATAGATACATAACATAATTGTTAGTGACTCATCTGACATAATTATATGCATGAAAACTTTGAAAATAATCTGGGCTTAAATGGGTTAAAGAAAGGCAAACAAGCTAGAGTGTAGGGGGGGGGCAACCTCATGTGGAGATAGGTCTGGCTATGTGAGACTGAGAAGCAAAGGGACCGTGCATGACTGACTAGTTTATGATCATTTTTACCTGTATTGCCTTGCTTTGCAGGGTGAATACAGCGTTACAGGTCCCATCCAGCAGGCCTGTGGAATCAGTGTTGAGGAGCAGAGGTGTTACCAGTGTGACGTACTTTGCCCCAGACCAGGGCTTCAGCAGGCCCACCGCCCACTGCTCCGTATCGCCGCCCACGCTGTCCATGATCACGTCAAAACTGTTGCAGAAACATACGAATTTAGTGCGAAACCCACTGTTGGCAGAGGGTTAAAAACACTACAAAAACAGACACACACACACACTTCATAGCAAGTTATTACTTATGAGGACGCAGCATGCTTTTTCATCTTCTGCCAGAATCCAGTGTATTGCTAAAGCCTTCTGTCAAGAGGAGATTGCTGGTGTGTTCGTTTTGTTTAGTCTTCAAGCTAAAGTCAGGGTTTGCCAATTTCGCTACGGGGGCGGGGAGAGGGGTGAAACCGGCGTCCACTCAGGCCTTGAGCCCTGGTATCCATGGAAACTAGAAAGAGAATCTGTGAGCAGGTGTGCCATGCTGACAGGGACATGTTTACCACATTTGGGGTGTTTATGGGGGAGATTCACACATAATTCTGGCAGAACCCGGAGGGAAGCGTGATTTATTTTCATCAGACCCTTTATTGGACTGCCACTGACTTTAATGATACTTCATTAGAGTCTGAGCTTTAACATTCGGCTCTGATCCTTTTAAAAAAAAAAAAAAAAGGATAAATACAATGTCACCACTGAACACATAATCTACTGTATGATTTGGAAGTCTGGGTACTTCTAAAAATACAGCCTTCCCACAGCAACAACACCTACCTCTCCATTATTTCTAGCTGATCGGTCACGTCTCCTGCTGTGTAGTCCACAACCTCGTCGGCCCCCAGGCCTCTAACGAGCCCCTCTGCGTTGTGGGAGCAGGTAACAGTTACATGGGCACCCCAGGCCTTCAAGAGCTGGCAGCATATCGAGGGCGAAAATTATAAATAAACACATACAAGTGGTTCATATGGCTCATGCTGAGTTCAAAAGGACCCTGGTACAGCTTGTACTCGCTTACCTGAATAGAAAATGTTCCAACACCTCCTGATCCGCCGGTGATCAAAACTCTAAGGGGAGAAACGTCGGCAACCGGAGGGTCATTCGATTACCGTGTGATTCGTTTAAACAAAGCTGCTAAAAGAAGTGTGATTCGCAGGATTGAAAGCTAGTACTTTCGACGAGGAGGGAACGTTCCATTAGATTAAACATCAGGTTAGATTTTTACATTCTATGGGTTAAAGGCACAATTTTAAATCTCATTTTGATGCCAATTAAATTGGAGCAAAAGACCACCAGATCTCCACAGCTGAAATGTATGCTTTTTTTTTTTGCTTCAAATTACAGGTTTGCAAAACCAAATACTATGATTTCCACTTCTTATATTCTGTGTATGAATGAAGAGGGGCTGGAGGGGTTTAGTTTGAGGTTATCCGGGTTGAGGCGGGTTGCTTGCCTTTTATTGGAAGAGCTGTCTCTGCAAAGGCCGCCTGCATTGACAAGTGCAGACAGAGCGGTGTTGGCTACATAAGGGATGGATGCTGCCTCCATGTGATTTAATGATTTTGGCTTATGGGAAACCTGTAAGAGACAAAAGACAGACAAACAGGCACAGTAATCATTAAAAAATATCTACCAATCAATTTTTGTAATATAATATTTGTAAGTTCTGCCTAGTACTGTCTCTGCACCTCACCTCATACTCTGTGAGAGTGACAAATTCTGCCAGACTGCCTTGTTTCCACGGGGGAACAGCAGCCCACACCTGAAATAGAAATATGACATTTAGCATGCTGTCCCTCACTCAATGTAATCACCCACACCTTCGTCTTCAAATCATAGTTAATAAAAAATTAAGCTCTATTAACCCTCATGCCCTTCTCAGGCATTTTTCTCAACTTTTGAGGGGATGTATCTACATTTTTCAGCTTTTGGAGTGAATATTCGCAGAAAGTCTTCTTTTTAGTTGAATTTTTGAAATCTATTGTATTTTTCTCTTACATGTCTTATACTCAAATTTTGTACCCTTTCGACAGCTTGTAGCAAAGATGGACAGGCCAAAAAACCAAGTCCTATAAAAAACATCAACAACACAAAAATTTAATTATTTTCCATATAATAAATGGTAGGAGGATGGAACTTTGGTGGTGATTAGAGATTTGGAGATGTCACAGATTAGCAGCAAAATTGATTTGATTGCATTAAGATTTTTTTTTGCCAGACACTCCCTCTGGACATCTTGGTGGCCAAAAGTGTCCCATTGACTTCCATTATAAATAAAAATTTTAATCCCACTACCATAAGTCTGAAGCTCTGCATTCTGTAGTCATAAGTCAGCATTTCACTTTGAAGAAAAATAGTGACATTTAACATTTTTAGTGGATCTGACTAGTACTGACTGTAGGCTGATGCATGAAATTCTTGTACTTTTTTGCCTGTTATATTGTGGAGCAATGTGACTTCCAGAAAGCCCCAAGAGGTGTGCACAGGTATGTGCATGCTCATCTGTGTGCATCATTTCAGGGATGAAAAAAGGGGCATATCTTTTCAGGGACGCGTTTCGTGTGTCTTCAAAGATGTGCTTGTAAATCCCGGCCTCGTGCTTTTGCTGGAGTTTATGACACAGCTCGGCAACATTGTGTTTTTGTATTTATACACAGATGGCTCGGAATAGTTGAACAAACTAGTAAAAACTTGATTTGGAAACATTGCCTTTACAGCAGACATTTAAGCACAACTACCACAAAAAGGTGTATTAAAAAATACAACTTTTAAATAGCCACTCTCCTTTAATCCTCTTGAAGCATATGTTATTGTGCATATGGGAGAATGTAAAGTTTGATGTGACTCTCTAATCTACCATACAATGTTATTTTGTCCAAAAAAAAGCCTCAAGAGGTTTTCACATGAACTTCATATAAAGAAATTATCCAAATACAAAAACTGTGATGTATGTTCTCTTCTAGACAGTCGGCAGTGCTGTAATTCTCATTTTATATCCTTCACCTCGTATGTGGATCAACCCACCTTCAGCTAAGTGGCCTTAGTGTCTTAGTAGTTTCATGTAGGTGTGGAACAGTTGTAGATTGCATGGATTCTTGAGTTCTTACTTAACTATCTGTGGTGATTGTAAATTAGTTTAGGGAACTACACTGTACTGCAAAATGTGATCAGGTTTGTGCAGACCTTTAAACAACTATTCTTCCTATTGAACTACACCCTGATTTCCTTGTTTATTTTGCTGCAGGGCAGGAACCATTTATATACCAGTAATGTTGCTGACTAGGGATGAAACTATTTTATTGTTTTCCTGTATAAATAAGTAAATTAAATATCCGTGCAGCCCCTACCTCATCTCCTGGAGCAAAATGGGTAACCTCAGACCCACAGTCCACCACTACACCAGACACATCACGACCCAGGATCAGAGGAAATTCACTATCAGTGTCCATCACAGAAAATGGATCCCTTCTGAACTTGAGCAGTTTGGCTCCATAACCACCTGCAATAAAGTAGGTGCAGCAAGCAGGTTAGAAATCCAACCGCAAATCCCAGATTGTGTATGTTGTCCACAATGAGTTTAATGAACAGTAGCTTCACACTTACCCCTCATACTTATGTCAAGAGGGTTGAGACTAGCCGCATGGACTTTAACCATCACCTCACTGGGAGAAGTGATAGTGGGGACGGTGAGATCTTCTGTGTACCTCAGCACCCCGTTAGTGCCATACTGATCAATGACCCAGGCTGACATGCAACCCTGCAGCCTCGGAGCTGAGCTGCAGACATTTCTTCTGAAGCACCCTGTCCTGGCTAATGTTTTGGCGGCGCTGAACAAGCACGGGAGCCTGCCCGCCGCCATTGGAGCCAACTGAGGGTAAACCGTCCTTCAGCTGACTGTCTCTACAAGGTCAGCTTTTCAAGACATAACGCGCCGACATTTGAGGAGCACTTGTCACTACACGCTTAAGCTAACGTGTCCAGGTCGTCGCCACTAACGTCGTAACCCAAAAGATGTCAAATACAGGTCCGGCAAATGAAAAAAACGCCTGCGTGCACGTTAAATGGATGCTTAGAGGGTTAAATTAGGATTTAGAAAGACGTACTGTTTAAAAACAAGCGACACATAGCAGCTCTCCACTCTGCTAGGTGGCTACATAACAAGCTAACATTTCTTCTTCGTTGGTTGTTTGTTGGCGGTTGACAAACAACACGTGCTTTACCGCCACTTACTGGATTGGAGGGTAGACCAGGTCAGTTACTATGGTTACTCAATATTAATACCATTAAAATCTACTGAATCATTTTTTTCCTAAAAATCTAACAAATAATAATAACCCTGTAAGCTACATAACCAGAGTTATTACTATTTTTACTTGTATTACTGTTATTATTTCAGATAGATAGTGAAGTTAGATGTGAAATTAGAGTGCAGCAGCATTACACAGAGGGACAATAATAATATAGAATAAAAAAAGATAAAAATAACTATCCACATAAAAAAGCAATAGCTACAATTTTATGTACAAAAAGTATATACAACAAATTTGTAGTGTTGATTTTAGTGCAAAAGTAAAAAAAAGTGTGCTAAAAAATGTGTCTAACTGTGTGTAGAAAATAAAGTGTGCAGTGACTGTAGGTTAAGATGCAATTTTTTAAGCTGTTATTATACAATATGATGGCATGTGGCAGGAAAGATTTCCTGTATCTGTCCCCTTGACAGCGGAGCTGTAGCAGCTGGTGGGAGAAGGTGCTCGGCTGTCTGACCACTGGTCATTGTCCTTGATGGATAACAGTTTATTCAGTGTCCTCCTCTCTACCACGGCCTCAAACGCCTCCAGGATGAGACCCAGTACAGAGCCAGTCTGCTTGATGATCTTATCAAGTCTGTTAGTGTTGATTAGTTAGATTGTGTTAATTAGTTAGTGGCTCTGATGCTGCTGCCCCAACAAACAAGAGCAAAGAAAATGGCAATGAAGTGTACCGTTAAGAATCTATAGTCCACAGTTCACATCCACAAGAAGATTATTCATGATATTTAATATTCTGTTCAGTATCTTCTAATCTCTTCCTCCTTTCGTTTTCTATTGCCTCCTCTTGTTTCTCCTATTTTTTTCAATGATGTACTAGTATCAGCTCTTATTTCCACTTCCGATACTTCCTGGAATTCCTTTTTTTAAATTATGATTTCATTAAACTAAAAACAACAATAGTAACAGCACAACACAAAACTGCACAGAAAAGACCAGCCCCACCCCGTATATCCTTTAGCTTTAAATCAGCCTATCATTGGCCGCAGCTAAGTGAGAGAACAATGTCCTTTCATTGATTATAATTTAAACCTCTTGCTAGTCTTGCTATGTTTCACTACTTTATTTATTTCAAGCTAAACTCTGAACTTGCAGCGACAAGCAAATCTGTGTTCTCTAACCAATGATGGAAGAGAATAGGCTCGGGCAATAAGATATGACCTAATAATAATTGTTATTATATTCTCATTATAGTTTTTATTACATATTATATGATAATATATTTGTATTTAATGTGTTTTAGTACATTTCTTTAAATTAATCCTTTATATCTATTGTCTGTTGTTACAATAATAATAACACATAATAATGACACATGATAATATAATGTAATTATTATATGCTTCTTGATTAAATGCAATACCAAAGGGTTACACAAACCTGGCTCCATTAAGAGTGATAAACAAAAAGGCATTATGTAGTAATAATGGCTGATTATCATCAAAATACATTGTGTATATGAAACAATTACCCAATTTGCCTGAGAGGCCCACTCAAGAATAAATTGACAACTGAGTGCTTCATCGGCTGCAGGAAAATGGGTGGAATACATGCCAGAGGAGCAAAGACTAATGGACAGGGCACAGATCGGCCAAAATACTCCTAAGCAAATGGACAGAAAAAATAATCTGTTTATTCATGTGCAATACACAGCGGGCTTGTTTTAATGTTTACGCGATACTGCACATCGAGAACATGGCATCTGCTTATCAGTGTTTGTCTCAAAGACTCATATGGGAATTGTGGCCAGAGACATGATGAATTGAATCACAACTTACCTCTGTTGGCCTATTAACTCTTAAAGGGACAGTCGCTCTCCTTCAAACCGGCGACCACACAAACTGCGGCTGCCTCGTGCAACATGGCTTCGCGGCTCTCAGGAAGCTTTAAAAACAGCGTGACGAAGAAGCGGCTCAGTCACCCCGTGTCCTCGCAGTTATAGGCTGGTTAGATAAATAGATAACACATAACACGTTTTCTTCACGGTTATTACATAATCTGCGAGCAGAAGTGATGTTCCCTTTTTTCCAGACGCCGATACCGAAGGGGTGAGAAGAGAGGGAACGGGGCCCTGTGGCTTTGTGATCATGATTCAGCATGAAACCAGGCAACAAACAGCACTGTCGTCATGATCAGAGGTCCCAAGGGAAAGAGGACATTGGAAATTGTGTGCTTTGTCTATGCCTGGCTCATTATAGTGGGTCCGTCTAATGAATTAAACCCCTTGGCTGCGGCTCAAAAAAACTTCAGCTGAGAGAAGGGGTGTCACCTTGTTGCCAGTGCCCCGAAACAACCCACTGGTGACAAATTTGTGGTTTATCAAGCTACGCTAGACAAGATCGGATCAGGCTATAAGAGCAGCGTCTTTCGGAGGGGTCATTCTTTCCCAGACACACCAGCTTTTCTAGGCCTCCTTTCCACCTTGGGACTTGTGGCCCAAATCCGGTGGTTGCTCTATAAAATTTTAGCTTTGATCTAATTAAATTTAGTGGTCTCGAGGAACAGCTGCCAATACCTAATGATATAATAATAAAGTTTAATATTATAAAGCACCTTTCCAAAATAAGGTTTGTGTAAAACCAAAAAAGCAACAGGAATCATTCAATCATAAAAAAAACATGAAGAAAAATAGCATCATCAATAAAAGTCCAAATCAAATAAAGCGGTTAAATATAGATTGAGTCATAAAAGGTAATAAACAAATGGTTTGAAAAAGATAAGGTAGAAGGATCACAGGAAGGCGAGACTATAAAAATGTGTTCAAGTCAGATAATGTAATTATCTAAGATAAGATAAACCCATTATTTATTCTTTATTTGGATACAGTACAAGATGACACATGACGATGCCAAGTTGGATAATTGTGCGTGAGACTTGTCTGTACAAGTTGTTCTGGAAAAGAAGTCAGCAGTTTTCAGTCAGCTACATAAAGATAATAGATAAAACACGATGAAGAGTATGGACCTGGCTGTGAGCGGGTCCAGTCAGTGAAAGATAAAATAAACTAGTCAATCAGGGCTTGATATAGGAATTCAGTGCTTCCACTGTCAGTGTTGCAACAGGAAAATCACCTTAAAATTCTGTGACCGTATATCTGAGTAGGATTATAAAAGGGCTAAGAATTTATTCCCAAAAGTCTAGAATCATTCACCAATGATACTGTTATAAAAATGTCCAGATTCTGTGATCAAGTATACATGCAAATAACTTATTTAACAGAGATCTTACATCAGCATCCTTGGGTCTACTTCATATACTTCATATATATATATATATATATATATATATATATATATATATATATGACAATAATCATCCGTCTCCTTTTTAGTTTTTTTGCCAACTGCCCAACAAACCAATTAGGTGACAAATCTCCAGATGCTTGGCACACCACAGCTAAACAGTGCTCCTGCAGTGAGGCTGGACATGAAGGGCCTTTCACTGCTTGGACTATAATCACACAAGCCTCATTTATTATATGACAGACCTACTTCTCTTAAGCTACAACAGACTTTGCACCACAACCTCTCACTAGCCTGGCTCCGAGATTTTATTTTTAGAATGAACGATTGGTTTCCTCACTCGTAAACTGCCCCATTTTTTTTTCTTGAACTGGTCAGACGCTTTACAGTGCAGTGGCTGCTTACTGCAATGTAGCGGAAGCTAAAGAAAATGGTTTCGTGATGCTTTTAATATATACGCTATATCATCCTGCTTGGTTTTACATGGATCTAACTGGATCGAAATACTGGTTCATTATATTCTGCCTGTGAGTTTAGGTCATCCTTGTTTTTTTGTTAGTAGAAGAATATGTTTTTAGCGACCCACAGGGAAGCTGCAAAAATAATAGTTTTTATGGTGTTAAGTTGCCATAATATGCACAGTTTAACTGTGAATTTGCTTCTTTGTGCATCCCCCAAAGGCAAAATGATCTCCTCGGGGCAGGGTTGAACATATGCTACTGTGTTTTAAGTATTTAATGAGAGATTGTTATCCTGTGTTACAGGACAGGAGCATACATTCAACTTGGATGGGAGTAATTGATTTTTGCTGCGTAAGGTATTACAGGAAATAAAATGGTAATATTTTACTCGGCAAAATGTCAGTAACGAGCATTACAATGCGTTTTTTAACCTGGATTGAAGTGGTAATTTTTGTGTTTTTCTTCATACAAATTCGATAAAATCACTGCGAGATCAGCAGCTGTGAAATGCCGTGCGAAAAATGTTTCACTTCCTTTTCCTTTCGGCTCGTTAGTCAAACAGATGATGGAGGTGAGTGAACCTGCAGAAACGTCGGATAGCACGTTCTCCAGACGGACACACGCTCATTACTTCACGTTTGTGAAACATAAGGATTTGAAGAACAGTCAGTCAGTCAGTCATTTTCTATACCTGCTTATTCATCATTAGGGTCACATGGTCTGCTGGAGCCAATCCCAGCGCGTTACGGCGAGAGGCAGGGATACACCCCAGATGGTCGCCAGCCAATCGGGGGGCACACACACCATTCACTCACACACTCACACCTACGGGCAATTTAGAGTCTCCAATTAATCTCAGCATGTTTTTGGACTGTGGGAGGAAGCCGGAGTACCCGGTGAAAACCCACGCAGACACGGGGAGAACATGCAAACTCCACACAGAAAGGTCCCAGACCCAGGACCAAGGAGGTCTTGAACCTGCGACCTTCTTGCTGTGAGGCAACAGCGCTAACCCCTGCTCCACCGCGTCGCCCTGATTTGAAGAACATCATAGCCAAATTCACTTTGTGTGCTACGCCTAACGAGTTGTCCACTTCCCAAAATAGCACTGGTAGTTTAACATTTACAGAGGTGCCATAGTAACACGAAGTTAGCAAGGAAGCAAGCGGAGCATGAGGGTGGAGATAAAACCACAAAACAGACAAAACTAACGTTCTCCTACTCTGAGATTCTTCAAGAGGAGAGGACACGAGAACCACTTTCAACAGTGGAATCGCCAGCTTTTAGAAAACTTGTCAGCAAGGTCCCTGTTGCGACTAGCAGCAATAATGACAAAGGTGAGATATATTTAAATTCCCAAATCCATATTTTGTGAGAGTAACTTCAAAGTAATGCAATGGTTGTGTAATGCCCTACCTTTTAAATACAGTAATATTGTAATATAACAAATTATTTTGAAATTATAGTAACAAGAAGTACTTCCTAACACTGTATGGCATCAATCATCAATATTTTATTCGTATCATCATTATCATTTGCCTGTAATTCTAAAATGACACACTTTAGGAACATTACCAAATGGTCACATATCGCTATGTTCCACTAAACAAATTCCTAGAGTGTCTGCGAAAGCACGGAAACATCCAGTAGCAGCACGGCCGGTGGACAGCAGCGACACAGGAAACACGGTGTGCTCTGCTGTTCATCTGACAGATAGCATCTTATCTACAAGCTTCCTCCACACTGCGAGAACAGCAGTGGAAATATAATGAACCATTCAGCCTCTGTTTATCCTGGGGATTAGGAGGAACTATACTGTGTATGCAGACGTCAGAGTTATAGAGTTATTGCTGTTAGTAGAAAGCTCTTTCCCAAAGCACACATGCATGCAGTGGACTTTCTTTTGACAGATACAGAAATCCTTATATCGAGAGCCTATAATCATTTTTTTTCCCTACATTGCAGCATCATCGCATTCTGTCTTTAAGTGTTAATGTCAATTTTTTTGGTGCTAAAGAGCAGAAACTGAAAGGTTTTCCAACTGTTGACAGCGGGGATATATTTGCTCAAAAACAAACCCGATCACAACTTATCTCTCTCGACATGTAGTAGTACTTTATTATACCTATTATACTGAGATTTTGAATAGCAATATCAAAAACATCAGTAAAGAATCTTTTAAACCTATGAAAAGTGGAAAAAAAAAAACATCTGTATATTAAGCCCAGTTCTTAATATGAACCTAATTCCAAAGGAATACTTTTCAGTAAATATCGTTTATTTTGGGGAACATATCCAATTTCTTGCAGAGTTGGATGAGGGAAGTGATACCATCCTCATCTTTGTACAGAAAAGTCTATACAATAAGAAATGCAGTGTAGATGAAAATTCTTATTTTGATTTCATTGATACTAATTAAAACATATTCATGAAAATTATATTCAAGTCTGTTCCCACTGCTGAATGCTGCTAAATAACACTAATTGTCTCATTTTCACAGGGCAAACAACCACTCATTTTATTGCTTTTTTGTTGTATTCACATTATTAACCACCAGAACATAAACACTCACAATGATATTTAAAACTCCTCTGTGAATAGCATGATTTATTCTGTTTCCTTTCCCTTTGCTGCAACTACACGTAAGGATACAAAATGCAGTGTGTGCAATAAATTTCGCAAATGCTAATAACTGCAATGTGCAGACATAACAGCTCCTTGGCAGTGCAGTGGCTGCTTGGTATCCCTGCCATTTGAAAACCCTTAGATCCCCGGTTTAAGGACAAAAGCCAGACGGCCAAAGATAAACACAGGTAGCCTGCACATAGTCACAGGCAGTGAGAAAGGGTTTATATTTACAAGACTGGTCCTTTATGACCTTAGGAAGGAATGCTTCCTTCGGAATATTGTCTAAAATACAGCTACGGCTAATAAAAATACTATATTTGCAAGAAAAAGATCTAAACTAAGCAACGTAAAATCATATAATACTTGCAGCTCACAAATAAGTGAATTATCTTTCTAATATAATTTACACCTGTAGAGATTAGATGATATTAATGCAGACAGCTCTTTTGCCGGAGAACATTCTCTTACACAAATACAACTAAACTCCCCCTAGGGTCCAGAGTTTCTCAATTCTAATTGGGCTGACTAATGAACCACATTCATTATACGAATGTCAGTGCCTGCTGGTGGAGTGTAGGAAGAAGAGAGGGCCGTGAGGAGGTGCAGAGGGGCACCGAGTCAAGCTGACAGGCTGCTAATGAGATATTATCAAGGTAAAAAGCTCCTCAGTTCATTTAAGAGGCACAGATTCTCATTTAGTGGTTCAGTGTATGATATAATGAGGCATTTGCTGTTTCATCTGTGAAGTTTGTAACTGTAAACTGCTACCATCTCCATCATTATGCATACACACCAGGATTTCACTTTGAACACGGTCATGCTCTTTTACTGTATGAGGGAGATACTTTGCAGTTGTGACTAGAAAATGAGGCCTTAACTGATTTGTAGTTTGAGCAGGAAAAGTGGTTATTTTTAATAAAGATAATTCAGGCAATGTGTTTTATTTGCTGCAGTTTGTGGCAATATTAAGTTTTAGTAGAGTAGGGGGAGTAGAGTAGGGATGTTACTTTGAGCCCTATTTTTATACTCTGGATTTATTCTTAACTTTTCCTACAGTGACATGCATCTTGAACGGGAATGGTGTGCTAGCAATTTTATCTAAAAGAAAAACATTTTTTCTCATAGAGAAGGAATTGGACAGGGTCAAAAAACAAACAAACCATCAAAGTTTTTGCAATGCAACTGCTGCCTACTGCTCGGGCATACCTTCACCTAGACTCCATTTAAACTTTAAACTGTAGACACGTCTTGTCTATTAATGCATCATTCCATGTTTCAATAAGTAATATAGTTTGTGATCAATCACTGATCAATGACTGTGTTCATGTTTATAATGGGAGCCCATTGGACGGAATGTTGGTGCTTCAGTTCATCATCGCTTAGAGTGTTCAAGTGTCAAATTTACAAGGTACACACATGATTTTTTTCCCAACTTTGTAGAGAAACTTGTTCTGATTCTCACAATGTGCTCAAAATATCTGAGAGATTTACTGAATTTGAATAGGCAGTGGGCTCTGCTCCTCATTGACTCCAGTACAAAGATTTTCAGAGAGGAGTAGAACGGATCTCTGTTTTAAACTTGCCAGTTTCTCCAAAATATTTTCTGTAGAAACACCAAAACACACTAAAACGTTGTGTAGTCCTTATAGTGATGATGGTCCATGATATTTTCTGATGAGAGCTACCGATTTATGAGTCAAAGCTCAAATGGGAGACCAGCGCAGAGGGTGAAAAATGCTGTTTTTCTCCATTTCTGTCTGGTTCTACCTGCAGTGCAGCCGTCGTCATTGGTAATCACAGACACACACACACACACACATAGTGGATATTAACATTGACAACCTGCAAGACCGCAGGTTATAGCATGTTCATCATTATCGATCATTATTGATTACTGTCCACTTTCCTGGTGCTCCCAAGTTTTTCACACTGTAACATAGCGACTGTTCATATATCACAGCATGATAAATGTGCTGTAACCTGCAGTCTTTACTGAAATAAATAACTATCCCATGGCCACACATTAGTATCTTGTGGCCACACATTATATATTTGTTTAGCAAATGTCACCAAAAGGGCTCCATACAATCCTTATCTGCCTATTATATATTGAAATGAATAGTTTGACCTCTTCTAATATGACCCACACCACTCTTATCTGCCCAGTATAAGACTACAAACAGCAGTTTAGCTTAGCTTCGCAAAGACCAAAATGAGAAAACATCAGTCTGAAACTAACAAAATATGGCCCCAGTGCCACTTTTTTATATCTCATGTTTTATATATTGTTGTACAGAAGTGCAAAAAAACACAATTTAAAGTTTTATGAGGTGGTTATGAGCCAAATTATTTCATAACTATGACTTCCAGGTTCTACTCATTGCCAAGCAACCACATGGGGACACAAGGGCCTATGACTGTAGAGTTAAGATAAAACATGTTAATTAGAGAGGTGCTGCTAGGTGGATTGTATTACTTTCGGGTAGAAGTAGGCTAGCTTTTCCACCTTGTTTCCAGCAGTCTTTATGCTAAGCAAAGCTGTCCAGCTGCTTGCAATTTATCAGCGTAATAGCAGCTCGCTATTGCACTGATAAATATAACAATTGTATCAATTTCCCCATCTCATTAAGAAACCAAGAAAAGTGTATTCTCCGATATACCAAAGCCTTCCAACCCATGAAACCAGCGAGTTACACCAAATGCAAAATTAACCAAACGTTTTTTTTCCTCATAGAACAGAAACCGAGAAGAAAAATGAACTTTGACAGCAAAGTCTTGCTCAGATCTGATTTTAACTGGTGTGGAGTGCTGTTATCCACCGAAGCATAAATTCATCAGCGGTGAAATCGAGTCCTGTTTCGGGACCTTGAGATTTTCGATGAACTGGGGTCAACTTACTGATCAACAGTTTAAAGTAACAGTCCAAATATGTGGTTAACCTTGTAAAAGAACAACAGTTTAGATGTTGCATATCAAGTAGACAAGGCTTGTGGGATATGAAAACCCTGTCATCACTTCATCCAGCAGCAGCAGCAGCAGAGTCAGCAGCTCTTTTGCCAGAATTTCCAGTCGGTCCCTGTTTTGACCATTTGTGGGTTTGGGAAATAATTCCTTGTGTTTTCTGTACAAGTGATGTGATTCACAGTTCACTCAAGTGGTGCACCATGGGATGGAGGCAATAATCAGTAATAACTTTAAAGAAACACGGATAAGATAATGAACAATACTGATGACTGTCTATTTGAGATGAAATATACAGTACAGCATCTGTCGGACAGTGTTAAAGAGCTGAGCTGCTTTTGTTTCTTAGTGCAGGTTTGGCTGATATAATATAATATGTCAGAGGATCTTGTAACCCACAAATAAATAATTTATTGTTTTGACACTGAATACATTTTTGGTTGTCCCGGGATTCCCAAGTTTTTCAATGTTTGTTCTAAGATTTTGCCAAGAAAATGAAAATGTCATCTTGTTTGGTGTGAAACCGTCTCATCTACTCACACTGAGCACAAATTCAAAACTGTTGGCATCAGTCTTTACCAACATAATCTCCAAATAATCAGCTTCTGATTAAAATTTGCTTTTTCACTTACCCAGCAACACGCAGGAAACTCAATTCTCCTTTTTACTAAATGACAGTTATTATAAATCGAGATGGGACTTGAAGCCAGTCATTTTTTTCGGGTTTGGGCTGCTTGTTTGTTCTCGGACCAGAACCAGAATCCCCAACAGCTCCGGAGTTTCTGGGATCACTGTGACGTGTTTTGCATTTAAATAGTATATGGTTGGTGCTTCTGGGATATGCAAACTCTTTTCTGCACAGTTTGCAATAAACAACGCTGTTGCCAACACTTTCCATCAGGTCTTCTTGAGCAGAAATTTACTGTCCAGCAGAGTGCTTTCATTGCAATAAAATGTATTCATATTTTTAACACCCTGTCCTTTGTAATTAATCCTAATTATTGCGTTCATTTTCCCTAATTAGAAAACGCCAGATTTTCAGTTGTTGCTTTTAAAGGGACACCTCATTAAAGAAACCCAAATTTGAAATTTCTGCTCACGGCTTCCAATTTGTCAGATGTTTCTGGCAGGCGAGAGCAGCCCTAGGAATATAAAAAAAGCATTGATTCTCTGTTGCTCCATAGACCAGATGGTGCTGAGACACACAGCCTCTTTCTCACGCATCAATGTATTCAACAGTCAGTGTGTGCAGGATTAGGCACCGGGTTCATGTACATTGCAGGTCTGCTCCTTGTATAGCCTTCTTTCGACACTCCCCCCATGGCAGACAAGAGTGGGTGGAAGCTATTCCCAGCAAACAGGTGCCATCATGTGGCGTCAGGTGTCCTTCCAAAGGGTTAGCGGCTACGGGAGGATGGTCTGTCCTAGATATGCAGATAGTTAGATCAGAGCTGCTCTCGGAGGACGGTCTGAGTTTGGTTGCCGCCGACAGCAGGGACGGCGCTGCTGCAAATCTGGGATACAACCTGATTTGCTTATGAAATCAGGTTAGCTCTGTGTGCTCTGAATGTTGGGTCACACTGGGCCCACAAAGAGATGGGACTTTACATGACAGCAGAATTTTTTTTTTTTTCCATTATCTGATTGCAGGTGAAGCGTCTTGATTAGAGCACGACAATGATCAATCTCAATACGCTGCAAAATATATCTGACATGGCAAGGGCACATTTACCTAACAGCCTTGTAGTCTCTGTGTCAGACTTTTTTTCCCCTTCTTCTATTGTTTGGTTTCCATGGCGACTGCAGCCTCTGGACGTGAATCACTGAATCCGCAGCAGCAGAGGATCCAGGCGTGATCCGAACTGACAAGCTGCACGTGATTAGTGAAAGTGACATTAACCACGCGGCTTAATATGGGTCTGCCCTTCATCTGGGCTAATTGATCCACTTTAGCTGTCAGTTGATAGAGCAAAGGGGAGCCTTATTGTGACTTAAAAGCAACAAGCCTTCTAACAAGCGTCAAAAAAAAAAAAAAGAAAAGTACATCTGGCCATCTGGCAGGAAGAACCTGTCAGCTGATTTACAGCCTTTTGTCTGTCGCTTTCCTTTTTTTGCCTTCCTCTATTTCATGACATCATGGAAAAGTTTGCGTAGCTCTTTTTAATTCATTTAACTTAAGTCGTTTTTTAAATTAATTTCCAATTGATTTAATTTATGATATATCACAAGCATTTGTAGTTACTCCCCTCTGTGCTGGATTCTTGTTTGGCAGCCCAGTCAATAAAAAATAAAACTTGGTGAAACAAGTGTGCTGGTGTAGAAAGTGAGGAACAGCTTTGATGCACAGTATGTGGTGAAGAAGGAAGCAGTCGTGCACTTCAGAGTCAGGAAAGATGGGACCAAACGAAGCCCTGCTGCCGCTGCATTAGCAGCAACACGACCAGGAGTAAAAGTTCCAATGACA
The DNA here is from genome assembly GCA_030544235.1 of Lepturacanthus savala. Classification (NCBI taxonomy): domain Eukaryota; kingdom Metazoa; phylum Chordata; class Actinopteri; order Scombriformes; family Trichiuridae; genus Lepturacanthus; species Lepturacanthus savala. The sequence goes on from CM060477.1 coordinate 12,557,664, forward strand.
CGTTTATGCTTCAGCATGATTTCCTGCGACCAGAGAACATCTATTGCTCTCCTTTGACATTTTAATCCCTCTCCGGTCTATCGGATCGGTCTATCGGGTTGTCTTGCTGATTGATTATTGTGGATTATGGTGTAATTTATGTAAGAGGAGACCAGATACAGAGCAAACTATTTTTGCTTCATTCCTGAAGTACTTTCCCTTAAGAAAGTGTAACATGATTATTAGCATTGAACTGAACATTATACAGTAGCAATAAGAAACAATAAACCAAACAAAATCACTGTACATCAACAGTTACAGTAGACTGACTAACCCTGCAAATCACTCACCCTAATGAGCTATTTTCTCTTGTCTGCAGTCGGCATGTTCACACACACACACACACACACGCACGCACACAGACTCCGATCTCCCCTGGTACAGTCATTATTTCCCTCAGCGTGTTGGGGATATCACACAGCTGACACTTTTTTTTTTAAACCAATCTACATGCATCAAAAAATATACAATAACCATTCAATCATATTCTCACCTACTGCTGTGGGTGATTTTGGTGGAAATACACACCTCAACAGCCATTTAGACTTCACTTCACTGCAGCTTCTTTGAGTTTAAAGCCTCGTGAGAATCTGAGATCTGCCATTATGCTACTCTTAAAATCCTTAATCATGTTAAAACAGTTACCCATTCACAGGGAAATTATGCCTAATTATGTAAACAGCACAAAAGAACCCTTCCCCCTTGTTCACCTGGCTACATATTTTAAGGGAATCTCTATATGTTTCTAGTTTCTCTAAAAATCCAACAAATCTGAAATGAGTAGACATTTACACGGTCGTAGACTTCCGTCCCTGTAATTTGGAACATGAATAATTTACCAGCTTCTATCTGGTAAAAAACAAGAAATTGATTAGACAAAAAAAAAATCAAATCATGTTTAGGATGGAATTAGCTGTACATAGTTCTTTCCTGGCTAAAGCCCCCTGTAAACACTGGATGGATGAGGAAGATATCAGGACAAACAGGAATCACAACAGCTTCTAGTTGTGAAAGTCAAATACTGACAGGGAAAGATATTTGCATGAAGAGCATAAGGATCAGGACAATCTCATCACCGCCAAATGGTTATTGTTACAGAAAACCATAGGGAATTCAGTTTGAAACAATTTAAAAAAGCCTATAGAGCATGAGCTCCAGAAACTCTGCAGGTAATTTATAGTTTAGCCGTCCACCTAGCATCAACAGGTCAATTCTAACAATGGACTGAATGGATTCAATTCTGAGTCATTTTGCGAGGGGAAACCCATCGTCTTAAAGCTGCTTCCTTTTTCCTTGTTTGTGTGTAGGCAAAAATCCTTTCTGGGCCCAATAGCATCACATAAAAGCTGTTGTAGTTGCCCTAATCTGACCCATAAAGGCATCATTTCCTCATGAATTTCACCCTTTTGCATAAAAGTTGGTATGTTGGCAGTTTGAGGCGAATAACAAATAAATGATCATCTGACTGCTCCAGTTTCTTAAGACTCTAAGACTCTAAGTCTAACTACTAATCACTTAACCATTAATAAAGTCTAAAACTTAAAAAAAAAAAGTTATGCTTCAACACACACAAACAAACCGGAGCCACTCATCCTCCCGCTTTACAAATTAAGCACTATACATAATCAAATCAATACATCTGAAATATGCAGCTTTGTTTTGAAGCACAGTTTACTGCACTAAACTATTTATTTGACACTAAAATATTCACATTCATGAATGTTTTGTGCAAGTAACATTCATGAAATGGGATCCTTGCAAATCTGAGAGTGAGGGTTTTGCAAAGATGTAAATTTGTGTAAATTGCTTTGGTTCTCAAGTAACCACCAGAACTGAGGAAGACTTTTCTTTTGCTTGAGACAAGACTGTCTCAAGCAAGCATCAGTGCTCACCGTGATTTGAATGACTTTGTGTTTTTTTTTAACACACCTGTTGATTCCTCAATGCCACTTCCCTTGTGTTTTTCCTGTTCTTTGTCGATTTTGAGCTTTTACTATTCTTCAGGTGTCTCTGCCGTGCTCCCACATTACTCAGCCTGTATAAGACCAGCATCTTATTCCTGCTGTACAGTTAAAACTCTGCTTGTTCCATATGATTGTCTTTTTTTTCTTTTGGGGTTTAAGATTGTTTGGTAGCATCACTTGAACAGGGAGGAATTAATAATGTACCCATTCTTTTTATGCCACTGAAACTGCTAGATACACATGAGGCTGATGACTTTTTAAGCAAAATATTCAATATATGAGCCTGGTTGGCTTTAATAAATAAATCACCCTTTATAAATGGGTTATAAGCATTAAATAATATCCCAACACTGCTGCTATAATATAGCAGTATTATGTTATAATTTCCCACAAACTGGCAATACAAAAGTTCTTCTTATTAATGGATAATAAATTATGCATGCTTTAGTGAATTATTCATGATATAAAGGCTGACTTATTTGAAATTGTGATTACATGATGACGTCCAATATAAATCCAATATGTGTGGCTACTAAAGCTCCTGTGTACAGCGCAGCAAACCGTATATTCACTTAATATGCTTCCGGGAATAGTTTGCCATTATTTGTATAAGTTTACTTGCCAGCCGCAACCTTTTATTTCTCTCTCGCATCCAAGCAAATTAAAGGCTAGCTGTTGAAAACCAAAAGGCTCCCACGGAAGGCTCTGTGGGGGACAATGTGTGAGCAGCTGCTGGGTTTCAGCTGCCGGTTTTGGTCAGCAACCGTCTTTGCCCTCGTCGAGTCCTGCTTATGAATCGGCCCCGGCACAGAAAGGTTTTTCTGGCACCGGGGATGGACAGGTCTGACACTCAGCCATGCATTTGTAAACTGAATTATTCATGAGCCCAAACACAACTCTCCCTTACCGCTGAAGGCTATAGTTTCAGTCAGTCAGTCAGTCATTTTCTATCCCTGATTATTCCTCATTAGGGTCGCAGGGGTCTGCTGGAGCCTATCCCAGCGCGTTACGGCTAGAGCCAGGGATACACCCCAGATGGTCGCCAGCCAATCGTGGGGCACACACACCATTCACTCACACCTATGGGCAATTTAGAGTTGCCAATTAACCTCAGCATGTTTTTGGACTGTGGGAGGAAGCTGGAGTACCCGGTGAAAACCCACGCAGACACGGGGAGAACATGCAAACTCCACACAGAAAGGTCCCAGACCCAGGACCAAGGAGGTCTTGAGCTATAGTTTCAGCTTTAGTTATTTTGACAGCGCGGAGTAAGTCAATACTTTGTGAAGAACCTTTGTTGCTCCTGAGTCCTATCTTACGTCAGTCCTGAAACTTGACACGTGTGTGTGTGTTGGGGGGGCTCAGCCCATAGTTCATAGAAATATGACAACTGTATCTAATATCAGTTTCCTTATACAGTAAATGTGTGTGCATGTGTGTGTATTTGTGTGTGTGTATCTTTGATCCTGTAATAGTGGCGACCATCTGAATAATTCATACAGCCAATCAATGATTAAAGGTCCGTTGGGTGTCGCGCCTCACACCGCGAGAGGGGCGACTGTATGGGTTATAGTGATTGTGGGGTTGGTTAAGAGCTAACTCTCAGTCAAGATAGAGGAAGAAGAAAGTAGATCTTATGTAATCCTCCTCCCGGCCTTTCTTTCTTTTTTTTTCTGCCATTAAAATGTTTTTTTTTGCTGGCGGTTTTTGTAACATAATAGCGATTTAACCTGGATCTGCACCATGAAGGCTTACACGATCGGTATTGTTAACAGCCTGTGCCTAATGGGCCTTGGAGAAATTAAAATCTGGCAAACAGGAAGCAATGCTTCTTATGTTACTGGATGCTACTGCTCCGGCTTTGAATCTGAGGTGAAACTCGGGACGGATGTTTTGATTCTCGCTTTAGCTCAGGGAATCAATTAAAGAGCGGAAAAGCACTGAATGGGAATTAAGATTATTGGACAGAAATTTCATTTCATTCTCTGCCAAGTCATAGGCTACTGTACTGAAAGGAGATTAGATGATGGAAAAGCTGAAGCTCATCACATTTTTGTGAATCAATAGCACTCCTGTACATTGAGCTACCGTCTCAGTCATCAATCAAAGTGCTACCCCCCGGCAAAGTTTTGGAAGCTACCGGCATTAAACATCACCTTTTTTCATAGATCGATGTAAAGATGTAAAGAGTTTAATGACTGGTTTTCAGGAGATTGTCTGTGTCTGAAGACGCTTTAGTGCCCGAGGCAATCTCTTTGAAAGCATTATCAATAATTATAGATGAATTATTTAAACTGTTCTTTAGTTGAAGGAAGGAAAGCTTCTTGATAAAACTTTGGTCCAATCGCTGCTTTTAATTTAAAGTTTAAGTGGTGCTCTCCTTGCTAGATTACCGACTGCAAACAAAGGGATACGATTTTTTTTTTCCTGTGAACATTTCTAGGATAATTTTATTTTTATTATGCACACAGGTGGCTTTCCACATCACACTTCTTTAAGTTTCCTATTGGATCGGGATTGCCTTCCAAACTAATTGTGATGTCACAAATGCTGCTCAAAGAGCCCGATGAATGTGAAAAAAGACGTCAAGCATCAAATTGTGAACATACGTGGTTCTGCATAGTGAAGCTCAAACATCCGACTACAGGAACAACAGCATATTTGTGGTTATTTGCATTCGTAGATGTGTCAGTGTTAAAATAGTCAAGGACATTTTCATTGCTCTTTCTGCAAACTATAACAACATGCTAACTGCACAAGAGATGGAATTATGCTTGGTCATAGGCTCTTTTTTTTTATTGAAAAGGATCTGTGCCTGCACGTCACAGTTATCTATTAACATAATTATTCTGAGAAATAACTGAGCTTTATGAGGTGAATAATAATTAAATTCAATCTATTCTTCATTATACATTGTTAATGTATTCATGTTTTAGCATGGGGATTTTAGGGATGGACAGGAAGTTATGTCCACATGCACAAAGTAAATCAACAATTACAACAATACAGTCCTGCACATTTTGTTTTCTGTGGAGACTTGGGAACATTTTGGTTGTGTGATGTTAGGTTATATTAATATAGCATGTTAATTAGGGCTTTGGGGTAATGGCACCAAGCCTACTCCCTACAGCTATGAAATAGGGAGAAGTGGAGTGAAGCCCCAAGCCCTATTGTTATTCTACAAAATACTTCTCATAGAGAATGAATGGGATGAGCAAAAACGAACAAATCATTAACAAATCGTTTTTGCACTGCCAACTGCTGCCTAATGCTCGGCCATACTTTTATCTACAGACTCCGTTTAAACTTTAAACTGTAGACACAAGTCTTATTTATTAATGTATTATTGTACATTTTGATAGATAATATAGCTTTTGATTAATCACAGATCAATGACCATGATCATTTTTGCGTAAACTTTTAGTATATAATGGCAGCCTATGGGATGGAATGTTGGTGCTTCAGTAGGTGACATCTTTTCATCATCATCTCTCTTTACACTCTCCTCCCAGCCACAATTTACAAGGTACACATGTGATTTTTTTCCCCGCAGATTTGTCGAGAAACTTGTTCTGATTCTCACAATGTGCTCAAAATATCTGAGAGATTTACTGAATTTGGATCGGCAGCCTCTAAATATGGCCACGTCTGTCTCTGCTCCTCATTGACTCCAATACAAATATTTTCAAAGAGAAGCAGAAAGGATCTCGATTTGAAACTTGCCAGTGTCTCCAAAATATTCCCTGGTGAAACACCAAAACCTGTGTGAAGTCTTTACAGGGATGATGGTCCGTGTTATTTTCTGATAGGGGCTACTATTTTATCAGTCGAAGCTCAAATGGGAAACCAGCGCAGAGGGAGAAAAATGCTGTGGTAACCTTTGGGGCTCAGGTCACAGCTCCTTAAGGTTTAACCCCCCCCTATACAGATATGATGAATCAGACTGACAGAATGTAGGTTCATAACATTTGCATAATGCATAACATTTGACACATTTCAGTGAAAAGAAGCATAATATAAATTTACATGATACACATCTTAACCCTCACAAATTATTTGATTTAATACTTAATGCTTTGGCAACTTCTACAGTACAATGCAATCCAATGACTCATTAATGGCTTCCAAAACTCTAGCAGAGGTTAATAAACAGTTGTCTGACAGATTGAAAATAACATGCAGAGAACATCAAAATAAATAAAATAGTTGGATCTCTGGGGAAATGCACGGATTCATTTAAATTCCATTTCTTTTTCTAAGAACATTGGCTTGTGTATGAACAGCGTTTGATTTATCTGCACACATACGACCGAACAAAGACTTTTCCTCTGTTTTACAATATAGTGACAAGCGGCCTCTTTTAAGCCTCTGGATGTTTCATTTGTCTATTTTGGCACAGAGAATGACACATTTTTCAAATTATAGCTTCTCACTGAATGTACTGTATTTAAACCTCTCTCAGTACTGGCTGGTTGTCCGTATTCATCGGGTAAGGAGTGTTGCGGGCTGCTTTTAGACTTTGTGTTCTATATACAGAGTAAATGGCACCATAACCCATGATACCGTGTTATGGGACAGTAGGACAATGCAAAAAAAAAATCTCATGGCTCTTTTTTGTTTTCTTTTAATAAATTCTGATGTTTTAAGTGCATATGTATTGTGCTTGTGCTTTCTGTTGTTTTTTAAGGGGAAAACCTGCATTTATACAGTCCCCCAAAGACACACTGGTGGAGGACAGTAAATGGGTAGATTCAGAGAGAGAGATATTAAAAGGGGAGGGGAGACGGTGGGGAGATGGAGTCGTGTGGGGAGAGGTTAATAGTGCACAGAGGATTGGGAGACAATAGGCCGGGCTAATGAGTCATGAGGCAGGCTTTACTGGTGCTGAGGCATTTCCGAACCGCACGCTACTCACTCTGCCATCACAGTGCTCTCACTACACATGATGTGATCCGTTGTTAGCTTTCATCAACTTTTACTGTGCACGCCTGCGTTGTGGATTAGAGTTTAAATCTACAACGATGAAAGAAAACATATAAAAGTGAAATTAGGAAAAAAATTTGTTCCACAAGTTTTTTTCAGAACATTAAAAAAAAGGATTTTTAAAACTGTATCCCTCTGTGTTATTCTGCAAGTAAAAATCATATAAAAACAGTTCATTTATACAAGCAAATCACAGCTCACTGCGTGTTCCATTCCTTCCTTTATTAATCGCCATTGATATCTGTTAGATTGAATCTAGATTGAATATCAGCGTGAGGCTTTAGCCTGCAAATATTTAGCCATGCTCCACAGCTGTCGCAGAATTAAGCGCAGGGGCACAGACAGGGCAAGATAGTGTCAAGTGACAGCCAACAGACAAACTTGTTTAAATACCTGATACAATTTGATATCGCTGAGGCTCCAGGGCCGATACACGGGGTAATTATATTCAAACACTGGGCTGAAATAAGAGATTTCTGCATGTCACCGAGATTTTATATCGGCTTCTCTTCTCCTGCGCAACCTAAATATTGCCATGCAGGTTTGTTGGGACGCGTCACAGAAAGACTGGAATTGTTTCATATCCATGTCAGTCAATGCTGATCTGGCACTAACCCAGAGGAGATCAGTGAGGGCATCAGGGAATGCTGAGTCCATCCCTTGCCTGTAGCTCATCAGCAGCCTGTCTAGACCGCCTGGCAGCTCAGCAACAATGAACACAGCATCACCACACCCTTAAAAACACTATTTTATGGAAAGAGATGCGATTTGGAGGAGAGAAAGAAACAAGTTAAGGACCATTTGGTGGATCCAAAAGACTACTGAAGATGGATTTGGAAGAAAAAAATAAAATCCTCTAACTTGGGTGATTTTCAGAATAGAAAAGGTCAAAAACCTCCTATACAAACTGTTTTTATGTATTTTTTTTAGATCTTTTTCTTAGGTCTAAGTGCTGTTTTCTTCTAAATTATGAAATGACTTGACTTCTGCTCTTAAAAATAAAAAAAAAAATCAATTTGAGAAGGAAGAAGCACTTTCTTTCCTCTCTTCAGTTGATGTGCTCACACCCCTGTTGTAATATGGGAGGTTTAGGAATCCAGTTCCAGAAAAAATAGGAATCAAAGAAACGATGATCTTTTTTTTTTCATAATTTATTGTACATTGTCATTTCTTCCATCATCTTATACCGAAACTAATAAACAGTACAACATTTCCATTTATACAAAATATAAACTATAAGGGCGGGAGGGTGGGGAGGAATATAAATCTAACATCAACCCTTCCCATTTGGTTACACATACAGTCATTTCCTGGGTCTAACCCATGGAGGAAGGGAGGGGAAAGGTGTCAATCAAACCCTCATTTGTAAAAGACCACAACTCTTTAAAAATCACAAGGCAAAACTGACACAAGTCCTGTGGCAACTTATTCGCTACATACACCTCTTTGACATTTCTAATTAAAAGACCAAAGAAGAGCCAAATTATGAAAAAAAAAACCCTACTTAGAATGTCGTCTGGCTCGCACTTGTTGCTTTTTTAGAAACCTCCTTTACTTGCATGTGCCAAACTTCACTTTTACAGACAAGGAAAAACCCTTCTGATACTGATTTGCCAGGTGGAATCGAAGCCACGAAAACAACCTCTGTACACTCAAGTGGTCCGCATTTCAATCGAGACGTGTGACATGACAACCGCAGCCCTGAGCATCTCCAAAAACAATAAAAAAAAGAAGAAAAAAAAGTGGTGGCATGACTAGAAAGGCAAGCCAAAAAAAAGGGAAGCTGGATGCACCGATGTTCCTTTTGATTCCATGCAAAGGGGACAGGGTGGGGGGTGGGGGGGTGTGCTGATGGTCTCCAGCTGAAAAGTCACACCTCCCTCCCCACACACCTATTTATTGAAAATGTCTTGGATTTACACTTTTTTTTTTTTTTAATCATTTTTAAGGAGGACGAAGGAGGTCGTGGAGTCCATCCGTGCTGGCCTTGTGGTCTCTGTGCAGTGTGGCGAGGGGGAGGGAGGCTGGAGAGGCCGGACTGGGTGGGATCGTGGGGTGGCGGGGGGGCGTCGAGGCAGAGAGGGGGCTGCGGGGTCCGGGCTTCAACAGTAGCACTGCAGGAGGGAGGCCGCCACGGCGGCGGGGAGCAGCAGGGAGGAGAAGACGCCCGCTCGCAGTGAGACCCCAGCTCCGGCAGCAGTGGTGGAGTTGGCCGAACTGCTGTAGGTGTCTGTGGCCATGGTGGTGGTGTTGGGGTTGGAGGTGGAGTTTCCCCCCGCTGTTGGGTTTGTGTTGTTCTGGGAAACCACCTGTTGGGAGGGAGGGGAGAAGAAGAAGAAGAGGAGGAGGACAGAGAGATGAGGAGTGTTCAGAAGTCATCAGCGTTGTGTTCTGTTCTGCTGAACTAACACATCACATGACAAAAGATAATGCCACGCTTTAAATAGTCCACAAATTAACTGATCGGGTTTCAAAGTGTGGGATTAGTTGAAAATGAATGGAAAGTAGCCAATTAATCCCATTGAAATGTCACTCAATGCAAAAAAAAGAAAAAAAAAATCAGTGACAGTATCTAACAACACAGGTTGACTGATCCCCCCCCCCCCCCCCCTCCAAAAAAAGATGAGGGGACCCACGTTTCTGCGCCTGCGTGTCAGGTTTCGTTTGGCACGAGGCACCGAAAGAAACTTAAGCTCCCCTCCCTTCGCACAATGCACTGCACCTGCATCTTTAATTCACCCGAATGTAAGATAATGAAGAGGTGAAAAATAAATGTGGAGGAGAGGGAGTAAAAAAAAAGAAGATATATTAATGGGCACTAAGATGAATTAACGACGCGCTGCAATTTAAAAATCGAGTCAATTCATGTTAATTTCCCAAGAGAGCTTCAATTCAAGCCTGATCCTGATCATCATTACAATCCTGGAAGTCATTTTAAGTAACGTCGTTAAAGTAACAAAAAAAAATCAGGCTATAAACATTTATTTTCATAATTAAGAAAATCCAAATCCTGCACAATTAACCCACAGCAGCAGCCTAATCAATTTCCAAAAAAAAAAAAAGTCACATTTCCAGCTATTAACACTCAATATAAACGTCAGCCTACCTGGGTTGATAAACATATGGCGAACACAATGACTACAAGCTGAACGATCGTCATTTTGGACATTTTTTTTTTAATTCTCTTTTCGCAATGATTTGGCCCGATGCAGGAGGCGGAGGCTGCCCACAGTCGCTGCTTCTCTCTAATGTGGACGCTGCATCAGACGGAGCTTTTTATACCAGCTGTTTTTTTTTGTTTTTTTTACGTCTGTGACGTAGCCCCCCCCCCCCCCCCCCCCCCCACACACACACACACACACACACACCCACCCATAGGATACTGACGCTCAGTCCGGCACATGCAGACCTGACACATCCCGTATTTCCAGGGGTTTCACCAACCTCCCGTTATCTATCTGCCCATATTTCCCCCTTTTTTATGAAAAATCTTACAGTTAGAATCATAACTGCCCCAACATATATAGATATATACTTCAATATGTCCAGCACACACATATAGACTTTTTTGACAAATCACGACAGCAGAACAGCAAGAAAAAATATATTTGGACTAAAATATAACTATTCAAATACTTTTTTAAAATTATTTATTATTTTGATTATTCCCATTCATCCAAAAAAAAAAGAAAAAATAATATAAGGAAACAATTTCAATGTTTTAACCAACTGATTCCCCACCTAGTTAACCCAACTTTAACCCCAACCTTTATATCTGCTGCTGACCCTAAACATAACCCCAACCCCCAACCGTGGCAACCGTTGGCAGCAGGGAACGTTATTTGACGGGGGAACAGACTTCTACACAACACAGGACCGTCTAGCCATCTACAATCTACTCCCACCATTATGTTGCCATGGTGATAATGATTCACAGGCTGCTTGATTAAAAAAAAATTGGATTGTACTGATTGTTGGTGATTCTCAAATTTAAGGGAATATGTCGTTTTATATAGAATTTTGCTTGCGAGGAAGAGATATTCATCAAATCATCAAATTAAAAGACAGAAGAAATATAAAGAGGGAAAAGTTAATACAACCTGTTGAGTAGCCTGTCTGCATTCATCAGGTTGTATATATGTAGACTATGGCAACAGCAACACCTAGTGTTCAGCACTGGGTCACTTGAACAATTGTATATATGTATATACAGTATATATACAGCATATATATACAATATATATATATATGTAAAGATTTTCATACATATATAAGCTCCATTGTGTGCAAAATTATTAGGCATTGCTTAACTTAACTTTAATTATTAGGCCTACTATATGCAAAAAAAAAAACAAAAAAAACAATTGTCATTTAAATGTGAAATACATAGATAATGAAACAAAAAGATTTTTTTAAAAAAGGAAGACAAAACAAATAGGCAAAAAAAAAGAAATGCTGTATCCCGCCCTAGGTAGGGTGTTATAGTCCTGTAGCACAATATTATGCAGAATACTCAACAATATATAGAAGGCTACATATTGTTGAGTATTATTATAAATACCAATTTATTTTCTATTTTTAAATATATTTTTGTCTAGGTATGGGCCACTGTGTTAGGTTTCTGTTTTTGTGTGCAAAATAAAAAAAAATAATAAAATAAATAAAGAATTCGGCCTACATATTTTTGGTGAGGAATTGGTGAGGAATTATTAAAGCTCTTTAGACGAATGGAAATTGCAATTAAAATGTCATTATAAGCTACGTGTCTACAGTTTATGCGGTCACTATGGAGCATTTTAAAAAAACAGATGCAATGTCATCTGTTGCAGGGAAAGCACCGGGCTATGCTTACTGGTTAAACATTCCAAACTACTGGGTAGACATCGCCCCCTAATGGTGACATTTCGTCAGGCTGCCGCAAACCAGAGGATCACACAGTCTGTTGATGCTGGAAACCAACGTTTTCAATCATCTTCTAAATTGACAGTTCACTGCAATTATGTGTCCAGTGGACAATAATACGAGTAATGATGCATAATGTTTTATGATTCAATCCAGATGTTTGGGATTGTAACTTTAGCCCTATAAATACTGACTCTATCCTCTGTCATTTGTGTAAGTGGATTTCTGAGGGAATGGTGAGGCGGCCTTATCCCCCCCCCCCCCCCAACAGGAACAAGCGCTCCCTGCAGAGGCACCAGATGTGCGCTGTTATGGAGAGCCGGAGAGAGAGGGGGCCTTTTGTGAGGCATCAGATAAGCCCTGTTCCCAAAGCCGGCCCGGGTCGGGTATCACCAGCGGGTCTACGAGGGGGCGAAACCCAAACCCTGCTCGGCGGGTCGGGTTTCTGTTTACATGAGCGCGCTCCCTGGATTTCTCCAGCCGGAGCATGCCGAGGACGGCCAGAGAGACCGGGAGGAGAGAGCCCCGCTGTCCCGCCTGTCTGTCTACCTGCCTGTCTCGCTGCATGGGGTTCGCTGACCCGTAAGTCCTGCATCTGTATGACCTGTAGCAACTGAATTGTATTTAGGTTGCATAAACTAAAGGATTTAAGTCCAAACGAATCAAATATTTTGATAAGTTCCGGCTCATCTTCTTAAGTTCAGTCAAACTAAAATTTTAAAGCAATAGGAAAATAAATATTCAGGATTTTTTTTTGTTTTTTACTGTGTAAAAACATCCCTATATGCAATAGTGTTAACCTGGTGTCAGTTAAAACAGGCTAAACAAGTCAATAAAATATAGCAAAACATAATAAAATATTAATAAGAAATTCAATTGAAGCTACACACACTGGTGTTTTTTTTTTTGTTTTTTTTTAAAGTTGCTGGATGCAACTCGATCCTTTTCATCTTTTCATCACCAGCCGAGAAACATGATATTTATAAGTCCTCGGCCTGGCCTTTACCATCAGGAATAACCATGGGACAAATTGTTTATGGTGAAAGCTCTTGTTTGCTCACAAACACCTCCCTCATGTAAGTCCCGCCTGCAGACATGTGCTACTTTTCCTCCAACAAGGGTATAGCTCAGGGGCCAAATGTGGACATTTCAGATGTTTTAGTGTTGTGCGCGCACACACGCACACACACACATGCCCTGATCAAACAGATGCCATTTGAGAAAGCTCCCAACATTCTGCCATGGTATCATTTAACGCACAGGGCTCTTTTCATCTCTTTATTTTAAGACAAGAGTATACAGACGGTGTTTTGTAGGCTTCTGTGTCCCCTCAGATAAAACACAGTCTTTGCATTCCTTATGAAATGTATCTGTTGAGATTTGGGAGGGGTGGGCGCCAGGTGTTGGGTTACATCAAATCAGAAAGCGCCTCCCTTCTCTATCCCGAAGAGCGCACAGCGTCAAGCTGCACGCAGCAGCAGCGTTGGAGCGGGATACAGGTTGTCCAGCTTTCAGAATAAAAGCATGGACGCAAAAGCCGCAAACCTGAATACTGGAGCAACACTTGCATTGGAGTATTTCTTTGTATTACCTCAGTTATATGCTTTTTTTTGCATCAGTTTATTCATATCTGTATGTCAGAAATGAAGGGAATATCGTTGCTTTATTGCGTCAATTGAAGAATAAATCATATACATCTTAATAATTATTATTATTATAATAATCGTTCAAATAAGATAGATTTGAGATAATTAGTTGATATAAAAATGACTAATAACCTACATATACAAATTTTCTTTCTGTTTTGTTAGATTTTAAGTTGAATCCTAAATCTTTGTAGCTATTTCTCGTTTAAATTCATTCCAACATGAAAGTTCCTTCAGTTAGTCAGTTCGTAGTTTGTTTGTCCTTAACGTCAATGAAAAAAAAGAACACCGTCCTACTTAAATTAACAGGAGTTTATTTTGAAAGTGCCTACAGGAACACGCGTCTTCCGTAGGCTTGACTTGAAGAAGAGAGAGTGCGGATTGTTCGGCGGCGGAGCCTCCAGCCCGGAGCGCACGCATGTCCAGTGGACTCGAATGGTGTGAAGCCCCAGATGAGGGACTCAGACGTCCGGGAATGACAGCCGCTGTCACCGGGAGTGACAGCTTTCACTCTGAACCGCGCCTCTGAAAAAAGAAAAAAAAAACTTTTCCAGCTCAACGTCCAACACTGATCCGAATCGGATCCAGCCAGACCAGGACTATGCCAGAGATGGAGAAAGGGAGACCGCCGGAAAATAAACGCAGCAGGAAACCCGCGCATCCCGTGAAGAGGGAGATAAACCAGGAGATGAAGGTGAGAGAGAGAGAGAGAGAGAGAGAGGGAGTCTGGGTGACACTCGCGAAAATGCGTTTCGTTTCATTTATTTTAAGACAGAGAGGCGCTGGTAACCGAGCGAGAACTTCTTTACGCACACGTCTTCCAGCGCGGCGACTACGCACCAAAGCAACGCTGGGATCCATCCAACATATACACATACTGTGTTTGCTTTCTATGTTTTTACATTAGAGGTCGTAACATATGTGAACTTTTCCTTATGTTCATTTACAAAAAATATATATATATTTGAAAAGTAAAAGTAGATTTGCAGAAATTCAACTAATGACAAATATTTCATATCACATTCTAAAAAAAAATAAAATGTCACTTTATTAGCATTTTAGAATCAAACTCTAAAAGACGGCGGGACGTTGTAATTATAGATGTTAGCAGTGAAGAGGAGTAGGCTGGCCTTTGCCGTCTAGTGACGCCATGTCAGGCCAGCTGTGGCCGGACGCGCACACTGTAATGTCCAGCGGAGATCCAGATGTGCGTCACTTCTTCCCTGCGCACACTTGCTGCACCACAGAGGCTTACCCTCATGCCTTCCAAAAGAGAGAGGGCATTTATGTTCTTTAAATAGCTTCCCTCGGCCGCACTCTGAGAAGAAAATGTGCGCTATCAAGAACCCAAACCTGAAAGGATGCAAACATCAGACCGAAGTGTTCAAAAGCAAAATATCTGGTGCCCCTAGGCATGTTCTTTAAGACTTTCTCCTCTGTTCCCTGCCTTAAAGGATAATAATAAGTTAAATCACAGTAACAGACGTGACTCCCTCCCACCATTATGAACCTATTACTGTATGGAAACTAATCCATGGATTGTCTGCTTTGTTTGGGTTTGGACACTGGCTATTTGAGACTGTTGACTGTGGTGGTAAGGGATATCCGAGGCTCCTTCAAGCAGGAGCTGAGAAATCTAAAAAGACAAGCATTTTTTTTTCTGAGGGGGGGGAAGAGGGAAGATTCTGGCCTTCTCGTGAGAGAGGAAATGTGCTTTTTTTGTGTAAGTGGTTTGGATTGTAGCGTTTTGATATCCAGGGGAGGTGTAGTGTTACAACTTAACTAATTTTAATCAAAACATGTGAAACGCTACCCCCGCTTGATGTAAGCCTGCCTGGGCTGAATCTCAGGGTCGGCCCCAGTTTGTTGCCTTTGGCTGCAACTCTCTCTGTGGTTTGGGATATGGCTTGTCACTCTCACAAAGCAGATGTTTGTCTGAACTGCCAAAAAGAAACAAAAACAACTTTGTGGGAAATGGAGGGGTGGGTGAAAAGAGAAAAAAAAAAAAAAAGTGCCCGTCTTTCGTGAACAAGAAAACGGGGAGACTAAATGACCCCGAGGAGCCGGGTGCACGTAGCGGAGCTGACGCGAAAACGCTCAAGAAATCTGGCCAAAACGGGACTCGGGATTGTAGAATGCACCTTTAAAGAGGGTCTAATGATGAAAGGGGGGAAAAGACAGAAAGACAGAGTGAGAGGAAAGACAGACCGAAAGGCAGGCCGACTGGTTTCTAACTCAGCCGAGGTCCGGCCCAGTGTTGTCTCTGTAATACATCTGTTTCAACACCACATTCGGACCTACTCCCTCCACGTCAGACCCGAGCGCAGCACCAGACACCGGATACTTCACTTTAATCATCGTTAGGCATATTTAGCTGGATATGATACCACTGCTTGCACTCACCCACACTGTCTCCCAGACGCACACACACAGCAGAAAGTGAGCAAGCGAGGGAGAGATCCATTTCTTTTGAGGCCCTAGTGCAGAGCAGAGGTCGGAGTGAGGAAAGCAGGGGAAAGAATGTGCAGTCAGTACTACAGCACTACAACACCACCACCACAGCAGACTGACTGTGCTGGAAAAGGGTGAAACCCGAGAGGCAGTGCTGTGTCGGGTGTCAGGGCTGGAAGGTGCTGGGGTGGAGGGGAGGCTGGTGAAGATGGGAGGATGAGGGAGGGGAGGGGGGGGGGCAGAGGAGAGAGAAAGAGAGGCGAGGGGAGGGAACGGGGAAAGCTGGAGAAAGAGAGAGTGGTGGACGTTGGAAGGGAGAAGAAGGGAGAGGAGCGGGGCATTTCCGAGAACCGTGGGACCTCGCTGTGGTGTAGGGTGTCCCGCTCTGATTTCTGCCCGTTCCGGATCAAGTTTCTCCTCCAATCCGGTTCTCCCAAAGCCACAGAGAGAGGTGGGTGGATAAAGAGAGAGACCTTTGTGTTTTGTTTTTTTTTTTTCTCTTTTTTCATCTGGTCGTAATAAAAAAAAAGGGACCACACATCCCATCTGCGGAGAACAGTTTTCTTTTCTCCCTCTTTTTTCCAATTACAAGAGATAAACAAAGGATGATTCATAGATTTCACACTGGTGTTAGGTTTTAAACCTTTCCGTCTCAGATTTAGCAAGAGTAAACAACTTGAATACATCATGGAAAAAAGCGTCATACTGTACTCCACTGTGCCCGTATTCATTTCTCCAACAGGGGCTGGGACTGAGAAAGAATCCTTCTCATTGATTCAGTGTAGGAAGGTCTGATTATGTTTAACATAGGATAAAAAGTTCCACCAACAACCCTAAGATGTACGGTCACAATTTCCCTTATGCAGTGAGCCTATGGCTCAGTTACCCTATCCCCTTACATAGAGCGTTAATCAGTGACTTTCTTGTACTCTTTTCCTCATGCAGACCTTTGCAGAAAGCACCATGAATGAGCTCCTGGGATGGTATGGCTACGACAAGGTAGATCTCCGAGATTCGGAGGCGGCCAACGAGATCAGAAACTACAGAGAAAGGCGTCAGCATGTGTCAGTGCTAAAAGGTGAGGGCAGGTGCTCTCCGTTCACAGGCTTCTTCTTGAATATACACTAACTTACACGTTCTGCAGGTTTCAGAGCAGACAATGAATCACTGTAGAAGTTTGCTAGACCTACTCTTTCCTGGAGTTGTAACGTCTCGAGTTTCATTCATTCAGTTACATCTATTGTTTCTCTTCAAGTTTGTGCTAAAAATCAGTCCGGGGTATTGTTACGGGTTCAAAAGTTGACACAGTACCTTTGAGTCATTATCAAAATCCTCTTCATGACAGTATATGACGTTTCTGTCTTACAGAAAACTCGCTGCCAAAACCCAAGAGCGTGGACACCAAAGTCACTCACTCAGTCCTGGCTATGAAGAGTGGAGAGAGAGAGTCTTCTAGTGTCCCCTCCTCTTCACCCTCCTCTTCCTCAACAAGTTCATCCCTGACCACCCCCAAGGAGCACCAGAGTGCACCTGTCATTGTCCCCCTCATAAAGCCATCAGCAGGTAGCGAGCTATGGACCTACATGATGAGATTATACTAGATTCTTGCAAAGTATGATGTGTAATTGTTGTGCTTCCTCCAGACTGACATAATCTGTGACTATTATATTTATATACTGAAAGATCAGTGTGGAACTGGTACTGACAGAGCAGATTTGGGTTCAGTTAAAGAGGCTTTGCAAGTACATGACATCCTAGCTTTAAATTACTTTGGATTATATTTGTTGTCTACATACTAAAGGGGGTGAATTTTGATATTAAAGGTCTCATATTGTGCAGTTACAAAATACTTTCCTTGCTGTCACACTACAAGATATAAGTGTGAGTTTCAGCTTAGAAGGAATTAGCCGGTGTGGACAGGACTACCCCACAGTTGAACTTGTTGTTGTGACAGTGCATACAAGCACATTCAATCTGAGATTGGTTGTAATGGTGATGACTTTCCACTTTTAATAATTTGATTGCCGCCCTATTAGCAACAAATCCCATGGGTTGGTGTAATTAGCTCCATGGACTTACGGACAAAGCAGAAAGGGGTTCCACTCATGTCATGCGTATGCTCTCTGAAATTGTGTTACTCCTTTAATTAATTCATAGCATCTTACTGGAAGTTTTGGAGCCCTTCCAGTTGTGGGGCAAGATTCTATGATTTCTTAATATACTGATACTGATATACTGATAAGCTTTTCAAGCTTATAGTTGATCAGATAACTGGCTTAGGGACCATTCTATAGAGTTCTGTTAAAATGAATTTTTTTCTCTACACAATTATTCCGCTGCAAAGCACTCAGCTTTAGCTTTCCACAGATATGAGATAAAGACTTCTAATATGGCTCGTGAAATCTTTTTTAATCGACTCCCGTCTCATAAGATCTTCTGAACCCAACAGCCACACATGCCTCTGGAGCTGAGCTGTAATACTTTTGCAATTTGCAGTCATTAATTGCTCTCTGCCTCTCTTCTTCTTCTCCCCTGCAGTGGAGGATGTGCAGAATGTGCAGATAGTGTGTGTTTGGTGCCAGAAGGAAGGTGTTAAACGTTATTCACTATGTATGGGATCAGAGCTCAAGAGCTTCTGCAGCGAGAAGTGCTTTGCTGCCTGCAGACGGGCCTACTTCAAACGCAATAAGGTATGTCGTACAAAACATATACTGTCCATATTGTCATCACTGTGAACCGTTGCATGCTTGGTGCATTAATATCTGTAGAATGCAGCTACAAATACAAGTTTGGAATGTTGGAATTCATCCAGAGATAACAGAGTTCAGACCAGCTGTGTCATCCTACATACACTGAAGACTCACCTTCAAGTGGATTCTGCCTTGTAAACTTGTGAGGTCATAACAGCTGGATTAATTTACAGGAGTTTAAAAAGGGGGATCTTTGAGAACACACTTTCTAGTTATTACTGGGGAGTAAGTATAGGAATGGTGGGAGGGAGGTCAAAGTTTGTAGCGGACACTTGGTATCAGTTTCGCCTTAATGGAGGAGGGCTGGTCATTAAGTGGCTTTAGTCTGGGGGACAGGAAAGCAGCGACTACGGAGAACTGCTCTGATGCACGCTGCCGTGATTTTTCACCGTCCATTAGGACATGGATATATCCTCTTTAGAGGTGCGGGGTGACAAGAAGCTATATCGCCTTTCACTTTTTCTGTTGTTTATACCGCGGTGGGTTTATTCACACGACAACAGAGACAAAAAGGAGGTCTGAACAGACTGCACGCAACAAGCCCTCTAGTTTTTCAGAGGCGGGGAGGAAAGAAGTGCAGTTGGCTTGTCGCTGCTTGTCTGAGAGGAAGGCCAGAAGGCCTGGGGCGAGGTGTCCACTTTCAGTGCATACCTTACCTTCAGCTGCCTCATGTTTCGTAACTCAACACGACTGAATGGGTCACAGAGATGGGGGAACACTCAGATCCACAGCAGATCAGCTTACATGAATCAAGAGGAATTTCCTATATTAATACTGGCAAGGCCATTAATAATATAACAATACATCACCTGTGTTATTTCCCTACTTGGTTGTATTTTCATATCTGTTTCACAACGTGGTTGATTTCCTTTGCTGTTCTGGCCTTTAGGATTTGGTATCTTGCATTAAATTCAATCTGCTAACACAGTGGTGACAAGGCAATTCATTTCAAGCTAATTTTGCACTTGATGCTCAAATTTGGTTTAATGTCCACACAGATTGATTTCAGTGGTGCATTCTGATTTGTAGCACCTGCAACTACATCTGTATGAATTGTACAACTGATCCATCAAAAGAAGTGTGATCTCGGTTCTGACTACTTCACAGTTATTCACAGCATATATATGACACAATGGGTTTCCCCTTTTAGGCCAGAGATGAAGACCTCCATGGAGAGAGATCTCCCCAGCGCCCTCATACAGAAGACTCGCCCAGACTGGTGTTGAAGATAAACAGCAATGTTAGAGTAAGAGGATCCTATCTATGTATCTCTTGTTTGCCAAAGTAAAGTAATAATATAACTGTGATATGAAATTACAAGATTAAAAGAAATGTGTTGTGTATGTAGATTGTCTTTTCAGCTTAAAAGGAGGGATAAAATTAGCCTGAATATTTGTACAATGCTCCCGTCATTGACTATCACCCCAGTGACCCTCCACAGTCTCTCTCCCCTGTGCCGCAGGTATGTGATTGGTGCAAGCATGTCCGTCACACGAAAGAATACTTGGACTTTGGCTCTGGTGAAGAGAGGCTCCAGTTCTGCAGTACCAAGTGTCTGAATCAATACAAGATGGATGTTTTTTACAGAGAAGCCCGTGCAGCTCTCACCAGCTCCAGCCCAGGCAGAACCAGCCAGGAGGGGCGGTCGGAGAGCGTTGTGGCAGGGCAAAAGCTACTCACTCCAGAGTCTTGGAACAACAGCACTAGTACCGGGGAAGCTCGTCATAGAAACCTTTCTCCTAAAGGACCTATGCCAAACCATGGATCAGCAGAATCCACCTCCATCTCCCCCTCAGAGGCATCATCTTCTTCTTCCTCTTCAAAAATCACTGTCTCTGGGCTGAGGACCCTGGACAGGCCAATCCATACTCCTCCTCCACCCTGTGCTGTAGAGGTCTCACCCCACCCTGTTTCCATTCCTCCTCCTCCACCTCCTCCTCCTCCACGTCCCCGTCTGGAACATCAGCCAGTACCTCAAATCCATATGCCCTTCATCAGACCTCCTCTTCATGCTCAGGGCCTCAGGAGTCCCCTTGCCAACCCTCCAAGACATCCAGGTCCCCCTTCAAGCCCTATCCATAGACCTCCTCACTCTCCTCACCTGCAGCCCCCCACCTCCTCCTCCATGAATCCTCCTGGACTGATGCATCCCTTCCCAGGAGCCTACTTCCCTGGCTTGCATTCCCCGCCCCTTAACATGATGCACAGAGGCCCTGTCCCAATGCCTCCTATGATGAACTATGGTATTCCTTCTTTTAGCCCACTCTTGCCCCAGCCCACTGTCCTGGTGCCTTACCCCATTATTGTTCCCCTGCCTGTCCCCATACCCATTCCTATCCCCATTCCAGTCCCTTCTAAGGCAAACTTAGAAACCCCAACTCACAGTGGAGTTGTACAGCCTGTGCCAGACGGGACAGACAGGGGTAGATTCATAGCTACCAGGCCTCCATCTCCAGGGATCCCTGAAGGGGATGGCCGATTGGCAGCCAACAAATTCGGCGGAACCTTGACTCAGGTTCTCCCCTCATCCAGTGACCCCAACACTAGGGATACAGATTGGGTTAAATCAGAGAGGCCATTCCCATCCCCAACATCCACACCCCACAGTGGAGCATCCTCCCCCAGGGCACAGTACAATGCATCCCCCTGCTCAGCTCCAGGGTCGGAGGGGCTGACAGACTATAAGCAGCAGCAGTCAGAGCGACAAGTCATACAAAGGGTACTTCAGAGGACCCAAGTGAAGCTGGAGCCCAGTGCCAATGCAGTTGTGGACCTTTCAGGGCTGGGGGAATCAGGAACTGGGCAGGGTACCAGATCAGGGTTCCACAACATCATCAGACCCACCCCTCCTCTACCACAGTCTCCTTCTCATGACACTGTATACCACCATCAGGATACCCACAACCCACCTTCACACAGCCCACCAAGCCCTACAGGGAGCAATCATCCACATGATGCCATGTCTTCTGCCCTGAAACCTCAGGACCACAGTCCAAATGGGATGTCCTCATCATCCACGCCCACCAGTCCAGACTCCTCCCTACCCCAGAGAGTACCAGCACCACCCTCAGACCACTCACTCAGTGAGCTGGAGGCTATCAAAGAGAACAAGTGCTCTGTTGTTGGCCCAGTACGGGTTGAATGCCCAATCAGTCAGTCAGTAGAGCCCTTAGCAGTAGTTGGGGAGGTAGGAGAGGATCCCCATGTTCCTGATGAGGACCATGCTTATGCCCTGCCCACAGCGCCAAAGACAGGTGGGACCACCACCCCACTGCTCTTGCCCAAACTCAGGGACAAGGGTAGCCTGCGGAGCCCTGCTAATATGCCCAGTGCTGGAGATATGGAGCCAGCTCTGAAGAGGCGATGCTTGCGAATCCGTGATCAGAATAAGTAGAGGATGGAGGTGAGAGATTTATTAACTAGAGAACAACTACTACCATATTACATACAAGCACCGAGCATCAAATTGTTTGGCATTACTCTGAGAACAATTCAGAATGTCAAATAAATTGCAAAATATCGAATACTGTAAATGTAAAAGATTGACATTGTTCTACATGGCAAACCCCTCCCATGTGGTATTCCATGTTGGTTAATTTAAAAAACAGCAATGTCTAAATGCAATTTGACCAAAGATTGGAAAAAGCGTGCATACACGCATTTACAGATACAGAGGGCAAACTTAATCACAGGTCTCACAGTATGCGCATGGTCACTAAAAAGCATGGCGCCAAAGAGCAAGAATCCCAGTAACCTGGCACTACTCGGGGCTCTAAGGTTACAACAGGGGAAGGAGGTGGAGGACACAGGCAGTGAGAGTCACTTTGAAAGGCGATCACTTCACCACAAACTGACAGTCACAATGCTTTGTTTGCATGGCAGCCTGTTTAGCACGCTCTGTTTTGCCAAAGGTATGTGAGTGTGGGTCTGTTTAAGAGGGAGGGAGATTACATTTTTACCAATTAACCCATGCTTTAATGCAGGGCCACAATGTATGAGGAGGTAATGGGTTCATTGTCAGGACAGATGGCTGCTGCTGAATCAGAACTGACCTTGAGGTTAAAGGAGGGCCTATCCAACCTGACACCTTGTGTAAGCGATAGATCCAGCGAGGTGGACTGAGTGTTAGCCCAAAGTCAAACTCCTGCTTCTTAGGGTGAGAAAAGTCAGGCAACGTAGACGTCTTTTGAGATCGCTGTAGAGACAGAGGTGATTGTCAGACAGACTACAAGGCGCTGTTAGTATGAGAGCTAGTCCCTCAGCTGTGAGAGAGCTCTGGGATTTCATTAGAAAACATAGGGGCAGAACCCGAGCGATCCGATTACGCATGTCATAGTGACACCCTATTCTGGCTTTGGCTTTTCTATCTCCCATGTGTGAGTTTAGCACTCTCCTCTCCGCTTTCCCTCCTTTTCCTTCCCTTCACTCACCACCACTGTCCCCTGCCAACCAGATGTTGTTGTTAGAGTGCAGCAGAAAAGCCTCCTTACTTTGGACCAATCAAAGGCCCTCTTGATTTCACTTGCCTAATTGGTAGTCCAAATGCTTGTAACACCACCCATCCGTCCTCGCCCACTGGTATCATGCCATAATGAGATCTTATTACCATTTTACTGTATGTCCTGAGATTAATCTGCTGATATCACAGAGACGGTTTGGATTTCAACTGACTTGCTTTTTTCCTCCAAAGGCCAAGGGTCACCTTAATAAACGTGTTTTAAAAAAACACGACAAGCACAACATAAACCTTTATCTTATGTTGCATGTTTTTATTTGTGTAAGCATGACAAGATTCACTTTCCCTAAATGAGTTTGTCGCTTTACTCTTTGTCATTTGTTGTGCTTTCACGCGTCCCCTTAGTAACCAATACATATGAAATCACAGCGTGCTGCTTGTGTCGTGCAGACGGATTTATGGCCCTGCGTTGTGTGTAATGGGAGCTGGCTGTTGTATTTGAGTGACTTAAGCTTGCCACCTCTGTGCTTTGCGCCGAACATTGCCGTACTGTTCTATTGTCTCTATTGCTAAAAGTCTTTCGCAAAAAAAAAAAAAAAATTCCCACTGACAGAATCAGCAGCCAACTGGAGGACTTCACCTCAGGAAACAGCCCGTTTTTTCGTCTCAGTTTTCCTTGCCTTTATTTGGGATATTTTATAGCCCCATGTAATCCGATCCCACCACATGGGTATTCGCTGAGCTTTTGAAACTAAAACGCAATGGGACAGAGGGAGTACAGAACCCTGGTTTGGCCCTTACAAGAGTGTGTGCGCGCGTCTGTTTACGTTTAATATGTGTGTTTGAATGAAAGACTGTGTTGAGTGTGTGTGTGAGAGAGAGAAATAGGCCAGATGTTCTTGGTTTGATTGTGCCCCGTGTGACAGTTATCTGAGCGTTGACAGGACTAAAAGTCTCATTCTCGGTGTTTATGAAGAATAGGCGGATTAAAGAATGACTGTCCAGAGCAGGAGATGTTGATACGCTAGAAATGAAAAATCTGTAACATCTCACACTCGTTTTTTTTTTCTTTTTCTCTCCCTCCCTCTCCAACTAATGAACAGATTCCCTGTTTAACACTGTATGGCGGTGCCAGATTCAGTACCACGCCCTCTTGTGGACAACACCAGAGCCAACACCCTCCAGACTGTCCTTCAGCCTGTCAGCCCACCAGAGTGTTGCTCTGCCTGTAGACCAGCAGGGTGCCAACCCAGGAAGCAGACCAGATGGCCATATTTTCACAAGTCAACATGGGGGGAAGAACACACAACAGAGTCACACATTTTTATCTTGGACCAAAGAGTATTGCTGGCGAGTGTGTTATGTCGTGTTCATTGAGTGCTTGATACGGAGCATCTCAGATCTTCTCCCCCTATGACATTGCCCTAAAGTGTGTGTGCGCGCATGTGTGTGTTTGTTTGCATATGTGTGTGAGTATGAGAGTGTTAGTGAAGCTGCACAGATGCGCTCTTCCTCCTCCTCCTCCTCTCCTCTCTCCGCACAGCAGACAGGGCTCTGATCAGCCTTGTGTGGTCTTCTCAGATGGAGACTGAACATGATCTCTTTCCAGGGGAAACGGTTTGTTTTCTCTGCCCGGCTTGCACAAAGAGCCACATTGTTCCTCTCCCCATATCCCACGCTGACTCCCCACTCCAGGTTTTGGGTTACCTGGCTGACGGGGGCTCAGACTTCAGGAGCATTTTTATTTTTTCGACCGACAGCCAGGAGTATAGTATAGCCTCCTACTCCCCACCTCTCTGCCCAAGGTACACAGGAACACGCTAGTTCTGAGGTTTGATTTCTCACAACCGATCGCCCTGCTCTGCTTCTGCCTTTTTTTTCCAGTTCCCTTCAAAGGGAGGAGAGAAATTCTGCAGAGATGAAAACTTTATCCTTGGACGGTTCATGCATCGTGCAGACAGAGTCTTGCTGGGCTGATCGGTATAATACAGTCTCTTAGAGAGAGAAGATGCTCCCTCTGCCTCCTGTAAAATAACAATGACGTAATATATGAGGGTGTGCCTACTGATATACAGTAGCTGAGATGGTCTGTGAACACTTCAGTTGACCTGATGACGCTGGTCCATAAATGTGTGATTTACAGACTCTTCATCACTGTTCATCTGATCTGAAAGCATCAGAATTTAAGTCAGTTTTAACATAAACAGTGTCACACACATTCATGGCACATGGCAGTTTAACTGATCCTGGCTCTTTTTTTTTAATTATATTACTGGCTCTGATGAGGTGATCCTAGAAAACAGGCTTGTAATATTACCAAATGTGGTATTATATTCAACCGTCGAATGCTGTAGTATGCAGCGATCAGTATTACAGTTCCCTCTGTTGGGAATACTTAATGAGATTGGATCCAGCTAGATCATGTAGAGGCTTTTGGCAACACTTGTCCCATTGTAAGGTTTCAGCTTTTCTAGTCGGACTCTACACAGAAACTATTTGATGTTATATTAACTTATGGATGATGCATCTGTAGATTTTCACACACAACCACACAAAAAAAAATTGCTTTATTTCTGCTTTGTTTTTTCTTTGATGGTTGTATTTTGCGAGTGCCGAAAGCTCTTAAACACCCCTTGTCTATATGTTTATATACTGTATCCCCACTAGAGAGCAGTGTTTGCCTTTATAACTTTGCACCTGCCTGTTTCTTTTTTTTTTTTTTGACAAGAAAACACCAGGAGACCCCACAGCCCAGTTTGCTGAAAGCCTGTTAACACAGAACGCGACTGATGAGAGCTGTTCCTCCGCATGTCGCTGCCATTATTTTACCTTTAAGTCCAACGCTTGCCTGTACAGCACAGTCACACCAAGAAGGCCCGGGGTGTAGTCCGTCGTCCTTCAAAGCTGCTTCTTGATGAAGAGTTCAACAGTCCCCTGAGATAAAGTAGTCATCATGGCCTACTCCTAGAATAACTTCAAATGTGACCCACCCCCTGTCATCATTCATTCCAAACCCTCATGCCTATTAGTTTGTGCGTGTGCCTGCGTATGTGTGAGTGTCCCTTGCAGCGACAACACATTTCACCGTCTCCCCGCCCATTCCAGCCAACATCCTCACCGCGGGTCACGCCATTACGTTAGTGTCATCCTCGGCTGGCCAGGGGACTTCGTCAACAGCTCGCGTGACTCAGCGATGACATCACTCCACGCGAATAGCCGAGGCGTCAACAAAGTGTTCCTCTACTCTGACGCCAGAGGCCAAAAAAAAAAAAGAGAGAAAATAAAGACATTATCGATACTGCCATTATTGGTTTTTATTGCACATTTTATTCATTGCCATTTTTTTTGACCTGATACAGTATGTGTGTTAATCCAGTTTTGGGACAGAAAACGACTCGTGTCAGAGATTGTGTTGCTGTTGTTGCCAGTTCTTTCTGAAATCCCCCTTGTCAAACACATTTAGCCTGCACTGTCTAAATAGATTGTTCACAGATTGTTTGTATTTGAATATAGATTCTGTAACCAAGAGCTTTGGTGGAAAACCTCTTTGTAAAGTTAAATAAATAAAAGTTATTCTAAGAGCAAGGGCATGTATGGTGTTTTTTTTTGTCTTTTAGGCTTATTCTGTAAAATTTGACTTAAGTTTATAATTTTTTTTCTTAAAAATTTTATGTTGTTCTGTTCCCTACTCAATCCGAATCCAGGCTTAATGGTAGCCTAAATAACCAAGTCCCAGGCCTATAGCAATTATCCAGATTGTGAGTGGTAGCTATAGATAAGGGCCTCTCGCACACTGCGGTCCATGTAAAGGTCTATTTTTAGTGCCAGCGTGTCTGCAAGGCAGCGCATCAGCATTCCTAAAATACTGAAAGTTGGTCGATGCTCTGTGCTGTGACGGTAAAACTGATGAATGAGATAAGGGGGCAGGAATTCCCGGCTGAGCTTCCAGGGGGCAGCGATTGGATGTTTTTACGGGTCCAGTGTATCCCGGCCTGGAGCAGCTTCCACGGGCAGGTCACACACCAAAAATGGTGGAAGGGAGTCCTCAAAATACTTATTAGCACACGAGCAAATAGGGAAAGTATAGTACATAGAATTACCGGTATATCTGTGTCAAGCGACTTAAATTTAGATAGACTCATACCGGATAAAGGGCTTTTCCTTCAAAATAAAAGCATTCACCAAGTTTGATAGATTATGCTATATTCGGGTAGTATTGTTTTTAGTTTCATCATTAACATTTAAAAATAATTTATGTTAAAAGTCCAACTTTTAAAAGTTCCTATTTTTTTATTTATATACTACATCGTACAAAACAGGCTATGTGATGTAAATATATAGTGTAAAGGGGGCTACATGATAAAAGATAGAAGGAAATTTAGGAATATTTAATATTATAGTTACAAGGGATATTCATATATTATGATATAATATTAATATATTATGGTATTCATATATTAATGAAATTGACAATAAATGCATTTTCTTAAAGGGATAGTTCAACATTTTTTTTAAATTTGCTTGGTGGAGTGATTTTAAGTGCAGCTACTTCTGTCAACAAAACAAGTACAGCATCACCGGCCTGAGGTCGCACGCTGTGTCCCTCCACGCAGTGGCTTACTGAAGAAAGTAGTCCTGAGTATTTGCTTTATGTGTCATAATGTTACAGTTAGTGTTTCATATCGTGGTGAATGTGCAGGTCACAACTCATCCACCACAGTGTTTGGATTGTGTATCTGTGAGTTTGATGAGGAAAACCAAAAAATACCATTAGCCTTGTAGCTGACCAGCTCGCTACGCTGCTACGCTAGCCTGGAAACAGCTTGTATCAACAAAAAAGGTAAAGGACCTATTGCTATGACTATGGGAATCACAATGATAGGCAAATTTTCAAAAATATTAAACTAACCCTTTGAAATTGTCTGATACTTGATTGGAGCTTGAATATTGAGATAATTAAAGGGGCCTCTGGAAAAATAGCCTACTTACTTATGTTTGTTTGTTACTTCCCTTTACTTTCCTTTTTTTAAAAAAAAGTCTATAACATTACAGTTCACTGTAGTATTTATTTAGCTTATGTCTGTTTCCATTAGAAAAAAACAAAGTTTGCCAAGAGTCTTAATTTGATAGTTCGTACCGGAAGTCGCTCCGTGTTGTCGCGTGCGCTCTGACGGCCCCTTGCTCCGTCCTACAGGTTGAACACGTTGTGGTCGGGTGAGCAGACTTTGTTGTGACCTACCTGAGAGCCGACGAGACGCACCTGAACAGCGCGGCTCGTCTTCACTCGGGTTCCGAAGGGCCCGGTTCGGAACTTTCCGCGTTGTCCGTGTTAGCGGCGGCGCAGTGAGACGCGGCGCTACTTCTGGCAGCGGATAAATAATTAACCTGACAACTCCGAACCGCAGTTCTCTGATCAGGAGCCGACATGAGGCGCTGAGCCAAAGCAGCAGCAACAGCAGCAGGAGCGGGAGGAGGAGCCCCGCCCGCCCTGTGTCTATCCGGGAGAGAGAAAGAGGAAAAAAAGACGCGTTCAGGTGTCTTGTGTGTTCTCGCAGTTTTTATGACATTTGAAGTGGATACATTACACCGTAAACATGCTGGGAGCGGAGAGCAGGCTGGAGAGCCGGCTGAAGAAGCTGGAGTCCCTGATGAGGAATCCACAGTCCGCACTAAACTTGGAAACGCTGCTGGTGAGTTTGCGTTCACCTTCAGGGTCTGATCCGTGACCCCGGGAGATAAGATTTCACTCTGTCACGAATCACAGAAAAAAAAACACGTCTTCTAAAAAAAGAGAAAAAAAATATGAATAACAAAGTGACACGGGAAAAGTATAAATAGTCGCTGACTATAAATGAAGTGGACTTTCTAAACCTAGAGATAATCCTCATGTGAAAAGCTCAGCTGCTGTTTATCACTGTGTATTTTAATCAGAGATGCAGCAGAAGGGAAACTCCACCTAAACTGTGCGTGGCCACCTTTTCCTGTGTGGATCACGGTTTATTCATTGTTTTATATAATCAAAATATAGAGGGCGGGAAAAAAATGATTTAGTAGGTATAGAAGGGGTGAAACAGACTGAAACTGAAAGTTCTTTTAAATCAAAGCACCAATCAGAGCTCTGATCAAATTCCCACTGAGAATCAGGTGCTGATTGATTGATTGGTTGATTGATCACTGCTGGCCCCTCCCTCCACTGTCCTGCTGAGGTTACCTGTTCTGGACATGTCCTCTCTGCGACCTGTCCCAAGAATGTACTCGGCCAACCCTGATAACGCCGCTGCTCCCACCAGGCCTCTGATGACAAATAGACTTTTCTGAGCTGATATGGACTCAGCTTTTGTTTCCCCTGCCGGCGACAGTCAAGGGGGAAAAAAGTCCTTTTGGTTTTGTAGGTTTCCTCTTCCACACAAACATTTCCAGTTATGCAAAAAGCCCATTCATTTACAGTGCGGTAGGTCAAGACTAGATGAACTTGCTTTTCTACATGGCTACGTAACTGTTTTCGCTGGCGTATTTGGCTATACAAATCATACAATCTAATGGAAAAATTTTAAAAAAAGGACTCGCTTCAATGTTTAGTGGAGCAGACATTGGCTGCTTTGAAATTTGAAAAGAAAGATCCCAATAAAAATGTTCTTCAGTTACATTATTAAAGGTCCCATATCCTGCACTTCTCTGGGTTTTAGTTGACGATGTAATACCCGTAGCATGATATATTTGCAATTTAGGCCCCAACTAAACTAAATCCATTTTTTATCCAATTCGACCTCTGAACCACACCGATGCTGCACTTTAAGATTTCTCAAACCGGATAAACAAGTGGAGAGATTTGAAAATATCAGATTGAGTAGATTCGTGTAGCGACCTGGAATCCGGATTTTTTGATGTCAAAGTGCAGCATCGCAGATGGTGGACGTGTCTGAAGTTATGTGTTCCGTGTTCTTGATACTTTTGGTATTGATTGCAGCTTTACAGGTGAATTTTGAAGTGAAAGCCAAGCAGGAACAACAACACACTTGTTGGCTGTGACGCACTGTTACTATGACAACCACAAACCATACTGGTGCTGCGCATGCTCAGAACTGATTTCACACAGGTTGAAACTTTGGTTATCATCTCCTACCGGCCTGGCATGGTTGAAATCAAGCAGTAACACACCTGATTCTATTAATAAAGGTTCTTAGTGATGGCCCTAGTGGTTGATTAGTAGAATCAGGCATGTTACTACGCCTGATTCTACTAATCAACCACTGTCTCATGCAACCTGTGTTTGTTGCATGGGACAGATCTCGTATAACCTCTAGACTGTATCTAAAGTAAAAGAAAACATGGAAGTGTCTGTTTCCATGATATGGGACCTTTAAGGAGATTTACTTCAAATATCTGCTTTGCAATATTTTCAGCTGGAAGAAAACGTAGCTATTCTGAGAGCAGAAACCACCGCTATTAATATTTGTAAGGCTGCGACTTGATAGTTGATTGATCCATTGTTTATTGAAATTACTAATCGGTTAGTTGTTTGGATCTTAAAATGATGGGAAATGTTAATTACAGTTTGCCAAAGCCAAAGATGCAAAAAATAAGAATAATTGTTTTGTCCTGACTGACTCTTCACAACCTAAAGATCATCCGTTTACTGTAAAGAAAAAAGCTGGAACCGGAGGATTTGGATATTTGTGACTCAAACTAGATTGAAAACCGTGTTTTCTGGCAACACGATCTTGAGATCTTCTGCGTTTTTTTTTTTTTTTTGTAAGAATACAAAAATTAATTCTTACATTGGAGTTATGGCATTTATTGTTTTAATGGTGTGATGTAAGTTTCTGTGATGCTCCTAACTGTTGCTGTGCACTGAAACTCGTTTTAAAGGAAATCATGATTGAAATCGCAATATGCGCCATAAAAATCCCATTTAATTTTTTTCTTAAAACCGTTCAGTTCCAATCAAACCGTTGGCCCCCCAATCGATTTATGGACTAATCGTTGCTGCTCGCTATATAAGAGGACGCTAACATTCTGCGAATCCGTCTCAGCACGCGTCCACCGTCCACCCCAAACCTCTGCAGTCATCATTTCAGTTTTTATCTGTGCCGCCAGCTGCGGCTTCTTCCAAGCACCTCGGCGAAGGACATAACAATGACCACCATGCTGCCCAAATCTGCAGGGGAGCTCCCACACAGGAAGCCCAAGTCACTTCCTGGAATTGAGATGGAGATAACCCGTCGTGACCTCACATCACAATTTCCTGTTTGTCCACAATTGTTTTTGTGTAGGCACAAAAGATGTTCTTTTTTGTTTTGTTTGTTTTTTTTGGGGGGGGGTCTTGGTCTTTGTCGATGAAGCTTTTTGGGAAGATAAATTGTAATTTTTTTATTTCTGTATAGCAAATTTTTTTTTCCCCAAGTGTTTTCGTAGTTATTCCACCACATTTTAAAGTCGTTTTACACTCTGGAGACTGAAGCATGTGGCCCCTAAGAAATAATTACCAGGATTGGTGATGATTGTCAGTCATCGCATTAATAATTTATGTATTTGTCATGTGGTTGTGTGTCCTGCTACAGAGATTAGTTCGCCTTCAAAAAGCTTACACATGACAAATATGACAACATAAAAAAACAACTTCATCATCAAAAAATCATCAATCTGTAAGATTGAGATATAAGCATATGTAGTTTGTAGTCATCTAATTTTCATCAAAACACAGTGTTTATATAAATATAAGGAGACTATGGCGTATCAGGGTCAGTATTATTGTCCCCCTATCATTTAGTCCTCTATTTTTAGTGAGTACACATAGCATGCATAGGAAGTCTCAGTAAGTGGCTGGATGAAGGCTTCCTTTCTGTTTGTCTGCAGCAGAAGAGGCTGCAGACAAACAGAAAGTCAGAGGTATGTGCCAACTCCTCTTTAAAGAATGTAAAGACGTGTGAAGGAAGACGGAAACGCAACGTCAGGAACACGGAGAACAATGCGGCCCCGGGTCTAGTCTGTTTCCAGAGAAGGGCCTCGTTGCCACAGACCAGATCCCCGCGTGCGCGCGGGACACGATTTACATTTGGAAAAGTGTCCAGAGAAGCCAGGAGGCCGCATTGTTGCGGCACACGCTCTGTGGCGGTATCAGCTCACACCGGAGTAGGAGAGAGTTGTTATCCGAGGTAACGGGGACACACAACCCAGCCCAGACTGCAGGATCGTGTTCAGATTTGTCCAGATTCCAGAAGTTTGATCCACCTTAGGTTTAACGCTGACTCATCTAAAGCTCAGCGAGGAGTCCAGAGATCCGAGATAATATGGGCTCTCTTTCAATATAACTCTAGCTATGGACTAGTTGCCCTGGAATTATGATCGTGATGGAGGATAATGGCCTTGACAGAAAACCTATAGACTATACCTAATGACTGTAATTACAGCCTGTTCTAATTGAAGCCCATTACAGAGAAAAGAGTCATAGATGCAAATGTGTAAAACACACGCATGCCTATTTAGAGTACATGTGTGGACATGAGCAGATCGAAACCTTTCATCAAGACTTAAAAAGGCTGCAGGGTTGTGATGTAACAGCCGATTGGATAATTATTATCCAGTTATCTACAAAACTCACTTAGTAAAATGTATTAAATTGTCTGATTAAAAAAGTTCTTAGGAATAAAGTTACTGTAATTTACTGTGATTAATGAATTCGTTTTTTGGTCTATAAAATGTCACAATATGTTGATCCTTGATTCCCAAAGTGTATTGTCCTCAGATTTTCAGTTTTGTCCACTACAGCTCACACATTCAAAGTTATTCAGTTTGCTGTCATAGATTTTCTTTAAAAATAACACAAAGTGATGTATTGACTTATCAAAGTAATCATCAATTAATAAAATAGTTTCCAAGTAAATTCCGTCAAATAATTCTCGCAGAACATATAAAGATTTGAATAAACGTGGTCTTGAAATTTGGAGGATGCAGCGGCCCACACGTTCCACTGGTGCTAAAATTAGAGCATGATTTCAATATTATGGATTCGAATATTAGAATCCACTGGGGGTCACACACTGTGGAAATGTGTGACGCAAACGCACACGCCAGTACACACGAGGCGCAAAACGACCACAGATCCTGGAGCGCTCAGCCCGAATCCAGCCCCATAAGCTGTTTGTCCCACAATAGCTTCTGAGCCTTTAGGTCTTATTTCCACTCGTCTGCGGTGGGGCGAGATCTCTCCTCGCTGATGCTATTTAAAGAGGCAGAATTGTTCCACATGCCCCTGCCCACCCACTCGCATGTCCACCCCGAACAAACACGACGAGATAGACACTGCCGTGGCTGACACGCACACACACACACACGTTGGGTGACTCCACTTGACCCCTGTTTCTGGACATCAGAGGGTCATCCTACACCCGTGACTCCCCCTCCACCCCCCACCCACCTGCCCAACCGCCCTGCCGGTCTTGTGCGCTTGGATCACAGAGACATTTCGGTTTCTATGTGAAACCCAACACGGCTGATTTAAGCTCTGATGACACTAGTGAGGCCCCGGCTTTCAGCGCGATGCTGCAGGGTGGGAGCGGCCCTATTGGGCCTGGATGACGTATGCTGGGACAGCGGGGCTGTAACAGCATCTATAGCCGTTTGGTTGGTCGGTTATGAGCCGTTGTGTCTTCATATCCAGCCTCCATCGTCCTCCCTGTTGCCTTTTTCCCATGCCGCTCATTAGGGGCCTTATTCTCCAAATCACACAGGAGCACACGGTTCACAAACATGATCTCAAATCCTCCTTCCTTCAGATGCTTGTATTTTTTTTTTTTATTTTATTGTAACCTGTGATGTAAGAAGTCTCTCATGTCACACTTTCAATTACAACAATCACATCCTACACAACAACACAGATTCTGAGGAATATGAACAAGTTAAAACACATTAATTTCAATGTCATGCTTGAAAGACATCTATGACGGTAGCTTCTGCAGATCAAGTTTGTCTTGTACATGTTTCCAGACCTGATGGATGATGTGAAAAATCACTGAGCAGGAATAACTGAAGATCATTAATGTACATCAGGGGTCTTCAATGTTTTTCAGGCTAAGGATCCTTCAACTGATAGAGAGACAAAGCAGGGACCTTCATACGTTTTGCACTTGAAGAAAAATACAAATTAAAATACATACATAAATATACCAATAAATGTCCATATTTACCTAATTTTCACTTTAATTCATTCATAGCATAAAGGTATTTGTGTCCATTTATTTGACATAATACATAATATTATTTATTTATTTATTTTTAAACTTATTTATTTATTTTTAAACTTATTTATTTATTTATGCATTTGTTACCCCCATTCCTTTTCACCTCAATATGGAACATAATCAATATATCAATAGGGAAAATACAATTTTAAATTAAATAAATACACAAATCATGGGAAATAAATACTACTAAATTAAATAAAGTAATTTATTTATTTGTATTAATAGCAGTTCTCCATACAAATGGTTCTACAGGTGTCATTTTGTTATTTATGTATGGAATTATTGGAAAAATAAATTATTCCTCTTTTTTTCTGGGGACCCCCTGGGTGTCCCCATAACCACAGCCTTGTAACTATACACATACCTGTTATTGTGCACACAATAAATAAGCTATATATAGATTTTTTTTTTTTACAAATTTATCTTTAGTAATAATAGGATTGATTCATGTTAATCTGTACTTTCAGACATTTAATTTTTTTTATGGAAAAAATATATATATATGTATTTTAGGCTATAATTTGGCGACTTCCTCTGCAGAAATGCTGAGGACCCCCTGGGGGTCATAGACCTCCTGTTGAAGACCCCTCCCTCTAGATGGTCTGGTCTGATAGCTGTGATAGAAAACAGAAAGCGTTTCGCAAAGGTAATTAGGAAGTTTACCAGTGACAGCTTTGACAAAAGGAAGAAGGTTTTTATTCCTTCCTTCCTTCCACACTTCAGTTTTATGTGCTTTTATCGGCTGGGAGAAGGTCAAAGTTCACAACAACAACATGTCTTGACAGATTAATGAGAAAATCATACAAAATATTCTTTCCTTCCTTCCTTCCTTTGAACTTTTTTGCTTATGAAAACTCCAGTCTAAGATGTAATATTTCCAGTCTTGTTGGATTTGTAATTGAATGATTAATTCAAGGGGTGAAGAATCTAGTATTTTTAATACAGTGAAAGTATTTTTTTCTATATGTTCATTTATTTAAATGTACCCTTCTCTTTTGTCTTTTCTATCTCCCAGGATTCCATGAATGCTTTGGCCCGTGACTTGAACTACCCCGCCCTGCGGAAAAACAAAAACATTGATGCATTTCTGAACCGATGTAAGATGTCTTTTTTTTTTTTTTCATTTGTGTGAATGTGGACAAAGTCAATCTCCCAAAAATCTGCCAGTCAGTGCCTGCTACGTCTTATCTCCAGATGATGAAAAAGCGTGACTTTCCAGACAAGAAAATCTGCTACGGATCACATGCTGCAGACAGTGCACAATATACAGTTGTTCTCTCTAAGAGAACAAAAAACAAAAAAAAGGTCACAGATAGATAAGAAATACATGAATGAACACTTGTAAATGACCCAGACTGATTGTAAAGCCATTATACGCGTGTAAAGTTTAAATAGATGTGATTTAGCTGACCTTTAGACCTTCTGTGATTTGTCATCACAAACCTGCACTGATCTTTGATTAGACTGCAGATATCTAAAACCATTTAAATTAACACTGTCTGTAGAATTAGCATAAAAAAATCAATTTAAGTAATTGTTCCCAGTGAGCAGACAGCATCTCCACTAATCTCACTACTCTGTTTTTTTAATTTAGAAACTAATGTGACTGGTAATTAAACTAAACTGAAGAAATATCAATTAACTTGCAGTTAAAGACACAACAAATTACACAACAATTTACTGTGATCCAAAAGTGAACAACTTGACCCTCTTCTTTTGTAGCTTGACCTTTTTTGCATCGCTATGGTAACCTGCATGTTTCATCTTCCCCCCCCCACACACACACACAGATGAAAAGGCAGCAAACCAGCTGCGGGAGCTGCAGGTGAAGCTCGACGACTTCGACAAAGTGAAGCTGATCGGAAGAGGAGCTTATGGAGAAGTGCAGCTGGTGAGCAGTTTGTTTTTCCACTCCACAGAGAGTTGTTGCGCCTCGGCATCATTTTTTTAAAACGAGGCGCCGGTTCGACGTGAAGTGACGTGGGAGCAGGGGGAGCGGAACAGGGAATTCCTCCCAGATGTTTCTGAACAGAGCTGCAGGAATTCCAGCGGCGTGCGGACCGCTAGAGGGAGCGACGATCTGTGAATCCACAGAAGTAGCAATAAATGTCACATCTGCAACTTGTTTTTGTTATTCCAAATGTACAAATGTGTTTTTCCTTTTCTTCATTTCATGACCAAGTTTACGGATGTTAAAGGAGTTTCCCCCCAGATGTTTGTCTCCTGTGCCGTTAGAAGCTTGAATCCGGTCTCTGCTGAGCATTTTGCGGCAGAGACGAGCCTGGACAGGCACAGCGGGGTGGGGGGGTGATGTCTGGTGTGGAGGGACCGACTTAGTGTGTTTGTGCCTGTCATCTTGTGAAAACATGTCTTTCTATGGGTGTGCGCCTTCAGCTACACACTGCAAAAAAAAACAAAACAAAAAAAAGGTTCACCTTAACAGGTGAAAATAGCTTGTTTTTGGTATATTTAGTCCAATATTGAGTAGAATTATTCAATTGGCAGATAATTTACCTTATTTCAAATTTCTTTTTTTCCTGATTTGGGTCAATTTGGTCCAAAAAAACATTTTCTTTCAAACTATATATATAGATATATATATATATATCTATATATATAGATATATATAGATAGATAGATAGATAGATAGATAGCTTTTTATGCTTTTATTGACAGTACATAGCAGCGAGAGACAGGAAAGGGGAGGCAGAGAAAGAACCGTCTGATGTGGGATTCGAACCGGGAGCTGTAGCCTCTCTACCCACTGCACACTTGCCGCCTCAAGACAAACATTTGCTTTAAAAAAATATTAAATTGACTAAAATCAAGAAAAAAACAGTTGAAATAAGCTAAATTATCTGCCAGTATAATAAGATAATTGGACTAATTGTACCAAACATCTGATATTTTCACCTCTTCTTTCATCTTGTTATCTTGGTCGTTGTGAAGGTATCAGTCTTATCGTCCCTGTGCAGCGATCAGCGATTGACTCCCCTTCATGTGCCACAGGTCCGTCACAAGGTCTCCCAGAAGGTTTACGCCATGAAGCAGCTCAACAAGTTCGAGATGATCAAGCGGTCGGACTCGGCCTTCTTCTGGGAGGAGAGGCACATCATGGCTTTTTCCAACAGTCCCTGGGTCGTCCAGGTGTGCACGTCTGCAGACACTTGCCAGATGTGATTTAGTGAGAGGATTTTGAACATTTAAACATGCAAACAAGATTTTTGTCACAAGGTATTTCACACGTAGTAGGATAAGCTTGGCTATCTTATATATAATATAAGGATATCGGTGATTAGGTCTGGTATGATGAACACTTTATAGGTCCCATATATCACACTGTCCTCTCTAATTTGATATTGATATAGTTTTGATATTCCCAAAAAGATATATATTTTAACTTGAAATTCTTTTAAACCTCTCTCTGGAGCTCTAGTAAGAAGAAGATGTTTTGGTAGGGTAGGGTAGGTGGGCGCTGACTGTATAGTTGTGACATCACAACTTTACAGAAGTCCTACTGGCTCGTTTTAAGGCCCAGTTTCTGAATATGGGCTTGGGGTATTTTAAAAAAGACTTGTCCTTTTATTTTCTTTTAACTTTATTAGAGATTGTTACCAATGATTATTTTCAATTTACTCATTTGATGTATAAAATATAAGAAATTATAGGACATTTAACATATATAATGATGACAGACTCCCGGTTGATATCAAATCATATAATAAATTAATACAGTCTCCTGCACACACACACTCACACACACACTCATTTGCTGCATCATGGTTTGGGATCCTGTGAGGTCACGTGGCTCCATTTGCTGTGTCCTAGCTGTGCTGCGCGTTCCAAGACGACCGCCACCTCTACATGGTGATGGAGTTCATGCCGGGGGGAGACGTGGTCACGCTCACCATGAACTACGACATACCTGAGAAGTGGGCTCGCTTCTACACCGCCGAGGTGGTGATGGCGCTGGACGCCATCCACACCATGGGCTTCATCCACCGGGACATCAAGCCTGACAACATGCTGCTGGACCAGAACGGACACCTCAAACTGGCCGACTTCGGCACATGCATGAAGATGGACTCGGTGAGTTTGTGGTCATGTTGTTGCTTTTAATATCTCGTTTAATGTCTCGTTAATATTCGTAGTAATTAGGGATGAAAATTTGTGACCAAAGCCAAATAAATGCCGGTGTTTTTCTCTATTTCTTATATGTACAGGTGCTGGTCATAGAATTAGAATATCATAAAAAAGTGGGTTTATCTTGGTAATTCCATTAAAAAAGCGAAACTATACTGTATAATGTATATATTCATTTCACACAGACTGACATATTTCAAGTGTTTATTTCTTTTAATTTTTATAACTGACAAATACTCAAATTGGGTATCTCATAAAATTTTAATATTGTGGAAAGGTTCAATATTGAAGACACCTTATGCCACACTTTAATGAGCTAATTAACTCAAAACATGTGCAAAGGCCTTTAAATGGTCTCTCAATCTAGTTCTGTACACACAATCATGGGGAAGACGACTATTGACACCTTGCAAAAGGAGGGCAAAACACAAAAATTATTATTATATTTATTTTTATTTATTTATTATTAGAACGTTGACTTTGTATTATTATGGTTTTGTTCCTGTTTAATTGCCTTTAATTTAGTGTTTCATTTAGTATTGTGTGGATTTGTTCACATATTCTCCCTTTAATCTCTCTACCCCCGTCTGCTTTTATTTAAAATAAACAAACAGAACCTTTCCTTTAAGGGAATGAGAGGCTCATGCATTTGAAGAGTTTCGGAATATGGCTCCTTGAATCAGTCAACTTTTTATTAGGGTTCTATAGCTCCATCAAGTGATCAGAATGTGAAGTGAAGCTCAGTGGAGCACTCTTGCATCAGGTTGTTGTTTTTTTTTTTTTTTGAGAATCCCCAGAAGTTATTGTGCTAAACAACCATACTAAAGCAGAGCGGAGGACCCGCCTCTGCTGTGGTTCAGGAAATGTTTTTCCACCTTTTGTTTTTACCACAGTAATTACAAAATAGCTGGTTCACAAGCGGCTCCACACATTGGAAGCTGTCTGAAAGTCCACCAGTAAACAGTGTCGGCTCATTCCTTTCTCTTGAACAAAGGCTCTATTTTAAAACCCTCTACCAGGGACATATATTATTATTTTTCCTCCTATAATCCAGCTCAAAATATCATGAATATTGTTCAATTTCTGTAATTCACTTTTTATCCATCCCTGCTTTCTCTCTGTGGTGAATCTCATGTGTGTGTTTGTCCATCTGCAGAAGGGTATGGTGCACTGTGACACAGCTGTAGGCACACCGGACTACATCTCCCCTGAGGTGCTCCAGTCTCAGGGTGGCGATGGTTACTATGGCCGCGAGTGTGACTGGTGGTCCGTGGGGGTCTTTATATACGAGCTGCTGGTCGGTGAGTGAACCCGTGTATTCTGCCGGGAGATTTTAATTCACCAGTAGGCTCATGCATAGCAGCAGCTACAGCATGGTACAGCTGTAGCTGCTACAGCTGGTAAAAATGTTTTCTCCGTGGGCATGGAAATGGTTACATAGCTTTCGAAGCACTTGTTTCTCTGAATACCTTGAACATTCTTTTACAAACTGCCCTGAAGGAAACATGTTTGCTGTTTTGTATAAGCTTGGCTAGAGGTGGACTGTGTTATAGATATTGCACCTATGCTTCTATTTTCATTCCTTCCCTTGTGCAGGTTTTTTAACGCATTGAGTGTATTTTATTGTAGTTGACCAGGACTCCATAAAAGAAGAAATCTCGTACACTACCGTTCAAAAGTTGGGGGTGACCCAGACAATTTAGTGTTTTCCATGAAAAATCACACTTGTATTTAACACCAGGAGTTGTAAATTTAATAGAAAATATAGCCAAGACATTGATAAGGTTAGAAAAAATGATTTGCATTGAAATAATATATTTTTCTGTCAAAGGAAGGTCGGTTTTATAGCTTCTATAACCAGCTAAACGGTTTTCAGCTGTGCTAATATGATTGCACAACGGTTTTCTAATCATCCATTAGCTTTCTGACACAATGAGCAAACACATTGTACCATTAGAACACTGGACTGATAGTTGCTATACCTATAGAGATATTGCACCATTACCAATGTATAGAGTGTATTTCTGAGTAAAGTTATCTTCATTGGAAAAAACAGTGCTTTTCTTTCAAAAATAAGACCTTTTCTAAGTGACCCCATACTTTAGAACAGTTCCATTTCCATCTACTGTTTTTATTTTCATTTTCAAAAAATTGTGAAAAAATACTTGGATGGAAATGCTTGAGATCTGAAAAATGCTGAAAATTCACATAAATGTTTTTACGCTTGGAGGGAGCGGATTTTTCAGTGTATCAATAAAAGGAAAATGCAGCTTTTAGGTACAGCAACAGCTGTAGTTTGTAGTTTTCTCCCTTCAACAAACTCCAACAGCACTCGTATCATTAAAAATCTTCTTCTCCTTCTCCAGTTCAGCGTGGTTTTATAGCTGTAAACTAAGGTTCACTAGTAAATTATCAACGATCAGCTGTTGGGTGTCAGCTGAGTGTCAACTGTTGCCACGGATACACTTTCGCTCTCTTATGACATAATCTCATGGCAAACCCTCCCTCTTCCAATAATTGCAAAACAATAATGAATAGAAACAGACATCAATTGCAAAACAGAATTTTCAATACATTTGGATGGAACCCCAGTTAATGGGACCTTTTTTTTCCCCTTCAGGTGAAACTCCTTTCTACGCTGAGTCCTTGGTAGGAACGTATGGGAAGATCATGAACCACAACAACTCTCTCATCTTCCCAGACGATGTGGAGATGTCTCAGGATGCCAAAGACCTCATCTGCGCCTTTCTCACTGACAGGTTTGCACACAGACGTATAAATCATCTGCAGCACAAGTTGCGTTTTGTGCCTTGACAAGAATTCAGAGTATTTCACTGTTTCAAATGCAAACAGATTTTTGAAATAGTTTGAATCATAGAACAGAACCGTGAGCTTTAACATAATCTCAACATTTATCTGTTTTGAAAAAAATCTCACATGACCTGGTTCGGAGTATAAAAAGAATCCTGAGGTGATGTGATGCTGTACTTTTGGTGGCCCCTCGCTCTGTTTAAGTACAACAGTTTCAATGAAAAGTGTGAAGTGTTAAGATTTGACTTTTTGAATTGACCTCTGGTCCAAGACTTGGTTAAGGAAGTTGATTTTGTTTACAATCAAGGAAAAAAAAGTTATTAAAACTTTGAACAGCAACGAGAGACAAAATTGTGCTATTTTTTTATATAATCATTTTTTGTTTTATTCTTGAACAACAGATTTGTTGTTTTCACAAAATATTACAAAATATTATAGTCTTGGTCTAGTTGGTTTAGTTTCTTTACCAAAAGAAAAGAAAATTGTACATTCTCAAACCCAAAAGACCAAAATCTACAAGGTGTTAGATTGTTATTATGTTGCCCCAAGGTCCAAAATCAGGTCACCCATGGAGAATTTATTTTTGGGAACTGGGAGCTGTAGTTTTTTTTTTTTTTTATAGCAAAGTTTGTCAAACATTAGTAAAAAGCACATTTTTGACACAATATTGCTAATGACTCATCGCTGGGGGAAAAGTTACACGAATAGGTAGGTGCGTGGGTCATGTACTTGGCTAGTGACCCATCCCCCTAGAAGAGACCACTTCCTGTTTACATTAGTAGCCCCGCCCACACACAGAGGGCTCAAACACAGGCTCTTTCTGCTTCAGTACAGAGCAGCCTTTCACTTTTTCCCCCCTCACTCCGTTTATTTACCTTCTCGCTCACTATTCTCTCACCGCAGACAGAATCTCGCATGTGCATGGGTGCCCGGCTCCTCTCCCACCCACACACACACACACACACACACACACACACACACACATACATGCGTATCTTGAACACTGACCAACGAGTTCACTCATCACTTAACCCACATGCCCTGTAAGCACTGCCATCCTTTTTCTTTTGGACTTTTTTTTTTTTCTTCACCTAAATATGTTTCTCATCACTCTTTTCTCAGTGCCACTTTCCATTCCTGCCGTAACTTTCTCCTCTCGCTCTCATGCAGTTTTCCTGGCCTGTAAACCCGGCTTGGTTTGCATGTCAAATTTTCTTTCTTTCCCTTTTTTTTTCCCTTAATTTATTTTATTTTTTTTTTATTTTTGCGGGGGTTTAAAAACTCTCCCTTCTCTCTTTCTTCCGCCCCACCCCTGCCCTCTCTTCCTCTTGGCCGGGTCTGGAATGTCCCACACGTGGCAAGCCCAAAACTGCCGCACCCCTCCGGCCCTGTACCCAGTGGTGGAGGAGGGAAGAAAGGGGGGATGAGGGCGAGAGAGAGAGAGAGAGAGAGAGAGAAAATCTATGTAGCATTTCTGAGAGGGAGAGAGGAGGGAAGGCAGCAGCAGCAGATCTATCAGTTGTGCTCCAGGTCAGTCAGATCGGATCCTGCCGTCTTCACTCCCCTCTTTTCCTCCCGGTTCTACATTATCTCGCGTGCAACCGGCTGAAAGGAGGCTCCCGGGCGTGTCTGGTGTCCGCCAGCGGTCACGCGGCTCCCCATGATGGTCAGTGGAAGCGCTGCGGTCTGCGCCTAGTGGTCAGTCCACTCGGCTGCGAGTTTCGGGATGACATGTTGGGTGATGATGGGTGGGGGTGGTGGAGGGCGGCGGTGGGGGGGTGTTACGTGTTGTGTTCATGCCGAGGAGCCTCTGGCACTCAGTCTGACTGCTCGATCCCGTTGCTGTGTGCAGGACGGTTCGGCTGGGCCGCAACGGAGTGGATGAG
The DNA here is from genome assembly GCA_030544235.1 of Lepturacanthus savala. NCBI lineage: Eukaryota > Metazoa > Chordata > Actinopteri > Scombriformes > Trichiuridae > Lepturacanthus > Lepturacanthus savala. Next base: position 12,600,938 of record CM060477.1, read on the forward strand.
ATCAAACGGCACCCCTTCTTCAAGAATGACCAGTGGACCTTTGACAACATCAGAGAGAGTAAGTGTGCGCATTGTTTACATTGTTTGTTTTTTTGATTTTTAAATCCCCAGCAATGCAGTCACAAATTTTTCCATCCAGCAAACTTCTTTTTTTTCCTAGTCTTGTTTCTCCTTCGTTTTCTTCTTCTTCTTATCATCCTCTGCCCATTCCTCCGCGGATCTGGTTCTTTTCAGCTCAAAGCTCACAGGTTATTTCCAGCTCCTGAGCCATTGAGCCTACATATATGGTACACATGCTCTCCATATGCCCCCCGCCCCCTCGCGCTCATATCTTTTGAACGTGATATTACTGGATGCTGCACAGACCAGCGGAAGCACATGATGCTCAAAACTTGCAAAATAACCACATGCATACGGCGCAGGGAATGGAGGCGTTTTGGAAAATATAGAACTGCGCAGTTTCTGCATATTTTTTTTTTGGTTTTCTTTTTATATATAGTATTGTGTTGATGCTGCTAATAGGTTGTTTAAGTTAATACTTTAAACCTGTAGTTAAAATCAGCTAATTTAATATGGAAGGATGTTAAGACAATCAGTACTGGCATTATATTCTTTAAAGAAATTGACGTGTTGTCCACCAACACCAAATGAATTTGAAATAATTTTTAAACTTAACAACACGTTTATTATAGTTAGTCCAAAATAGAATAATTCCCAGTGACAGTTTAGTTGTTTTGTTGAACTGCCCTTTCTGACTTTTGTTGTGCTACTAATAGTTCATAAGTTACGGAATCAGAAAAAAAGTGAAACTGTTGCATGATCACTTGAACGCATGCATTTTGTTTTTTCTTAGTGGTTTAATTTACATTTCAAAAAAAAAAAAAGAGGAAATATCAAATCCTGCTGAATCAATGATCAAATACAGCAATTTCAAGCAGTTATCATTTGATCTTATGATTACTGATTAGATTAATAATAATAAAATGGAAATAGCAGCAAAATAAAGGAACAGAAAAAACAATGTGGGTCATATGTAGAATGTTCTAAGTTTGTTTTTTTTTGTTTTTTTTTATACATATACCGGTATGTGTGTGTGTGTGTGTGTGTGTGTGTGTGTGTGTGTGTATATATATATATATATATATATATATATATATATATATATATATAAAAACTGAAAATAGTTATGTGAGCCATTGCATTATCAGGTTTATACTTAACTGTGCTTTTAAATTGAGCGTGTGATCGCCGCACATGGAAAGGACCTTTCATGAGCTGCGGCTTTAGCTCCCTGGACGTCACGGAGGAAGGAAGGAAAGGGAAAAAAGAAGGAAGAAAAATAAGGAAAGGGGGGATATATTGGCAATAAGAACAGGACCTCTGTGTACGCGCGTAATCACATGCAGCCTCCCCCTCCGTCTCTCCCGGCTTCACCTGGCTCTGATTAAGGCGGCAGACAGGACTTCTGATCGGGGCCCGGCGGTCTGGAATGCGAGAACCACCACTGTGCCAACGCCGTGCCGCTCGGCTCGGCTTCATGTTTGAGCGCACACACACACACACACACACACACTTAAACACCACCCTCAAAACATAATCCTTTTAGCATTTTGCCATACCGAAGAGCTGGACATCAAGTTTAAGTGAGTGGTGCCTGCTGTGGATCTTTTTATGGAGGATTATCCATCTTTATCAACCTTATTAAGGATCAGTAGGTTCAGGGAAGAAGAAGAAGAAGTCTGCACCATGTAGCGGTGGAGGGGTGGATTGGACGGGAGGCAGCGCCCCCCTGGGGGCCAGGCGGGGCCGCGACCATGCGGCCTGTGTGCGCCGGCCCTAATGAGAAGGGGCGCCCCAGTCGGGGAGGGTTGCTCCCGCTCTCTCGCTCTCACTGTGGCCAAGGCTGCCTGTCATTAGCCTGCCCGCTATCAGAGAGCATTCTGGGAAGCCGTGCCACAGAGGGCCTCCGCGGGCAGCGCAGTGTCTCTTTCTGTCTCGCCACATTTTGGCTTTCTCTTTTACGGCTCAGTCCTTTTTTTTTTTTTTAACTTTTTTTATTCACCCTCATTTGTCTCATTCCTCCGCTCGATTCCCTCCCTGTGTTTTTTTTATTCGAGTCCCATTCGTCACGCCGAGGGCCGCGTCTCGACCTTAACCGTAACGAGCCCTCCGCGCCGAGCCAGAGTGGCACTGGTCTGAGGGAGCTTTATCCATAACGGCCGCTTATTTCTTAATTAGAGGCTATTTATAGGGCTTGAGGACTTGGCTCGGTTCTATCTGATTGGCCCGCCGACACGTTTGTTTCTGCGTGTTATTTAAAGCACGCCCGGCTCTTTTTCAGAAGGAGCGTTCTCTCCTGGCACGTTTAGGCAACGTTTGTGAAAAGGCGCTGTGTGCGCAGGGGCACAAAGCGAGCACTGTACAGGGGGGGAAAAGCAGGGGATGTTAGCCTCACGCCAGCCTGCAGAAAAGCTAGAAAGCTCACACCCACCTCCAGAAGTGCAACAGGTCCTCAGTAAATCTACTTGAAAATAATAAAACAAAAAAAAAAAAATTTAACTTTTCGTATAATTCCTGTAGCACCAGGTTCGAATCATTACTAGTCATTAAAAGTTCACAGAACACCATCTTTCTCTCTTTCCTCCAAGCAACCTCTTTTTAATTTGCACCTCCTCCTCCTCCTCCTCCTTCCCCTGCTCTCGCTCCACGACTCCCTCTATTTCTGTCTTCCAGCTGTAGCCCCAGTCGTGCCGGAGCTGAACAGCGACATAGACACCAGTAACTTTGACGACATAGAGGATGATAAAGGGGATGCCGAGACCTTCCCCCCACCCAAAGCCTTCGTGGGCAACCAGCTACCGTTTGTCGGCTTCACTTACTTCAAGGAAGATCAGTAAGTCTTGATCCTGACACTTGTCTGTGCTGTTGTGCCTGGGACTTTTTAGAGTTGGGTTCGTGTTTGTTGCCTAAAAAAATCCTGGTTTAATTAGTACCTTAAGTTTTTTTTCTTACATATATACAGGGTTGTTATGTTCCACTGAAACAATGTGTAGCTCTCATGTGGAGGAACTTGTTACTCGGGCCTCTAGCCTCAGGACACCAGCTTAAGGACATTGCTGCGCATAAGGGGAGAAAAAGGCAGCGTCTCACACACACACACGCATGTACCTTTAATACAGTCTTACACCAGTCAGACACTGTTTGCCTGTTCAGACTCCACACTGCCGCCTTGTTCTGACAGCTGCTCTACCTGCCCGCTTTGCTTAAGATGAAGCAGAGTTCCCAAACCATGTTTAAAAAAAAAAAAACCCAAAAAACACCTGCGTGTTGGATTCATGCTTTCAAAGTGCTTTTAGCATTTAGATTTTAGTCATATATTAAGAGTTTAAGTAGTTTTTTTTTTCTTTTCATTCAGTGTAAGCAGAATCAAGTGCATTGTCAGTGCTAAAGGACATTCCCCCAAATACATGATTTTCTCCAATACAGTACTCCATTTCATTTTTCTTTACTTTAAAAGGGCACAATCGTTCTTGTAAAGCGGCCTCAGATTCCTTGGACATCATACAGTCATGTAATGATTCCCAGAGATAGTTGCACCATCACGGTTGGCAGCAGACAGTGTGGGTTGGAGGCCTGCTCTTGGACTTCTCCGAAGGTAAATCCATCCAGATGGAGGAGGAAGCCTGAAAGAGCTTTGGACCATATTCGCTTTTTTTTTTTTTTCCACATCACATGGTTTCCAGGTTTTCTGTACTCTGTGCATGAGGTTTCTATGTCTTCGCTGAGTTTTCTCTGAACGCTAGCCCTGCAATAAAACGCGGCATCTCTCCGGATTAGCATGCAGTGCCATCTTGATGATCAAAAATGGCATCGCAGATCTGGTTTTTTGGGGCGAAAGACGTCACGTGGCGGTGGAGATTTGGACCTGCGGACGTTGAGGGATGGAAGTGAAACCACCTCATTTAAACCCGGTGACAGACATTAACGGTTTCTCCTTTGTCCCTCCCCTCTCACAGGCTGCTGAGGGGGAATAAAAGCTGCTCTGTGGAGGATCCAGAGGATTGTAAGGATAACTCTGAGGAAAAGGAGCATTGCACCGACAGCAAGAAAGAGGTAAGTGTTTTTAGGGCATCTTTATCTAAAGATCACCAATAATAAGGTGACAGAAGAGGCATAATAAAAAAGAACACATGGTGTAAAAGTATTTTTTAAATTTAAACAATAGTGTTTTTCTTTCCTTTTTTCCCCCTGGAGGAGCAGCTTCAGAAAAAGCTTCATCAGGTGGAGAAGCAGCTCGACCATGAGATACAGGCCAAAGAAGAGCTGGAGCAAAAGTGCAAGTACGACTGACTGCAAACAGCTGTAACGGGTTCAAATGGTGCAATTTCTAATCCAATTTCCAGTATCCAAACAACGTGTTAATTAATACACAAATGTTTTCTTTTTTTTTAAGTATATTGATAAGTGACACTTTCAGTTTTAGAATTTGGTATCACAACTCTGGGAAAAAAACAGATCATCATAGAGAATATTGGCTGTTTTTTTTTTTTTTGTCAGCTACTGAAGGGAATAATGTTGCCAGTTGGAGAGGCAGTAAATCTACCGAATTGGAAAATATAGAGAAATCACTTCCAACATGTCCAACAGCAAAGTAACAGACTGGAACAAATGGTCCAATGTATCAGAAACAATAGTTCATGAGTCATCTTTGGTTTTGGGGGTTTGGCAGCTGACAACGTAACATAGAACTGCTGATCTTCAAACTGGTTGCTGTAGGTTTAAACAGGACAACAGGCGGTTGACTAAATAATCTGTGATTTAAGAAAAAAAACAACTTTTTTTTTCTTCCTCCCCAGAAATACGACCCAGCGTTTAGACAAGTTGGCCAAAGAATTAGACAACGAGGTAAGGACAGAACGGACACCGTTCCGACCGTGCGTTTGATGTGGCAAACCCGTTTTTTTTAAAGGTTTATTCCGCTTTTGACATGGTGTATTGATTCCCGTCTTGTCCAGATGAGCAGCAGACAGCGGGTGGAGGCCTCGCTGAGGCAGCTGGAGAGAGAGCGGGCTCTGCTGCAGCACCAGAGCGCCGAGAACCTGCGGAAAGTGGAGATCGAGGCGGACCGAAAACGCGGCCTGGAGAACGAACGTGAGCGTTTTTCACACATTAAACTGCAACATTCCGCTGGATGTTTCATATCAAGTGCTACAGTATCTCGTTTGTGTCCGTGCATCAGTAAACAACCTGAGGGACCAGCTGGAGGATCTGAGGAGGAGGAACCAGAACTCCCAGATCTCCAATGAGAAGAACATCCAACTGCAGAGACAAGTGAGGGGGAGCTGTTGTAACATTGTGATATAGATGGTGTTTATTTGTGTTCAGATTGGCATTGTTATTTATTTGGAAAAGACTGGTTAACATGATGCATACACACGCATATTTATAATAATAATGCTTCGCCTTTCTCTCCATCTGAAGGACCTTGATTGATAATGTTTAACATGCTTGAACACTGCAAAAACTGAAATCTTAACCGGTAAAGATAACTTGGTTTTGGTGAAATTAGTCCTATATCGAGTAGAATTATCTTATAGGCAGATAATTACTTTTTTTTTTTTTTTTTTTTCAGATTTGGGTCAGTTTAGTCTTGTTTTAGAAGAAAACAAGGTTAACATTTTTTAAAAAAGATTTAATTGACTTAAACCTGTGAAAAAACTAAAACTAAAAACTACCTGCCAGTGGAATAATATAATTCTACTCTATTTTGGACTAATTGTACCAGAAATAAGCCATTTTCACCTGTTAAGATTTCAGTTTTTGCAGTCAATTGCTCGAAGAACGTTTGAGAACCTTGACATCTTCATTACGGATTCAACCACCCCCTCTTTCTTCCATCGTTCCATAATTCTGCACTTATGTAAACCAAATATCCTTATTTAATAATCTCCATCAAACCTGTGGCTGCTTTTCATTATCCTGTCTCCCCTCATTAGAATCCTTTTACTCCTGCTCATGCTCTGACCCAGTTTTCGCCCGCAAGAGTGAAAAACCTCTTCTTGTCTCGTGCTTTTCTACCCGCCGACTCAAGGAGGCCAACGCCGTGCTGCAGGCGGAGCAGGAGGCGGCGGCGCGGCTCAAGAAGAGCCAGGCAGAGGCTCAGAAACAGGCCCAGAGCCTGGAGGTCAGCCTCAGGGAGACGCAGGAGAAGTGCAACCAGCTGGAGAACGGCAAGATGGAGCTGGAGAAGCAGCTGACGGGGCTGCAGGCCGAGCTGGAGATGGAGAGGAGGGACCGCAGCCTCGGGACCGAGACCATCTCTGACCTGCAGGGTGAGATTCCCGCGGGAACGCTTTTTAAGAGTCTGCTTAGCTTGGCAGCAGCGGTGGGAAGTTAACGATAAACACCAGGGGAAAAAAAAAAACGCTGCTAAGATGCGGTCGTTAAATTTAACAGGACAATACTCACCGTTTTGGCAGCAAGTCGACCATTATTAGGAGGTTTTTTTTTTTTATATACGAAACTATAAAGTTCCCATATCGTCCACTTTTTCATTTTCATTTTATTTGAAGTTTTGATATCACTAACAAAATATATGTGCAGTTTTAAATATCAAACTGTAATCAATATAGTTTTACAGCTCCTCTCTTAAGCTTCTATCTGGAGCTCTAGAAATCCCATTAAGTCTTATTAATGCTAATGATCCTCTCTTGTGTGTCATCACAGCTTCACGGCTCATTTTAAAGGGGTAGTTTGTTTTTTTTTCTTGGACATCTAGCCCCATCCCGTGTTATCTGAACTATGGACGCCATAACTTCATAGATCCCTCCAGTGCCGAGCTTTGCAGCGATTTCCCTTCAAACGGCAGCTTTGAATCCTTGTAGAAAAACCTATTTAGCTTTGTGAAAAACTGAATAAACACTGGTAGGATGCTAAGTGTGTAATAGTACTCTTGTAATAATATTTGGTCAGTACGTCGTCCATAAATTGCAGAACAACATATTTGACAAGAAGTAAGATTTAAACCCTGCGCTTCCCGTTGCGCTTCCCGAAAGAGCTGCTGAAAATCTACCTGGTGAACTTCAATTTCTATTGAAAATCCAGCTGGAGGGAAGTCAGTACAAAGCTCAATACCGGAATCAGTGAAATTATATTCTCCATGCTTCAGATCCAACATGGGAAATGGGGCTAGGTGTCCAAAATACTGAACTGTCCCTGCAGATTTAGCATTTTGAAACGTGGAAGAGCATGAACATCCTTATAATAAAGAAAAATCAATTCAAATGTCTCTTTTTTTATCATACGGGACCTTTTATTGTGTGTAGTAAAATGGCAAAATGTTAAACCAGAGTTAAAAAGGAGAATTATCCGTCATATGGTAAGGTATGAGTTGAAACCGTGATCTTCATGGGCTCATTCAAAGCCCCTGCAGTAAACAGCTACTCAATAGCAGGAAAAAGCCATTGCACAACTCTGAGCTGTGGGGCTGGAGCAGGTTTTAGATGTGAATCAGTTTTTTTGGACCAGGACTCGGGGAAATATCAGATCATAGGTGGAAACATCTGTTCAAAAGGCAGCGAGTGAAGCAAAAAAAAAAAGGCCGTAAAAAGCCAATAAGGCGGAGCGGAGCCAGCACCACTTGTGAGACACCGTTTGGAAACTTCAACACACTCCGAGGCCAGTGGCTGAGGTCAGAGGGGACGGATTGTAACAAAAGTGTTGCCTGTTTTGCGACACCGTCGGCTGTTTTTCCTCCGGGTAACATTCTCCATGTGGGTTGGGAGCTAGGTGAGGCAAATATAAACATGGAGAGTGTCGTTTTGAACGTACATATATAAAACCGGGAGCGTTACGCAGCGTCTCGCTCTGCATCACGCGGCTGAAGCAGCTCAGGTGCTTTTTGGTGGTTTCTGCATTCACTTCATGTTCGTCTTAGGACTCGTCACGCCCAGTCCTGGCAGTCAGGGGCCCACAACGTATCGCACACACCCTCGGAGTGTCTTTCTTTAATAATAGTTTTGTTCTGTTCTGTTCGCATTCCTCCACCTCAGCACGCATCTCCGGCCTGGAGGAAGAGGTGAAAGAGGTCAAGTCATCGCTCTCCAAAGTCCAGGCTGAAAAGAAGCAGCTGCAGAAGAAGCTCAATGACCTCGAGAAGGTCGGTCGCCATTTTCCAGTTGCTTATTTCCAGTATGGGTGTACTAGAAGTTTTATATATATATATATATATATATATATATATGTACTCAAGTAAAAATAATAATGCATTCTTTTACTTTTACTCCACTACATTTTGTGGCAATTATCTGTACTTTCTACTCCTTACATATCGGAAATTGACGTTGTTACTCGTTACATTATGTTAACATCTTTTCATCAAAATCTTGTATGAAAAGTCGTTTACTGATTACGTTGCGGCATTGTTTGCAACTTCCAACCAATCAGGGAGACTCCGGCAGGCTTAGTTGCAAAATTAGTTGAAACACAATTTTGTGTTTTCCACAAAAAAGTCACACTTTTATTTACCACCATGAGTTGTAAGATGAATCGAAAATATAGTTAAGACAGTGACAAGGTTAGAAATAATGATTTGGATTTGAAATAATATTTTTTTTCCTTCAAGCATTGCATTCTTCAAAGGAAGGTCGGTTTTATAGCTTCTCTAACCAGCTAAACTGTTTTCACACATGATTGCACAAGGGTTTTCTGATCATCCATTAGCTTTCTGATGCAATGAGCAAACACATTGTTCCATTAATACACTGGACTGATATTATATATATGTAGATATTGCACCAAAAACCAGACATTTGCATCTAGAATTGTCATTTACCACATTAACAATGTATAGAGTGTATTTCTGATTGGTTTAAAGTTTTCTTTGAAAATCTTCATTGAAGAAAACAAAGCTTTTCTTTCAAAAATAAGGAAATTTCTAAGTAACCCCAAACTTTTGAATGGTAGAGTAAATGACTTAAATAAAAAAAAATATTATTATAAATTAAAAAATATATCATGTCTTAATGGTAAATTAGTAAATAAGTCATTCACAGAATTTGAAGTAAGAGTATGCACAGTATTGCTGGGAACACACACAATATCGACACCAATCTTTCCAATTCACATATATTGCTTGTGAGCACTGAGCAGTGACATTGGCAGAGACATAAATAAATATGTCTACATTCTTTATTATAACAGCACAGCAAAGTATACTTTTATACTAGAAAGTAAAGTTAAAAGGAAGTACATAGTACTTTCCCCTAGTCTTGATGTAGTAATTTTACTTGAGTAAAAGGGGTATTCATACTTTTACTTGAGTACTAAATTTCAGTACTTCTTCCACCTGTGCTTATTTCCAATGGGAAGCAAGATATTCAGCTATGTTGGCCATTGTCGTGCGCCATATTGGTAATTCACAATTTTAAAAGAAGCAAGTATCTTGTTCAACTCTTTAGGAGAAGAGCAACCAGGAGATCGACCTGACGTTCAAGCTGAAGTCACTGCAGCAGAGCCTGGAGCAGGAGGAGGCAGAACACAAGGCCACCAAAGCCAAGCTCGCTGACAAAAACACCATCTACCAGTCCCTGGAGGAGGCCAAATCTGAGGCCTTAAAAGGTGAGTGAGCGGGAACGCGGAATATTGAGGAATCTGAATTTAATTTACACACCAATGAAGCATTGCTGTATTTCACAGTCGAGGTTTATCGTCGGGTAGACTTTGGACAAACAGCATCTGCAAATAATTCTGGCATCGCTTCAAGCAATTTGATAGAAAAGCGTGATTATCATACTTCCGTCATTTATCTGCGAGCCCCAAGCTGGTTCAGCGAACGGGGGATAACAATGCCGCGATATTGAGCATCAGCCGTGGATCATCCTGCTGACGGTTCGCCCCGTCGTTTCTTTTTTTTTTCCTGTCCAGAGATGGAGGTCACGCTGCAGGAGGAGCGCAGCTCCAAGCTGCAGGTGGAAGGCAACCTGCTCCAGCTGGAGAAGGCCCACTCCATGCTGGACTGTGACTACAAGCAGGCGCAGCACAAGCTGGACGAGCTGCGGGCGCAGAAGGAGAAAGTTTCCGAAGAGGTTTGTTTAACTCCTTGTACGAGCAACACTAGTACGTTGTTAATACTTACTGGACTAAATGGTTCACCTGCAGCACGTGTGAGCGTGACCCCACCAGTCGCATATGCATGCTCCCATTGATACGTTATAATAATTACACAAAGTGCATATTTGTCTGGAAATAATTAGTTGATGAGACTATAAGTCAATTAAAATTGTATCTACAACCTTTCAGCAAACACTGGGTTTGAGCCTCTACTGTGTAGTGCTGTTCAAAATCTCCATTATTATAAACTAATGATCAGTGTAGGTTTTTCCACTTTTTCTCTGACACTGAAACAGTGAAAAAATTATTCAAATCAGACACATTTGGACCTGCAGCATATGTAAAAGGACTAATTCTGTTTTATAGTCCTTCACAGCCTTTAGCTTTTTTTTTTTTTAAATATATAATTTATCATACAAATGGGAACATTGGCAGCTCTGCATTTTTTAACTATGCAGCAAATGATGAAATTCCCTATATCCCAAAGATATAGGAGATGCTCTGCAAGAGTTGGAAATGCATTTATTTAACATTGCTTTTAACTGCCAGTCTTACTGTTTTATTCTTATTGTTTACATTTTATCTGTTCCTGTTTGTTCCTTAGTTTTATTCCAATGTATTGCATCTTCTATTATGTCGCGATTTACTTTCCTGCTTCTATAGTTTTTTTCATTTGACTGCCTTCTTTTTAATCAAGCACTATTTGCACTTTATTTTATTTGTATTGAAAACACTTTGTTTGGTAGCATCAGTTGTTCCCATGTTCACCCCGGTAGCAGTTATTGGAACCACTGAACATAGTGTGTGTGTGTGCATGCGCGCAGGTGAAGCTCCTGACCTTGCGACTGGAGCAGGAGATCCACAAGCGGAGTCTGAGCCAAAGTGATCTGAAGATCCAGAACCAGCAGGTGTCGGTGCTCCGCTCCTCAGAGAAGCAGCTCAAACAGGAGCTCAACCACCTGTTGGACATGAAACAGGTCCTGGAGAAACAGAACCAGGAGCTACGCAGGTCAGACACACACACGCAGAACAGCCGCATTTGTGTATTTTGAAGCATTGTTGGCAAATCATCGTGGATAGTTTCACTCATCATGCGTGATCGAGGGAAGTGTTTTGGCTTCACTGTTGAGTTGGCGGAGAGGAATAACCGACAGATATTTGGTCCCATTCCAGGGAGAAGCAGGAGGCTGATGGCCAGTTGAAGGAATTAAAGGACCAACTGGAGGCCGAGCAGTATTTCACAGTAAGTCTAAGCATCGAAGCATCAATTTTCCCTTTCTTTTTTTTAAGTATTATTTTGACAGACAAGTATATAACTCAGCAAAGCTTACATAAAATCGTCAGTCTCGCTACAGACTGAAATAAATCATAGAGATCCACAAGCAGGTTTTCCTGCTCCACCATAACTCTGGTCGTTTTATTCGTGATGATGAAAACATAAGAAATAAATGTATTTGTTTTCCATCAAGACTCTGTACAAGACGCAGATTCGGGAGCTGAAGGACGAGCGTGACGAGAGGAACAAGCTGCACAAGGAGGCTCAGCAGCGTCTGGCTGTTTACGAGGAGGAGAGGTAACTGTCAACAAGAAACAGGAAACGGACTGAAACCATATGAAAAGCATGAAAATGAAAGTAGTTGTCATTTCTGATTTGATGAAAAACATACTCGAAATGAACAAAACAAGAAAACACTCTGAGGAGAAGCTAAAACAAAAAGCTCAAGTTTAATTCAAAATGGGTCGTGCATGAAGAAAACTGAAGTCTACTGTCACGTTGAGGTTTTAGAGTTGAAAGTCAACACTACCAAGTTTACACGTTTCTGTTCTTTTAGGAACAGATTGATCCAGATTAGCCTTATTTTCACTTTTCTGTGAATTCACACCACAGCCAGAAAGTAGCATTTGACCTCTAACCGGATGAGTGAGGTATAATCCGATAAGCAGCTTTTCCAGGTGCGAAAAGGATCATGCAAGTAATTGGAAAATGGTTTAAAGTGATGCACTGACAAATATTACAGCGCTTCCACGCTATAGGGAATCCATTTGTGACGAAGGGCATTACAGCCACAGGCAGTTTTGTAGCCTCAAGGATCAATCCGGTTAATTCAATAAGATGGTAATAAGTATTCTTTCGTCTCATCGCTCCGCAGGGAGTCTCTGACTAACCAACTGGAGGCCAGTTTGACCAAGGCGGACTCCGAGCAGCTGGCCCGCTCCATAGCTGAGGAGCAGTACTCCGACCTGGAGAAGGAGAAGATCATGAAGGAGCTGGAGATCAAAGACATGATGGCGAGACACCGGCAGGAGCTCAGCGACAAGGAGGCCACCATCAGTTCGGTGAGACGGGGGTTCAAAACCAGTTTTGGTGGATTCAAATTCATGACATTTTAGTATTTTTTTTAAACATATATTTTTATTTAATGTCAATTAATATACCTGTAAGAAATGTGTAAAACAAAAATCTTACCAGCTATTTAAAGGTCCCTTCAGGAGTTTTTTTTTTTTTTTTTTTGTGAACAGACAAATGTTTGTAAAAAACAAAAACTCTTCACTGCATATATCCTCAAGGCAAACATTTCCATGTTTCTTTACCCGCTCCCGGCACTTTGAGCACAAGTTGATGGCAGTAACATGCACAGAAAATGCAGCAGAGGAAGAGCATGAAATTGCATCAGGAAAGGAAAAAAAAACAGATCCTAACAAATTAGTTCTCTAAAACTTTGCTCCCTACACAGCTGAATTACATTTAGCTTGTATTATACAGTATAAAAACAGCATGTTTTTTCCTTTTCTTCTTCCTGTGAAGCACTTCTTTTAAGTTAAAGTTCACCATATTCTCTCCCCCGTCACAGCTGGAGGAGTCCAACCGCACTCTGACAGTGGATGTGGCCAACCTGGCCAGTGAGAAGGAGGATCTCAACAACCATCTGAAGGAAATGCAGCAGCGTGAGTTAGTGGACGCCACCGAAAACTACAGAAATGACATTTCCTTCCTTTTCTGCAAAACGTCTTAGAAAAACTTACTTATTCAGACGATTTACGAGGAGAAGGTCACACAAGATGTCGTTAAAAACGATTTCCCCCGTCTGCGAAGCGGGTCTCCGTAGAACGGCGCCTCCGTATAGATTCTGTTAAATAATAATGCATATGAGCCTGGGATCGATGGTAAAACTCGATGTGCTATTTCCGCAGAGCTCCAGAAAGCCAGAGAGGAGGAGAAGCAGATGAACGGCCTCAAACTGTCCTTTGAAAGGCAGCTGCAGAATGAAAGGACACTAAAAATTCAGGTGCGTGTGTGTGTGGGCACCTACACAGGTCTGAAAAGCCCGGACTTTTTTCTTTACTCTCGTACTTATAGATTCTCTTTTTTTCCCCACAGACCCTTGTTGCGTCAAACAGTTTCTCATCTGTTAAGAATATTGATATCCCCGTAGGCTACCCGGTGTATTTACGGAACTCTTACGTTCTCCAAACGCGTTCCCTATAAAACAAACTTTTCCTCTCCCAGGCCATCAACAAGCTGGCCGAGGTGATGAACAGGAGGGAGGCGGGCAGGGGAGGCCACCGCGGTACCGACACCGAGGTGCACAGGAAGGAGAAGGAGAACCGGAAGCTGCAGCTACAGCTGAGAACCGAGAAGGAGAAACTTAACAGCACCATCATCAAATACCAAAGAGAAATGACGGACATGCAGGCGGTCAGTACACATGCACAGATACATTTAGGGAGGGGAAAAACATTCATCTAAAATACAGATGAAAGGGTTTTATTGCTGGGTTTTGATGGTCAGATTACAAATGGATTTAAAATGAATATACCGCTATGGAAAAAAATAAGAGACTACTGCAAAATTATCTTTTTGTTTCTGATTTCACTATTTCCAGGTATATGTGTGCAGGAACATTTTTGTTTGAGTCTATAAACTAACACTTTTTTTCCCCAAATTCTAAATAAAAATATTATCGTTTAGAGCATTTATTTGCAGAAAATGACAAATGGTCCATATATAATGTTTTCAGACCTCAAACAATGCAAAGAAACAAGATCAAATTAATTTTAGAGTTCAGGAATGAATATTTGGTGTAATAACCCTTATTTCTAATCACAGCTTTCATGCGTCTCGGCATGCTCTCCACAAGTCTTTACCATTGTTCTTGGTTCAGGTCTTCACGTAATCAGAGCCTCTTTAAGTAGAATGAGGTGTACATGTGTTGGAATTCAACAGGCGCTGGGATGGAATGGCTGGAATACATGAAGAGATGCTGATTTCAGAAAAAAAAATTTAGTGGTTTCTTATTTTTTTCCATTTGCAAGGAAAAGTCAGAGCCAGTGAGCCTGGACTCGCTTCTCCAAGATCTGAGATCACATTTAATGTTACGCCAAAGAGCTGAAGGAGGAAATTGCCTACTGGATGATGTCAAATACCAAAAAACACAAAAAAAGCAAATCTTATCCTCATCTGACACATAAAAAGTCATTATTCAGAATCATAGTTAAGCTCCACTGTGACCCGTGACTCCTTTTGTTCCTGTCTGCCGTACAGCTGATCGCAGAGGAGAGCCAGGTGCGTCTGGAGCTGCAGATGGCGCTGGACAGCAAGGACAGCGACCTGGAGCAGCTGCGGTGCCAGCTCACCTCCCTCAGCGTCCACTCCCTGGACTCCACCAGCATCAGCAGCGGCAACGACCTGGACGCGGGCGAGGGATACCCAGGTACGGCCTCAGGGAGTCACTCGCACACGTCGTCACGTGATTCGGCGCAAACATGTAGATCGGTCAAGCTCAGTTTAGGGCCTCATACAGCGCGATATGATCTCAAGTGGGCCGCAGCAGTAAAATAAACACAGAAATAACAGCATGTGAAAAATCATTCCCTTCCTTTTTATCAATCGATCAATCTTTATTTATAAATTGCTTTTCATACACATACATAAAATGTAGCACGCGCTTTACACGTTAACCCATTGAAGCCTATGATTCTTTAAGGCCATGACTCATTTTATACTTAAAATAAGAATTTTAAATGTTACTCATACAGATTTTTTTCTGACACAACAGTAGACAACTTTTTTTTAATGTTTCAAGCAAAAAGAATTAAGTTTCCATGTGTTTCCTCTCAGATCAATCAGGAAGATGTCATTTTATTTAGATTATTATGATTTTCAACCTTGACATGTATAAATCTATTTAATCATTCACGTCTCTGGAATAACCCGCCAAAAATGTAATCCATTCATTCCATGTATAAAATTCATACATGGGAGAAATAGATTTTTGTTTATGGGCATACTTGTGCAAGCAGCAACTATAATAGCAATTAAAGTACTAAAGGCAAAAAAAAAGTATAAAATGGAAAAAATAGATATATTACATATTTTTAGTGGCTCAACTGATTAATTATATGCATGAAATCTGAAAAAAAATCTGGTCTTAAATGGATTAAACACCACAGCCGCCCCCCCCCACCCCCAACCCAACAATACCCACCCCATGACTGTGTCCCTCTCACATACACACACACTGGCTGAGTACAGAGGAACCATGTCAGGAAATGCTGCCATCTGTGGTGTTTGTAATGTAAAAGAATTAGGAGTGTGACATTAATGCGTTAATTAGTTACAAAGTAAATGAAGCGTTGAAAATATTAGCCCATTTTAAGTCAGTGTACATGCCAAACCACATGGAACTTTTGTCAGTCACCATGTAGTGGTTAATAATAGTTTTACTGATTTAAAAACTGTAAATATTTGATCCCTTGAGTGTTGAAAGATGCTCACTGACTTCACATTTCTGTGAAGAAATAGTAACCGGTCCATATTTTGGTCACACTTTGTAAAGTCATCTAACGGGCCGGATCGCACCTTAAAGCAGCCCTCAGGCCATATGTTTGACAGCCCTGTAGATTTAAAAAATCCTCAAAAGTCAACAGATCCATGAGCAGATCCATTCCAGCTTGCACTTTCCTCTTTTTGCCATCTCTCTTTGTATTTCTTTTCCACCATTTCCCCCGTTTTCACTTTGATGCTCTGTCTTCCAGGTCGAGTTGTCAGTTTGACCTTTTTTTTTTCCTTTCTCCTCTTTATGCTCCTCCTCCTTTTTTCCTCATTTCACCTCCGCTCCTCTCCCCGGCGCGCAGTGCGCATCACTCAGTCCCACACCTCAGAATCAATGTCCTTCACCTACCAGCGCACGCACAAATCCGTCTGCATCGACACGCGGCCCAACCTCCGCTCGGCTCTGTTCGACTCGGACTCTGAGAATGAAGACGAGTACGACGGGCGGGTGGAGCAGGGCCGCCACCCGCTGGCCCTCACCTACACACAGCCCCCTGAGTCTGAGCCCCAAGGCGCAGGTGACCCTGCATGGCGGTTCAGATCTAGAAGTTAAAACCGCAATTGACCCAGGAACGCTTAACCTGTGTATCGTTCGTTCTTTTCTGTTTTTAATTGGCAATCAAAAACCCATGTGGATCAAAATGGTGATCAGATTAAAATTTTAGACTCAGATTGAAAATATGAAATGGGGAAACAATGCTTTTAATTTAATTTTTGTTTGATGAAAAAACAATTGATATAAAATAAACTAAATAAGTATGCCCCGACTTCTACAGGTGAGGTTTTTGTGGTGGTGTTTTATGGTCCTACTATGCATTTAATACCTAAAAATATTCACTAAAAATCAATAAATAGACGTTTTATCATTGTTTTTGCTGTAGTACATCGTATTCACAATGCCCTAACTACTACACGTGTGGATTTTTCATTTTCAAACAACATCAGTTATGGTATCAGGATCTAATCAGAAGCAACTTCACAGATCTTCCAACCATAGACAACTCATACAATATGCATCAGGTCTTTTCAGGTATTAAATGTGTACTATGTCTATATAAAATATTCTTTATTACTAAAACATCACTTGTAGTAGTTAAGGCATTATGGATATGATGTACTTCAGCAAAAACAATAATAAAAAGTCTGTATTAATTATTGTAGTGAATATTTTCAAATATTAAATACATGATAGGTCCATAGGAAATATTTTTTCACCTAAACCTCACCTGTAGTAATCAGTAATCAGCGAATCAGTGAATATGATGTACTAAATTTGTGGTGAACTCTTTTTCTCAATAAATTCATACTAAAAACATGTAACTTGCAGACGTGCCCTAACACAGACCACAGCAAATGACTTCATTACATTTCCAGATCACGTAAACCCAGCCAATTAAATATTAAAAGTGAATTCAGTCGTGTTGCCCGTTTTTCTATTTCACACTCTGATCTGGGCTTTAAATTGAAATAGAAACAGTCAATTTTTCTTTTTTTTTTTGCGTGTTAGAATAATAAACAATTTCCAATTGAAAATGGAAAGTACCAATGATACACGGATTACGCTTCATACCCTGGGGTCAATTCAAATTTGTAAAACGCGCTTTGTCCTGATTTCACTCACACAAAGGAAAAAGCCCTAACCTTGTTTCAACCCTGTCAAATTGAAGCTAATCCCTCTTCCGTGTTGACTCTTGCTGTGCTGTTGCTGTGTTCTAATCCTTCCTAATGTTCAACGGACACGTGAAGAATCGCAGCTTGATGCTGGCCTGCTGCTGGCCTGCTGCGTTAATGGTTTATGTGCTGCAAAAGACACAGGGGGAAAAGCACTTTTAGAACAAAAGTAAGTTTGCTGTGTGAAGTATTTTCAAAGCTTTTTTTCATAGAATAGCGTTTTAACATTTATATTGTTAAAACCGAGGAACGGGGCTTCCTGCCCTTTTGCTTTTAGCGAGGAATCATTTCCTGAGCGACGAGCGTCCGTTTGAAGGAAATGTCACATAAGTTTCAGAATGCCACGGTGCTCTTTCTAAGTGCCTGCCGTGATTAAAGGCTTCTCTCCTCTCGACGCTAACCTCTTCCTGTTTGTTCTCCCGCTCCCCAGACTCCAGGCTGGAGGGCTGGGTGTCACTTCCTGCCAAGAACACAAAGCGGTTCGGCTGGGACAAAAAAGTAACGTATCCGCCATTATTTCTCCAGATTTTTTTTTTTTTTTTGCACTAATTGCCTTTGTCGCCGAGTCTTTTCCGCCTCCAACCTGTTTGGTCCTTGTTTCCTTTTCCTTTACAGTTTGTAGTGGTGAGCAGTAAAAAGATCCTGTTCTACAACAGTGAACTTGACCGAGAGCAGGCCAACCCTTTCATGACCCTGGACATCGAGTGAGTCCTTTTTTTCCTTTCTTTTTTTTCCCAATATCAAATATTTGTATTGTTAATAATCAAAAATAGAGGATGTTAATGTACATCTAAGGATGAGAATATTGTTAGTTTTGCAGGAAATAAATAAAATTACCTTTTGGACAAAAGAAAAAGGTGATGGTGTTAGATGAGGATTTAGATTTTCACAATTATTGCATTTCATCCTTGGAGAAATATAGTAGTAGTTTTATTCCTATCCTATGCACATTACAAAAAGTGCAAACAATATATCTGATCCAATCCACCAGCAGCCCAGACAGCACAAACGAGGTTTCCGGTGAAGTAATTACTGAAAAGGCAGCAGCATAAAGCTTATATGTGACTATCCTACTGTTCAATTTAAGCTACCCTTCAGTAATAACAAGATTAAATTCAATGAAATAGAGAAAAAAAATCATTCATATGTATAACCCTTATAAAAAAATTTTATATAAGAAAAGAATTTTCCATATAAATGTCTGCACTTCATTTCATGGCAGTGAGAGAATATCGGAGGACTTTGCCGTCTATTCACGACTGACTTAAAACCTCACGGTGGCGCTTGAGGACAAAGTCAACACATCAGCAGGCATCACATACAACAGATGTATTCACTATTCATCCTATAGCTGCCCTAGATTAGAGTGGTGGACTAAAGGTAGAAACAATAACCGGCTGAATTTAAAAAAAAAAAAGAGAGAGAAAAAAAAAGCCAATTTCAGAAACGTATAATTAAACATGTGCAGACTGAACTGAAATTGGATGAAATAAAGTGTTTTTTACAAGAGGAAACAGAGGCTCATGTGGCTTTTTGAAAGAACTGAGTTTGTGACCTGAAGCTTCCCAATAACTGCGATTTAAAGGTATAATCTTTAAAAGTATTCTAGTTAGGTTGCGAACCCCAGATAGATGATTCCACTTCTGATCCGTGGTGAGCTCCAGACTTAACTCCTCCACCTCTTTCCCTTTGACAGTAAGCTGTTCCACGTCCGACCCGTCACTCAGACCGATGTGTACCGAGCAGATGCCAAAGAAATCCCGAAGATATTCCAGGTAACGCAGTCGTATCGCATTATAATAGTTTTTTTTTTTTTTTAAGCTTGTTTTTCCTCAGACATCATGAGCAAGAACCCTCCTTGTCTCCCTTTTTCCCCCCAGATCCTGTACGCCAACGAAGGCGAGAGTAAGCGTGACCAGGACGTGGTGGTGGAGCCCGCGCCGTACAGCGACCGCCCCTCCTACATCAGCCACAAGGGCCACGAGTTCATCCTCACCCTCTACCACTTCCCATCGAGCTGCGAGGCCTGCACCCGGCCCCTGTGGCACGTCTTCAAGCCGCCGCCGGCCCTCGAGTGCCGCCGCTGCCACACTAAGTGCCACAAAGACCACCTGGACAGGAAGGAGGAGGTTATAGTGCCCTGCAAGGGTCAGTATATCAAGTCAAGGAGGTCGTGGCTGTTGTTTTTTTATTATCTTGTAGAGGCTCATATTTTTAGAAGACGTGTTGAACGACGTTGATAATAGCAGTCCAATGTGACAAACTAGATTAATCCAGGTTTTTCTTATATATTTTTATTCCTTCATAGCAAACAATTTACGAGTAGATGCATTAGATTCTCATAAGACCCAGCATTCATGATAAGTTGAAAGGGTTGAAATACCAGTGTGGCATTCAATCAGTGAGGTCATCGATTTTATGAAAAAACAGGCGGCCCCCTATTTAAGTATGAAGCCAGCACTTGTTGAACATGCATTTCTCTTTGAAAGCCTGAGGAAAATGGGTCGTTCAAGACATTGTTCAGAAAAACCGCGTACTTTGATTAAAAAGTTGATTGGAAAGGGGGAAAAAAAAATAAAGGCTGTTCAGCTAAAATGGAGAGAAAAACCAGAGATCCAGCCATCAGAGCGGACTGAAGAATAACCAGGTCCGCTAATCCGCTTTTGAATTTCTCTCTCTCACCAGTGAACTACGACATGTCCACCGCCAAAGACCTGCTTCTGCTGACCAATTCTCGGGAGGAGCAGCAGCGCTGGGTCAGCCACCTCCTCAAGCGCATCCCGAGGAAGCCGCCGACGATGAGTCCCCCCTCGGCGGCTCTGACGGAAAAATCCCCCGAAGCGACGTCCCGCTCCTCCCCCCGAATGTCACCGCGACCCTCGCCCAAGAGCTCGCCTCACATGAGCCACCGCGGAGCCATCAAGATCCAGCCCAGCAGACAGCAGCATCAGCAGCAGTCAGGGAAGCCCAGGTGAGGACGGGAACTGTTTAATGACGGAATTTCCAAAATTTTCCCATCAATTGTCCATGTATTTGACTGTAATGACTGTTTACGCCTGTCTTATTCCCAAATTCAAACTCAAAAATTCCAAAAAGGGGGGAAAAAAAGACTCCTCGATACTGAATATACATTCTTACAAAAAAAGAGTATAATCACATTTTTCCCTATTATTAATCCTTAGATACATGACGTCTTGTAGGAAATATAACACAGGATTAAAACATCAGTGTGAAAATTTTACATTAACATCAGAATTACTCTTTAGACAACTTAAAAAGATCCAATATAAATAATCCAAATTATAAGCTTCACTGATATGCTGCCTCTCTGTTGATGACACTCATACCTGCGCATTTATAAGGGGCCTAATATGCTTCCTGAATCGTTTGCATACTTTATGTATAATGCTGCCTGTTAATTGTCCCAACAAGGCACCTCACGCAGCATCAATGGCCACATAATGGAGCAGAAATCCAGTATGGGAGTTACTAACTGTATCATGTATAGTGTGTTATTGTTACACTGCAAACACTGATGTCTTAACAGGTGAGAATATCTTGTTTTTGGTACAATTAGACAATTGGACTAATTGTAATTACCTTATTCTACTGGCAGATACTTGATCTTATTCTAAGTTTTTTTTTTTTGTCTATTTAATCTTATTTTCAAGACCAAATGACCCAACTTTTCTGGTTTGGGTCAATTTGATCTTCTTTTTATAAAATAAGACGTTTTCTTAACAATCAATAAAAAACGTAAAATAAGCTAAATTTTCTGCCAGTGGAATAAGATAATTCTACTCAATATTGGACTAATTGTCCAAAGATTTCAGCTTTTGCAGTGTATAAAGCATTGTGAATATTTAGAAGTGCTTATAAGTATGTTTATAATGCTGCATAGTAGAGCTGCAAGGCATAGCCAATTAATCGATTAGTTGCCTACAATTACATTAAACTATTTTGATAATAACGTAATCAGTTTGAATCCTTTTTAAAAAAAGAAAATGTCTAAATTCTCTGGTCTGAGCTTCTAAAATCTGATTGTTTTTTTTTTGGTTTCTTTCATCTTTTATAATAAACTGATCTTTTGGTTGTGGATGGTTGGTCTGGACAAAAATTTTAGGTTGCAGCTTAATCTTTGAGAAAACAGTGATTTATCCCATTTTACACCATTCTCTGAACCATACAACTAATCGATTATAGTCGTAAATTGCAGCCCTAGTTTATAGGGCTTCATAGGAAGCGTTTCTAACTGCAGCAGTCTCATTTTCTGTTTGACTGAGACACTCTGCAGTGAAACTTTTGCACTCTCAGCTCCGACCTAACTGGCTCTCGTCCCTCAGCGCTGGCCCCATGCTCCGTATCATCCTCCACTGACCTCTGACCCCCACCATTCTTACGTCTCTCTCTCTCTCTCTCATGCTGGGAGGCTGTAAGTAGCAGAGCTGGATGTGCCTGTGCGTCCGCTGCATCGCCGCTGCTGCTGCCGCCGCTCTGCCGTTTAACCCTCTCATCAGAAACAGCAGCACTTCAGTCACGCCGTTATAAAAAAAAAAAAAGAAACGCTCTGAACACAGCACACAATCGCCCCCAACAGACTGTCACTGCCAGCTTTATGACCCCCTCAGTGTATCTTATACGTACCGTTTCAGATTGCTTGCGTTTGGCCTGAAAGACTGGAGTTGGTCGTTGGAAAATGATGATGATGATATGTTCCTCTGAAGTGGAAGTGGAAAAAGGGGGGACAGAGGGTAACTGGACCTCTGCATGCGTTTGCAGTTGGTAAAAGGACTTAGGCGCATGTTTTTGTGTGATTCTCAAATTCACAGTCGAGTGCAAATTGTCTTGTTTTCTGAGCTTAATACAATACTTCATGCAGTCACGCAGACCCAGATCATTTTCGGTTTAACGCATTGTGTGGCTACCGGGTAGCTTCCCTCGCTTAACATGTGTGGATTTCGCGTGGGTGTGCCTTTGAAGTTCTTCCATTCTGTTGGTAGAATCCCAGGTTTTCACATTTTATATTCTTTCTCCCTCTCTTTTTTCTCTTTTCTTTTCACAGTTAACCCTGGCTGAGCAAAGATGTTTTCATCTTTGTGGATTAAAGACCACAGACTGGCGGACTGGACACGGCGCCTACGTTACATGTGTTGTTTGTTCAGGGAGGTAAAAAAAAAAACAAACAAAAAAAATGATCATGGGAGGGAAGCGGTCGCTGAAAGAACTGAGACTGCCTCGGAGTATGAGCACATGCGTTTCTCCTATTAGAGATAGAGACTTTATCTAAGAGAAAATAAATAAATAAATAAAATCCTACTGCCTTATTTCATAATCATGATTCATTATCATGACAAAAACAAGGACATTTTATACTGTCAGATGCAGTGACTCACTTGGATTTGTGAAGTGTTAGGCATGTGTGTGTGTGTGTGTGTGAGCATTTGTATATAGGATGAAGAGGTCTGTATGTGTATTGTAACACAGGAAGTGTAGCTCATGGTATGTGATTATTTTATTTGTATGGATATCAAACTATAACTCAGTTGCACATTATACAGTGTATGCTTCCCCGGTAAATGTATGAATACGGTTTTACTGAATAGGAGATTTTATGTCATTATCATTCTTGATATTCTTGGATTTGTTCCATCACACACACAAAATAAAATAAAACTCTGTTACTCAACGTTGACAGATTTACATGACGGAATAATGTGAACAGGAAACGATGTGCTATTCTCTTACTATTCATAATACATTTTAATAAATACTGTTAGCTGGGAAAAAAATGATGAATGAATTATTCATTTATGTTTAAAATCCAATGTGTTGGATTTGTCTCCAACATGTTGGCGGTAAGGATTTGGGGTGATACATTGCGAAGCATGGCGGAACAAAAGCATGATTTATACCATCACAGCCTAATGATGCATTTTGTCTCTTGATGTTATTTGAAAGCTCCCAAATTGGATTTCATACAAAGATTCTCCTTCAAGGATAATGTAGAGGGTGCATTAAAAGCAGGAGAGTATACATTCAAGTTTAAATTAGTTTTTTTTTTATGATTTTGTCTTTGACATTGACCTGCTGTATTTTGTAGGGAGGAAATGGAATACAAAGTATCCTGGAAGAAGAAATGATATATTCCAGGATACACTGTTCCTGAATTATCAGTGAGATCTTAATATTATGCTTCTGTTATAGCTATAGTTAATTAAAATTGGTGTGTAACTTTACTTTATTAAGGTAAAGTTTGCTGAAGTTATTGTAAGTTCCTGTTTCATGACAACCAGGAATAACAGGGAAACGCTTTTGATAACTTTTCATCTGTGATATCTGATGATGATTCAGTGCAAATTTGATATGAAAATCAGGAAAAATCTGTCATTTGATGTAAGATGGCCAACTTTCTGTTGGTGTTAGGGTCCAAGAGACATTTTGGTGCATCTTGACATGTTGTACATATCTAGAGTATTTTATTTGTCTATGTCAATCTGGGCTGGGGCTTAATTTTTAATATTTTTCAGGGAGCAATCAGGAGCCATTTTGCCATGCACAATAATGCAAACCATAAATATAAATCTTTTCCAAGGTCTGTCTTGTATGCAAAATTAGTTTGTCCGGGGCAGGAAAAATGTCATAGTTATGAGAGGAACAGAATCCTTAAGCCGTGTTCACATGAGCACAAATTTATGACTGAAACTGTTTTATTTCAATTCAAGTCTTGGATCATTTGGATTAAGTGTTATGGAGGATAGAAATTGCTATGGCTAGAACTGTATGATGTATTAAATGACTGCATCTGTAAAATGCTTTGTGCTGTAATATACAATTAATATACTGCATGTACCAAAAAAACCTACTAAGACGTGTATGACGCTGCTACAAACCCAGTGGACCAGTCTGCTGTTCCCCCTGAGGACTCTCCTGCTGCTCCTGCACCAAAAGGTATGTACAAGTAAAAATAGTCTTTTTATGCTATGAGTAAATAGCAGAGGGACCGTTCCAAGAATATTTCCAAACGTGGACCCATTATGTGACAGATGTAAACGGGCCCGGCTACTTCCTATCATATGTTCTGGTCTTGTCCGAAACATTTTCCTTTTTTTGAAGTCCTCTCTAATGCTTATGCTTACAACGTCTCAATGTCTCCTTTGGTTGCTGTGTTTGTTGGTTTGGTTGGTTCTCTGATCCAACGGGATCTGTTCCCCCTGTTCATTTACAGAGGGTCATTGCCTTTTCCTCCTTATTAGCTAGACGCTTAATTCTATTCAAGTGGAAGGCTGCTATTCCTCCATCTCATCACCACTGGATCAGGTATGTTATGCAGAATCAGAAAATGATCAGAAGTACCCTCCCTCAACGCTTCAATCAGCAGATTCCACAAATCCTGGCACCTTCTAATAACCTATGTGAACAATTTACCTGTTTTGGAACTGGAACTTTTAGTGACTACACCGAGAAGGTGTAGTCACTCAGTCATTCATTCATTCAATCATTCATTCACACTTTTTGTTTCCTGACTCAGGATCAGGTTTCTAGCCCCAAGAATCAGGACTTTTGCCTTTAATGTTGAGTGGAATGTGTGAAATGTGAAAACAGTTTCTAATGTTGCGACTCAGTTCCAGCACTTTCAGCAAACTAAAAAAAACATCAACAAACATTGGAGACAAATTTAGAGACAAATTGTGAAGGAAATGGCTCAAAGAGACAAATGTTCTTATCTTCTAGTAAATTAGATTATATTTTATAACAATAGTTTATCTTTTATCAAATCAGCTCATCTTTTATTAAATTAGCTAAGGTTAGAATTTAGGTTTGTGTGTCATAAATTGGATTATGTTTTAAGTATTTTATCTTTTATTAAATTTACTTGCATAGTATAATTTAGTCTTTATATATGTTATAGACTATATGTATTAATTTCAGTTCATATGTTGTAATTTTGTTTTTATAATATAGCTTATATGTTAAAATGTCTGTTTTAATTTGGCTTTATATGTTATAATTCAGGTTTCTATATGTTTAATGTGGGTTACATAGGCAATAATTTGGTTTAACTTTTAAATAGTCAGCTTATCTTTTAATACATGAATTCATCTTTTATTGTGTGTTGCTATGGTGATGGACATCACTTGTTTGAGATGCACATTAAATAGCAACAGTTTGTTATTGTTTGAATCACAGGTTTAATACATCAGCTGAATTCACTGAGATGTTTCCTGACTGGTCATGAGATGAGAGGACAGGAGGAAGATGCTGATGAAGACGGAACATTTGACTGAAACCATCGAAACTGCTAAAGAAACCGTTCTGAACATCCACATTCTTTGCTCTAAATGCTTGCAGCAAACACAACTCAGTTCAGTTTTAACAACGCTACAAAGACATGAACACAGTGAGTCTGATTCAGATGAGAAATTAATGCCCTTTTTGATCCCTAGACCCAATAATGTCAAAATTATGTCTTTAATGTCAAAATTTGATTATTTATAATATGTTATATATTGTAAATTGGTTGTTTCATGTTGTAATTTGGATTTATATTATAATTCAGTCTTTATATGTGAGAATTTCATCTTTATATAATTTAATATCATCTTAAAATGTAGTTTTGGTACATATGATATAATTTTGGTTTGCATAATTTGGGTTTTATGTTATAATTTAGACTTTATATGTTGTAATTTGGATTTTTCATTATAACAGTCTATAACTGGTTATAACACTAAGATCATGTTAGATGTTATAATCTTTAAATGTTAGTATTTCAGTTAATATATTTTGTTCGGGATTTATATTATAATCTTAAATTATATATGTTATAATTTAGGTTTTATGTTATAATTTTGGTTTAAATATATTACAATTTGGGTTTATGTGTCATAAATTGGCTAATCTTAATAAGTATCTCATCTTTTCTTAAATTATCTTATCCTTTATTAAATGTATGGTATAATTTAGACCTTATATATTATAATTAGGCTTTATATATATTATAATTTAGGTTTTTATGATATCATTGGGATTGTATGTTCTAATTTTGGTTTATATACACGTGCATTTGGTTTTAAATGATTTGCTGTCTTTTATTAAGGTTTATTGTACATGTTATAGAACTGTTGCTATGGTGATGGATATAACTTGTTTAAGATACAGATTGAATAGCAACAGTTTGTTATTGTTTGAATCACAGGTTTCATACATGACTGGTCATGAGGAGAGGAGGAAGATGCTGACGGAACATTTGACTGAAACCATTCAAACTGAAACGGTTTGTTCTAAAAAACTCACATCAGATAGAGCGGAGGTAAGTTTCAGCGACGCTGCAGGGACGTGAACACAGTGAGTCTGATTCTGAAACTGAAATGTTTATTATTAATGCAATCTTTGACCTATACAACACACACACACACTTTTGTGGCATAGTTTTATATGGTAGAATTCACATTAAGATGTTTTAATTTGCATTTATTTTTTTATACTTAATTTTTTTTTTTTGTTATAATTTGGGCTCATATGTTACCTCTGTCACACACACACTTTGAACTGACTTGTGTTGAAACATTATAATTTAAGTTAAAAATGCAAAATTAGTATTATATGTTATGATTGGGATTTACATTTTAGAATGTTGCTTTTATATGTTGCTTAATTCTTAATTTGCATTTTTATGTCATCTGATACACACAAACGAGTATATACATGTGGTTTTATGTTATAATTCGTGTTAACGTGTTATAGTTTGAGTCTTATATGTTGTAATTTGCATTTATGCATGATATTGTACGTTTGAATGTTGTAATTTGATTTATAAGTTATAACTCGAGTTTATTTCACACATGGACACACACAAGTGTCAAACTGACTTGTCATGTTTTTATGTTATAATTTGCATTGTTATGTGATAATTTGCATAGATAACATATAAAAACATTCAAATGCAAACTGTCTCCTCACACACAAAACCAGACAAATGTGGAACTGACTTGTCAGGCTTTATTTTATAACTTTGTTAGAATTTGATTCAACATGTTATAATTTGCATTTATACATGACATTTTGCATTTGCATGTTATAATTTGCTTTTATAGTTAAATTTGCATTAATATGTTATAATTGTGTTTCTGTTATATTTGAATTTGCATATGATACTTTGCATTTTGCATGTTATAATTTTCATTTTTAGTTATAATTTTCATTTTTAGTTATAATTTACATTGATATGTTATAGTTTGTCTTTCAATGTTGTAATTTGCATTCATACAGGATACTTGCATTTGCATGACATTACATTTTACACACACACACACACACACACACACACACATTGAACAAACTGCAAAGCCCATTGAAACAAATCTGTGATTTTGGGCTATACAAACAAAATTGATTTGAATTGAACACACACACACAAACACACGGAAACACAGGTGTCAAACTGACTTATGTTTTTATGTTATAATTTGCATTTGTATATGATAACATATAAAAACAAATTATGACATCCAAATGCAAACTGTCTTCTCTCACACACACAAAAACAGACAAATGTGGAACTGACTTGTCAGGCTTTATGTCATAACTTTGTTAGAATTTGATTCAACATGTTATAATTTGCATTTATACATGACATTTTGCGATGCATGTTATAATTTGCTTTTATAGTTACAAGTTGCACTAATATATTATAATTGTGTTTCTGTTATATTTGTATTTATATGTGATACTTTGCATTTTGCATGTTAGAATTTGCATTTTTAGTTATAATTTACATTGATATCTAATAGTTTGTCTTTCAATGTTGTAATTTGCATTCATACGGGATACTTGCATTTGCATGTCATTACATTGAACACACACACACACACACACACACACACATAGAAACAAAGGTGTCAAACTGACTTGTCAGGTTTTAGAATTTGCATTATCATGTTATAATTTGCATTTGTATATGATAACATATAAAAACAAATTATGACATCCAAATGCAAACTGTCTCCTCACACAGACTCACCTCAGACTTGTCAGGCTTATGTCATAACTTAGAATTTGATTGGACATTTATAATTTGCATTTATACATGACATTTTGCATTTGCATGTTATAATTTGCTTTTATAGTTATATTTGCATTGATATGTTATAATTGTTTCTATTTTTATAATTTGTGTTTATACATGCTACTTTGCATTTTGCATGTCATAATTTTCATTTTTAGTTATAATTTACTTTGACATGTTATAGTTTGTCTTTCAATGTTGTAATTAGCATTCATACAGGATACTTTCATTTCCATGTCATTACATTTTACACACATACATTATACAAACTGTAAAGCCCATTGAAACAAATCTGTGATTTGTGATTTTGGGCTATACAAATAAAATTGACTTGAATTGAACATACACACACACACACACACACGAAAACCCAGGTGTAAAACTGACTTGTCATGTTTTTAGTTCTCATGTTAAAATATGGATGTATGTGTTATGATTTGGTTATATATTTGATAACTGAGTCTTTATATGTTATAAAATATATTGTGGATGTTCTAACTTAAAATATATAAATAAAAAATAAGGGTTTCTTTTTCCTATGTTACAACAGCAATTCTAAGTACACATACTGAGAAATATTGGACCCACTAAAGCACTTTTTAAAACTATGCTAGTTGTGCAGTTTTTCACATTTGGTTTGCAAATTGTAGTTTCTTGATTTGCTGTTGAAACATAGGTTTTGCTTTCCCTTTCATGTTCTACCAAAAGCAAAAGGCACTGGTAAATGTTGTACTCCTGGTTTATACTGGGATGGGGTTGGAGTCCCTGCAGTGCCCTGCTGATTGGTTTGATGAAAAGGCTTATTAGTTCATTGTCATTACCTTTCTGAAAGAACTCATGGAAATACTCTCTCTCTCTTGCTCTCTCCCTATATATATATATATATATATATATATATATATATATATATATATATATATATATATATATATATATATATATATATATATATATATATATATATATATATATATATATATATATATATATATATATATATATATATATTGTGTGTGTGTGTGTGTGTGTGTCATGGGATTATTGCTGTGATGCTTCAGAGGTGTTACATCTCACTATGGTGTATTTTTGGGGGACTATCAGAACTATACCAGAATAGGTATGTCTCTATCTTGCAAGTGCATGTGGAGTGAGTGGGTTTGACTGGAAATAAATCTTTCAGAACAGCCTAAAGCCAACTGGCACTCATCATACATAATGTAATGGTTCATCATGTTGCCCATCTGCTAAAATCATATTGCGGTACTGCAGGTCTAATCCATTCTATATCAGTTGTGTGACTGTATGTTCTGCTTAAATTACCATGAAACTTGAGGTACCGGCCTTCTGGAGGAACCAGTGACCTGGTGTTGCAGCTGCTCCCGACGTTCGTCCTTCTCGTACTCTTTAATTTATAACTTTACATCTCAACAAATAAATAAACACAGACGTATTGTTACAATATGTTAAAATATGGACAAACATTAAGGTGTGTTTCTGTAACCCCTTCATACTAAAGTACTACTGCTACTGTTGGATTGTTTTAATCATGAATTGACTTCTTTTTTTTTTTTTTTTTTTACTATTTTTGCACCTGTTTTAAGTCATTTATGAGAGCTGATTGCCAAACTAGTTGGTAAGTGTTTGTTTTTTTTGTTCTATTTCTATACACCACATGTTTTAGTCATATGTTGGGGCTCTATAGATTGTAATGTGAGTCTGATCAGTTTACCACTTCGGTCCATATTGAAAAATCTCAGCAGTTATATTCTGAAAAAATATCAAACTTTATAGAGATTAACACAAAATTGTGTATGTATATGATTCCCAGGCGATTAAATATGGCTGGTGACTCTTAATCTAGAGCCACAGTTCAAGTTTTCCCAAAACCTAACTACATTCTGATCTCCTAACTCAGTTTATAACTTTATGTTTATTGTTAATTAGTTAATGTCAGCATGCTACAACCCTAAACTAAAATGGTGAACATTATAAACATTATACCTGTTGCAATGCGTTGTTAAGCATAAGAAACTAATTCCATCTACTTCTATCTTCTATCTACTTCAAATTCAACCTATGAGGAAATAAATAAATGAACAGCTCACACACTGCAGAGCTCTCTGCACTTTCAGCTCAGCACATGCCCTTTTTCTTTGGATTTGTATGCATAACACAGTATACTACACACTAAGTGTCGATTAATGGAATTTACTTTTTCCAAGTGCACATGTAGCAAACAAATATTTAGATATTTAGTTACAGTTAATGAACTATAAACACAAACTTTAATGTCATATTTAAGAACCATTTATTATTCTATAACTATAGCAGTTAATTCAAAAAAAGAAAATGTTTCCAGTCCTTGTACTTCTTTCCCTGCAGGTTAGTCACACAGTCTGTTGCAACCATCTGTCCTTGACGAGTGACTGTGTAGAGTCCTTATTGACACAATAAGTAATGATTAGAATGAGGGGTTCTGCTCAAATGACTCAGTAATTTGCAAGTGAGCACAGCTGGGTCTTGTCATCCAGAACAGTCTGGTTGATACGTCATTCACCTTGACTCCAGAACAACAGTAAGTTTGAATCTTTTGCTCACGTTGCTGCTTCCACCTGTACTTGTTTTATTTGTTTTTCTGATAATTCTTCCTTTTCGTGTGTATTTACTGTTGTTCCCTCCTTTCCTGTCTCTTAGTAATGAATCTCCGGTGTGCCCTTGCAGTCCTCTGGTTGACGTATTTCAGCCATGGCGCGCTGTCTTGTCCACCTGGTTGCAAATGCTACAGAGGAGCTGAGGTAGTCTGTAATGAGGTTCCCCTGACAGAGTACCCCTCCAAGAGTCTCCCGGTGAATGCCACCATGGTGACCATCCAGTTCGCCAACATCACCTCCATCTCTGAGAGCGATCTAAACGCCACACCCCTGCTGCAGGGGCTCCACCTCTACGGCAACCACCTGCAGAACCTTTCCTCTCACCTCCTCAGGGGCGTCCCTCAACTCAACACTGTGGATCTCACAGGCAACAAACTGGTTCACTTGCCCGTTGACGTCTTCACCAACTCCGCTCTCCGCAGCCTGGTGTTGAAGAACAACCTCATTGAAAAAGCAGATGCTGGGTGGCTTCCTGACAACAGCAGCCTGACTTGGTTGGATTTATCTGGGAACCGTTTGACAAAAGTCCCAACGGCTCTTCTCGGAAAGCTGCCACAGCTGGAAAATCTTGACATGTCCAACAACCGTCTGGAAAAGGTCTCCGCGAATTCTCTGCACCTGCAGTCCAAACTCGAGAGGCTGAACTTGCAGGACAACAAGCTGGGCTCCCTGGACGCGACCATATTTGAGAACACTCTGAACCTCACCTACCTGTTTCTGTCTCGGAATCAGCTCAGCAAGCTCCCCGCAAATCTTTTTCAGGAGCTCACTCGGCTCAAACATCTGGGTTTGGACGACAACCAACTGAGCCACATCCCCCCAGGTTTGCTGGACCAGCTGACCTCCTTGGAGGAGGAAGGGCTGGACCTGACTGCCAACCCGTGGCTGTGTGATGGGAAGGTGGAGTACCTCTGGAGGTGGCTCCAGAAGAACAAGGAAAAAGCCTTCCTGGCAGATACCATCACATGTGCGAAGCCTGAGTCTCTGATGGGACGCTCAGTAATTTCACTTAAAGAAAGTGAAATAAACCCATAGTCTTAACATTTTCCATCCTTTTATTGATTACAATCTAATAAAGTACTCAATTCAGCCTGTCATCGCTGTCATACATGAGATCCCTGTAATGTTCTTTTTTGGTAACGTCTAGTTAAATATGTATTTCCTCCCACTTTAATTGAAAATGTGTTTCTGATTTTGGGAAACACATTTATTCACATCCTAGCAGAGAGTTAGAGAATATCAATACCACCTTCATGCTAAACATCAAGCTACAGACATGGGACAATTAGCTTAGATTAGCATACATACAGCTAGCCGGTCTCTATTCAAAAATAAATAAAAGCGCCTACTTAGCATCTCTAAGGCCCTGTAAACCCAAAAAGTCATATTTACAGTCTAGATGTGGGTATGCAAGTGTATCTTTTTCTAACAGATGGTAATTAAAATGAATAAAAAAGTTGAAATACTTAGTCCATTTCTGTTTTTCACATATGACATCTAAAAGAACTTGTACTGTTGCTTTAAATATTATTACAGCAGAGCAAATGGAAAAGATTGATTTCAATGAGTTAATCTTTTTTTTACACTACAGAAAAAAGCAACAACTCAAAGGTCATCCTGGTTTGTTTGCATGGTTTTGTTTGCTTCTTGCAACATTTTGTCCTGATCCTCATTGCTCACCTCACATTGCCTTATATTAGACCGACTCCTCCAACAAAAACAGCGAATTCTGCTGTCCGGATCAGGAATCAGGTACTTTGATCAGATTTTCACGCTGCAGCGAGATAACCTGTAGATATTTGATCATTTGTATCTAAATTTTCTTTTCAGTTTCCTCAGTTCTTGCAGTGTAGAGATGAACTTGTGGCTGCTCCTGACGCTCGCTGCACTGGCTGAATGTTTCCAGAAAAGAGGCACCCACTCGTGCCCAGATCTGTGCTCCTGTTCAGGTGGAACGGTGGACTGCAGCCAAAGCTCTCTTACACATTTCCCTGTAGATCATTTACCTTCCTATACCACTCGACTATCTATCCAATCCACCAAACTCAGCTCTATCGCAGCTAGTCATTTGAGTGCCATGCCCCGTTTAGACTACCTCCAGCTGTATCATAATAAACTGGGCCATCTTCCCTCAGATCTACTGAGGGACGTTCCTCACCTGAACACGTTGGATCTCACCGGTAATCAACTCGTTCATCTGCCTCCAAATGTCTTCAACCACACTTCGCTGCGTAGGCTGCTGCTCAAAAATAATCTGGTTGAAAAAGCGGACGCAGAGTGGTTTTCCGACAACAGCAGCCTGTCTTCGTTGGACTTGGCAGGGAATCGTTTAACGGAGGTACCGGCGGCTCTGCTTCAGAAGCTGCCACATCTGGAGGAGCTAGACTTGAGTCATAACAACCTGCAAATCTTAGAAGAAGACACGCTGAAGAACGTTCACCGCCTAAAAACACTTAACCTCGCTGGTAACAAATTAAAATCCTTGAAACCAACGACCTTCGCCCACAACCTGAAACTCTCCCAGCTGTTTCTGCAGGAGAACCAGCTCCAAGAGCTGCCAGTGATGCTTCTCCAAGGTCTTCAAAGCCTTGAGTTACTTCTGCTCAATCAGAATCAGTTGCAGCATCTGCCCCCGGGCCTGCTGGGGGACAGATATTCCTCTTTTCAGGTGATCTTATCAATGAACCCCTGGGTGTGCGATGAGAAGATGGAGTATCTGTGGAAGTGGCTCGCCGTTCATTCCCAAAACGTCATCTTTTCGGACGGGGTGACGTGCGCTGGCCCTGAAGCTCTCAAACATCGACAAGTGGTCTCTTTAACTGACAGTGAACTCGGTCTTATAAAATTAAACAATACCTCAACTAAGTAATGGGGAGGAGATGAATATTATGTTTGTTTTGTTTTTATTATCCCATAGGATATCTTATGACAAATTTAAATAAAATTAACATACAATGTACTTTAAATTCTGAACTTATACTTTATAATTAGCCTTTTCTTTGTATTCAGCACTGTTTTCATTAAATTTATTCCACTGGAGTCTCAAACTGTTCGTCGTGTTTTCTTTTTTTTTTTTTTTTCTTATGAACTCTTCTTGATCTCTCCGTTGTTTGGATGTTTTCCAGCCCACTGGGTGGCGTTAGATGCTCAATACATTTTCAAAGCAATGAACAGGACAGATTGTGCAGCTCATTTAAGAGTCAATTTACTTAGAAAGATACTAGCCAAAAAATGTGTTGAAGCTTTGATGTGCATGATCTAAAGGTAAATGAGCATTAACGCAAAGTACACACAAACTACATTTGTAATCAACATTTAATTAAAGAAATGAATCGTGATTCAGGAAATACATGTAAATGGACACTAGTGGTTGCAGAGAACTGTAAGAAATGAAATGTGATTTAAGAATCCTAGGGTGAATCCTTCTGAACAGATCTCAAACAGATCTTTTCTCACTTCTTGTTGGTTACATCATGGATTATAGATTGCAGCGTTGCTTCAGTCATGCCCTTTTGTTTTTAATGATGTTGTGCTTGTGGGAGTGTGTGGGCTTTGCAACAGCTGAGATCTTCAAGCTGACCTCTGTGCTCGGATGTGTCTAAATATCTCTCTTTCTTTCTTTAGTTCTTTGTCTTTCTCTCGTGTGTGTGTGTGTGTGTGTGTGTCTTCTGTATGCCCACACACCTCTATCCTCAAGCCCTGATCACAGCGAGGGTGGCAGTCTGTAATTAGGAACTCTTACAAAATAATACATTACTGCCTCCTTGAGTTGCTTAAAAATAAATTAAACCTTGTTTGTAAGCGCTCCCTGAAGAGCACAATAAAATGTGCATGTATGTCTTTCATTGCACCTTTCGGAATTGTATCCTGCAGGTTAAAGGTTGAGAGGATGCACTTGAGAACAGATTGCTGAACCGGACTTTAATTCCCTCATATATGAGAATTCCCTCAGCACATTTGTTTTGAGGAAGGTTAGCAAGCGTATTCTCCTCTACCTTAAGAACTATTGCTGCGCTTTGGGCTGCAAAACCCCCGGCTCTGATGTTTATTAGTGTGTGAAGGGTGTAAATGTGAATGAAGCTTCCAATCGCCTGATCTATATGGAGAGACGGAGCCGGCTCTCTGGGACGATTCTGTACTGCAGCTAATGATGTCTGACTGACACTGGAATTAAAAAGGATGGGGGCAAATGTACAAACTTGAAAATGACATGAGGCCAGTGGAGGATTTGTTTTAAAGGACATTTCAGTTCTACGAAAAAAGGAGCCTTTCCTGTTTCGGAGTTAATGAGAGACTCTTAAAAGTGGATTTGTGGGGTTGCAACATTTATTTCGCATTAGTTAAAGGGGTGTTCACACCGGACAAAAATTCGCACGTCAGCGCGACGAGATTACATGTTAAGTCAATGGGAAGGCGCGACCTTTTCAGACGAATTCGTAGGATGACGTAGCGCGACAACCAATCAGCGTTGAGATTCGCTCCACGTCCCCATGACAACGAGAAATTCATTTATCGCCAGTCTTTTACTTTTCAACGGACTTGGAAGCCGCGTCGTCCAGGCAGAGCTCCGGTAGGTAGCGTTGAAACCAACCGAGCTCCGTGCACCTCCAGAGAGTATCATGGACCCAGAAATGATGGCGGAGCTTCGGACTTTCAGAGCTGTACAACGCAGTGACAGTGGTGATGATGGATGATGATAGAAAACACAAAACAGACGGGGACGCGATGACGCAATCTGGCAAATTTTCACAAAACAGCGATGGACGTGATTTTGTCAAATTTTTGACGATTTTTGACAAAATCGCGCCCATCGCGCGAAAAAATCGCGTCAGTTGAGTCCAGTGTGAAAACCCCTTCAGGGTCTCACAGCACATTTAGGAGAGGCAGGGATACACCCCACCCAAATGTAAAAAAAATAATAATAATAATTAAAGTTTACTCACCACAGATTGTGAATTCATTTTTTTATTTGGTGAAAAATGTCCAAAATTCTGAATAAAAGACAACCTTCGGGTGTGAGGCAATGATGCTCACATGTCAAATGTCCATGAGTAAAAGTGACTGACAAACAGGGTATCCTGGTCATGTGCCCTCATAAATTGTGTGTCCTTCAAAAAGATATGCCTCCTTTCACACCTAACTGCAAAAACATATCACAGCTTTTAGAAAAAGGAAAATAATTGCAAAAGGAAAGTAATTGCTGCCATTCTGCAACACTATGCAATAAAAGGATAAGCACAAAGAAACAAAATCTCAAGAGAACATATCCCCTTTAACAGCATACACATCTGATGTATTCTCTAACCTTCTTGTTTGCAGGTCACTCTCACCTTCTACATTATGTGTGTTAAGCTCATACTGAAATAAGAAAATAGGTTGTTAGACTCATTAAAAGCTTACCTGAAGGTGGGTGAGATGAGTGTCTCTGCCTTCAGCAGCTTGAGGGGCCATTAACATGCAAGTAAGCTTAACAACAGTAAAACACTCCCACTGAGCCCATTATCAACCTTCCCACACGTTTTACTACCGATTGACAGTCTTTTGTTTATGCCTCAAACCTGTGCATGTTCAGCACCAGCATGTTTTACAGCTTGGTCACCTCCAATGTTTAATCAATTTTTACCTTAAGCAATTTAGGTGGTAAAGTGTGGAAAAACATCATGATCCCATGCATTAACCTGCATCCTCATTTATCATAATCCTACGTGTGTATCATTAATATTGTCCCCCTGCTCGTAAATCTTCACTCTACTTGACAGCACAAATATGGGGGTAGTATTGTGCTCTTGCCTTTGTGCAATATCTCATTATTGGCAAAGCGGACAGATCCCACTTCCCAGACTGTATGATTGGTGGTTGTGAATGGTATCACATGCTCTCCAGGGAAATGGTCTATTAGGAGTCTGGTCCTGGATGGATGCTGTGTTTAACACCCTGCAACAAATTGAAGCTGTTTTATTGCAGATATAAAGGTTTTTGATGGAGGCTCCCAACATTGGTCTAGCGGTGCCTAGAGACATGGGTATACTCTAAATTTATGCCACCAATTTTTTTTTTAAGTAGCCCATCCAGCAAAGGATAAAACCCCTATTATAAACTGTGACATGTAAAATTACTACTACTAATCCTACTGTCGCAAATTCAGTTCACTCACAAATGAGTAATATTGCACATTGAAACTTAACTTCTGCTGCTTAACTTCAGGGAGTAAGGATCATTATGAAATTAATGTTAGCCACAAAAGGCTTGTAGTAAATACTGGCCACAGACTATACTGAGGCAGCTATATATTTATGCATGTTATTCTATAACTATTCTTTATTCCTTACCCATACACACAGGGGAACTGGACAAATATTGTCTCAGATTGCATAGTAGTCTATGGGCTAAGTCTCTTTCCTAGAACAGCTGATTTGCAATAAATAATATAGACCAGGGTGTGCCACCATTATATAATTAATAAACACAGTGTTTCAGTAAGAGATTAGTTCAAGTATCATTCCAAAAATTCAACAATATATTCAAAAATAACTGATATTTTTTAATTTCCATTAAAGGCAAAAGTTAAACAATCTTATTAAAATCCCTATAATAACATCTCCTCCTTCTCCATCGTTTCATTTTTGATTTTCACATTACAACAACATACATAACATAACATAATCATGAAAACCATAGTGATTTTTTTCTCCCATCCCAAGGCTGGATACTATAATTATTGTCAATGCAGGTTTTCATATCAGTCTGGAATTCCTGAAAATACTTGAAAACGATTTCCAGATATTTCCAGAAAGTACCTGAACTTTCCAGACAGTTCCAGAAAGTACCTAATATCCAGAAAGTACCCTCCATCAATCATGGACTGGCATCTGCCTCCCACAATAGCCCTAAAAATACAATGCAAGGCATGAACCATATAAAGAACACACGAAATAGAAGATTTATTTGTCCAACCAAATCACTGCTCACAGATGAAAATGCAGACAGAAGTGGAGGCAACTGTGAAAGTGCCAAACAAAACAAGATGACAAAAATATTTCCTGGCTCTTAGATGCAAACGCAAGATAACAGCACAAATGTAATGACAATAAAGCTGTTGCAGGCAGGCTGGAAATTCAGCGTGAATATGAACAGAAGAATCTCAAGTTTGTGTTTAAAAGGTTGTTGAACCCACATTTCCTATATAAACCTCATCCAGCAATGCGGATAGTTTTGTAGTTATTCATCTGGGTTCTGAATCAATTTCCCATTAACCTCAATTGTATTGGGGTGAATACAGTGGTGCTGAATAGAATTATATTGAGAAAACTCATCAGCAATATGACTTTCGAGAATAAAGGTCTGAGAACGCTTGAATAGACTAGTATGTACATCATACTGTGTAAAAGCAAACGTATACCTTTTGTAAATGGCAACACATTGAAGCTGGAGTGAAAATTCGATCATTCGATCATAATTGTACACACTATAGTATCTCCTTAAAGGCTTTTACTGTATGTTGTGGTGAAAATATTTCAGTACAGGCTCAAAGAAGAGCTAGAGAGAGAAGTTCAAACCTCGTTTTCCTTCGCACCTTCACACACTACATCACAAGAGCAACCCAGTTTCCAGAGGGAAACAGTTTACATTTTATTCAGATATGTTGAATGTTGGTGTTTCATATGTGTCATATTAATGTTTTTTCATATGTGCATATTTTTCTCAAATACTGTATTATGGTGTGACAAACCTGCGGTTAAGGTGTGGTTAGAAAAATCATGCCTTAGGCCAATAGAACAATGTCTAAAATCACCAGCAGCACACTTATTAATATTATTAATATGTAACATGCAGTTGTCCGTTCAAACTAATAACTGCCATTTAAAACAAGAACAAATTATTCAATTATTGATTTGATTGTGAAACTCATTCTTTTTGAGTTCCATTTTCTTTCAAATTATTATTATTTTTTTTTCTTCTTGACCTGCAGGAAATATTTTTAGTTTAAGTCGGATGGCAATTAAGTGTGGTAGCGCTCTTGTAGACATGTTGGACAAGATGCACCATCAACATTGTGAATATTGTGTTTCGTCCTGGGTGGATTTTGTCTAAAAAATACATGTAAGTAGCAAAGCATGTGCTGACAAGGTTTTAGCGTTTTGTGTTGTCAAAATTGCAAAGAAAAGCCTCAACTGGCTAGCTAGCCACGTTAAATGGGGCGATAGCTGGCATGGTTGTAGCTAGCAGCAGGTGGCTAGTTAACTGGCAGTAGCTGGCTTGCTAGCATTTACTGGTAACGTAATGACCATGGTTAATGACCGAGTGTCTTTCTTTTATAAAGTTGATAAAATTAGAAATACTGATTATTTTTAAGTCAAGTTTTTAAGTTTAGTTTTAATTAAAATATGAATAGTTTGGTTATATATAAATTAATTAACCGGTGACAATGCAAATATTAATTCAGTTGGCGGCTTTGCACTTTAACACGCTTCAAGCTGTGGTAGTTGCCGTTTGGGATGATAAAAACTGATATTTGTCTGGAACAATGACTTGCACATACAGATAGCAAGGCCTCTGTTCTCTGTTCATTATTCTTCCCCCAGGAAGCGGCTCTGATCTCTCGTAGCCTGCTGAAAAAAAAAATTCTGACAGATCTTTTACTCCTCCCCCAACTTCTACCACCCCCTTCAGATTGTACACATTCACTCTCTTTAATGACTATGGAAATATTCCACTGCAGTGATGAACTGTGTACAATCCATGCAGCTTTGATCTGAGGCTGCTGTAAACGGAAAAATCTTCCAAGCAGATACTCCTGTTACCACTTTTGTGTCTTACTCTCTAATTTTTCTTTCCATGGATGGCAGATTGATTTCCACGCTGCCATCCAACTGTAGTCACCCACAGTGACCCACGTAGGGGACGAATGGTGCCGGGAGAGTTTAATTACCGCCACATCACAAAGATGAAGACTCTGCATTTCATCAGTTTGACATCTAAATCTCCTGGACGACCCCTCACATACTCCGCCATAGGTTTTAATGTTGGCTTACCAAGCATTCTATGGCACTGAGCTCATACAGATTACCATCTGGCTCCATTCGTCCCGAGGGGCTTTAAGCAGTGCCTGCGACAGACCTTTCACCTGTTATTGGGGTGGTCGCTGCAGAGCCGCACACAGGTGCCTGCAGCCGCTGAAAATTGTTTACAGCATGTAGAAACAAGGTCAAGGCTGCTGAGGAGGACCGTGTGTCACTGTTGGCTGCAGAGAGGGCAGTCAGGCAGCTGATTGTGTGGGTCGACTGAGATGAAATGAAAATGATTGTCCAGAGCGAAGGCGTTCATTTAAAAACATATTGATTCATACATCTGACTGCTTCTGCAAAGATCTCTGGTTTAGCAACCAATTAGTAATCAAGCACATTCAGGAACGTCCAGTTATGGAGCTGGATTAAAGATCTGATTAGCCTAGTTTAATAGGGAAAGCTCACAATTATACCTATGAGGACTTCTAAAGCTCATAAATGAAAGAAAAGTAAACACCATGTATTAAACTGCATGGATTTATTTAATCCATGCATAAACAGAAATGTAATGCCCCCTATTTAGATGATAGACCTATTCGTGACTGTCTATAAATCTCATGTGTGGAGCCAAACCAACAATATACTGACTTACATTTACTGTGTGTATACAAAGCCTGCCTTATCCTACGAATTGTACATTTCCACTGAAGGAAACGAAAAACGTGTCGATGAGCCACAGGACATTCGCCAGAAAGAGTTTGTTTTAAATCAGCTCCAAAGACTAATAACAACAACCAGATTTTCAGTCACTGGAGAGTAGTTCCATGTAATGTTCCATGACACCACATGCTCATTGGCTGAAACACACTTCTGTTCACAGTGCAGCTTGTTGTGCCTCTGTTCTTTGGACGACTACTACGTTGTGATTTTTTCAAATAACTTCAGCAAAAGCAAATATTGATGTTTTAGTAATAAATTATATAGGAAATCTGCCTGTATTCAACTTGTATTTCTTCAGCGTAATATATTCACACCCCATATGCGGAATAAGTACTCTGAATAAAATGACAAAATACTTAGGGCTCGCAAATTTGTCACAATGTCAGTGAATGAGTGATTTTATGGCAGCAATCACTCTTCTGGATATGAGTGAAATGAATGAAGCATTCACTTGGTCACATTAGCCGGCATGGGGCAGAAACCCCAGGCACCAAATTACAATAATGCATACCTGTCACTCTGTGAAATACACAAAACTGCCTGAGTAATCCTGTGATCCCTGCACCACAGCGGCAGTAAAACACTGACGATCTCCTCACTTAATATTTATTTTCTGTGCCCTAAATTTATCGTGGTCATTGTAACAATCCACTATTGGACAAGGTTGTTCCACTCCATAAGACATTATTGTCTCTAGATGAGATAATCAACAGTGGCAAGGGCTTCAGTGAGCAGATCAGATCAATCCCGATGGCGTTGGTCTCTCAAGGCCAATTTCCTTAATTAGATGTCCATACATTTATCAGCAGCACTGACACAGAGCCACTAGAACACGGATGGTGCAGTGAAATGCACGTCATTTTTTTGATGCGGGACCGGCAAGCGAACGGCATGAACTAAGTGACCGACAGAAAGGCAAAGAGAGAACAAATTGTGCCAGAGAGTAAGCAGGCTTTTTATTATGCAGGCATGGTACACGGGCGGGTTACTGTTTATAACCCTCTAATTAAAAGCATTTGCTAAGGAACCCATGCAGCAGATGTATTGATTTTTAAATAAACTGAGGTTACTTTAACAAGCTCAGAACAAGTTATTTGAGGGAGTCAACGGATGCAGATTTCAAAGCTCAAGTTCATCCGGAGGCTCCTTGACGGGGATTTTTTTTTTTTTTTTTTTGAGCCGAGGATTGATCAAAGCAGCCAGCTCAACAGTAAAGCAATATGTAAAGCGATGCAGCACAAAACACGGATCACAAGAGGCTCACAACATGAATAAATACACAAGCAGGCTGGCTGTTAATTTACATATTATTTGTCGAAAGAGTGATGACTTTTCACTGGCGATGTCAGTGGCTAGAATGTAAATGAGGGATGCTCAAATGCAATTTCTTTGAAGCATTTTTGAATTGCAATTCATTTGAAAACATGTTTTCCTGGCTGTATGTTGTATGTTCAAATGAAGAAAAGTGTCGCCTCATGGCCATGACATTCTACCTGAATCCATAGGTAAAAATCCTAATAATCATTTGAACTTTTCTTTCAGAGGATTTCGTCAGCTTTTTGGAAAATAAGCCTATTTATGTTCTTGCCATGTAAGCTGTATTGTGTGAGTAGAGAGCTGGAGGCGATTAGCTGAGTTTAGCATAAAGACTGGAAGCAGGGAGGAACAGCAACTGTCACTAATTAAATTTTGGTTTTATCTCATTTGTTTATGATACATTTATAATACATATACAAACAGAAATGTAAATGTAAATTATGTATCAGATTTTTTTAGCTTTGATTTCAACTCTTCAAACTTTCTTTAACTAGTTTTCACTTTTTTTGTTGCTAAAGTTTTGCCTCAATTGAACCAACCTCCAGCCAATGCACTTTTTTTCTCCATAGATCCATCATTTTAGGGTCTAACGTCATTTACAATATTGTTACATATTGTTCTAATTGTTTTAATTGACAGATTGACTCAGAGCGGCCTGCAGGGAGCGGTACATACGCTCTCCTGTTTGCGTCAGGTGTAAACTGTCAGCCCTTTGTAGTTTCCCCTTCTATAACCCTCTGCTTCTACGTCTATGAAACATCAAGGAGGACGTGGATCTAGTTTTTCACACCTTCACACCGAGAGAAGTTCTCCGGGTGCTTTTGACATATTCACTTTGGATGTTGGACTTTAAAACTCACCAAGGATCAAACCAACAACTCAAAACTTGAAACACACGGCGCAACCTGGATGGACATGTTGATGAAAGCTTCTTGGAGCTTTTCATGCTTTAAGTTTTGGGGCTTCTGATTTAAAAAAAAACTTATGGGGATTGAACCCGTAACTGTGTTGTGTTCTGCTTGACATCAAAGTGTCTTTTTCTGTTGATCAGCCTCAGAAAGCCACATTGAATCCCCTTTGATTCTATGTTGTGAGACAGCACAACTTCAAAAAACATCCGACCTTACTTATAGACACTGTAGGGTAGATAGAACTAATATCAAAGTGAAATGATTAAATGAGCTACTTTATAATATAGAAAGCATTGTAATTGCTTGCTAAGACCCCAGTCAATAAGTAATGTATCCAAATAAGGCTCCAGCAACAATAAACCAATGAAGTATAATTAGCCACTATAGCTCAGACAATCTAATCAGACCGAACAGAGGATCTGATGTAACTTTCCCCTGAGTTGACACTGGGTTTGTTCTTAGAGCAGCGAAGGACTGGTTGAGGGCAGGTATGTCATTCATCGTATTGAAAAGGAGCAACATAAATGTTTTACTGAAGGCCACATCACCTCCTTGCGGCTTAGAACTGCCCAGCCTACACATAAAAGGCATCATAAAAATACCCCCCCAGATAACAACCGGAATAAATGAGGTTATAACTTCCCTGTCAAATCTCGAAATGCTGTGCTTACTCTGAGACTGAAGGTGGCATTGAACTCCTGTTCTGTAATTTTCTTTTCGAGTTAACTTTGTCCTGGAAACTGACAGGAATGCTGCTTTCA
Organism: Lepturacanthus savala; assembly: GCA_030544235.1. Lineage (NCBI taxonomy): Eukaryota > Metazoa > Chordata > Actinopteri > Scombriformes > Trichiuridae > Lepturacanthus > Lepturacanthus savala. The sequence continues at coordinate 12,644,982 of CM060477.1, forward strand.
AAACTGCGGACCCTAGACCCTAGAACTGTCAAGAGCCAACCTGTACTGTGGCATCAGGAAATCCTGGAAGTGCCTGTACAACAAAAAAGATGAGCCAAATACAGCAGACTCATGGAGCCTGTGGCCAGCAGATCTGAAATGCCACACAATGTGTGTATACTACCATTTAAAAGTTTGGGGTCACTTAGAAATTTTCTTCTTTTTGAAAGGCATGCACTGTTTTTTCAACAAAGATAACTTTAAAGTAATCAGAAATACACTCTAAACATTGCAAATCTGGTAAATGACTATTCTAGCTGCAAATGTCTGGTGTTTGGTGCAATACCTACATAGGCGTATAGAGGCCCATTTCCAGCAACCATGTGGTAAAGTGTGACTTTTCATGGAAAACACTAAATTGTTGACCCCAAACTTTTGAACAGTAGTGTATATGGACAAGATTTATTTAATAATAAAGATATCGAAAATGTCAAGACCTCCTTGGTCCTGGGTCTGGGACCTTTCTGTGTGGAGTCTGCATGTTCTCTCCGTGTCTGTGTGGGTTTTCACCGGGTACTCCGGCTTCCTCCCACAGTCCAAAAACATGCTGAGGTTAATTGGAGACTCTAAATTGCCCGTAGGTGTGAGTGTGTGAGTGAATGGTGTGTGTGCCCCACGATTGGCTGGCGACCATCTGGGGTGTATCCCTGCCTCTCGCCGTAACGTGCTGGGATAGGCTCCAGCAGACCCCTGTGACCCTAATGAGGGTCACAGGGGTCACATTACAATAATGAAAGACTGTTTACGTTCATTACGATGTTCACAAATCTTGTGAAGACGACATTGCTTGAAGTTAGCAAAGCGGTCACTGTCTGTCATGCTATTGGCGTGAATGCTCATGAACTCCTGTGACCCCTCGAGAGTGTGCGCGTTCATGTATCCATGAATCGTGAAGGCGTGGTTTCGAGGGGCGAGCTGAAGAGGAAGAGGCCGAGCCTTTGGGAGGAGGGGAGGGAGTGTATATTTTCAAAATCTCACTTGTGTTGAATAGCTGTAACCGTTTTTTCCAAGATCTCCCACTGCACCTTTAAGACGTTGTTAATCTGCTTTGTGCCTTCTTGTATTGTATCGTGTTTGCCATGGCTTCGAAAAACTCAACAAGGAGATATATGCTGTACTTGATGTACTTTACGTATTTTGGGATTCTGGGACAGATCACTCGCCGAGTTGTAGCATCAAATTTGGCGAAATCCTTTACGATCCTACCATGTGACCCTAACAACAGAGGGCCTCGACGGCACCTTCATAGGATTTGAAGCGTGGAACAACACACCCACGCAGAAGACAAGACAACAACAATATCTGGTTCATGTGAGAAACCTGTTCATAGATCTCAGTTCAGCGTTCGATGCCATCGTCCTTCAGCAGCTGAGGAGGAAACAGGACCTGCTGGACCTGAACACCTCACTCTGTAACTGGATATCGGGCTTTCTCACTGAGACTGAATGATTGGCAATAACACAACGAGCATGGTGGCCCCCAAGGATGTGTTCTCGGTGAATCAACTTTCCAGATGGTGCAGCGAGAACAAGACTAGGTGATCCATCAGGCTGTCTCCAACATGGCTGAACTGTAACTCACCCCCTCCCCCACCATGTCCACCAGCACTAACTTTAAGAACTGTTCATACAAACATACACACAACTGCTGCTAACTACTTATCCATCTTATCATCACTGTTTGGACTATATTTGTTATTATTTTTTATTATTTTGTTTGATCTGTGCCTTGTTACCCCCCCCCCCCCCCAACTCCCATATTAACTTATAAATATTTAAAATGTTATTGTTTTTTATCCTAGTAGCCTATTTTTTAGTTTGCTTGTATATATCTACACCAGGGTCTGAGAGAAACAGAATAGCATTTCTCTTTATCATTTCCCTATTGGCTTATTTTTCGTCAAAAGCGAGTTTTTGGTATAATTCTCTTGATGATGCTTCCACGTCTGGTAAAATCATCTTAATCCTAGGTTAAAAGGGTCATATTCTTTATGCCCTATAGGTCAATGGCCATTATTTTGTTTGCCTAAGTCAAAGTTTTTGTCCCTAAGTCAGGATAAAATGACAATTTAGCAAGCTTTCATGATGGTGGCTGTTTCTATAGTGCAGGAGAAGCTCTGACCATGATTCTTTAATCACTTTCTATTTGTGAGTGATAGGCTATAATGTTTTATAGTAATTTAGCCTAAATTTTCACAACTTTAAACATAAAGTGCTGTGCATATTAATAAATTCTAATAATGATGCATCCAAATATGAAGATAGAAAGTAAGTTCCATGATCTGCAGTCCATTAAACATATTATTTGAAAATTTGGCACATCTAGGGTTTCAAAAAGATGTCAGAACTGGATGTTATAAATGAGTTTAATAGAAAAAAGGCAAGGAAGACCTGGAAAAGTGATGAAAAAGGAAACTGCCTCTTGACCAATTTGATTTATCTGACATTTTTTTTAATTTAACTCAAGGTAATATAAGTTTTGAGCTTGCACTTTGGAATGAAATGTCAGTTTCATCCAGGTTTAAAGTTGGCAAGTCACACTAGAATGTTCAAAAATTGAGTCATTTTATTCTTTAATGTTACATAAGTGACACACAACTTTTTATGTACTGTATGTCCACAGACATCCACTGTCAAGGCCTTTTTGATTGAAATGATTAAAAAATAGAATATTTTCTGCAAATTTCCCCCAAAACCCCTTTTTTAAATAGGGTGACAATATGCTCTTTGACTTTGATTTGAAGCTTTATTATGTCCCTCAAGGCCATATTTTGAGAATATGTATCAAAGTTTGCACTCAGGAAGAATCATCATTTATTTTCAGTAAAAGAGAAAGTAAAAGTAATAAACTACTGCTGTAGTCCTTTTGGATGCTCATAGCAGATTAATATTAAATAGTGTTTTATACTTAAGTATCAGCACACTCATAACTGTAACAGTATTCTCCCTGTTGTTATGCATACATCACATCTTTATTAGTCCCACAGACAAAAAAAACAACTTTATGGGTAATTCACTTTCCTCATATTGCTTTTGCAGTTGTATTTGCTTTTCCATTGTTATGAGTACAAGATAATGAACCAGTAAACCTCAGAGCGCTGCACTTTATCTTCACTGGTCAGTCGTAGATTTTCGAGGCATTCGAAACCGCATTGATTTCATTATTTAAACACTACATTGACATCTTGAAAGGTTTTGGCAGAGTCAGCTGCAATGTCATTTAGTCCTAATGCGTGTGAAACAGCATCAACCGGGCTACGGGTTATGTGAACGTGTAATATATTCTGCAGTTTCCATTAATTTTCTCCATTTATTTCTGATCCATGTCCTTACAAAACCCACAAGAACAGACATGATGATTTTTTTGCAAGCGAACAATTTTGCCAAGACAAAAGAAGGTTTAGAGGGAGAGAAGATGGACATCATTATTGAGGACGAGCGGGTTCAACGCATCATTCTGTTCTGCTATTTAGTAGAATGTCATATTTAATCTATGTAATTATTGTCATGCAATGCCATTTTATGCAGCTCTCCGCCTGAATCAAAGTGCTGATTACCATTTTCCTCTCTTGTGTAAAATATCCCCCCCCCCCAAAAAAAAGATAGAGACAGGTTGGCAGGCTGTTAAACCATAAAAACATGCACCCACATTCATATGCAAATTATTGTGTTAGACCATCTTATTCTGGATATGAAGCCATTAAAATAATCTTTTTGCACTGTTTGAAGGCAGATTCATTCAGACATTGTCTGGTTTGAGAGTAGTTATATTCCATCCATGTATTTTGTTTAGCTTTATTTAATTCTCTTTTCTCTTCTCTTCTTTTAAATGTATATATATACAGTATATATACTATACACTGATATACTGTATATACAGTATATCAGTGCTGCATGTTGGTAATCCACTTAATTCTCTCTTTCTAATTACAACCTTTTGTATATTGTTCATAAAATAAAATTTTTGTTTACACACAATAAAACAATCTTTGTTTTTTGTCTTGAATTTCTATTTGTCTGTACCACTTCTACACAAGACACCTTCAGGGTTTCCCTATTTTTAGAGGAGTGAGTTGAAGAAGATCTCTGTCCTAAAGGTCGAGGGAGGGGAGAGCTGGGAGAGGCCACCGGGCTGTGTGCGTGTTTTGTGTGTGTGTGAGTGTGTGTTTGTGTGTGTGTGTTTATGCTGTCATCAAATGGTTGCTGTAACTCGATACCAATACGCCAGGGTGTCAAAACAATCAGAGCTGGGAGTCAGCTGGGTGGGACATGTGCATTTCAGGAATCGCATTCATCGTTTTAAGTCAACCAAAAGGGGGATCACAAGTTATTTCACCATTTGGAAATGTCTGGGGGTTCAAACCGAACGTCATGATGTGTTTATTTAAATTTGAACAAGTGATAATATCTGTTTTTTGGACTAACTGTACCAAAAACAAGATATTTTCACCAAGGTCTCATATCACATTTTTCCTGGGTTTTATTTGAAGTTGTGATATTGCTAACAAGATATATTTGTGGTCATAAGAAAAAACAAAACATCTCAATATCAACCTCTCCTCTCTCCAGCTTCTCTCTGGAGCTCTAGATTAATCAGGTCCTTTTGTGTCTGCCTCAACGATAACGAGCCTCTCTTCTGATTGGCTCCTTCTGACGACTCATTTTAAGGGACCTAGACAATATCCAAATCAAATAAACAAAGCGATTAAAATCACACTTTCTAAAGTACAGGGCCTTTAATAATAAAACAGAAACATTATGAAAAAAAAAAAAACTTTCCTCAAGCACACACCCACACAGTTGGTGATCCTTTTAGTCTTTTTTGAACATGTTGACAAATTTGTGTTGCATCTATTGATAGTCTAATGAGTCAAGTAAACACTTGTACCATGCCAAACGTCTTATCTTCGGGATTGTTCAACCTTCATTTGCCAGCAGCGTCTCAGGATATAACCCTAATGTGCATCCAGAAAACCTGTGAGCAGAACCCATTAGCTATGTTCTCGCAACACTTACTTCACTGTTTTCAGTGGAAGGATAACGAGCACGATTTTGTGTAAACGCTCACAAACACCTTTTATCTTAAACACCCACTGAAAGCCACAGATGCCCCCAGCACGTGGGCGTATGAATCGTTGATTAGCCAGCGGTCATGACAGGTCACTGTAGCGTATAGCTCGCTCGCACATTATTTTGGGTGTACGGGTGAAGGATGCGTGCGCAATTATGTGCTTGCACTTGTAGGCGGGCGGCGGAGAGGAAGGGGATTGTTTGTATTCGCCACTGTGTGCGCCTGTAAATCTAAATTTGAACGTGAAGGTGCATGTTTGCATGCGCGTCTGCTGGAGGAACATTTGTTCCGTTACACAATGCGATGCCTTTGACATTCCTGTTCCACCTGTCAGCGTGTACAAAGGCCTTTTCTCCCAGGCTTTTGACGTGTGTGAATCCGCTGCTGGCCGGGAGAGATAGCGGACTCCAGTGTGGGACACGTGTGGGTGGACAGCCAGCAGAGTCCTGCCTGACCTCCTGTGATCTGTTTCTTTTTTTTTTTCCAAGCTGTCCAACTATGGTGTAAAAAAAAAAAAATCAAGCATTAGTCAAGGGCCTCAAACAATCTGACTTGTTGTCCTAGTGAAAGGCGAAGAGTCTCAATCAGACAGCACTAAGATGCATCACCCCCGACTCCACCCCATCCAGAAAACGACTGGTGAAGCAGTAATCACAGGACTTCAAATTCTTTACATTTTTTTGACCTTTACTTTTAGCTCCCCCATCAGGCTAAACAGTGTAATTTTCAACATGCCAGAAACGACGAAACAACATCAGCATTTTCAAGTCAAATATAAAATGAGAAGATTAAACTGCATCACAGCGACTGAATTATGTGACGCAATGTTATTTTAATCCTGACAGAAAAGTCTCTCCTTTTTAAGGTTGGAGTGAAGGTCACAGCTCAGTTCAGGCAACTTGTAATGTACATTTTGGATAATGTAAGGGATATAATCCAGGCGTTGTAACCAGCTGCACGACTTTCCTCTCAGGTTACCTGCCGGTATCAATTCTCTCTTCGTCGTCCATATACAGTAAACTCAGATTTTAGTGGGAAACCAACTTTTCCTGCCAAATTCACAAAATGAGACTGAGCAAAGGAACGCAGTCGTAGCACGAATCTCCCCTACAGGTTGCAACAAAAAAACAAACTGCAACATCTGAGAAATGAATTAAATATGGCAAATGTTAATTATAGCTCCCTTCCTCCCACTGTGCCGGTAAATAATTTCTAAGGATTGTTATTGGTTATGATGCAAGGCTCCTGTCACTCAGACTAATAGAGTAGGAGGTGAGACCTTTTCAAACTGTGAAAAAAAGATTAACCTTTTAATGTAGCACCCATTAGGCCATTAGCGGTTTATTTTGGTAAAACATGGGACACGGTGTGAAATCACTTCCATCAAAATAAGGGCAGAAATGTAAAAAGACATGTGTTTTACAGGCAGCCCATTAATCTTACCCATAACGATCTGCTGCCTGAATGATATACGCTTCCGTCGGTCTTTTGTCTTCGCAATTCAGATTCAGGTGGGCTAATCTGCCTTCTGACAGACTCTATATTACAAGATCTAATGAATTAACCACTGGGTTGTTTTTCACTGAATCCGCAGCCTGTTGCTCCACACCCTCGCCAAAGTTATTCCACTCGAACCTTCAGGGGGGGGGAGCAGAGTGGCGACGGCTGCTGAGAAATTTAAATCCATTATAAGAACATGTCTTGCAGTCAGAGAAGCTTCTGAGGTCCCGCTGTCGGCTACATGATCCTCTCTGGCACTGCTTTTAACATTCCTGCTAAGGCTTTTTTTCTTTTTTTTTTTTTTTTATCTGATATGTCACCTCGCAATCATCCAGTGTCAGTTACAAAAATAACACTGATGCCACTGAGATCACAGGCAGAAACAGAATCGCTATGAACAGCCTTGACAATATGTTGTTTTTACATTCCCCACCGAAACGAACATCTCACTCTATGCCTTTATCACGTCTCTATGGACTTTGGTGGCAATTTATCTCTGTTAAACACCTTTAATTTCCTTTCAGTTTGGTTTTGATGCCCTTGAACCGTTCATAAACCTATCACATAACTGCATTTCTCTTTTCTTTTGGAGGAGCTGTCCGTTTTTCTTATTAGAAATAAAAAAAAACATCCATTGTGATGTAGATATATATACAGAGGAATAAGCTACAGTGCGGTCTACAGTATGAGTGTGAGGATTCAGGATGGGGGGGGGTGTTATATAAGAAGCCTACATGGAGGAACCAGTGTGCTGGCTGCTCACAGAGAGCCCCTCAGCCTACAGGGACTCACTGCGCAAAGGCACAGCTCAACGTGTCAAAGTCTCTCACATACAGTGCAGAAAGTATTCAGACCACCTTCATTTCTTTATGCTGTAATTGGTTAAAATATATCACATTGTCTTAAATATTCAGACCCCTTTGTCTTCACCTTGACTGGAGATCACCTGTGGCAGCTGCAACTGATTGGACATGAAAGCACGAAACCGGCCGTATAAGGTCTCACGGCTGACAACCAGGTCAAAGGGACTGTCTGCAGAGCTCGGAGACGGGGGTGTCATGGCACAGATCTGAGGAAAGGCTACAAAAAAACACATTTCTGCTGCATCGAAGCGAAGCGGAAGACTCCGTCCTTCTCGTACAGGAGAAGTTTGGAAAAAACCAGGACTCTTCCTTGAGGACGCCCAGCCAAACTGAACAATACAGGGGGACAAAGGCTTTGGTGAAAGCACTTCACAACACTCCAGTGATTTATGACAGAGAAGCCTCCCCTCAGTGAAAAGATGCAGGGTAACCTGTTTGCTTTTTGCAAAGAAATAAAACACCTAACGGGCTGAGAAACTAGATTCTCTGGTCTGATGAAATCAAGGTCAAACTGTTCCAAAGCACTGACTTGAACCCAAACTCTGAGAGTTTGAAATGATCTGCATCTCCAATCACAAGTGTCTCATCACACCCAAGAAGACTTGAGGCTTTAATCGCTGCCAAAGGTGTTTCAGCTAAGTACTGTTTCAGCTAAGTACTGAGAAAAGGGTCTGAATACTTCTTATGTTTTTTTCCTTTTTAATAAATATATGTCATTATGGGATATTGAGTGTAGATTGATGAGGGGACGAATTTAATTTAAACACTGTTTATGACAAAAGGTGGGGGAAAAAAGTGTCTGATACTTTCTGATGCACCGTGTCCCTTTAATAGGAGCAATTCTTCAAAACGCATTAACCATTGCTGCAGTAATTTCTACAATGTTATATACAATATTGTCTCCAACAGCCATTAACCGAGTTAAGTTTGAATAAGTCAAAAGATGGATGATTGGTTTTGGTGGCGTTCTCTTTTTTTAATTCTTTCTTTCTTTCCTAGCAGGATCGTTTGAAGGTCTTCGACATCCTCTCAGAGCTGGTGTCCGTGCTTGTGGTCTGGGTCCCTGTCCCTCCCCTGCACGGGATCCTTCAGCGAGGGGTTGCAAATGTCGCTGTGACAGGTGCGCGCGGCGCCCTCCCAGATCCCGGCGCCGCAAACATCAGCCTTCGAGCCGGACGCAGCCTTCATCTCTCCGTCGCCATCGCCGGAGCCGGAGCGCAGCGCCATCAGCTCGATCTCGTGCTTGGCCGCAGTCTCCAGCACCTGTTGCTTGTTGTAGAACAGCACGAAATTGTTGATGATGGGGTGTATGGGCAGCGCTATGGCGATCACCCCGCACAGGAAGCTGATGGCTGCGTTGCACCGGCCCAGAGTGGTCTTGGGGTAGACGTCTCCGTACCCCACCGTGGTCATGGTGATCACAGCCCACCAGAAGGACTGCGGGATGCTCGTGAACAAAGTGTCCGGGTGGTTCTGCTCCATGGTGTAGCCCAGGGCGGAGAACAGGAACACCCCGACGCCCATGTACATGAGCAGCAGCCCGAGCTCCTTGAAGCTGCTCTTCAGCGCAGACGTGAGCGTCTGGAGCCCGGAGGAGTGTCGCGCCAGCTTGAAGATGCGTGCGATGCGCATTATGCGCAAAGCCTGCACCGCCTGCTGCACGTTAGCCAGCTCCATCACCCCCGCGCCCAGAGAGGTCAGGATCAGCACCACGTAGAAGGGCATGATCGCCATGAAGTCGATGATGTTCATGAAAGACACGACGAATTTGAGCGTGTTCGGCGAGGAGACGAGACGCAGCAGGTACTCGACGGTGAACCAGCCGATGCACACCGTCTCGATGACCTCCAGAGTCGGGTGCTCCATGAGGTTCCCCTCGGAGTCCTCCACCTGCAGGTCGGGGATGGTGCCGACGCACATCACCACGGAGGAGACGAGGATGAAGATGAAGGAGACTATGGCGATGATGTGCGCGGGCAGCGAGGACTCCGGCTTCTCCATCAGCCTCCAGAGGCACACCTGGAAGCGCTGCCAGCGCCCCGCGGCCGGATCCCCCTCCCGGTCCACCAGGATAGTTTTCACTTTCTCGGCGATCTCCGCGAGTTCTTCCTCTACCTCCTTCAGGTGGCAGATGCAGCACTCGTCGAGAAAATCCGAGGCGATTTTCCAGAACTCCATCTCCTTCATGAAGCAGATGGGGCAGATGCCTCGTTTCACGTGTATCTCGCCGTAATAATACAGCTCAATTATGCACTTAAACGCCTCCGGGTCCCTGTCAAAATAGAATTCTCCCGTGTCAGGGTCGTAGTCGTCACACAACAAGGATATTTCTTCCGACGACTTGAGTGAGCAGCTCACCAGTTCCGCCAGCCGGGTGTCCGGGAAGCGGCTCAACACGTCGCCGTAAAGCACCTGTTTGACTCCGCCGATGTTAACGACGATCTCCGTCTCCTCGCTGCTTTCGGAGCCGCTGCAGTCCGCGTACCGCGTCCTCTGGATCCCCCACATGATGCTGACAACAGGTCCGCGGCAGCAACAGCGAAGGAGATTTCTCGCAAAAAAAAAAGAAAAACAAATGTGGTAAACGCAAGTCACCAGAAGCTCTGGCGCTGTGCGTAAAAAAGCTCGCAACTCCCGCTCCTTTGCGTTTGAGTTAGGATCAGACGAATACGTTCGCTCAGCGGGCGACTGCGGCGTCAAGTCTTCTCAGTTCAGCGACAGCCGCGTCTGGCAGCGAAGAGTGCGCCTGTGCGCTCTGAGAAAGTTGGCACAGAAGTGCGCGTAATGGTTAACGTCAAGCGCGAGGCGATCAAACCGCAAGACTTCCGGTATCAACTATAAAAACATGTCCCAACATTAAAAAAGGCAATTTGCGCAGTATCTCATCTTAAGTTCTCTAATTAACTACATTCACCTTGTGAAACTGTTTTCATACGAGGCTGAAAGTTCTCCTCCAGACACATTTTAACATAAAAATACTGTTTTTTCAATAACAATGCATATTTTCCCCCCAACAATGTAATACATTTCAATTACAGCCACTCCTTCATACTGAATAATAATATTATATGCATATACACATATTGTTTCAAAAGTTGAATCGCCAGACACGGGATATCTCATTGAAATATCAATGATAATATTTCATATTTATAATTAACCCTCTATTGCATAGTTGCCATATAGCAACAACATGCAAATTCTTGCGTATAGGACTCTTTCTAATTTTGGCCCAGAATGCACTGCGATATTCGTTTTTTTGCTGCAATAAATGTGCCCTGGACGTTCAGAAGATTTTTGTCTGCCCATGTAAAAAAGAGTGAAACCAGTATTTCCTGGCCATATGGTGTGATTATTTTGCCCTTCAAAGTAAAAGACACGATTTTTACAATTAAACAGTAAAACGTGGATTTTATATTAGATTAGATTAAATTAGATAGAACTTTATTGATCGTTTTGGGAGGTTCCCTCTGGGAAATTGAAGCTTTTTAGTAATATTGAGCCAAAGTAACTGTTGCCAAATGGCAACGGTATACAATAAAGGGTGAATTAATATCGAAGAGAAAAAATATGCCCTTAATGTTTAATCTAATAATCTGATAAGCAATATGCCCTCAGTGCTATTCAGACTTTTATTTTTTAGGAGAACTCTGTATTTTCCGGTCGCGCTGTGCGTCTTGACGCAGCGCAGTGGAGACATGGCTGTGGATGTGTTAACGTGATCATCCATGAGCCAGCCAGGCGCAACAGATCGTCAGGAAAACCATTTGGAAAGTAGCGAACAGGGAAATCAAGGGCAGCAAAGATGCAGCTTAAGTTAAAGGAAATCGATAAATATGCGGGAATTATCCCGATATATAGGATTTACCAATAGTTGTTTTTTTTAACACTAGCCTAAAATCGATACCCTAACACTATTATTATTACCCAATTTGATTGCATTATCAGAAGAAGATTTGGACTGATAACCTGACGGAGAGCGAAATATATGAGTAGGTAGCCTATATAATCCTCAACTGTAGCCAAAAAACTTATATTTTACAGTATTCAAATAATCCACCAGCGCCTTTAGGGACATTACAGGTTTTATCCAACCAATCATCTCACCTGTTTGCAGGATTTACGAGACGGTAAAATGATTTGTTACAACTTCTCCTTAAGAGTTAGTTCCATGGCGAACAGTCTATGGGTGAACTGCTGGTGCGTGGATCATTCGGATTGGCTTGTCCTTTGTCTCCATCTAGTGGTGCAACCTCCATATAAGATACTAGTAGTCGTTATTTATTTATTTATTGTGCCGCAAACCATTGAGGATACTAATCTATAAATAATTGATAAAAAAAAATCAATGTACAATATCAGAGTTTGTGTTATAGACTGCTGTAATAACAGCAAACACAAAACCTGCAATGCAGTGGGGCCAAGTCAAACTTCAGTAAAGCGCTTTCAAGTTTTTGATTACAATAGGGAACACAACACGTTTGATTATGGACTATAATTATTCGATGTATGTAAAGGATGTATAGATAATCTAAATAAATAGATATACAATATACAATTATAATAGTATAAATATCACTACCAAACCTAGGCTGACATGTAAGTTGTTTGAGTAGTTTTCTACCCAGTAATGTCTTTAAAAGTACTTTATTATTTTTCTTTGTAGAACGTATATAGTGAGGTATATTTTACTATTAATATTAATAAATAATATACAATAATAAAATTCATACATTTTTATGGTTTCTTGTTACATACTAGCTATATGTAATGTGTTTTAATTTTACAGTATATTGTTGTATAATATAAGGTTAATATATTTAACTATGCAGTCTACTGTATATAATATGTATGTAGATAGATTAAATCACTATAGGTGATATATCTTAACACTGCTATCCATTGGTGTATATAACACTAGATATGATACACGTTGCCTTCATAAGAGCAACATGTCATCATTACATCTCCTCAGTGCTCCGCGTACCCGGTTGTATTCAACTACACGGCGCGCCCTGATTGGCTGAGCCGCGGCGTCGTCACCAGCGGACCAATCAGCGTGGGCCACGGTGAGACTTGTCGATCTACTTTTGCAGGCGGACGCAGCGGCGTGTGTTGCTAACAGAGAGGGAGGCGAGAGCAGAGCAGCTGGAAACATGAGGCCGCTTTTACTTGGTGAGTGACAGAAATAACAACCTTTCTGCATTTTTAACATGGGACGTTTGGTAATTATTGAAGGGGCGAACGTGTTCGATAGCGTTTAGCTAGTCTGGTTAGCCGCATAGCTACGTTAATGTGCAACAAACTGTGGCAGGCCTCCGTTATCGTTGAATTAATGAATTAATAAGCGCCGTTCTTGCATGTATTCTTACACATTTGCAGCAGTTCTGTGTATAAAATACATTTTCGTGGGGTTATAATGACCCCGGCTGCTATGACTGTTGTATTGAGCACATTTCTGGTAGTAAACCTTTCTTCTTCCTCCTCCTCTCTGCTCCTCCAGGAGTGCTGGGCTGCTCCCTGGTCCTGTCTGCCCATGCTATGTACTCAGCTAGTGATGATGTTGTGGAGCTCAACCCCTCCAACTTCAACAAGGAGGTGATCCAGAGTGACAGTCTGTGGCTGGTTGAGTTTTATGCTCCCTGGTGAGTCTGTCTAACTGTGGTGGACAAAACTCAGTAGTAACAAGTGTCTCAGAACAGCTGCATTCACTATTAACATCTTTAGAGCCAGTGATGGTTGACATGGTATGAGTCACCCATGTAAATGCTCCCATTCATAGAAACATTAACCATATGACAATAAAGAAACAAAGACCGCTAGTATGCATAAAAGTTTGTGGCTCCTCCTTGATTTAGATGGCGATCAGACCATTCAGAGCACAACATTATACTGAAACAATTTAACAGGAGATTAAAACATAAACTGTAGAAACTCAATTTTAGAATAGATATAGGCAGATGGTATGCAGGCACACTTCAAAAAGTTACAATCAAAAGAAAAATGTCCAGAAATTATTTAGGGCTGTCAGGAAATAAGTTCTTAGAGGTCACAGATATTAAACACTACCATGCACGACACAAAATCTTCACCAACGAGCAAATGTTTTGCTATTTTTACTTGATAAATGACCAAAATTGACTAATTGATTATGTTATATTAGTACTGAAGGTCTGTAGTAGTTTGACCTCTTGGTTAAATAAAATGTTGAATACTTGTTTGTCTATTTGTTGTTCTGACTGATTATCAACACGGGAAGTCTGTTTTATAAAACTAGATTAAAATGATACAAGCATGAAACATTTTATTACTATACATCATAATAAATTTGATCCAATTAATTCACCACACTGCATCACTACTGTTTATGACCACAGGTGTGGCCATTGTCAGAATCTCACTCCTGATTGGAAGAAGGCAGCCACCGCCCTCAAGGTAAACGGAATATCTCCGGCTGTTTGCTTTCCTGAAATAATTTAAACTTTGAGAAAAAACTTGGAGTCTACAATCTTGTTTTTCCAGAATTTAAATCAGTTTTTTTGTATTTCACTGTTTTTAAAAGACCTATCTCTTTGGGCATCTTTCAGGGTATTGTCAAGGTCGGTGCCGTAGACGCAGACCAGCACAAGTCACTGGGAAGCCAATATGGCGTCAGGGGTTTCCCCACTATCAAGATCTTTGGAGCTAATAAGAACAAGCCAGAAGACTTTCAAGGTACGAACGAGAGAATCCAGCAAGGCGACTTTGTGATTCGTGATTTTAATGTTTTAATGTTTGTCTCTTACTTTACCAAAATCTGTGAGAAAGATTTTTTTTTTAAGATAAATACAAATATATTTAAAAAAGGGGTTTGAGATCAACTTAATTTCTCAGTAAATCAGTAATTTGTTTACAAGGCCTATGCGGAAATTTTTTTGCTGACCACCTCCATCCCACAGGCGGACGCAGTAGCCAGGCCATCGTGGATGGAGCCATGAATGCTTTACGCACTCTGGTGAAAGACAGGATGAGCGGCAAGTCTGGCGGATCCAGTTACAAACAGGTAGAGGACATAGTGATGACCTATGCAGCTTTTAGGTTTCGGTTTTCCACAAAATCTTCAAGTAGTTCACGGTTAAGCAACACTCACCTGTCCCCTGGCAGAGCGGTGGCAGCAGCGGTGGCGGCGGCGGCAGTAAGAAGGACGTGGTTGAACTCACAGAAGACAACTTCGACAAGTTGGTGCTGGAGAGCGATGACGTGTGGCTGGTGGAATTTTTCGCCCCCTGGTGTGGACACTGCAAGAAGTGAGTTTGCCGCTGGACAGTCTCGCCTCACCTTTAGGAAATACTGATGCCAGTATCATAAAACTGAAACCAGGTTCTCTATTTTACACACAAAAGAAAAAACATGACATCTGTTACTGAGTTCTGCTGCTGTTTCCCCAATATAACAGATTAATAGAATGTTATGCTGCTTACAGCATTATAAAGTGATGGTTGAAAGATTAAAAAAACAGTATAATGTCCCAGTAAATCTGGGTAATTTGCAGAGCTCTCTGAAAACACTTCATTGAGGATCATTAGTTCAGTTATAAAGTAATCCTGCTTAGCTTTTTTTTTTTTTTAAATATATATATATATATATATATATATATATATATATATATATATATATATATATATATATATATATATATATATATATATTTATCAGCAGGTCAGTTCTGGCGCATTTTTGACACCCCCTGCATTACAGGAATCGCATTTTTAAAAAAGAATTCTATAGAATTCTTTCAAAATTACACTATACACATCCACAATGAGATTTTTAAGCACTCAAAACGTGACTTGCAAATTGTGACTTCAGTACTGTGGGATGCCATGTCTTGAGTATATCATGATTATTAGTTTTTTAACCATCATCTGGTTCTGTCTGTAGCCTGGAGCCTGAGTGGGCGGCTGCAGCATCAGCTGTCAAGGAGCAGACCAAGGGCAAAATTCACCTTGGCGCCGTGGATGCAACCGTACATCAGGGTCTGTCCAGCCGCTACGGGGTGAGTTAGAGCTGATAAATAAAACGGTGCATTGATGCATAATACATATAAAATCCACTAGTAAATCCATTGAAGGTTGGGAATTTTGTCCACTGCTGCTAAACTGGTCTGAATTTGAATAAACGAACCTGCTCACACACTTAGAAATACTCAGTCTCCATGAAATGACTGTGGATGGTAAAAGTTACAGCTTTATATTCCTCCACCATGAATGTACCAGTAGTTTCCTTAATTTTGTGGTCACATGACAAGAGATTTATTCACGATAACACACCGATCCAAAGCAAAGACTCCTGAGATCAGTAACTGTAATGAATCTCAGCTTCAACACTTTTCACATACCCATTGCATTAAAACTGTATGTTTCAGACATATTTCCTAAATTTAATCCCTAATTAAATAACAATATGCAAACGAATCTTAAGGCAGTATTTCCACCCCTAACCTTAAACCGAAAACCTATATTTTGTGTTTCAGGTCCGTGGTTTTCCCACCATCAAGATATTCCGCAAAGGCGAGGAGCCCGAGGACTACCAAGGAGGCCGCTCCCGTGGTGACATCATCGAGAGGGCTATGGACCTGTTTTCTGAGAACGCTCCTCCTCCAGAATTATTGGAGGTCAGTACAGTTTATTACTGATTTTATAGATTTGCTGTTTGAATAAATTCACAAAAATGGTCTCTCGCCAAGCGGGTATCATGAAAATAGCCTTTATTCTCTAGATCATAAGAAACCAGATTTACCAGGTTTTTTTATGAGCTATTGTAAACATGAGGAGTGACCAATAAAAGAAACTGAAACTTCGCAGAGACATCGCATTTAGTCCTGCAACAGCAGGACTTGCTTGACTTCAGATTCACAAAACATAAAATTTGTTTGTTGTAAATGTCTGTCCCTTCAGATCCTCAGTGAAGATGTCTTGAAGAAGACCTGTGAGGACAGTCAGTTGTGCATAATCGCTGTCCTGCCACACATCCTGGACACAGGTGAGACCACACACACACACACACACATCTCTGGTTTTGACATTCTAAACTATTCAGAAATGTAACATCAGGGCACTGCAATGTTAAAAAAAAAAAGACAAATCTGATTGCATGGGTGTCATCAAAATGTGTGAGCTGGAGCAGAAATGTGTGGCTATGGGATCAGTTTCAGCTTACTGGAAATTTTCTTTTAAAATCTAAAAGCTGTTATGTAGTTAAATCATACTGTAATTGATTAAAACCCTGTTATTTAATTTAACAATGGATACAATGCATTATTCAAAAGCAGTGGCCCTAATGAAGACTAGTGATGACATTGCACAATAAATAGCCTCATTATTCATGGGTCTCACTGTCCCTTTTCTCACAACAGGCGCATCTGGTAGAAACAGCTACCTGGAGGTGATGGCGAAGATGGCTGATAAGTACAAGAAGAAGATGTGGGGGTAAGATTAAATGTGCAATGATGGATTTTTAAATTTTTTTTATGAATAAAGCGTCACCAATAAAGAACGACTAATTCCGCCTGTGACTAACGGCTGCCTCTCCCTCCATCAGCTGGCTGTGGACTGAGGCGGGAGCTCAGATGGAGCTGGAGGCGTCCATGGGTATCGGTGGATTCGGTTACCCCGCCATGGCTGCCATCAACACCCGCAAAATGAAATTCGCGCTGCTCCGGGGTTCCTTCAGTGAGGCTGGCATTCACGAGTTTCTCAGGTACAGGGTGCCGTTGTCTGCTTCTTTTTCTCCCCACCTTAACATCGATTAAGAGCGGGGGGGAAAAACTTGTCAAGAGTACACAACGTTGATTTTTTTTTTTTTTTTTTTTTCCTTTCAGGGAACTTTCCGTCGGCCGCGGCTCAACTGCCACACTGGGAGGTGGGAGCATGCCCAAAGTTCACACTGTCGAAGCCTGGGACGGGAAAGATGGACAGGTGAGTTGGAGCAAAAGTGGTGCGGTGAGAAAAATGTGTGCAACTGTATGTAAGAGTTCAACAGAAACAGTGATGCAACAAACCTTTACCTGCTGACGACTGCCTCCATGATGTTTTGCTGGTATTATTTTTTTTACAGAAAGTATAAAACAGCAGGTCATCAACTCAAATGATCTCTGATGGTTTATATGCAGAGATCCTGTTGTGTATTTTCTACTTTTGGCAGGAAGCATTAGAGTTTATCCTGTGGGAGACCATCTAATCAATAGTCATTGAGTCTCAAAACCACAAATGTCAGCCTCATGGTGATGCTTTGAGGGAAAACTATAAACTTAACTACATCAAAGAATATATTGGTCAATATATGAGAGTCATCCTGCTTCTAAAATATTTTCTGACTGTGTCATTATTTCATATTATTCCCAGCTTCCCGTGGAGGAGGACTACGACCTCAGCGACGTAGACCTGGATGATGACTATGACAAAGACGAGTTATGAGCTCAAGCGGGACGGGATCTGATCCAGACTGGTTTGGTTCGATCTGGTCTGGTTCTGAGCGACCCCGCCTACCCTCTCCTGTGGACGAACGGGAGGCCGGAGCCGCTCCGTTACTGAAATACTCCAGAAAAGACACGAGAGACAGCTGCAGTTTCTCACATCATCTTTGTCAGTCACATGGGGACGGGGAGGGAGGGAGGGAGGGGGAGAGAGTGTGAGTCACGTCTCTGGGGTGAACTCTGCCTCATATACCTGCTGAACGTCAGAAGCTGCATATTTATACGGCCGCCGCCAGCTGAGGAGAGAGGAGGTTTCCGAATGCGGCATTTCAATTGTTCATTTGAGTCTTTTTCAAACATTGTTCCCTCTCCCTTCTTCAGCCACCCACAAACACCTATTTTAAGACATGGACTTGTCAAAGTAACACTTCAATGTCCAACCTGATGTGACTAAATATATTTTGTTTTGTTTTTTTGTTTTTTTTCTCTTTTTAAACCAGTGAATGAGAATCTTGGTGGATCGTGTCTGTCAGGATAAGGGGATACTGTGGGACTTCTTGTGTAGATTTTTCTTACACGACTTTATTTCAAATGTGTGAAAACAAAATTGACATTTTTGTTACAAAAATAAAAAGGAATAAAAACAAATCACTGCCTCCGTATTCACGTAAACCGTTTACAATATCAGAAGACACATATCACCGAGCACATGCAATTCAAAACCGCAACTTGTTGCACGTATCAACAGGTGCACAGGCAAAAAACTGTTGATACCCTGAACAACAATAAGCCACTTTTCAACACAAATCAAATTATACCAAGTGACAATTAGTTTCCTCTTAATATGACATAATAGGAATCATAATATATGCAAGCATATAATCCAGTCAGTATAATATATATATATATATATATGGCACTTCACTTATGGAGAACAAGTAAAAACCATTTCAAGGCAAGAGCGTAAATACACAGAATACCTCAACTGAAAGCACATCAGTCCACAGAGAAGAAGGACAAAAGAAGTATCCATTGATGTAAACATTAAGACATGGAGTGTTTTTCTTTAGATGATGGATCACATGGTTCTCTGGTGAGGGTTGTGTGTGTGTGTGTGTGGGATGACGACCAAGCTTCGATCAGATCAGGTGAACAGCATAAATGGATGGATGCGGGCAGTGCATGTGTCATTGTCCCTGTCCTCAAAACTGACGAGCAGCTCCTTGGTCCGACTGCAGCAGTCTGACAATAGACGGGTCGCTCTTGGCACCTTTAATGAACTCCTCCAAAGACAACCTGCCTGTGGAGCACAGACCAAATAAAGAATCTCCGTCAGCTGCAGTCATACGCGTCCCGGTGATGTGAATCATGCAGCTGCCGCCCACTAAAATCCAACAGGAACATGTTTAAATGCTCCTTCTTGAGTTTAAAATGAAATCACTGCTGCCCTAGATAGCGCAGTAGAGGACACTCTTTATAATAAACTAGAGTAGAGTGAACTTGCATTAATACTGTAGTTGTGACAGTGTGGGTCAGTTGTACCAGTTGAGTCACGTCAGACAGCAGGTGATGCTGTTGGGCTATTTTTATTTAATTCACAGTCTCTACTGTAGGTGTATTGATTTGCATTTTGACAAAAAGTAAGAATGGGTGACTCAGATTTGTTTTTTGTAACATAATGTTAATTGATAGCAACACTGAATAGCTAAATTACCCTTTAGAGCAGGTGTAGCCGTGGGCCTGGTCCATGAAACCATGTGATGCTATAAATATTCAGTTTGACCTTCAGACTTTCTAAAAAATCTGCTTCAAAAAAAAAAAGAACTACTTTCCACTGCCAAAGCTCCAAATGCCTCACTGAGATGAGAATTGTCAAACCTGGAAAATTCACACAGGTGTATTGTAGCAGCACCTTTCCACACTAAATTTCAAACCACTAAGTGTCATGGCAGCTTTAATGATGCTGTGCTTGATCATGTTATGTCATGTTCTTATATGATATCCTATTTCTATCTCTCTTTCCTGTTGCTCAGGTATTGTGAAAGACTATTACAACACTCTATTGTCTTTGTGTCATTGTTTCTAGCAGATAATAGCCTCCTCATATAGCATCTATAATAAGTGCTTTCGATCTCTAACGCCAGTTGGTCGCGGTATCTCTTTAAAAGAAGATGCATTTGCATATTTAAAATTGAATACAGTAAAATATCAGGCTCACCATCATTGTCAATGTCCATCTGTCTGAAGATCTTATCTGTCCGTTTCTCTGGTGTTGATTCGTCTTCAGGCATCTTCATCACTGATGACACCATCTTGTAAATTGCCTGCAGAGGAGGGAGTTTTTACTTATTATCTACTTGTTAATATTTTTTGGTTGAAGCTTTAAAGCAGTAAAAAAAGGGGGAAAAACAGTTCCCACTTGAAATATTTACATCTTTGTCTCAATGCTTCAACCCGTTTTCTGTGGCTGCCTGGAAATGATGATGACGTTCAAGCAAGTGAAGCATATCCTGCTGTTACAGGATCACTCACCGTAACGTCTAATGTGTCTATTTGTATCTTGAAATCTTTTGAAAAAACATGTTTCACATCTTCTGCAGGTGTAAAAGAAAAACAGAGCACAGAGAAAAATAGAGCGCATTCTACGGTAACAAAAGCCTTTTAGCCTTTTTTTTCACATTCATTTGTATCCACAAACACAGCGGACTGAGCCAATATTGATATGGCCCTGCAGGCTGCT
Source organism: Lepturacanthus savala (assembly GCA_030544235.1). NCBI lineage: Eukaryota > Metazoa > Chordata > Actinopteri > Scombriformes > Trichiuridae > Lepturacanthus > Lepturacanthus savala. The sequence goes on from CM060477.1 coordinate 12,665,647, forward strand.
CAGCTCACCATATTGGAAGAGTAAATATAGCCTCACTGATAAGAGAAAAAGAGAAAGGGCAGACTGTGTGATGTGAGGTGGAAATATCTTATGGATTCAGACCTCTAAGAGACAACTAAGCCTCAAAACTGGTATGAGACTGTATATAACTCTTGGAATTAGAGATAAAATGATCAGTAGATAAGATAGAAAGTGTAGTAGCACCTATTTTGATGACTGATTTGTTTCAGTAATTTATCGAGCAAAAACAGATGTGAGGTTTTGCTGCTTTTCTTTGTCTTATGTGACATTAAACATAATAGCTTTCGGACTTTTTGTTTTATTACATAAACTTTTCAATCAGTGTCTTTTCAAGTGTCTTTTTTTAGATATTTTAGATTTCTTTTCCCTTTCTGGGTTGACAAATCTTGCCCCTTCAAAAGAAAATATAGTTTTAAATGTATGTTCCTCTTACTGAAATAACACACTTTGCTACCTTTTAATTAACTCCTGACAGTTTGGGAGTTGCTGGATTGTGTATTTGCTGAGTTTGATAAGGGAAACCCAAAAAATACCATTAGCCTTGCAGTAGCTGAGCAGCTCTCGGCTCTGCTCACCTTGTTGGGAAACAGTTGGTATCGACAAAAAAAAGGTGAAGCACCTACTGTTATGACTATGGGCATCATGACAATGGCTAAATTTTCAAAAATGTTGAGCCTTTAAATCTGGTTGTTTTAGCCAAGATTATGCTACAATATATTTTCCCTACCTATATTTAAGTTTCCTGTTAAGGGCCAACCTTCCAATTGTGTAAATTTGGGATTTATTCCTGTTTATTCCCACATATTCCCATGAATTCCCATATATTCCTGTTAATTCCCATGGGAAGTTTCCAACTTTGAAAATTCACAGAACTTTGCGACCTTGGCATCAATGCAAGTCTATTCAAGAGTCGTATGCCTTCACCTGAACTATCTCCAGCATCTCCGCCCGGCTGATGTATCCGTTCCCGTCCAGGTCGTACATGCTGAAGGCCCAACGCAGCTTCTGCTCCAGGCCGCCGCGGGACGTCACGCTCAGGGCGATGATGAACTCCCGGAAGTCGATGGTGGCGTCGCCGTTGGTGTCGAACGTGCGGAAGACGTGCTCGGCGAACTTGGAGGCGTCTCCGTAAGGGAAGAAGTTGGCGTAGATCTTCTTGAACTCCTCCACGGTCAGGTGGCCCGTGGGACAGTCCTTGAGGAAGCCGCGGTACCACTCCTGCAGCTCGTGGTCGGTGAACTCCGTGTTTTCCCGCAGGTCGTTCAGGACCTCGGGCCGCAGCTTGCTGTTCTGTTTCCCCATGACGCAGCACTCTCACAGGCAGGCGGATAGCTGGGCTGGTGTTTCTACCTTCGCTTCTCCACACTCTACCCTGCGCACTTCTGCTCTCCGCGTTGTCGACTGCTCGACTTCCTCTGCTCCTGCAGGAGACCAATAATCCTCATTAATATCCTTGTGTGAATATCATCAATGATTCATGGGTTCGATAAATCATCCGAGTTTGTGAGCAGCGCTTTGTCACAAAAACTTGCCGAAGACGATTCCGAGACGAACAAGCCGAGGGGATGGTGAATCTGGACAGTTAAAGACAAAAATACAGATTTGATTACAGCTCAGATCATTTCATGAGGGCAGCATGTGTATGTTGGGGGATGGCCTGGTCTCCATGGATACAGTATTAGTCCTCTGGCAGTGATAATTTATCGATTCATCACTGCAGGATAGAGGGACAAATGGCATTGTAATTCTCAATAAAGCCACTTTCTGAAAGGTCAAGCTGTGACTGTTGTCACTGTGAAAAAAAACAGATTCAACTTGAAGTGTAACCACACGTGAAAAGAATATTTTGATTGATTTCTTATCCTATAGGGAAAAAATACCAATGCCTGGACCTATTAACCTATGCTCTCAGTGGTTTGTCTAAATTCTGTTTCCATGGTTTCAATCTGCAAAACCTGTTTATTCGTGTATGCAGCAGGTATTCTTGATTGAGGGATATGAGGATGCATACAAACAACACATCTGGGAAGGGACACAGTACAGTATAATAACTATTAGACAGGACACTTTGCTGCATGCAGCCCAACGATGAAGAAAGGGGAAATATGTGTGCGTTGGTAAGTGAAAAGGTTATGACCTTTACAGAAAAAATGTGTATGTGTTTTTTTTTTTTATTTTTAAGTTTACAAGTTGTGGTGAAGGCTGACTGTTTCACAAATAGGAGAAGAATATATCTGTATAAAGACACAAGTGTAACACACAATCAAAAATGAAATATCCTTGATAACATACACATTTGTTGTATTAGCAATCTAAAAAAAAAAAGCTGTATTTCATGAGATATTTGAAAGCAGGTCACATCTGTTCTGTGCCTTTTTGTGAAAGAAAGAAGTAGAGAGAAACAGAATGAAACGGACAAAGATTTTTTTTTAACAGAATTAAAACGTATCAGGTCTGAGGAGGAAAAGCCTGTGCTAATCTTTTACGTATGTGGTAAAGTGTGAGTGGGAGGGACAGAAAGAGAGCTGTGTGTGGGGGCTGGGAGGAAGAAAGAATGGAAAAAAGTATGACACAAAACGAAAAAACTATTTCCAGCTAGTGAGCTGCATTGCTAATACATGCGGTTAAATATATAATAATCCTTCTGAATAACACCTCCGCTCCTCTGTTACCTCTAATGAATTTATCGGAGGGAGAGAGACGTATTATTATCCCCGTGCGCGCTCTCATTCAATTATTGAAATCCCATCGCTCATGTGTTATTGGCACCAGAACCATTCTATCTGCTGCATAACGCATGAGAGCGGCGTAAACCAGATGAGTTTCTTTTCTGAACACGGACGCCCTTATTTCTCATAATTGTCAGGAGGGTCACGATTTCAAGAATCACAGTCACATTGTAACACGAGAGGCGGACAGGTTGAAGAAACTGCAGCTCGTGGATGGAAAAGAGATCAATTCAAACAGACGCTCAACACATTAATAAGAGTTCATTTGATATTCCACTTTTCTTATTCGTTAAATCACTGAATCCAGCGATGGGCAGGGCAATTCCATTATATTTGGAATTACTGGAGGTGACTGCTGTTTGTCAAAAATGCTGTCATACCATTCTTGGATGGAGCTCAACATGTTTTCTTACAGATAATAATTATATATGATTTAATCGCTATAACAATTATTTCCAGATTGTATGATTGTTTTATTTTAAGTGTTCAAAGAAGCAGAAAAATAGGAAAATATGCATTTCATGCAGACAGCACATGCAGAAAAAACATGTTTCTCAAGTGAGTAGGAATAACAACTTACTGAAAGGATTTTTTTGAATATGTAGAGTGTATTCTCACTGGAAAAGTGACAAAATATTATTATAATTAAACCAGTTAGGTTGTTTTGACAATGCTCTCAATGGTTACTATTCTTGCACAATTCAACAAACAAATGGAGGAAAAGTGCAATAAATATTTCGAAAAGAGTCATTTTTTTCTGATGTTTAAACACGCTATATGTAATTTTCTGCCACCTGCGGTTTCTCAGTCAAAACAATAACAAAAGACAGAATTGATGACATCATGAAGTAGCGTATTATCACGGGAGTTGTGGTCTTACCACCGTTAGGATTCCTTCAGTCGTTCATCGTTCAGGAGGTTTTAACCTCAGAGAGCTCCCACTCCAAAACAAACAGGCTGAATAAAGTACTTTCACATTAAAAATCGGTGTTTCTCCAAGGCTGTTCGGCGCTGCTTCCCAAGCCAGTGCTAACGTTTCTGTTTAAGATCCAGACATCCGATGACTTAAATCCTTTGAGATTGTAATTTATGTTTAAATTAGAAATTTCTCCAGGTTTGAAAATTGTTGGAATCATTGGGAATAATGAAGATATACAACCCAACAACATATTTAATACAGTCATTTTTTCATGGAAAAGTTACGTATTGAGCCTTTAATGGCTGTCAAATTCCATATCAATCAACAGATTTTATTATATAACATAGGTGTGTATTTTATATACTATAAGATTGTTATATACCATATAGAATAAATGAATAATACGGGTATTGCATACACTCTATAACATTGTACTTATGTTTTGTTCAGGTTTATCGGATGGAACTCAGAATTACAGTAATTCCAATATGACATGAAAGCCACAGTGGTGCTTTAAGCTAAATTCTAATGTAAGCAAGCTAACAATGACAGTGTTATAGTATTATTCTGACCATGTTCACCATCTTAGTTTATTGATATGGTGACTAATCATAAATACATAAAGTATTAAAAAAAATCTACATAGAAATTGATGTTTATTTGTTTTTAAATGAATAATTGATAAACGCTCACAGCCACAAGCCACAGCAGGATGATGTGTCCCCTTATGCTGCTTTGTAATAAAGTACATTACGGCACAGAAGTGACTGGCTGGAGTAAAGTGACGCTCACTTTTGAGAATCTATTGCCATCATCTGCTGATTGTGTTTAACTGAGCTCCAGTATAAATCAAACACTGCCCTGCAGGCCTGACCGTCCTCCTTCCGCTGGAATATACAACAGGATGAGGAAGCGGCAGGCAGCAACCTCCTAAGCTCTGGGTCACATGGACTTTTCCAGGACAGCTCAGTGCACAGGCTGAGCTGGAGCAGACATAAATATGGGCGTCGCTATTTATTCCCCCAACGCACGAACCCACATGAAATCTAGAAGATTCCATGCTGGAAGAATGAAAAGTGTCGCCCCGATGTTTCAAGGAGCTGTGAGGCCAGATGAAGAGTTTACGTTCACTAGGAGATAGCTGCAATTCAGGGACAATAAGAAAAGAAAATGTATATTTTGACAAAGAGATTGTTAGCTAAAATTATACATACATACTTGAAGGTTATGAGTCACAAATAGCTTTACAGAGTCCATTGGCCTCCATTGCTCATTAATCATAAAACTAGAAAAGAATCCACACATAAAGTTTGTGTTTAATTAAGACTCATTCTATATTCATATATTTACTTACTTCCTTTTTTTAGTAGCTATAACAGAAAAAGTAGGATGAGCTTCAAGCACTGTCTTGCCTGGTGTAGAGACTGGAGAGACTGGACAATTACAGCTGTATATAATTCTATTGTGCACATAAAATGTGATCTATGTGTGCACAGAGGCCTGCATTCGAGACGTCACAGGGTGTTTTATGTGTTTTTCGCAGCAGGGGTTTTTGAAAAGTGGTCAGAAATAACCTCTGGTTATTGCTCTGACGTCCGTGTCGACCTATTTTGCTGAAAGAATCACGAAACCGCCGCTTTGACAGCTGGAGTTTACGAAAGTTTGTAAACCGAACGCCGTTCCACGTCCAGTGTTTGCAATTCCCTTTCGATTACACTGCAACAGTCTCTCCTCCCCGTCCCCCAACCCCCATAGCTGTCCTGGTGCTGTACGATTCTTTTTTTTTTTCTCCAGCGGGTTCCCTGCCTAATGAGTCTTTTTCACATAGGCTCCAGAGCAGCACGTATCCCCCGCCCTTAGGCTACACTGGCGCTCCTATAAAAATTGTGACCAGGCAAGTTTCACTGCTGTTTGCCATTCATAGGCCCACCTCTCGTTTCCTGGATAATGGCTTGTCACAACAAAGGAAGGCTTTATTCATTTCACAGATGCTCGTTACTTCATCTCCAGCGGTCAGTCAGATGAAAACAGATGAAGGGCATGTGTTCAGTCACAAACTCCCAGTAGCACATCCATAAAGAATGACACGTCACTAATGGAGCAAATTATGCTTCTGACAGAACATCTGTTTAGTCAGTGAAGGAAAGAAAACATGACTTATATCAATGTTTATATTTAAAGACGGAACCTCTTCTTTGTCTTTGCTGCTATAAATAAAGATTTTTTTTAAAACATATATATTTTAAAAAATCAGTTGGACAATTTTCAAATATTCTCCTAAAATAGAACTGGCTCGACATTTCACAATGTCAGAGGTCACATGGAACAGTTCCCATCATCAACCCCGTATAAACATGGAGGGGAAAATATTTGTCATGCCGTCTGTAACGTGCCCCCTTTTGAACGAAATATAAATCAAACAAATTGATATGGCTCGGCGCGCAGAGAGAAAGCAGTCATGCCTGAGGTGCTGCGTACTGGTGACTACTGTAAAACTGCCTCAGACGGGTGAGAAGTCGTTTCCAGCGTAAGTGGAAGAAAAAATAAAAATAAAAAAAGACAATTCTCGCTTTCAGCGCCGCTTCAGTGCAATCTCTCTGAACTAGTGTCAGAGAAAATCATGCAGTGGATCAGGAAGAAGTCCCCTGACACACCAGTAGTCAAGGCAACAGGATAGTAGTGCTAAGGCTTATGAGAGGGAGGCAATGTAAGTACCAATCTGGGGCAGGAGATGTATCGAGAAACAAGAACATGTGTGTGTGTGTGTGTGTGTGTGTGTGTGTGTGTGTGTGTGTGTGTGTTTTTCCAAATCAAAAACCTTATTTCTAGCAGTCACAACGGCTTCATAAATCATTGCTTGCTATTTTTCATCTCAGTTTTACACCTGGTAGCTGTGTTTATTACATTTTATTTTTGTTATTTTTTTGGAAACACTCTCTTCACATTTTGGGTTTGATCTTGTGTGAATTTTAAATAATAAAAACAGCAACAGTGGTGTTTAAAGTAGAGCTGGCAGGGTAATTTATAGGAAAAATAAAATGTTTTTTGATGCACCCTCCTATCAGTGAAGGAGCCTGACACAGCTTCAGCTTTCCATCTATTTTTACATAGATATTGTAAATAAAAATGAGGGATTGGGAGTATTTCCACAAATTATGGATTTGGTTACAACACAGCTTTATTATATTATTATTATTTATTTATTTTACATGTGATTACTTATTTTCCATATCAATATTATTATCATAATTATAACTATATCACCTACTTTGTCTTCAAAAAAATGAATTGCATGTATTTCAGAGCTAGTTTACAGTATATTTGAAGCTTTTAACAATCTGCCTTCAACTAAATGAGCTTTTTTTAGGGAGTAACATGTTGAAAGGCTCAGTGAAATATATTCTCATGTGGAGGTTAAAATAGGCTGCTCCTGTTAGGGTGTAACCCCTGGAAATTGGCACAGAAGTGCAGGACAGACTTCCCACTGGAGCACGTTGTCCATTAAAGTCGTGTAAACTTACCTGTTTTTTTAGTAGTAAGCTGTTTGGGAGTCTTTCGGGTTCACTTTGGTTTCGCCCACTTTCCCCACTCCAGAATCGTCACGAGCAGCCCAACTTCACCGTTAACTTAGCTTCACCTAACACCTCCTCCTGCTGACAAAAACTAAAAAAACCAAAATAAAATCCAACGACAAGATGCCAAGTTTAACAGCCGTCAAACACTTTCAATAGAAACAAAAAGATATCGAGTTTAACCCCCGAAAAAATGTCGTTATTTTTGTAGCTCGGCTGTTAGTTTGTTGCCTGTTTCCCGATGTAGCGGCTGTATCATTCAGTGGAAGATGTGGCACAGAGCTCGGCTTTCATCCGACTCTTTCAAGTTACTACGAAAGGGGTATTTTTCTCTTTTGCGGAAAATAAACGTCTTCGTCCGGGCACTGTTGTACTGAGAAAACATTATATTAATATAGAATGTGATTAAATGCCGTTAATAAATGCAACTGTTAGTTTTATAAAGAATTTAATATGATTTGTTGACGTATAGTTGATGTAATGTACTTTCCATCCCCCCCTACAAACGAAGTGGATCATTCCACACTCGCTGCTTCCATCGTAGAGACGGTCGCAGCAGCGTCCTGTGGAAAATTATCACAGGAGACTATTCTTAGCCCCGTATCTTAAGTAAACGGCTCACATTTAAGGCAAAAAATCCTGAAACTTGTAAAAGCAACAAGCGAATGAACCCAGCAAGCAATAAAAGCCCGCAGAAGTTAATTTACAAAACCACTTCGGTGTGGTAATTAATTAAACACTGAGTGTATGATTAATTAATCAACTAGGCTATATATACACCACCCTAAAATATGATTACACATGACTAAGAATGTGATGCTTAAAATACCACAAACATGTCTTCAGAAGATCAATAAAATCACTACAATTTATACGAATAAAAGAAACATTTAAACTCGTTTACTAGTGGCTATACATGTTATAATTAATGTCAAACTACAACCATCAGCATCTTTATGTCTAATAAATAGAAAATCAAATGAAGCCTATTTACTGTAATCCATCATAAGTCTCTTTAGTATTGCAAAAAGCTGCACTATAAAGCAATGGTACTACTTAAATTATTTTGCACTGTAACTGTGTAATTGTTTTAGTTTTAATTTTATTAATTTTTTCCCCTTTTAATTTAATTTCATTATTTTGAATTTTTTTCTAATAAATTTATATATATATATATAATAAATAAGATAATAAAGAAGATATATATACAATAAAGAAGAATATAATACATATTAAATCTTATTTAATTTTAGTTCATTTTTATTGTTATTCTAATTTAAAATTTTAGATTTTTACCCTTTCAGTCAACTGTTTTTTTTTCTATCTATGCTTTTAATGCTTTATGTAAAGCATTATCTTGTTGTTGAACTGTGCCATATAAATAAACTTGCCTTGTCTTATTTTCATCTTTTTTCCCCTATTAGGACTTCTCTCTCAGCCTCTTAGAAGACGTGGCCATCAGCACCTCCTCACAGTTTCTTGTGTAGGCTAAAGTGGCACAGTGGGCAGGATGGTGTGTATGTCAGCATTTCAGTGAGTGGATAAATAATTAACTGTGTGTGTGCGCGCTTTCCTGAAGCCTGACACCTGTTTCTATAAGCACATGGAGTGTTTATCTCTACCCAAGAGTGAGTACAATGAAGACCGGGGGGGTCCGAGCCAGCGATCAAGTAGTAGTCTGAGGTTGCTTCTGTTGTTGTTGCCAGTTTGCAACTCAATACTGAAACAAGTCTGCACTGCTGAAGTAATGCAGATGACAACATTGTGACTCCCTTAACAAAAGAACAATAGTTGACATATTTTGACTTTTTTTTTAATTATGTCGCCACTGCATGTCAAAACATTTCAATATTATTACAGTAAATACAGTTGAACCTGTTAATCCCCCCTCTCCAAAAAAACTCATCATACTATAAATCAGTGCAACAATCTAATGACTAAAGACGTTTCAACATAAACTGCAATTTGAGCCTGGAAATAGAAATTGCTCAATGAAATAAACAAAAAAAAAAACGATTAACCCCTGGCCCATTTACTAACTTTTTCCAAAAGCGTTTTTTTTTCCAGATGAAATCTGTGAGAAGCAGCTGGTGTCTCCACTCGTCAGTGGAGCTTCTCATTCCTACTTGTTAGTTGTTAACCCTTTTCACACTCACTGGCCAAAAAAATGTTACAATAAATAGAGAATTATCGTAGTAATGAAATTTGTTATATTTGAAAATAAGGTTTATTAACACTAAATTGTTTCCATGACAACTGAGCAAATTTTATCTGCAGAAGAATAATTTAAGACGTGGTTTGAAAGCTCCGGAGGAAAAATGAGTTTGTTTTTCAAACTATTTACTATTTCTGTCCAACAGAGGCAGTGTTGTACAATCTGTTTTGTCATATAAAAGCGCGTCAAGGGAATGTAATAACAATATACAGTGGATGAATAACATTAAACAACACATACATTGAATCAAATATCATCATATCCTACAAAAGTCAACATTAAATTTAAATAAACCTAAATTGCCATTACATATTAGATTTTTAACTTTGCAGACAAGATGATAATTTGATTCAGGACAGAGGTGTAAATCGAGTAATTTACAATAATTCAATTTGTTACTGTTGCTCAATGAATTTACATCTGGACATACATTATGTAGAAATACATGTAGGAGAGGGCCAACTTCTGTTTTATTCTGTATGAAAGTTTTAATCCACTAGAGGCTGCTAACAGCCCTCCAGTTTTCTGTTGGTTAGGACAGAGTGGGTAAAAGTTGAACTCTAAACCTTTATTTGGCTTAATGGGGTGTTTATGTGCACAGTCCCCTTCCAACCAATAACTAAAGAGAATTCTGTATTGGAGGGAACATGTCATGTTATGTCATCTCTCCTTATTGAGGTTTTTGATAGTACATTAGAGCGCATTGCTGTTTAAAAAAAAAAATATACATCTACACAAATCTATTCATGCATATACAAACACACAAACAACACATGCACCTGTCTTGACAACACACAAACAACCACACATGCACACACTTAAGCAGTGAGGTTATCCCCCAGTCTGAGTTCATCAAGTTCATTTCCTATTCAATGGAATACCAGGTATATCTGCACAACTTGTCTTCACCCAAATTTTCAAATGTTTTGTCAAATGAATGTCACAGATGTTTTCCTTCAGGAAAAAATGTTGACCCTCTTCTCCAATTGCACATATGTACATTTAATATTCTGCATTTAGTGACAAGAGGTCACACATGGCTAAAATATCGATCTGTCAGCCTTTACATTCAACAGAGTAAGGGGCAAAGATCTCTCTATAGCCCTCTGTCAATATTGAGACACAGCATGAAATCAGGGTTTAACTTGATTAGAGTGCAGTAACATGCCTATTTTTATAATATATGTTCAGTCTGTTTCTGTTCATTTTATCTCTCCGGGATGAGTCACAAGGGATCCTGATTACTGGGTGCTGGGTACATATACAGTACCAACCAACATAATACACAAACAGTGAAATATTTAATGGCAAGTGCACTGTCACCATCTGCTCATGTCCAGTCATGTAAATGTTTCCCACACATCGTTTGTACCACAAAACGCAAGATGTACCAAATGGTGCCATAAAATACGATATTTAAAAAGGGGATAATTATTTGTCCATTTACATAGTTACCATAAAAACAAAAAAAAAAGTTAAAATTATAATCCTAGCATTTTTAAAGACCTGTTTAAAATAAACCCTGTTGCATTTGAGCAATGTTAGCATTATGGATGTGACATTCACACAGAAAACTGGAAACTAAATTGAGGCATGGACTAGATTTTTCAAATATTAAAATACATGCATTGATTTTACTTACTGGGTTAAACATGACCATTCAAGATGAAATCTTTTAAGCTTTTGGATCTGGAGATATTGTGCTGCTATGGATATGACACTTTTCTGGTTTAGATGTGACATGTCTGAAAATGGGCTAAAAGTGCATAGTCAAAATTTCATAAAAGCATTTTTTTTTAGTCTGAACCCTAAAGGCTCTGCAATACCCCAAAAACAGCAAATACTCTGTAGAGCATTTTATGGTATGGGCCGATTCTTTAATCAAGCTATTGCTGACATCCAAGGTTGACATTTCAATGGAACTACCCATTTAGTTGTAAATCAGTTCCTTCTTAGTTAAATATCCCTTTTAGGCCAAGGGAGGACCTGGAATAAACCCATGTTTGGCATCAGTAAATGGGTCAATATTAGTCATTCTGCCTGACTTCACAGCAACATGGATCTGAGCAACGCCACTCTGCTTTTGTATCAAAGATATTCTATCGGGTTACTAAATGAGCACTGAGAAAATCACATCATTGGTGGCCAAGAGACATATCAAGTAACTCCACCAGTGGCCGCACTTTCTAGCTGCTATCTTTTAGGGATGATAGACCCAGAGTTGCAGACATATTTTTAGCTGATGGCCATAAGTGGATCAGTTTGAACCCACTTCACTTTGAAGGGTCTTTATTACCCATCATTTGCCGTGAGGAAGAGGTCTGCTCCGCCAGCCTGCCTCTCTCTCACTTTGCTGTCAGGCTGCTCCGACACGCGAAAAATAAAATGTCAGGAACCAGCTTCTTCTAATCAGCGAGCCACACTTCCAAAAGAAAGTTGGCTATGGGAGAAAATGTGGTTACAAATCTGCTATAATACTGTAGCAGATCTAACCACAAAACCACTGTCAATGGCTCAATGACAGATTTTTTTTTTATCAGTTGGCTGAGATCTTAGATCCTCATTGAGGGCTATAAGAGGGCTAGAGAGTTCAGAGGGATCAGTGTTCCAGTGTGGAAGCAGCCCACGGATCTGCAGTTCTAGCAACACGTTGCTAGAACTGCAGAAAGGACTATCAGCTCTGACCTCCCCTTCGTGGAGACTCTGTACTTTGACCGCTACAGGAACAAAGCCCTAGCCATCCTCAGAGACCCCAATCAGCCATGTTCAGGTGGAGGAAACGTAGACCACGACCTGAGATGCCACGGACTGGGGAGTTGCAGCAACAGCTTCTTCCCTGCAGCAGTCAGATGAGTTGCTGAGGAGGTTCAGGGTGGTGCAAAGTACCCTCAACCTGTCTTCTCACAGAGACTTTGGTGTCCTAGCATATACACACTCTCTCTCTCTCCCCCTCTTCCTGGACAGTAGTTTAAATCATCTACATCTTGCACTCATGCACCTTTCTTGATTATTTATTTATTATTTATTCTTCTTCTAACTGCTGCTTCAATATACTTCATTAAAAACTCCTTGTTCATCGATTAGCCAAATAACCAAGTTTATCTGATTAAGCTGGTTACTCTGGTGCATGTTATTACACTGACTATCAGGGTTTGGATAACTGAAGATTCCTGCATTTTGACTGTAAAGTCACACTGACATTTGGATGGTGTCTTTTTTGTGTGTGAGCCAAGTGTCTCTTTCACAATTTATTACTGTAATTACTGTAAATAGAAAATGATGTTCTAGAATTTAGTAAAACGCTGACTGGAACTTAAATCCATGTTATGTCATAATGTAGATTTAGTTCCAGATGTTGAACCCCAAACCGGCAAACCCTTCTCAGTTGGTCTGAACATGGCAATGACTCTACAGTAGTTATCAGCATGTTTAAAAGAAGAGTGGCTGCTCTGATTTGACAATATTAAATATGATTAAATCTCTTATCTTTGCAGATCTTGTCTTTGCAGTTTCTTTGTGTGTGTGTTGGAGGTCTTTGTTGCAGTGATGAATAAATGCTTCTTAATCAATATGCGGATTTTGTGTGTAAGGAGTAGGGTTCTTTATCCACATGTGCACGCAGAAGTCATCATTACCTTTAGAATTCACTAAAACATGACCCATGCAGCAATGCTTTATAATATGCTTACATGCTTGCCCTGACAGCATATCCTATACATACTGTTCATATAACAAAGGTCGTCTCCAACATTATGATTAGATTCAATCAAAGTCCAATCACAAAGTCTGGGCATGTGTGTGCATGTCTATACATATATGTCTGTTGGAAGGGAGCCAAATGTGCAATGTATATGATGTGCAGTTCAGATATAGTATACTGTATGTTCTGTCCTGTAAACGTGGTGTGTTCTGTTAATGTATGTGCTTGTGTGCATGTATGCATGTCTGTGTATGTGTATGATTCAAGTATTTAATAATGAGATTTAAAATTGGAATTGAAAATGGAAAATGATGTAAATGTATATTCTTAATATTTGACCATGGTTATGTTTTAATGCTACGGAAGAATGCACGAAGAGTCACATTTATCTGATATACACTTAACAAAAAAATGGCACCCAGGTTAGATAAATGCTTATTAAATGAAAAATGTACATAGAAAAGTATTTTTGACTGACTTGTTGGTCCATATATTCTTAATATTTGACCATGGTTATGTTTTAATGCTATGGAGAGGGGATGTTGTATGGTGTGCAGATTGCAAAAACTTGGGGAAAATTTGTGATTTCAAGATTCAAGGTTCATCACATGGCATCTGTATTACACAAGATGGTGGTTTTAAATATTGCACATGGCATCTGTATTACATAAGATGGTGATTTTAAGTATTGCACATAGCATCTGTATTACAACAGATGATGATTTTAAGTATTATACCTTTTACAAGTTACACCTGGTAGGTGAAGTGAGGTGGTGTGAAGTCTGCATATGTATGTACGTGATCAGTGCTTTTGTTTTGCCATCAGTCTGAGTGTGGCAGGGAAGAATGTGTTTGTGTGATGACGCTGCCTGCTCTGTTTCAGATTGCTTGTGCAGCATTTATGTTTGAGCAGATAGAGCTGGATGGAGTCTCCAATAATTCCTCCTATCCTTTTCAGACAGCACTGTGTGTACATGGAGTCCATGGAGGAACGTCTAATTCCTATTATCCTCCCTGGTGTTACCATGCCAGACAGTGATGCCTGCTGCAGGGAGGAGGCTTTCTATCGGGCCTCTACAAGCCTGGGTGAGAGGGTGAGAGTTAAGTTCAGCTTTCATGAGAATTGTTTTTCACTGTGGTTGTAGTGTTTAGAGTCAGAGATTTGTGAGCTATATAAATAAAACATGACTATACATTAGACTTGCCTTAATGATCCCCAAATGTAAGAATTCCTGTACATGTAAATCTTGCATGTATGCAAGAATACATGGATGTATTCTCTATGTTGCGCAGTGTGTGATAAGAGCTGTTCGATCTACAATCGAAGACTCATCAGTGGGGTTAAGATTTATCAGTGAGGTTGAGATTTATCAGTAAGGTTATGGGTCTTAAGTCCTATCTGTCAGTACCCGATAAAGCTATAGAACAATATGACTTCAAGTGAACATGGTGGTTTATGACACACTGATGCCCTGTGCATGGCTTCATTGTGTCTGGACTTTCCATTGTTGCTCAATCAGATCCAGTCAGCAAACTTCAGGATAATTTGCAAATGAATACTGCGGTAACAATGTTGCAGATTCATGCATGAACTTGTAGTAAAATATTTCAATCCAAGTATTAAAACAGGAGTGAATGTTAACTAATGCATAGTAATAAATGCACATTGACAATAATATTGTGTGGAGAATATCTAAATTAATATTTAATAAATATGATATTGTAAAAGGATTGGCTGTGCAACAGATAAATTGTGAACACTAAGATATTTAATCTCTCATATTGTTGTAGCAACTCTAATGAGGGAAATTACTAGAAGTTGATGTGATCTTTCTGTGTTGATTACTGTAATGCCTGTGTTTTCTAGAAGTCATTTCAATAACAATATCAAATGTTGGCAGACATTTCGGAAAAAAAAAAAAGTGGGGGGAAGGTGAATGGAGGTCCGGAATGGTGGGGAGGATGGCTGAGGAGACTCAAAAACACTAAACTCACAATCCGACTTTAAAGTCAAAAAGGCTAGCCTCTGTACGAACTAACCATGTTGACTGAGAGACAATCCAGCAGAGAGCGTTGAACAGGGCAGAGTTGAAATACCAGCTGGTGATGCACTGGAACAAACCGGTGCTTGATTGCTGAAGAGGATCAGGTGTGAATGGCAGGAAACATACAGGACAACACAGGCCAGCAGGTGTCATCTAGGTGACAGCGTGACAATACAACAACCTGCAGATCACCAAACATGAGAATATCTTTTAGATTTGCAACAAACCTACATTGTAAAAATTGTTGTGTGTACTGCTCACAACAGAGTTAAGTTAAAGAGTAATTAAACGCCCTGAACATTTTATTTTAGCTTCAAACAGCAGGCACACAGTCATTTCCAATAATTGAGTGCAATCATTTTGGTTACTTTTAGCATTTTGACTACATTTAAATTAACATTTGGCCATCCTGCTTTTCAGAGTGCAAATTGCAGGGGTTAGAAGGATTCACAACCTCACTTGTTCTGTGTTGAGTGCTGATAGCAACAACGGCCAATGACATCAGCTCCTCTCATCCCCTTTAAATCAAGGGCCCTGCTCACCAGGACATGCAGGTGGTTTGGTAAAATAAAAATATATATAGCAGCCCAAATACAATAGATAAAGTCCAGTAATTATTCCATAAAAGGCAAATGTTTCTTGAGTTGAGTTCCTTTTCCTGTACTTTTTAAAAAGCCTTAGGCAAATCGAAGAATCAGATCTTATATTCTGTGGTTATAAGATCATTGTATGTTATTGTGAAATGTTGTTGTGACTCTCGAAATGAAATCAATCACTTTGAGAACTTGGATGATGCTCATGAAAGCTCATGTTTGCCTATTTGGCAAATAACTAGTCAGCACAACAATCCACATTGCAGGGGTGAAAATTGTGATTAAGAAGTCTATAAATCATGATAAACAGTGATTACACAGAGCAAAGCCTACCGTAGATATTGTCTTATGTTATATTATATTATATTATCAGTATTTTCAGTGTTTTAAAAAGCTGACCTTTACCATGGATGATTGATTGGGCAACTGAGTGAACAGCTGCCCTGCAGGGGAAGATGACTGGACATGTCTAAGTTCATAATCAATCTTATGGGACTCATTGGTTGGATGTCAGCAGCATGACCATGTAATATTCCTCCATTTCTTTTGTCGGATTGATCAAATGTTTGGTCACCTTCTTTACCTTCTCTGACTTATTCTTTTCCTCTTCTTATATCACCATCAGCCATAGCCATACCTCACCAGCTGATGGAATGAAAAGATAGGTATCATTAAAGCCCACAACAACTCTCAACTAACAATAAGTTCTTTCCTTTCAGCACTACTACATGACTCACATCTGCCACTGGTCTCTTTCAAGTACAAAACACATCAAGAGTTAGAGCTTTAATAATTCATATGGTCATGTTCCCCCCTGAAATATCTTCTCCCCTTTAGACCACCTGAGGTCATTGAGAGCATACACAAGTTTTAAGTATATCTCCAAAAGCTGCTCAACTGCAGTGAGGCTTGGAGGGGTAAACAGTAAACTGGACTCTGCACAGAGCTTACATCATCATGTAGAACACTACATGGATTTAACTACTCTCTTTTTCTTTTTATATATATATATATATATATATATATATATATATATATATATATATATATATATATATATATATATATATATATATATATATATATATATATATATATATATATATATAGTAGTTAAATCCATGCAGTGTTATTTATTAAGTATTAATATTTAAATACTTAAATACTTTAAATAAGTATTTATTTTCAGTATTTATATAGGTATCAATAATAGATACACATAATTAATTCAATTATTTGACATGCTGGAGCCAGAGCGTCAGCAAAATATCTAAAATGCAAATAAAGTATAAAGGGTTCAAAGCCTCAAGCCCCCTTTGGACTCTATCTGTGTACATGCCTGCCAGTGCAAATACTGTGAAACAAACTTCTAAAAAGGTGCTGATGGGGATTTATTGCAACAGGCCATTGCACAACATTCAAATGCAGTTATGTGATCGATGAAAAGAGAACATCATCAAAGTTCATCATCTAACCCATATTGCAGTTTTCTCTGTTTCCATTTTGGCTTTGTGGCAGGAGTAGCGGAGCAAGCATCTAACTCTGTAACAAGGCACTACTGTATCCTGTAAGTACTAACATTATTTTAACAGTAAAGATTAAGCAAATTCACATAAAATATTGAGTAGAGGGTGTAGATAAAAGTAGCTCATAAGTTTATCATTTTTTTCCACATCTAGAGGGACTTTGTGTTTGGACCACGCCCTCGATCACTCTGTGTTCACTAATGAACAAGCCTTTCCAGTCGTATCAGTGACCCAGCTTCATTGATTTACTTTGTACTTTTACAGCATATCTTCGAGAATATGACTGATTATGGATCAAATCTTTGAAAATGTTGGGCCAAACTTTAATGTTTTAACGTATGCAATTGATTATCAGTTCTAACTATGAATGAAGGGAAAGCTTCTTAAACCTCTCGTATTTTTTTGAAATGTTCCAGCAAAGTCAGTAAATTACAGTAAATGGTTTATTTGATGTGGTGGACAAAGAAAAAGGCTGAGACATCGCAGTCATTTTAACCACACAACTTCTTGTGAATATTTTAATAAATAAGATGGATTCAAGTATTACAAACTCACCACTATCTGAATAGGCTGAGCTTCACTTTAATCTAATACATATTTAAATAATGTAATCCATTAAATATCCAGAATGTGCATTGTAAATGCATTTAAAAGAAAGAACATTTGACAAAATTGATCATTTTTGAAAGTCTGTGCTCTGAGCAAAACCTTTTGCCTTTGTCCCTCCACACGGGAGGGTGGGGTGGACTTTGAGCGTTCAAAGCACTGTCTGTGCCTCCCAGTCATCTGATAGAGCCCAGCTGAGGGTATAAAAGTCTCAGACTGAACCTGAGAAATCAGTCTCCACTGAGTACTCGCCAACCCCAAGGGAGAGAGCTTCAAGAACCCATCATGGGGGATGCAAAGCTCTGCCTTTTGCTGCTCCTGAGCACATCTGCCTTGGCCTGTGAGTAGTTTCAGCAGAGTCCTTTCTGCTGAAATATTTCCTATATTGTATAATTATTTTGCAATCCTTTTTCTCAGTTTCACCTATGTTAAGTATGTTATTGCTTTACCAAATATTTCCTAAATTGTATTTTGTTTTACAAATCCTACAAATTTTGTACTAAAAAGCCATGCTATGATATTTATGACCTAAGACCTAAGGATTAAGGTTGTGATGATGCAGTTCATTTCATTTTATTTTGTTCTACACACATTCAGATTCTTCTGGTGCATTAGAATTAATGAAACATATATGACCTGATTATTGTCTTCACAGATGCCCAAGATGACGACCAGCCAACCTGCTTGCGTAAGTTACACCACTGCTTGCTGTGATCATGTAACTGTGTGGACATCCAGGCTACACAGTTACATTTTGTGCAAAATATCTTCTCAACATTGATTTTCTCTTCTAGTGGCCAAAAGATACAAGACCCTGCACAAGTATGAATACCAATATGTAGCAGAATCTCTGAACTCCATCAATGGAGCCACACAGCTCCAGAATGGACCCAAGGCCTCTTGCACGGTACATGCGAGATGTTTTGCAAACGTTCCGTCATCAGTTATTTCTTTCTATGCAAATAAAGAGTGCCAGAAATGAAAATAATTGACTTACCTTCTCTCACAGGTTGAAATCGAAGTGCCTCAGTCTTGCAGTTTCATTGTCCGCACAGCTGGCTGCAGCCTGAGCGAGGTGCCCGGCATGGACTCAGACGGCAACCCTGTGTTCAGTACTTCACCCACCTCTGATGCCTTCGCTGATGAAATGGAGAAGTAAGTTACTTCACGAAAATTTCCTGATATCAAACTGTAACATGAATACTCCAAAGACAGCTGGCAATTGGCGATTTTGAAGATAATTCAAAAAAAATATCTTATTTTCTTTTAGATATCCTCTGAAGGTTGTGGTTGAGGGTGTGTATGATATAAAGTTATACCCTGAAGATGGTGAGACAACAACTATCCTCAACATCAAGAAGGGTATTATCTCTGCTTTGGTCGTGCCTCTGCTGGAAGAGGAAAAGAACAAGTATATGGTACAGTGATTTAAAATGCAACATATTCCATGATTTCTGATAATTAGTTTAAAAAAATGATCTATAATGCACTTTTTTATTGTATCACTTCTCCCTCATATGAAAACTGCTTCCTCAAGCAGAATAAAAAGGATGCGCTGGTATTGAAATTATACAAATGTCTCTGTTCAAACCACTTCAGCCCACTATCCATGGCATGTGCAAGACCGCTTACACCGTCAACGCTAGAGAGGACATTGCAACTGACATCAGCCTCAACAGGGATCTGTCCAGTTGTGACAAATTTGTCCCAATGAAAGATCACACCAGCCCCCTGGCACTCATCTCTGGCATGGTAAGACATCAAAACAACATATTTTTAAAATACAGATTTTGCAACGGCTTTTACACAAGCTGTCCTAAACAGTTCACTCAGACTTAGTGAAGTGTTTAGTCTACTCAAATCAAAACTGTCCTGCTGCACAGAAAGCAATTTACATTTTTTATTAGTGAGAACAGAAAAATTGGTTTGTATAAATGTAAATTACAGGTAACAATGATAAGCAGTTTATGTTATAGATGTAACATTAAAAGAACAAGAACACACACCACCTACTGACATTAAAGCTTCATGCACAGAAATTTTTAGGTAAAAGTACTTTACGGCAGTGCAAAAAAACAGTGGCAGGTAATTGCTTTAGCATCAAATACCCTTAACATAAGCATGACTATTTATCTTCTTTCAGCACTACCCTCTTGCCCAGCTGGTCAGAAGCTCCCAGGCCTGCAACTACAAGTTTGACAATGAGAAGAAGCACATGACCTCTGGCTCCTGTACTGAGAAACACATCCTCATTCCCTTCTCACACAAGTAAGTCCAACTTTGCAGTGAGCTATTACGTAAGTGTACTGATATTTGATGTGTCTAATCTAAGTGTTCTACAGTAGTTCTTAAACTAGTATTTTATTCTCACAGGGGAGAGTATGGAGTTACCAACATTGGAAAGCAAGAACTGACCCTGATTGAGATTTCTCCTCACAATGACAGAGTCTTTGTTCGAGGTAAGACCAGTGTTTTATTTGTGATGTTTAAATTCATGATCAATTGCTGTCACTAAAAAGATTACCTCACTACAAAAATGTTACTTGTGTATCACAGGTGACATTGCCGTGGGTCTTCACATGGAGGCTGTTGAGGACAAGTCTGTTGTCCAAGATAAAACCGCATTTCTGGATCTCCTGAGAGAACTGGCCACTCTGCCTGAGGATCAGAATGACAGGAGGGCCCACCTCTTCAGGAGGCTTGTCACCATGGTCCGTGGATTGAAGACCGAGACCCTGACCCCTGCCATTCCTGAGGCTCTTGC
Organism: Lepturacanthus savala; assembly: GCA_030544235.1. Taxonomy (NCBI): domain Eukaryota; kingdom Metazoa; phylum Chordata; class Actinopteri; order Scombriformes; family Trichiuridae; genus Lepturacanthus; species Lepturacanthus savala. The sequence goes on from CM060477.1 coordinate 12,686,337, forward strand.
AGTGTCCCGTGTCCTGGCTTACCAGGTTCTGGCCCAGTGTGGAACCCCTGAGTGCAGCAGTGCCATCATGCAGATTCTCAGGACCTTTGACAGCTCATCACTAGAGGTTGATGCCACTGTTTTTGCTATGGGACTGGTGTCCAATCCCTCTGCCCTCCTGATCAATGACATGCTTGAGATGGCCAAATACAAGAACAGCAAGCCCATCATGTATGCACTGAGCAATGTTATCAAGAGGTAAGTGAAGCCTTTAATCAAGATAGAGGATTAGCTGAATTGTTTAACTGATAAAATTCTGTTGAAAATATAAAATCGGATACCCAGGCTTTGAATCGTAACTATACATTTCTTCTACAACAGGTTTTACAAAACAGAAGGAAAACTAATCCCAGAAATTCACTCTGTTGCTGAGTTCATGGCAGCTCAGTTGGGTGACTGTTCTGGTAACAAGGACAACACGTTTATGACACTGAGGGTAGGTATCTCAGCCAAAAAACTAGACATTTACTCATTAAAAATAGACATACACTATTTGGGTTTTGTGAGTTTAATTTCCTTTAGACACAATAATTGCAAATAAATCAAAAAATTTAAAATAACATTTTTGTTTTGATTCCAGGTTATTGGAAACATGGCTCCAGCTGTGGTGCCTGCTAGTCCTGCACTCAGAGCTGCAGTGATCCAATGTGTAAACCAACCTGCAGCTTCCCAAACTGTGCAGCAGGCTGCCATCCAAGTATACAGGCTTACTCCTATCCCTGAAGAGGCAAGTTAAATTAGTTAATTGGTTTGACAGAATATTGTTAGAGTTATTTATACCCTGGGAACATTAAATTGATCTCTTTTGCACACAGGGCAGAGAGGTTCTCATGCAGGTATTACTGGACAACACTAGCCCCATGCAAAAGCGTATTGCTGCATATTTGGTACTTATGAAGGACCCCCAGCCAAGTGAACTGGCACAGCTGGTTGATGCCTTGCCCAACGAAAATGATGAACAAGTCAAGAGCTTTGTAATCTCCCACATAACCAACATTTTGTCCTCAACTGAGCCTGAGACCCAAGAGTAAGTGAATACCTTATGCAGGTTTACATTTGTATTGTTTCAATTTGGCCACCATCAGTGGAGTGATGATATTTTACCTTTCTTTTACAAAGACTGAGACAGAAGATTCGTGATGCCCTCCAGGGAAATGAGATCGGTCCCATCATGGACCCCACCAAGTTCTCTCGCAACTACAAAATCGGATCTGTTGAGGGCAACATGATCTTTGAGGGTACTAGTTACCTGCCCAAGGAAGTCATGCTTGAAATGACTCTGAAGGCATTCGGCTATGATATTGACATGATGGAGGTAAGCAGTTTGTACTATTTTAATACCAACCAGGGTGGAGTACATCTTTCATATTTGACAATTTCACAATTTGAATTGTGAGTGTGGAATTTTTCTCACCACTACAGATCGGTATGGAGGGCAAAGGATTTGAGCCAACTGTTGATGCCCTATTTGGAGAGAATGGATTCTTCCCTGATACAGCCCTGAAGACAATGTACTTTGTAACTGACAACATGCCACTCAGAGTAAATGAGATCCTGAAGAAAATGCTGCCAGCTTTAAAGAAGGACGGGATGAAGAAAAAGGTACTCAGAGTAATATATCATGTCTATGTAGTGTATATTACATACTGTAGGTCAGACTGAAAACCACTGTACTTGTTAGGTGTATGTTTTACCGAAGGGAATACTTTTGTAATAGTGTGTACACCTATGTTAAGGCTTCCCAGAACCTGATGAGGGAGGTCGGGCGCAATCTGAACAAATTGGTAAAGGAACTGAAGAACGCACAGTCTCCAGAGGCAATGGTGTATTTGAGACTTTTAGGAAATGAGCTTGGATATCTGAGGACGAATGATATGGAGGAGATGGCTTACTCTGCTGCCATGATGATTGACAGCATGGTTAAGATGTTCCCCATGGATGTAAGTTAAAGCAGATATTTTCATTGCACATGCTATTTTCTCAGAATTCTTGTTATTTACATATTTATAATTTAAATTTAAATATATTTCATGTGTTTTTGTTCTTTTAAAGCTAATTAAGGAACTGATGACTAAGACTGACAACGCAATCTTTGCCCACTACATCTTCATGGACAATGAATTCTTCCTGCCTACTGTCACTGGTTTGCCTCTGAGGATTGCACTGTCTGGTACTTTCACCCCTGGTATCAAGGGTGGGCTTAAGATTGCTCGAGACATGGTAATTATCCAGAAGCGTATGTTAATGCCACCTGTAATTTTTCTATTACACAGCATCAACAAAAACATTCACATTTCTCCTACTTTTCCATCCAGAGCGAAGTTGCCTTCATGCCATCTGCAGGCATTGAGTTTGTAACTCAGATCGGCTCTCACATCCCTGAATTTGTCAACTCTGGATTAGAGATGCACACCAACATTTTCCACGAGAGTGGGCTCAATGCCAAGATCTCTATGGGACGCGACAATGTCAAACTAACCATTCCTGCTCCAAAGCCCCGTACCAAGCTCATCAAAATAACGTAAGCCTAAGTAGAACTTTGGGCTATTATGCCATTTTCTTCATCTTAAATTCAGGACACAGTCAACAGTATCACTCATAATGAGGAAGGCAGAAACTGTTTTGTACTTCTAGTTGTGTTCAACAGTTAATTTCACAAAAATTAAGTATGAAGAGAGCATTGTTTTTGGATAAAAGAATGTTGAATATATATCCTATTATGTAGCATAAAAGCAAAAACAGCAACAACAACCATGTGTTACCATGGTCTCTTCTAAATGGTTTAGATGATCTTACATGTTATTGCAACTATATTATCTTTCTTATAAATGTAATGAATGAAACAGTCATACTTTGATTTTAACTTTTAAAATTTAATTTTGAATTTAGAAACAGCCTATTGGTAGTGATTGGCTCTGACGTGATGACAATCCCCTCTACGGTGATGGACAAGGTTGATGTTAATGAGTGCACTCCCTTCTTCACTGGAATGAAATACTGCACTGTTCTGCAGTACTATGACGCTTATTCTCAGCAGACAGCCCCCTACTTCCCCTTCACCGGAGACAGCAGGTGAACAAACATTAGCAAATAACTGTCCTTCTAAAATAAATTACTGAAGAATTAATGGATAATTTATTTAATTATCCTAATAGATATGTTGTGGAGCTCCACTCTACTGGTGAAGTCACTGAGTACACAGCCACTGTTGCCTATGAGCTCCTCAGGGAGGGAGAAGAAGGCAAGCAGAAGATTGACTCTGTGAAGTTTGTTCTGAGGGCTGAAGGTAATGTAAAATTATTAATATTTCTATATATATATAAATAAATAAATAAATATATTATTATATATAAAATATTATTATAATATATGCTTCCACCTCCCTGCTAGCATAACATAGAGAAGCTATGAAGTTTAATGGAGTTAAATAATTACTGTTGGTTGGTCAACTACAGGTGTGGACCCCACAGAAGCCAGAGCACTTATGAAATATAACAGAAGGAAGAATGTCATCACTGCTGACCTCCAGATCCCTGACTATGATGTGGAGGCAGGAATAAGGCTGGGTGTTGTTGATGGGAACACCAAGGGCAAAGGAACTCACTCTGTCTCTCTTGATTTTATAAACAAGAACATCCCCCAGCTCTCCCTGGTTGGCCGAGCCAAGTAAGAAATTAACCATGTAGAAAATAAAATAAAACAATGTCACCCTTATAATTGAGATTATACTGACTCTCTGGTAAATCTTTCAGTCTGAAGGCCATGAAGGAAGGTATGTTGCAAATCCAACTTCTTGTCCCCTCAATCAACGCTGATGCCACTGTCACAGCTAACCTGAAGCGTGAAGAAGAATTGGAATTGGAGCTTAAGAGTGAAATCAAGGTCATGGATGCCACATCTGAGCAGAAAATTGCAATGAAATATGGTAATTTAATTTTCCAGTACTTTTAAGTAATTTCCATTACATAACAATTCATTTGATGAATATATATATGGACTGGTGACCTGTCTGGGGTGTATACCTGTCTCTCGCCTGATTTGCTCCAGGAGACTCCTGTGACCCTAATGAGGAATAAGCGTGTATAGAAAAGGACTGATTGACTATACATATATATATATATATATATTTTTTTTTTTCCTCTCCCTGAGCCCCCTTACCTGGGTCAGAGTAGGTAGTTATAATCCTGATCCTATGTTATTGTTAGACAATTTGGGACCAGAAGGAGGCACTAAATAACTATTGAAATAAATCGTGTAACATGTTCAACTATGATCTTGGATTTCTGGCAAAACAGAAATACAATTTTGTTCAGAGGAAGTTTCCCCTTAACTCTGGCCTACGTTTTAAAAGGATATTTCCACATGTCTGATGTTTCATTGCTCTCTATTGTTGCAGATGCCAGCAAGGTTGAGGTTGAGTTCAAGACTGATATGAATACTGAGACAACAATCTTGCCAAATTCTGAAGTGTTTGAGAAGTATGGCAACCAACTTCTTGACACACAGGTGGGGCAGACTGACATGAAAGTCCGGAACATCCTTAAGAATTTTGTGGAGGTATGAATCTTTGATTTTATAATGACTCATATTTTCATGGGTACACTGTAAAGCAAGCATAAAACAATGATTGTCTATTTCTTAGGCCGCAAACAACTACATGGAAAAGTATGGTGCTGAAATTCCTTATATTCAGAACTTCAGAGTACCTGAGATGCCTGAGATTTCTCTACCAGAGACACTGTTCTTAAATGCGTAAGTATGAACAATTCATGAATGGCAATTGTTTAAATTATCAACCCTAACCCCCCACCAATGCATTTATGAGTTTCATTATTGTCGTTTTAACAGTGAGGCAAAGGCAGTCTACCACTTCAACAATGAACACTTCACCATAACTATCCCTCTCCCTCTTGGAGGAAAGTCAACAGAAGAGCTCAATTTTCCATCAGCTTTGACCACACCTCATGTTTCTCTGCCCCAGCTTGGACTGGACATCGCAACCATGGAGATTCCAATTCCAGAATTGTTTGTCCCTGATAGGCTTACCCTGACTATTCCTCTTTTTGGCAAAGCTGAGGTTTCGGCTCTGATGAAGAGCAACCTATATGACATTGAGGCATCAATGGCTGCCGGCAAAGATGTTGAGCAAACACCTACCTACTCAGCAAAATTTGATGTGAAAGGAACCTCCGAAATTGACATCCTCTCAATAAATATTGAAGGTATTTCCTAGTGAATTTCATTTACATATCAGTTATATGGTTCTACTGTTTCTTTGTAATATAATATATATATAATACACTATAATACATACAATATAATACACTAACAATGCAATGATCAGTTATCTTTATTCTTGTGTGTTTCATTTAGGCTCTGGAATGCTGGCCACCACTGAACCCATTAAGGCACAATTGAAAAGCTCTTTGGCCCATAAATTTTTTGAAGCAAGTTTAAGTATTGTTGAAGATGTAACCACGATTGACAAAGTCGGTTTGACATCAAGCAGCAAGATTGAAGCCAAAAGCCCATTTGGTCTCAATATTGTACTGGAGCACAGTGGTACGGCTACAGGCAACACTGACGAAATTTCTGCTAAAAGCGACTTTGAAGGAGTGTTGAACGCTGGACCTCTCTATGGCAAAACCATTTCAACCCAGTCATTTACCATCTTCCCAATGGCACCAGAAGCAAAGATTGAGTCTTCTGTTCAGTTTGATTCTACAATTGTTAAGGCTCAGAACAAAATTGCAGCAACCCTTGTCAATGGCAAATTCTCATTTGTGTCTAATACCAATGCCTTTGAAGACACCTTGACCCATGTTGTTGACCTTTCCTTCAAAGACAGCAAGCTGTCACTGAAATGTGATGCCAATGTCCTTGCTCTCGGTATGACGATCCACAACCAGGCTGAAGCCTCAGCTGGTGTTGGTGAAGTTTCTCTGAGAATGGAGACAAATGCAGACCACACCGAAAACCGTGTTTACTCTCTGCTGACTGCATCTCTTGATGTCAATGGTCTGGCTGTAAACAGTGATGCTACTTTGAAGCTCCTTGAGAATGAGGGTAATCACAAGTTTACTTTAAGAATGAACAAGGATGGTTTGACCACAACTGGAACAACCACCATCCAGAGCCCTCTGTCCCTGGAAAACACCTTCAATGCTGGGCTTGATGCATCAAGGGCTACTCTATCCATTACCAACAAGGCTGCAATGCGTGACATCAAGGTTGATAATGCCAACACTTTGACCATTACTCTTTCTAGTCTTGACTTCAGCTCAAAGGCTGAAGCCACCGCTAGTGAGTATGCCACTTACACCCATGATGTCACTATCTACCTGAAACCCTACACTGCTTCTGTAAATGTTGAAAACAACCTGAAACTTCTGTCTGCTAATTTTATTAATGAGGCTCAGCTGAAGGCAGAGCTTTACAAGATGGACCTGACTGGAAGCCTGAAAGCTATGTATGGAGAAGAAGAGGTCAAGCACACCTATGAGGTTAATTATGCTGATATGATTGCTAATGCCAAGTGCAGCACCACTGGAAAACTCTTTGGAACTCACATGAACCACAACACTGAGCTTGAAATTATTGGTCTGGCTGCCAGGATAACCAATGATGCCCGCTTCAACTCACAGCTAATGCGTTTTGACCACACCATCCGTTGCAGCATTGTGCCTTTTGATTTCAACCTTGATGCCATCTTCAATGCTGATGGAGACATAACCATGTATGGAAAGCACAGCGCCCAACTCTACAACAAGTTCCTCCTCAAAGCACAACCCCTGGCTTTCGCTAGCTCGCATGAAAGCAGAGCATCTGTGACCCACCAGCTAGATAATGGGTTTTCTCTGGAATCCACATTTGACAACAAGATTGACACTGTTCTGTCACCCCAAGAGCAGAAGACCAGTTTTAGATTTAAATCTAAAATGAATGACCATGCCTTTAATCATGACATGGCTGTTTACAACACTGCTGAAAGAACTGGGTTAGAAATTTCTGGCACCATCCTCACAAACCTCATCAACATGGACTCTACAGAGAACCAGGAATTCACCATCTCTGGATTCCTCAAGTATGACAAGAAGACAAATTGCCACATTATTCAATTTGAAAATATCCCATTATTTTTGGAAAGCATAAAGGATTTTGTTGTGCATATTGCAGAGGCACTGCGGGACTACATCAACAATGAGGAGATAAAGGCTAAACTTGAAGCTTTTCCCCAGTATTTACGTGATTTGTTTTCTCAGCTGAATATAGATGGCAAGGTCAGTCACCTGAAGCAGTATTTCACTGATGTTCACTATCAAACTGTCATTTCCCTGGAGGATGTGGAAGCACATTTGAAAAACCTGAAAGTTACTGTTGAGGGCCTGCTGGCTGATATCTCAGTTTTCATCCAAAACTTTGCTAGTATGATGAAGGACATTATTGTTAGTGGTACCCTGCCTGAAACTCTCATTCAGAAGATCCAGCAACAACTGAATGCTATTAATGAGGACTTTCATATCAAGGATATGCTTTTATATGTGATTGATACCACAATGGAAATGATCGAGCTGACTGACCTGAAGGACAGTAGCAGTGCATTCCTGCGTTTTATTGAAGACAACTATGAAATCAAGTTTAAACTGCAGATGTTCCTGGATGATATGAAGAACTTCATTGCGCACTTTGACATGCCCACATATGTTGCTGATCTGAAAAGCTACATTTCTTCCATCAACTTCAAAGTTCACATTGAGAAACTGGTGAGCCAGATTCCCACAGAGATAATTAGTCAAATAATAGATTATATTATCAAAATCTGGCATGATCTTTACATTCCAAACCACATCAACAAATTCTTTGACACAATGAGAGACTTCATTATAAAGTTTGAATTTGAAAAGGAGGTTCAAGCAGTCTTGGAAAAGGTTGTAGAGGTTATTAAGCAGTTCAGAATTGATGAAATCGAGTCTCTAATCAAGATGGTTAAAGATACAGACATCCCTACTTTCATCATGTCTGTCTTTGAAGAGTCGATAAACACTTTGAAACGAACCAATATTATGGATATAATTGAGAAACTGAATATGTTTATTGAAAGAATTGTGCAGCAGTTGAAGGCATTAAATTATAATGACTTTGTGGATTTCACCAATGTAATAATTGCTGAGCACACAACCTTTGTCAACAAGCTGATCAAAACTCTTAAAATCCCCCAGAAACTTGAGGCAATAAGAGAACTTTTCAACACAGTCATATCCTCTACTGGAAGCTTCATGAATCACCTGAGAGAAATCAAAGTTGCAGACTTGTTGAAATGGGTAAAGGAAATGATGGGCCTGGTTGGGTTTGATGACTTTGATGTGGATACTTTCTTTGGAGACCTGACATTGAACTACCTACCTTCCATGCCTGAGATAAACCTCCCAGAGATCACTATTCCTGAGATCTCATTCCCTACCATCCCAAAAATTCCCATAGAAAAACTGGTTATGTCTCTTCAGGTTCCTGAGATCAAACTGCCAACTATTCCAACTGAGACCTTGATCCCTTGCTTTGGAAAACTTTATGGCGAAGTTAGATTCCAAACTCCCATCTACACTGTCAAGACATCTGCTGAGTTCCAAAACTCCACTGAGAATGAAATGTCACCTAAGTTCACTGGATCCCTTTCTTCCCAGGGCACATCTCCAAGTTTTGAAATTCTTAATTACAAACTTGACTCCACTGCTCATATTGCAATCCCCAAAATGAGCCGTATTGTCCTTGCAGAGAATTTAAAGTTCAATCATCATGCTCTTGGAATTGACCATGTAGCATCTGTAACTTTCTATGGCCAATCAGCCCAGGCAGAGTCCAAGACTACGATGAAGGTCACTACTGCACCTTACACTGCTCAGATCATGAACACAGCGTTTATTGCTCTGGAAGGAGGAATGTCTGCTGCTCTTGACACATCTTACAATCATTTAGTGAACCTCCCAATCATCAATGTCAGAAGTGATGTCACTGTTACTCAGAAAGCAATTGCCTACCATAATGGCTACACCCTCAAACTAACAGTTGACAATGCAGGCAAGGGCAATATTAATGCTGAAGAGGGCAACCACAAGAGCAAGCTGGAAATGTCAGTCACTCCTGGCAGTGTCATGCTAACTTTCTCTGGTGACACAGACTCTACCATCTTGAAGATGAAACAGCAAATTACTGCTGAATCTGGCATCCTTTCCTACTTCAAGTTCAATATCCGCAATGAAGCAGAAGCTCCAATTATAAAGAACAGTCTTGTTTTGGCATCTGGACATGCCAACCTTTATGATATGAAGGCTGAGCTGAAGGCAAACCATGACACAGAATTGTATGGTGCAGTAACTGGAGTCCTGTCCAATGGAATCAACATGGTAGTCCAACCCACTGAGTTTGTCTTTGAATTCCAAAACAAAGGAAATACCAAGGTTAATGTTTTCGAAACTCTGATTGCTAAGATAGACTTGCAGAATGATTACTCAGCCATCTTCAAACCTGGCAGCCAACAGATGAACACAGTAGCTCTGGCGCGTCTTAATCAGTACAAGATGTTCTACAACTTCACTGTAAATAATAATGAAAATGAGGCTGGTGTCTTTGTTGCCATGGAAAGTGAAGCCAATCTTGACTTCCTGAAATCTCCCATCAGCATTCCTGAGATTGTTCTGCCTTTTGTTGACTTCCATACTCCAGCTATCAATGATCTGAACTTGTATGAACAGACTGGACTGAATTACCTCTTGACAACCACTGAACAGACTGTTGATGTGGACGCCAAGATAGTTTACCAGAAAATAAAAGCTGTCCCCATTATTGATATAATTGGTCTGATCACCATTCCCCAAGGTAACCTGATCACAGAACTGTCTTTCAAGTCAGCTATCATTAATTTAAATGTCAATGCTGGACTGTATGCTGAGGATGATCTGGTATTCCGTCTGGGAGCTACCACTGCTTCTGTATTTGAGAGCCTTAAAGCCAAACTTGATGGTACAACCAGTCTGACCACTAAGAGAGGAATCAAGTTGGCCAATTCCTTGTCCCTGGAAAATGGTCACATTAAAGGCACCCATGACAGCACTTTCAGTATGAGCACTGACACTTTTGAAACTGCAGTCTCTGTGGTCACCGTTGCACAAATTGCCCTGCCTATACTCAATCTGGAAGTAAACCAAAATCTGGTAGCAGATACCAAAACCAAAGCGAATGCTGTCTTTACCGTAAGAATGACTGGTGGTTTAAGCATCCCTTTGATCAAAGTTGTTGGAAAGGGAGAGGCAGACCACAGTCTGAAGCTGGAGGGAACCTTTGACGATGTTTCCATGGCATCATCTACGAAGGCAAACATGGATGGCACAGTGCTTGAGGACTATCCATTTTCAGGAATCCTGGATAATGGGGTTAATCTGTACCTGAATAATGATGGTCTACGCTCCACCTCCAAGATCATTGCTAATGCTAAACTTAACCAGGCCACCAACAATGTTTTCAGCATGGATGTAAATGAGAATCTTGCTATTGAAGCCTCTCTGAGCCGTGTATATGCAGTGTATAAGTATACTGGCAACAATGAAGCAAACCTGTTCAATTTCAACTCCCAGGGAAAACATGTGGCCCAGGCTACTATTGATCTTACACCAATCTCTTCATTGACTGCTGATATTGAGATTGACATTTCTCAGCCAAGTAGCCTAGGTGAACTCACCATCTATGAGAAAACTGTTGCTGAAGTGACAATCACCACGCAGAAGTTCTCTACCAATGCCAAGTTTGTCAGCCCACTGTACACCACAAACCTGGCAGCAGAAGTCGAGGGCAATGCTCCAGTCTTCAAAGCAAGCTTTAGGTCCTCCGCCATCTCTGCCATTGCATTCTTGGAATATGACATGGATGGTGAGTTGTCTAAATTCCTAAATCATATTATGTTGCAAATTGTGTTGAGCACAAAGTCTTACAAATACAATGTCTTTCAATAGCTTCTACTACAGCAAACATCGAGAATGAATCTCTGAATATGAATAGCAAGGTTGTCCTGAAGCATACTGATGTAACCATGGATGTCAATCATGTCATTACCCAAGCCTTGAGGTAAGAATAATTGTTTTACAATACATTTTTAAAAAATTGCTTCTCATTTTCAAGGTTTAAAGGTAATTATAAAATTGCTTCTAATTTTAGGAGAAAGCGCCAAGTTGAGGACAGGTAAATATTGAATTCACCTTTTCTAAATTTTTCATTTTTGATAATTTATTTTTACATATAAATTAGATAACATCATATTAAATCTCATATTAAAAATTAACCAAAACAATTTATATGACATGTTTATTTCTCTTTCTTAGTGTGTCTCGCAACACCCTGAATGTGGACATCACCAGTTCTACATTCACTGATGTGAATCTTCGTTATGCTGCTCACAGAGATGGGATCAGCACTTCAGTATCTACCCCATCCATTGGCTTCCTCGGCCTCCAGTTCAATGGCAAAATCCCCTCTCTAAGTGCAAGAGTCTATGGTCGTTATCCTGTAAGTATCTTTAACATGACAATTTTTATAGCATAGAAAGTAGATGTTAAAATCTTCATATCACTAAAACTATATTTTCTTTTCTGTCTCTTATTCAACAGTCTGCCCCAGAGGTTGATGTTGACATCATGGTCATCAAATCATCTCCTAAGGATGCTGATAAAATGAACGTTCAGATTGCCTACAACATGGAGGCACCCAAAGTGATGCTCTCTGAACTCAAGACAAAACTCCCTTCCATTATTTCCACATTTACAGTGTTTGCTGACAAGTACCAGATCACAAGAAACATGGAGAATTTAAAGAACACTGTTGTTAACCGCATCAGCGAGGCTTATGATGTTGCTGTCAACTATGATGCTCAAATGAGTCAACTGTCAATCTTCTTCAGGAACATTATTGTTCAGTACCAGAAAACTGTCCAGGTCCTCCTGGATGCAGTGATCAAGATCTTGAGGGAAACTCAGTTTAAACTACCAGGGTCTGATGACTTGACCACTATCCCTGAAGTCTTAAAGGAGCTGACCAGCAGCATTGCTACTATGCTAGATAAAACCATCCAGATTATTTCTGAGAACATGGAGGTATACTATAACTCCTTTGTTGAGAAGATCAGCAATGTGAAATTGAGCATGCCAGTTGGAGACGCAATTATTGGAGGCCAGACGTTGGATAAGTTGAAAACAGCTTTCAAGAACATCTTTGATGAACTGGTGGACTTTGTGAAAAATATGGAGAGTCTTGACATAATGCTAGTAAAGATAGGTGACACTCTGAAAGCTATTGTTGATAAATCTGAGGAGTTTGTTGACTCAGTCAAATCTGACTACTTAGATGCAGTGTTCATCAACATCAATGTCTTCTATCGTTATCTTGTCACAGTCGTAAAGAATGTTGTTGACCAGATCTCTGCCCTAAACATGGAGGACCTCAACAATGCATGTAATTACATTATGGACATCTTCATCTACATGGTGAACCAGTTCAATAATACTGTTTATGGTTTCCTGCAGCAAGCTTCAGAGGAAACTAATGTGAAAGTTAGTGATGGAAGGCTTGAGATTGACCTTCCATTTCTCTTCCAACAGTGAGGAACCTTGAGACATAAGTCTATATGAAACACTACCACCTGTTCAAACACATGCTTGGAAGGAGTATGGACAATTAACTCTTTAACCATATTTATACCAACGAGTTTATCAAAGACACCTGTTGTATCATTTTAATTTAGATAGTTTCTTGTACAAACATTGAAAATGTAACTTTTTGCTCACCTTCACTACAAGGAGTGAAACGTGTCAATAAAATACATCAATAAAACCTGTTAATGTCTGATTTCCTTATTCATATTTTTGTTTTTTTACAAATCCAAGTTATTTTTTTTTCACATATTTTTAAGCCAGGATTTGTAAATTCTTGTTATATTCTGTTATTTTTCAATCGGGAGCTGCTAAATTGATCCCTCAATCATACAGTAAAGTCACTAATAAGTGATAATTGTTGAAAAAATGTACAGTTGCATCAACTGCATTTGACAACAATCTTTCACTTCACTGTACAGTATTCACAAACACTAACACTAACATAATAATACAACACAATAGAGCAAAACAGGCTATAGTATCAACATCTACAGCATGAGTCAAAAGTTTGGACATTTTCATACATGAGAATGGGAACGTATGTCCAAACCTTTGACTGAATTCAACAGTCTGATAGGTTGCCAGTTACTAGTTAGTTAAGAGCAAACATATGTAATAAAAAAATAAAACATACTCACATCTCTGCACAAATTATCACACATTGCATTGTCTAATATTCCCTTACAAGGAATAAAACCAACAGCTCTCCAAAATACACATACTGTATGTTCCTAACACTTGTCAGAATAATTTACTACGCTGCAGTCTATGTACTAGCAAATAATCACTGAAAATTAAATTACATATGGTTGAAAAATTTAAACTTAGTGGAACAACAAAAATATATGCTATACAAACTGATGTTATCAGAATTTTTTGCATTTAGCAGCTTCAATATGAGTACCCTAACTCTGCTACACTGAAAAGATGAGATCTGTTAATTTCACACATCAAAGATTTGAGATGGATATTTAGGTTATATTTGAGGTGGGGGGCTTAGCAGGGGTGGATGCTGCACAGCTACTTTCCACAATATAAAGGTCACAAGGTACACATGGTAGTGATGATGAGCACGTTGCTGGAACCTGTTACTGGCTACTGGCTAACAAGAGAAACACTAGGTGTACATTTTATTTAGTTTGACAACAACCAGATGAAGACAGGACATGTCACATTGTTCACTTGTATTTAGTCAAAGATGAGGGATAAAATGTATTGAGAATAAAATAAAATATTAAATAATGTAGGGCGACATGGTGAGCAGTGGTTAGCACTGTTGCCTTACAGCAAGAAGGTCACAGGTTCAAGACCTTGGGCTGGGACCTTTCTGTGTGGAGTTAGCGTGTTCTCTGCATGGGTTTTCTCCAGCTTCCTCCCACAGTCCAAAAATATGCTGAGGTTAACTGGAGACTCTAAAGTGCCCATAGGTGTGAGTGAATGGTGTGTGTGCCCCATGATAAGCTGGCAACCATCTATCTTGGGTGTATCCCTGCCTCTTGCCTGTAATGTGCTCTGAGAGGCTCCAGCAGACCCCCATGACCCTAATGAGGAATAAGGGGTTATAGAAGATGACTGACTGACAGCACCATCAATTACATTCTGGATATTGTCAGATCTGTAGTGATTCAGTTTATGAACCTCATTATTGACAATATACAGCATGCTCCTGCTCACTACAGGTCTTATGAACAAGTTAAGGGAAAAAGGCTTGAGATTAATCTTTGAGCACACCTCCACTAGTAAAATAAAAGATTGACTCTTTGAATTACTACAGCATTACCTAAACATAATAGCTTGAGTGTCCAAAACTATTTAAAAATGTATTCAAATTTAACATAAATTATCAAATCCAGACTGCATGTAAAATCACCATATGTGTTGCAAAGTTTCTGTCTTTGTGTTTGATAGTCTTGGGAAATTGTATGTTTATTGAACAGCATTATGCAGCAGTTCTTTAACTAATCCAAGATATTGTATTATTATTGTCTTATCTATCACAGATATTTCAAATACTAAGGTTGTATTTGAAACTACCCACTATATTGGCTGCAGATTAAGAAAAAATCTCTGTCTGTCAGCATCTCCTATCAAACAATTTAAATTGCTGCAACACATGTTACACTTTTACTATAAAGAATACAACAACAACACTTCCTCTAGGCCTCTAGTACATATCTTCACACATAGACAAATTAATGTGGCAGCTAGTGAGGCTAACATTTATCTTCCAAAAATAATTTCTTTATTATATTCTTTATATTGATTTTGAGTTGCAGTGGTCTAAAATACAGTATGTTATCCGATTTATCATAATCTTACAGATATCATGATAAAAAAGACATTTCAGTGCCAGTATTATAATTATATGGACCACAATAAAACAGAGAATCAGTGACCTCTCTACACTTGCTCTCTTCACGTTGGAGGTGAGCTGCATGAATAAGCCTGCAGATGTACAAATGTAATTTCCTATAGCAACCAGAGGGGGTCACTGGAACATTTTCTTCATTAATTGTCATGCAACTATTATATTACTGGTAGTTTTTCAGAATAGATATGTTGATAAATCGACCAGTTTAAAAATAGACTTGAAGTTCCAGGTGGGCTGGAGCAGCTTCATTGATAAGAAATTATATATATTTATTTTTTTTATAAATATATTTTGTACTTGATTGTCAGTAGAATTGATTCCTCATGATTTTTCCATACTACAAGCTGCTTTCTGCCAACCCCAGGAAAACTACATTATGTCCAAATGTATATGTAAATAATGTTTAATGTAATTTAAAAACTATTCTTTAAAGACTATTGTGAGAAACTGAAACCTTTGATCCAGGACTATCTATCCTTGCCAGTATGGAAAATGTTATAAATTAAGTCCTTAGGCACGAGAAGATACCAATCGGTGGAATGTAGGGAAGTGTTTTCATCCTGCTGCTCTCTGCCCCAAAGCATGGTGAAGTATAATCAAACTTGCACCTGGAATAATTTTCCACATACAGTTTCAAGACAAACAATTCCAAACCTTCTTCTGCTGTGCAGTTACGTAAGACGCCAACTACATGCCAGATCTTCTCATGCAGGTTAACGGCGTGCAATAAATGAAAACCTCGTAAACAGCAGCTATCTTAAACATGTAGGACTTTTGACAGCTCAAGATACAAGGCCAAATAACTTTGGTTTAATTACTATTTCAAAATAATGTCTTAAGTCTTTCTGTTGGCCAACTACATTCAGATTGGCCATGTGTATAAAATGGTTACAGATGACATGCACAAGCAATAATTCAGTCATGATCACCTGTCTCGATACACTACAATTATGAATAGGATGATGAGTTTTAACTTAAAACTGAAACACATTTTTAATAGTAAATTAATGCAGTTCAGCACCTTAAAGAACTTGCTTACTGTGAGAACAGTGAAAGAACTCCTTGTTACAGCAATCCCGTCAAAAAATCTCACTGCCCTGACATAGCTCTTGAAATTACACACCTAATGTGGCTCTATAATACGGCAGGCTTCTTTCACAGCAGAGAATTCAACTCAGCACAGGAGAAAAGGTGCTTCTAATAACATTAATATGGCTCTGTTCAGTAGTGCACGATACCGGCACCCTGAAACCAAAGCAGCTGCATGGAATTCATCATTAATTCATCATTAATTATATACGTTATAAGTGTAAAAATAATAGCTGTAATATCATCTGAGTTTAATTTTGTTTTGTACATGAAAGCACCACAATGTACTACTGGATATGCATGAATTATAACACATCATAAGCCATTTCTTTTTGATACATCAATTGTCACATGCCTCTTTAAAGATCTCCTAAGGTGAACTCTCCTAAGAGAAATTGATGTGAGCTGAGTCATTTTACCTTTGCTAATACCAAATGCATGAAGCACTGAAGTAAGCATGGTAAATAAATGTAAGCAAATGAATATAATTAATATAATAAAATTAATATAATTAACAGCATGTGAGTATAGTCCAAGTGGACCAGAGTTTAAAGACATTTTGTATGATAATTTTACTCTTTACTTAATAGAAATGTTCCTTTTATGTAAAATATAATTATACAGTATTCATACAGATTAGATTCTATGATTAGATCTATTGATTTCATGAGTCATTCTATACCCAGTATCACTTACTGTGTTTTATCTACCTTTAGGATCAACCGATCATGGATTTTAAAAGAGTCATACTTAGCAATGAGGGCAACCACACCTCTGCACTAAGATAAGAGTTTATTTCCATTCCTTGCTTGGAGTTCTCTAAGAATGTTCTAGAATCAGTCCTAAGCTAAGAATCGTTGATAGGATTTTTTTTAAGGCTAAGGCAGGAGCTCTCTGAGAGGATTCACAGAATCTTTAGGAATACAGCCCAGTGGAAAGATCGTGGCCAAAAATATACAAAACAACCAGTAAAAGTCCTGAACTGAAAATGTCACTTCAGTTAAAAGTAAAGAAATATTATTAGCAAAATGTACTTCAAGTATCAAAAGTAGTTAATATGCAGGCTGTTATTTTTAATCACTAAAAGCGGAGAACATTTTAGTGTTTTAGTTTATCAATGTGTATTTTAATGTTTTGAATAGGTTAATAGTAAAAGCAAATAAAATAGATAGATCGATATAGAATATAATATTAAAGTATATTTATTGTTATGTACAATATCAGAGTATAAAGCATCACATGGAAATATTCAAGTCAATTATTGTACAGTTATTTTCCACGACTGCTAGCATGACTCAACTCTTAAGATAAATCTGTTGTTTTGTTTCAGACTTAAAACAGAGACTGAAATAAATTAAGTATTCAGCTGTTTCTAATTAGTTCTGAAACTTCAGGTCTTGGCAACACAAAGTTAAATAAGTTAAAAGCTAAAATAGTGAAGAACCTACCTTGCCTCTGACTACATTACCAGCTTTAGAAGACCAGCAGATATCTAATGAGGTTAAGTTAACTAACTTAGTAACATGTTTTACGGAGCAATAATACCTGGCTAAAATGTATTCCTGCCCCTCATAGTGCTAGTTAGACTAGTTCAAAACCTACTTTACGACCATCACCGCCAGGTGTCGCTCTGTGCTTCATCGTTCACATAATTAGTTGAAATGATAATACAGATTTTGAAATAATAATATAAGTTTTTAAAGAAGATTGGAGTGCTGCATGGCAAAAATAATCTGTGTGCAATTCTCCGCTGTGGGTTAGTCACAGACTGTGCACCAGACTAACCTTTTATACATCCATGCGTTATAGCCGTCCACTTGTTGCAGAGTGAACCTGGAGATTACGAGGGGACCCTGAACACAGCATGTAATCCCGCCTCCGACCACATCATGGGCTGCAATAGCAGAGTGGCGCTGTTCGTGTTTCGTGTCGATGACTCCGCAGCAATTATACCGCAAGAAGGAGCGGTCACGTGGTTAATGTTCTGCAGAAAAACATAGCCAAAAATAAGTCTCTTGTTGTCTTTGTGGTGAGTGGAAATTTTGCAGTAGATCTTCATCTGCTGGAGTTTTCAGAAACATGTTAGAGAGTGCTGCTGGTGTAAAATCACGCAGTAGTAGCGTGGGCGCCATGTTGGAGTGGGATATGCAAAACGAAACACCTTTTGCGTGGCTGCCATGTTGGAGCGGGGTGGCTGGCTAATTATGTAATTTGGCCTTTCGGTCACACGCTCATGGATGGACAGATGGGTCTGTAGCTGTCCTGTGGTCCAACTGGACATTAAAACAAGTTAATTTTTAGTTTAGTTTCTGTCTGTTTCTCTATTAGAATAATTAAACCTTTAATGTGGTATTTATTTAAACATTTGGTTTTTGTTCTAGAAAATGCCAGGTAAATAAATTACAGAACAATAGAGGCCTATAGGAATCTATTAGGGATGCAACTATTTTCACTATTGGTTAATCTGGTGATTTTTTCTCAATTATTCAATTGGATGTTTGGTGCATAAAATGTAAGAAAATAGTGAAAAAGTTGATCACCTTTTCCCCAAGATGATATCCTCAAATGTAGTGTTTAATTCAATACAGTCATTAGCCAAAGATATTCAGTTTACAGTCAAAGAAGACAGACAGGATAGGGCAAAAATTAAGCATTTATCAAAGTAATTGGTGAATTGAATTTAAAATAAACTTGGAAACTAACCAAGTGTAAAGGATAAAGTATCAGCACCAATAGGGGGAAGGCCAAAGTACTGTGTGGAAGAGAGGAAGGAAGACCACAGGATGTTCCACTGTCACACCATGCAGAGGACACATTTACATTCATTGAAACTACATCAAGATGGTTTACCTGGAGAACAGGGCACACCCCGCCTCATCAAAAGGACTCATTAGGATTCAATCAGGCTCTAACAATCAGGATGTTTACAAGACACTCAAGAAATTCAAATTATTGTGTAAATATAACTATGGTCAGACTTTTAAAATGCATGAATACATCCTAGTCAGAGAAATCTGACCGAGTTGGACTTCTCATAGTCAAATTAACATACCTTGATAATGCAATTGGAATGCGATTTTTTCCACAACAGTAGAGACGGGACAAGAGATTTTTTCCCCCTGGGCCATGGAAGGCGATGATGGTATTTTGTGTTATTAAGAAGCCATTGTATATCTTAATTGTGTAATTATTAAGAGAGGGGACTGTAGCTGTCCAGTAGACCATGTAAGATGTGTGCAAAGATGCAGCTTTGTTGTGTTCTTCGTACATCATCTTTTAACAATGCATTCTTACTGCTGCTGATGTAAATAGGTCAACTGGAAATGCTTCCAGTGCTACCACTTGAAATAACTATAGCGCCACCTATCATACTGGGGTATGATTTATTTTGGCCAATAATATGATTTTCTCTCTGGAATGTATACTTGGACAATTGGAGTTGTCAAACCGATAAGCATAATTAAGATAAATCTATAATCCCACTAAACTCTGCATGTAAATGCACTGTACTGTTTACCCTGAGAACAGGGCACACCCTACCTAATCAAGAGGACTCATTTGGTTTCAATCAGAGACTGACAACAGAACAGTATACACCCAAACCATGGATGAGGAATTGAGCAAAAGACTGGATTGCTTTAATTTCAGAGTACTTCAGACTGGAGGGGATGGGGTGCCAGCCAATCAGGGAAAGTTAAGTTTAATCCACCTCCTCTCCAACTATAGTCAACCAGTCATATTTGCCCATTTAAAATTTTTAAACCATGAGTAATCATTGTTCTTGGTCTTTCTTTAGGTGACTGGCTGCAGAGTGACAATATTAACATTACTTAACAACATTGTACAACAGATAAAGATCCTTGTTAAAGTTTTTAAATGATCCAATTTTAAATAAAGCTTTTGTACGGAACATCGTAGTTAGTTAAACGCCTTCTTTCATTAATGGAAACATAAAATGCAGTTCCACTGTTAAATCATTATACCAAGTTATTATCTGTATAACTATATCTTTAACTGTATCTTTCACTTAAAAACAACTCAAAGAAGTTTATTCAGTAAAGGTCAGTCAGTCATTTTCTATACCTGCTTATTCCTCATTAGGGTCGCAGGGGTCTGCTGGAGCCAAATTCTAGCACGTTACGGCGAGAGGCAGGGATACACCCCAGATGGTCGCCAGCCAATCGTGGGGCACACACACCATTCACTCACACACTCACACCTACGGGCAATTTAGAGTCGCCAATTAACCTCAGCATGTTTTTGGACTGTGGGAGGAAGCCGGAGTACCCGGTGAAAACCCACACAGAGAACATGCAGACTCCACACAGAAAGGTCCCAGACCCAGGACCAAGGAGGTTTTGAACCTGCGACCTTCTTGCTGTGAGGCCCTTTTAATATATCATTTGACCTTATTTTAACTTTTAAACCTTTTGAACATACAGTATGATTCATCATTTTATCTCTTCTCATCATTTTCTGTCTTTCAGTCAGAAGCTTCTTATCTCCCATTTGTACCAAGTCCAGTATAGTTATGACTCCTACTGCATCAGCAAGGCAAGACTCTATCACCACAATTACAGAGGTGAGATGAGTTTGCTGAGTACACTCAAAGCAATGATTGGTCTGCGTCCAACTAATCTTGGAAGGGTCCAGAGTGGTACAAACCTAGATTACAAGCAAGATACAATCAGGCCTTTTAAGAAATAGTTTATTGGGTTTAAAATGCAGTGCATGTTAATGTGCATGTTCTTTTTTATGTTATTATTATTTATTTATTTTTTTACTTTTGCTGGTGTTTATTCTGACAGCTGGATCTTTTTAGTCATAGGTGATGCATCCACATTGTTTTTAGAACACAGAGTACATTTGGTGGATACTGATTGTAGCCATATGCCCTTGTTGGACCTTCCCACGAGACCCGTCCCTACTCTGCATCTGATTTAGTTTTGATTCTAAACCCTAACCATAACCATCTCACTCCTCATGCTTAAATCTAGCCGACTGGCCCTTTGGATGGGAAAGGCTCCTGCAACCATACAATGATGCCATGTATTCTATTAAATAGCATTGATTTGATGAGCTATCTCACCTTTCACAACAAAACTGAATAATCACTGTGCTTCAAGTACAGCTGATCAGCTTCACAGAATGAACTTTGACCTGTGCCCAGAGGTCCAGTAGATATTATATGTCTGTGGATTGTTTTGATGTGACATAAAGTGTTAGATGCAATTAACATTTCCCCATATTGTATTTTGTGATTTTATGCAACCAGACAAACTCTAATGGTAGATTATTCTATAAAAATGTTATTATTTAATTAAAAGCTGATTTATTATTCAACAAAATGTTGTCTAGATATATAGGATATCCAGAGATATTATGTATATTTTATTAAGTTGTCTTTGACTGTCTTTGAACAATTTACAGCAACATTGGATTAGACGATCTAAACAATCTGGAAGAAGAGTTCAGCAACCTTCATAATTACCCGTTTAATTGCCACACACTGACTTTTAATTATAGCCAGTGGGATATTTTCTATACAATGACTGTGCACAGTGCTGTTTTACTCACTGTTATGCAACATCAGACTGTCTTCCTCTGCCTGATTAACTTATCTTGAGTTCACTTCTGATGTAACATTGATCAAACATCTTATAGACTTCTCTGTGGAGGTGAGAGGTTAGCCAATAATTTTAAGACAACAAAAATAGATAACATTTTTTTCACCTTAACAAAGTAAATCAACATTTTACAGACACAGTTATTGCTTTTCTTATTAAAAAAAACATGTGTTACTGAATCTGTTTTTTTTTAATTAATGCTCAGCCTAAAATATGACACAAAGGACTGTAACATTAATCCATTGCGACAGAAAAAATCAACTTACCTTTTCTATATTGTAAATCTAACCCTATGAGTGTTGTAGACAGAGTTGGATATTAAACCAAGCAGAATAGTTGAATGGTAGTTAAATACAGCATTAGAAACATGGTTTAGTAAACACTCTGACAAATGGACAATGGATAATAACCAGTCAGCTCAATCATGGCAAACAATTCCTGAAAAGCAAGAAATGTACAGTATAGTTGCTATAATGGGCCTTAGTGAAGACAGTATGACTTTTCATAGCAGGAAAAGCAAAACTAATAAAATTAATACGTCTTTGGGAAATGGAAACCATGCAGGTAAAACAGCATGTAAAATACCAAACCAAGGAACTGCCACACCTAAATGAAAAGCAGCCAATATTGATATCAATCAGACATTATCTCCTAGACCGGTGCTTTTAATGCCATGAAAAAATAGACAATAAAGATGTGTTTAATATCTAAAGTCTTCGGAGCTGTATGGTATGAAACAGCCCCTATATAAGATATACATATAATATATAGATATATAAGATTTGAATGCATGCTCAAATGTATCATATAGCAAGCTCCTAATAACAAAACATCAGCAAGTGACTCAGGTTTCAATTCTGTGGTAATATGATTCACTTGGTTCAGTGTTAATGGGGCAAAGGTCAACACTCTGTAAGAGACTTTCATGTAGCTACAGTGGTTCCTAAACTGAGATGGAAAAACATTCATTCTTATTTAGGTGGGTATGTTTGGCAAACTTGCAATTCTTGCACAGAGACAATTTTGAGAAAATCAGTTGAAACCAGATGCTGCTAACACTGTGGTTAATATGAATAAGACTAATAGCAAGTGATTCACATTAAATTGTGTAAAAACATGCATTCTAGTTTCGATTCAATGATGTAGTTCTCTGTTAAGTTAAATTGTGTAAGTGGTTGCAGGTAAAGGAGGGAGGCCTGGTGTTTGCCTCATTTTGAATAGGTTGAACATGTCTGCAACAAGAAAAGTCTAAACCAAAATCAATTAGCCTTCAGATCATACTTTTGAACATTCAGAATAAAAACAAAAAGCTCACAGAGCTAAGTTAAAAAAAAGTATATATATCCCTTTTCATTACAGATACTTAGTTTGTGTACTGCCCTTTGAGCACTACAAACAAGAAATCAAGTGGATTGAATATATATTAACTAATATATGACAGAGATCTGATTGCACAAAGGCTTTTTAAGGTTATCTATTATTTTATGACAAACAATTATATTCACTTTTCCATTCAAAATACACTTCAGTAAGGGTTTCATGTTTTAAGAAGACAGCCCTAAATACTAAAAAAAAAGGAGGCAAACGGTATAACAAATGAGCATAACATTATCACACAGACCACCCCCACCCAGTGCTGACAAGTCTTACTTTGTGGATCATTTTTACCTTTGGCCTGCCACAAGGACTGCTCAGACTTTGGAACCAGGGCAACACATTTGCAAGTCCTGGTAATCACATACAGTAAGATTGCAGAACTATAAAAGCCAAGACGTAAGCACAAGAATTAGTCTTCACTTGGAAAAGGAGGACTCTCCATACCTTGAGGCTTCTAGGAGCTATACTAATACCCATCATGGGGGGTACAAAGATCTGCCTTTTGCTGCTGCTGGGCACATGCACCCTAGCCCGTAAGTATTATAATGTTTATTTTAAAGATAAAAGAATTTAAAGGCAATTTAAGTGGAAATCTATTTGAGAAAAAAAAATATTTCTTAGTTTTTATAGTCTTACATTCTCTAAAATGTATGTTTGTTGGTGGACAAAATAATACCTACAATAGTGTTTTATATTGTTAGTATTATATTTTTCATTTTAGTCGTTATATTAATTGTCGTGCTACTCATGGTGGGAAAAAATTGAATCACTGAGAAGAAAATTAGTTATTAATGAGTTAAATTGTAAAAATTGGAAAATTCGCTTTATCGAGATACCCAAAGCGCTTCACGGTAAAGTTGGGAAACTCACTACAAGCACCACTAATGTGTAGCAACCACTTGGATGGGTAATTAGAAGTGTAAATATCATTTTGAACTGAATAATGTTCTCTGTGTAGCCCAAGCTATGGGCTTTTCAAATGTCAGGCAAACAACTTTTTTTTTCATCTTTTACAGAGCAAGATGTGGGAAATGGTGATGATTCTCCAGTCTGCTTCTGTAAGTTACTAATTATTATATTGTTAAAATTATACATTTTTATCATCCATTAAAAAGTGTATTTTTTTGTATCAGTGTAAAAATATGTACAGCTTTTAATTTATTAACGTTACAATTTTCCAACTGATGTTTCGGATACTTTTTAGTGGCCAAAAGATTCAAGAACTTCAGGCGGTATGTGTACAACTACGAAGCCAAGAGCTCAAACGGCGTGCCTGGTGCTACGGACAATAAGAGCGGCCCCAAAGTCTCCTGCAAAGTACGTCTCACTGCTCAGATCTTTGTCGCAAACATGACCCTGTCCAGAAAACAGCGCTTCTAACAACAACGTTTGATCTGCCGCACAGGTTGAGGTTGATGTGCCCCAGACCTGTAGCTTCATCCTCCGCACAACAGAGTGCTCTCTGAGCGAGATCGTCGATGTGAATGCAGAGGGCAGCCCTGTGTATCGTCCTGCTGATGGAGATGAGGCTTTCAGAACTGCCATGGCTAAGTAAGTAGTTTTCCAGGAAAGGGTTAGCGGTCATCAACATTTAGGTTGAAAATTGAACTCTATGTGATCAGAAAGGTGACACAAATTGAGAAAGTAAAAGACTAAATCGGACTAAATGATGACCTGTCCGTGTCATCAGGAACCCTTTGAAGTTCACAGTTGAAGGACAGGCTGATGTCAAACTCTTCTCTGAGGGAGATGAGCCTGTCAACATCTTGAACATCAAGAGAGGAATCGTCTCTGCTCTCATCGTGCCAGTAATGGAAGAGGAGAAGAACAAAGAAATGGTATGTACTGCACCCCATGCCTGTTTATTACCTTATTTTTTTTATTTTTATCACCACATGAAGTCATCAATAATTTCAGGCCAGAGTCATGAAGATTCTAATCCCGCTTGTGGTGTAGGCTCATGAAAAGATAAACAAGTTGCACAATGAACAGATAAGCTGCCCCAGTCATAGGTGATAAATACACGCTGTACCATCGTGTCCTCACAAATGACAATCTTCAGCTGCGGGTCAAAGTCCCAGATAAGTTTATCTCGCAGATGGTATCACCTGCTCTCATAACGGACAATAAACAATACCAATTGATAAAATGAATCAGCTAAATAGCTAAAGGACAAAAAAAACTTACGTAAAAACCTAACCACTGCAGCTGTAGCAACTTTTAGTTTCTTGGAATTGTTTCCAGTCTTCTTAATACTGATGAAACGCTTGTATTTTAAAAATATTTTTTCAGGCCACCGTACATGGAATCTGTCTCACCGATTTCACCGTCAACTTCAGAGACGACATCGCCACTGACGTCACCGTCAGCAGGGATCTGTCGAACTGTGACATGTTCAGGGCCCACAGGCAGGAAACCAGCCCTCTGGCACTCATCTCTGGAATGGTAAGAGCTTAAGCCACAACCAAACCAAGCCAAAGCCAAGATGATGTGCTTACATTTTCCTTCACTTTAACATGGTAATTTATGAGGCATTATTTTTCACCGGATAAATTGATTAATTCACTAAAGCGGAAAGCAGGCTGAAAGAAAGTGGGAGAAAAAACAAACTGTGCCTGTACTGTGTTCCTGTAGTTTACTTTTCTTCAAATTGATGTTTTCTCGTTGTCTATCTCCCGTTAGAATTATCCTCTGTCCAAGATGATTAGCAGCACCCAGACTTGTAACTACCATTTTGACAACCAGAAGAAGCACATGACCCGTGGAATCTGCAAAGAGAAACACATCTTCCTACCCCTCTCCCACCAGTAAGTTTTACAAAAATGAAGCACCCACAAAACCATAGAGTAATATCTAATTTATCCAGTGTTTTTGGCTTCCAGAGAGAACAAGGTTAACAGTTTGATTTGTGGGTTTCTTTATACATAAATGCCTTTAAAATATATTAATATTTGGTATTTATATATAGTATTTTGTCCTGGGTATGGACATTTCATCATTTAAAATTAAACACAGGTTTCAGGATTTTACACATTATGTATTCTCACAGATCCATATTTCCAAACAGTTGTCTCAAACAATGAGACAATTTGAATGAAATAAAATATAACTATGTCCTATTCTCCATTCATTTGATGCAATTCCTCTTCTGTAAACAGGAATGAATATGGAATTTCTACTCTGGTGCAGCAGACTATGACTCTGAGGGAGATTGCCAAGATCAATGACAGGATCTTTGACCTCAGTGAGTGTTTCCATTTTTGTAATATATTGTGAAAAAAATAAATAAATAAATAAATATATATATATAAATATTCTCAGTATCTCAAATGTGTCAGAATCTCTCACATTTTGTCATTGCTCATGCTGTACTTCTCTACAGATGGGGCCACCCTCAGGTTCTTGTCCATGGATGTTTCCGATGACAAGTCCCCTGTGCAGACCAAGGATGCTGTTATTTCCATAATGCAGCAGCTGAACACCCTGTCACAGACCACTCAGGGTAAGGAGCGTGCCAGCCTCTTCCATAAGCTGGTGTCGGAGCTCCGTGGCTTGAAGGTTGACGTCCTAGGATCTGCTACTCCTGAGATGATGGACATTTCCAGCTCTCTGACATGGCAAGCTCTGGCTCAGTGTGGCACCCCAGAGTGCACCAGTGCCATCCTGAAGGTTCTCAGGACCTTCGACGAGTCCGCTCTTGAAGTCGACGCTGTTGTCTATGCCCTGGGATTGTTGCCTAACCCTTCCAGCCTCTTGGTCAAGGACATGCTGGAGATGGCTCAGTACAAGCAGAGCAAACCCATCATGTATGCTCTGAGCACTGCAGTTAGGAAGTAAGTACACCTTTGTATAATCCTTTTGAAATCTGAAGTCCTACCCAGTACTGTAGCAGCAAGAGGTGCTTCCTATGGTAACCGATGTCTGTCTTTGTCACTAGACTGTACCATGCTGAGGGCAAAGTCACTCCTGAGATCGCTGCTGTTTCTAACTTCATTGCTTCCCTTCTGGGCGGAGACTGTGCTGGGGAGAAAGATCTGACTTTCCTGACCTTGAGGGTGAGTAACATCTTTGACCTCATGCACATCTTAAAAAATATAATCTTTTATGGCAATTTTTCTATTCCGTGTTTTTTTTTTCTTCTAAGTTTTCTTTACTATTCCGTCTAGGTTGTTGGAAACATGGGAGATGTGATGGAGGCTGCTAACCCTGCTATCAAGTCCACCCTGCTGAAGTGCATGAGACAGCCCACCACCACTCTGTCTGTGCAGCTGGCCGCCATCCAGGCTTTCAGACGCATGTCTGTAACAGATGAGGTAACTAACCTCCTCCTCTATGGGAAAAAAAACTGTATGCATTTCCCAGCTTTAGAGTGACAACATTGTTTAAAATCTAGTGACAAAGATGTGACTCTTGTTTTTCTATCCAGATTCGTACTAATCTCCAGAAGGTCTGCCAGTACCCCAAGGGTGCTGTGCAGAAGCGCCTGGCAGCCTACCTGATTCTGATGAAGGACCCCCAAGACAGTGACATTGAGATGGTGAAGAAGATGCTTAAGCAGGAGCAGAAAGCACAAGTCAAGGCCTTTGTGACCTCACACATCTACAACATCATTTCCTCCACTGACTCAGAGACCCAGAAGTAAGAATGGAGCACCATTTTACATTAAATCATGCTTTAATTCATGGAAATACTATGCTGATTTAAGAAACCAATGGCTTACACTAAAGTTATTGTTTTCATTCTTACCGCAGGCTTGGTGAGAAGATAATGAATGCCATTCAGGATGATGTTGCCACACACACTGACTACCTCACAAAGTCTCGCAACTACAAGCTTGGTGTCGCACATGAAAACATGCAGGCAAACATTAAGGGCAACATTATCTTTGATCCCAGTAGCCACTTGCCCAGAGAAATCCTGCTGGAAACTACCTTGGAAGCATTTGGTTACAATATGGATCTTTGGGAGGTATGTAATAATCTATGTCGTAATAATCAGTCATTTCCTGCTCTTACAAATTGTAGTTTTCCAGTTTTAAGTAACACAAACAGGGAACATTTTAATACTAACAGCAGAAACAACATTAACAAATTATCTTTTGCATACTGATAGGTTGGCATGGAAGGAAAAGGTTTTGAGCCAGCCATCGAGGCTCTGTTTGGAAAGAATGGGTTCTTCCCAGACACTGTGTCCAAGACCCTGTACTGGGCTGAGGATAAGATGCCAATTAAAATCAAGGAAGTTCTGCAGAAATGGGTTGCTCCTCTGAAATCAGAAGGACAGAAGGTATATTTGTTGTGCAATTATTTCTGTTAAACACTCTCTGTTAAGTGTTATTTTTATGAATTTCTGCTGAGACCGTCAGCACTAACTCAAAAACTCAACTGAAATCTTTCCTAAGGTTCCTGAAAATCTTATGAGAGAAATCGTTCGCAATTTCAACAAGCTGGTTAGAGAGCTGCAGAATCAAGAGTCCCCAGAGTCCATGGCTTACCTTAAGATCATGGGATCTGAGCTTGGCTTCATCAAGGGCAATGAACTGAAGAAAGTTTCTGATAGGGCGATGATGTATGCAGAGATTTTCCTTAAGACCATTCCTACCAAGGTACTGCTCTGTATTCCTTTTTCGCAATGAATAAGCTGTCAGGATTTTTTTTTTTACTTTTTCTTTACCACAGCAGTATGTTAATTGACTGTGCTTCTTTTTTTTTAGGTTGTGGCAAAACTGATGTCTGGCACTGACAATGAGATCTTTGCCCATTACATGTTCATGGACAACAAATTCATCCTACCAACAGTATCTGGCTTGCCTCTGACTTTTGCTCTGTCTGGTACCTTTACTCCTGGTGCAAAGGGAGGCATTAGCATTGCTCCAAACATGGTAAATATAGCTTTTATTTTAATTTAATTTATTTCATTACTGTCAAATATCCTGTGTAGTATTGTTAATATCTATGATGAAAATAATAACTCATTATAAATGGTGTTTTCTCGAGTATTTCTTGTTGTCTGAGTTTTCATTAGTCATATGATTAATTGTATAATAATCCCGTTATATTTGTTCATGACTGCAGCATTTTTCATTTCGTGTGATCTGTTTTGTTCACAGAAGGAACTGCTGTTCAAGCCCTCTGTTGGAGTTGAGTTTGTGACACAGATGGGAGTCCATTTCCCTGAATTCGTTGTCTCCGCTGTTGAGATGCACACCAACATGTACCATGAGAGCACACTCAATGCCAAGATCACCATGGAGCAGAACCAGGTCAAGCTCTCCATCCCTGCTCCAAAGGACACTACAAATCTCTTGAGTATCAGGTAATAAATAACATAAAATACATTCATATATTATATATAATAAATTCAGTTAATCTTTAGTTGTCGATGAGATGATGTAATCTTTATTACATCACATTCAACAAAGTTGAGACTGATTTTGTTGTTCTTTCTTTGAAATAGCAATAAAGTGATGATTGTGGGTGCTGGCCATGCTGCAGTGATCCCACACACACAGGACGAAGAAAACTGTGACTCTCTCTTCTCTGGAGTCAGATACTGCACCAAAACACTCCGTGCTGACACTGGTGATAAAACCAATGTTCCTTACTTCCCCCTGAATGGACAGACAATGTAAGTCATGGCTGATTATTTTTGTTCAAAGTAATATCTTCTTTATACAAAACGATTAACATTAATTGAGTCACTGAGAAATGGTAGTTGAATGGTGCTTTGCCTTCGTGATAGGACATATTTCAGTTTAATTGAGAGCGATGTTTGGGAATGGAATTATTTGTGATTTGTATGTGTACATGTACTGGAAAGTTACAAAATTAAAAACTAATTAAAGTGATATCTTTGTTCTTTCCCCCGTAGGTTTGGTATAGACATCAAGCCGACCCAAGAGGTCTCTGGGTACACAGCCACCATTGCCTATAAACTCCTCAGTGAAGGAAAGGACGGCCGCCAGATGGTTGATTCATTGAAGATGATCCTGAGTGCTGAGGGTATGAGTTTTTTTTGGAAACCGAATCAACCTGTGTTTTCCTATGTGCCATTCCCTCTTTTGTAGAGTTACGTACATCAATAATGTTATATTTTCATTCAATTAGGCATTCGGTCCTCTGAGGCTACAGCCACCCTAAAATACAACAGGAACAGGAACGTCTTCACCACCCAAATCCAGGTACCTGACTTTGATGTCGAGGCCGGTGTGAAGGTTGGCGTGACCAACAGCAATACCAAAGGCAAAGCCATCACCCTCGAGCTCACCAACAAGCATGTCCCACAGCTCTCTCTGTCTGGCCGGGCCAAGTAAGTCAAAAAAGCCACAATCTTTGTTTAAACACTTTGTCAATAAATATATCAAATATGTTGTAATCACATTTCACTGTGAAAAATACAAATTCATTGATTTTTTTTCTTAAAGCTAAGTATTGTAACACACCCCATGTCCATATTTAACAGTCTTAAGTTTTTTGATGTAAAAGCATTTATTAGATAATGTTTTTATTACACAGGCTTCAGGCCATGACTGATGGAATGCTGCAGGTTGAGCTGTTAGTCCCCTCACTCCAGGCTGCTGCTGCTATCACTGCTACCATGACCAATGCTGATGGACTCACCATGGAGATCAAAAGTGATGTCAAGCTCCCAGAGACCTCCTCCGTTCAGGCAGTCACATTAAAATATGGTGCGTCTATTAGAAAAACTGCTGATAACATCAAACCTTGATAGTTCCAGGGACTTTCTAAAATGTTAAATTCTTTATATCTCAGGTGAAGACCAGGCTGAGCTTCAGTTGATGTCCAATGTGAATGCTGATACTAAGACCCTGGTGCCTTACACTGATGCACTGCAAGCCTGGTTCAGGCAATTTGGGGAGGATGTCATGGATCAGCAGATTGTCAAGACTGACATGAAACTGCGTCATGTCTTCAACAAGGCACTTGAGGTGAAAAATAGGATAATTTGAATTATTGAGGAGACCTTTATTTAGATTTAGTTCTTCCAGAATAAAGCATGACAAATGTGGTGTTTTTCATCAGGCCAGCAATATCTGGATGGATAAAATCTCAAATGATGTTCCTTATGTTGAGACTCTAAGGAACAATTTACCAACGGTGGAAATGCCCTCCATGCCTGACAACCTTTTCATGAACCTGTGAGTAAAAAACATGCAAAACCTCAGTTTAGAAATAACAGTTTTTATATAGATTACAAGAAATGACAACATTGTTCTGTTTGAATAATAAAATACGTACTCCTAAAATGTCTCTTTTAAAAGAAATGTTCTATTTTTATCTTTTCACCAGTGAAAGCGCAATCAAATACCAGTTCAACAAGGACCGTTTTACCATCAGTGTCCCTCTGCCCCTTGGAGGCAAATCATCTGAACAGCTACGGATACCTCCTACAGTCACCTCCCCACGCATCTCTATGCCTCACCTGGGTGTGGAAGTTGCCCCGAAGGAGATCCGAATCCCCACTTTTACCATTCCTTCTGACTATGATCTCACCCTGCCTCTGATGGGAATGATGGAAGCATCTGCCAAGATCAACAGCAACTACTATAACTGGGAGACAATGGTGTCTGCTGGCAACAACACTGCTGATTCTCCTAGCTACCTGGCCAAATTCAAAGTCATGGCTGAAAGTCCAATCAAACTTCTGTCTTTCACAACTGAGGGTAATTCATTTTTACTGTATTTTTTAAGTTAGAATAACTATACATTTGATATTTAACAGACCAGAGAGAAAATAACGGCTGATACTAATTCATTAATTACTGTTTTTTCTGTTTTAAAGGAGCAACAGAAATCACTGACACAGCAGATGAAACTATGAAATTCACCATGGATGTTTCCCTGAACCACGACCTCATAAGTACAAGTTTCAATGTAATGGAAACTGTTGCTGTGTCAGACAAAGTCATGTCATCGGGAAGATACAACATGCGTACCGTTGCCCCTATGGGTATGGACACTTCTTTGACAATTACTAACCAGTTCAGCCTAGACTCAAACATGCTCTCTGGAGATGTCACCACAGATGGAAGAGTGTCTGTTGGACCCATCACTGCTAGCACCAATTATGTCCACACCTTTTCTGTTGAGCCAGCGAAGAAAGAAGCAAGAGTGGAGAGTACACTGAGGGTAAACTCTGAAATCCTGAGGGTTGTAAACAAGTTCAAGGCATCATATGCCAATGAGGAACTCATTGTTGAGTCAAACACAAACATGAACAGTGAACCTGCCATGCACAACACCAAAATTAGCATTAGCTACAAGGATGTCAAGCTTACCATCCAGTCTGACTCCCTGACTAAATCCATTGAGAAAGTGCTTCGTAGCCAGGTGGACTTCTCTGCCTCTGCAGCACAGGCCAGCCTCAGAATAGAGAACCAAGCTGATGATACAGAGAACCGTGCTTACTCTCTGCTCACTGGGTCCATGAATCCTTCTGGTTTGGAGCTCACTGCTGATAACTCCATTAACATCTTTTCAAGCCTTGCCTCTCAAAAAGCAACCTTGACTCTGAACAAGGATGGCCTGACCACTAGCTGTACAACAACAGCTCAGCATAGCCCAATGACCTTTGAAAATATTTTCCATGGTGGATTTGATGCTTCTGGTGCCACTATGTCTGTCAAGACAATAGGAGGCATTAAGGAGAACAACGCTGAGCTCAATGTTGAGGGAAAGATAGCAAGCTCAGAAACCTATCTCAATGGCGTCTTTAAGGGTAACCTCTTTGATGTGAATACCAGGAACATAGTGGACCTTAGAGTGAATGAAGATGGCTTGACTCTTTCCAACAACATGGTTGGATCTTTCAAAGAGATGAGAACCACAAACACCCATTCACTGTCTCTTACACTGAGATCCTTTACCCTCCACTCCAAGACTGACAACTTCCTTGATGCAAGAAACTCCTACATGCATGACATCACAGTTAACATGGAGCATTTTACAGCCTCAGTTATTATGAAAAATGACCTGAAGCTCATGGAGATTAACTTCAATAATAATGTCCAGTTCAAAGTAGAGCCCTACAACATGGAACTGACTGGAACAACGATGGGAGTCTTCTCGGAGGAGGAGCTCAAGCACACCTATGACATCAAGTTTGTTGACACAGTCCTGTCTGTTAAGTACAATACAAATGGTAAACTCCTGGGATCTCAAATGACACATGCCACTGATATGGAGGTTGCTGGTCTGACCATGAAGTTCAACAATGCTGTCAACTTCAAATCACAATCTCTTCGTCTGGACAGTACAATCAAAACTGTTGCTGAACCCTTCACACTGAACATTGATGCCATTTTCAACTCAAATGGGGCAATGTATCTGTATGGACTGCAGAGTGGTGAACTATACAGCAAGTTCCTCCTGAAAGCAGAACCCCTGCTCTTCACACATTCATTTGAGTACAGAGCCTCGACCACTCATGAACTGGAAGGCGTGCCCACCATCAAGACCAATATGGATAACAAGCTCAACAGCATGCTGAGCCTCCAAGAGCAAAGTGTTACACTGAAGATAACATCTAATGTAAATGATCACAGTTTTGAACAAGAAATGGGTGCCTACAACAATGCAGAGAGAATGGGTATTGAGATGAAAGGAGCAGTCTCCACCACCCTATTCAGTGAGGCCAATCAAGATTACGCCATCTCTGGATTTGTGAAATATGACAAGAACAGTGAGAGCCACTTCATCCAAATCCCATTCATTGAGCATCTACCTGCAGTCATTGAAAATGTAAAAGCCACAATGATGAAACTGATGGATCAGAGCATTGAGGTGCTGACAGACATCAACACTAAGTATAAGATCAGTGCTAAGTTTCAGAACAAAGTGTCTGAGCTGAAGGACGTCATTGACAACTTTGACTTCAACCTTTTTGTCGAAGACCTGAAAAAGTTTATCAACTCAATGGGAAATGTCATGACCAACCTGACAGCCAAGTTTCCAACTGACAAAATCATGAATGTGCTGAAATCAATTAAAGACACTATCATGGCTTGGATCAAGAAGCATAACATTGCTAACAAGTTCAATGTAATTTATGACAAAATAGAAACTATCCTATCCAACTATGAGGTTGAGAAGATGATTGGAGCCATCATGGATGAGACTGTTAAAATCATGAAACAGTATAAGGTGAGGGAAAATATTCAGTCTGCTTTTGCCACTCTCAGGTCAATTGACATCCAACCTTTGCTCAAGAAAATGATGGTACCTGTCCAGGAGCTTGTGAATGAACTGTATTCATTTGACTTCAAACAGCTGATTGATGACATAAGTAACTATTTCGTGAAAATGGTCCAGAAACTAAAATCATTTGATTATGACACATTCACTATGGAGTTGAAAGAGAAAATGGCAGATATGAGCAAGATTCCCTGTTTTGGAAAACTCTATGGAGAGTTCAGAATTGTTTCACCTCATTACAACCTCAGGACCATTGCTGACCTGGAGAACACCACCACTACATCACCAGAGTTCAAAATTAACCTTAACTCACAGGCTACATCTACTTTGAAAGTCCTTGATTTTGCTATGGATGCCAGTGCACATTTTGCCATGCCCAAGATGAGTCATCTGACTATCACTGAAAACATAAAGGTTGACCAGTCATCTTTTACAGTTGACCATAAGGGAACAATAACTCTATATGGACTGTCAGCTCAAGCTTCTGCTGAAACTACTGCAAAGGCCACAACCGAGCCCTTTGTTGCAGAGCTTGTCAATACTGCAAACCTTGCCATGGAAAATGGAGTGTCTGCCACAGTAGAGACAGGCTACAAACATGACCTCAACATGCCACTCGTCAACATCTTCAGTGAAGCATCATTGAGTCAAAAGACAGTTTTCCTGGTTGAAGATGGTTCTGCCAATCTGAAGATCAACAATCTGGCCATTGGAAAATATGCAGTTCAGGACTTCTCAGATGAGACAACCCACAAGAGTGACATGGAGGTGGTCATGGATCTCCATACAACCAAAGTGACTTTTACTGGAGCAACAGGCTGCAGCCATTTCAAAACTAATCAAAATGTGGCTGCTGATATTTGCTTGTTCCGCCATGTAATTGTCAATGCCAAGGCTGAGACAGAAACACCATTCATGAAGGGCAGTGTCGCAGAGCTGAAGTTCCAGGCTAAGGTTGAAGACATGAAAATTGATTTCACTGCCTCTCATAATGCAGAGCTGGTTGGACAGGTTGAGGGAACTCTCTCAAGTTCTGCTCTGGCTTTGGTCACACCTAATGAGCTTATGCTTGACACCAAGAATAAGGGAAATGCCAAGATTGCCCTTCCATTCAAGCTGTCTGGAAAAATGGATCTCCAGAATGACATCTCTCTTACCCTGAACTCTGAAGTGCAGCAGACTAGCTGGACAGGTTTGGCTAGATTCAACCAGTACAAATATTCCCATTACATCACCATGGATAATGGTGAGAGGGAAATTAACATATTTTCCCAGATCAATGGAGAAGCAAATCTTGATGTACTAACAGAGCGTATCACCATTCCTGAAATGACTGTACCGATTTTTGGCATAAGGATACCAGGAGTGGACCAATTCTCACTGTGGGAAGGAGCTGGCCTGAGCAATCTCCTTACCACAACCCAGCAAACATTTGACATGAGCTCCAAGGTGAAGTACGTGAAGAACCCTGAGATGATCACTATTGACATTAATGTGGATCCAATCATTAATGTCATTAATTCCAGCATCAAGTCTATGCATAAGAAAGTTCTCAAGAGCAAAGATAAGGCTGCTGACATACTGGCTACATCTTATGACAAAGCAAGGGAAGAGTATGAAAAATATAGCATTGAATTGCCTAAAACCATTACAGTCCCTGCCTACAAAGTTCCAGTGATGAATATTGAAGTATCTACATTCACCATTCCTGTGCCTGACTTCAGTCTCATTACAATGCCTGCTCTGCATGTTCCATCTGCTCTTAGCAAACTGACAATCCCAAAAATCACTCTGCCAAAAATTCAGAACATTAAGATCCCAGTATTCGGTGATCTGACCTATGAGTTCTCCATGAAAACAGCAATGCTCACACTCAAAACTGATGCCAGCATCCTTAACCAGGACAGCTTTATCATGAAACTTGATGCTTCCTCATCCTGTGAATCTGATCTTCTGACTGGCAAGATTGAGGGCAACGCCAATGTTAACATAGTTGATGGGTTCAAAATGGTCTCTGCTCTGGCTGTAAAACACTCAGTGGTAGAGGGAAACCATGAAGGCACCATTGTCATTAATTTTGATAATGTGGATACCTCCATCACCAACTCAGCTAAAGTCAATCTACCCCATCTGCCCATGGAAATCTACCAGGAGATTACTGGAAATGCAGTGGAAGGCCTTATTGTTTCTATGTCCACTCCATCTGCTGGACTCTTTGCAGTCCAGATGCAGGTGAAGCGCCCAGCACAAGTGAAAGCTAGATTCTATGGCCGCTACCCAGTAAGATCACTTTTTTTACTTATTTGCATATAAATTGCTTATTGACTGATTTTATATGTAAATTGTTATTTATTTTTGCACTA
The DNA here is from genome assembly GCA_030544235.1 of Lepturacanthus savala. Lineage (NCBI taxonomy): Eukaryota > Metazoa > Chordata > Actinopteri > Scombriformes > Trichiuridae > Lepturacanthus > Lepturacanthus savala. The sequence goes on from CM060477.1 coordinate 12,723,111, forward strand.
AAGATGTTTTATATTTTTTCCCACAGTCTGAGCCAACAACAGACATTGATATCTTGGGTTTGAAGATGTCTGTGATGAACTCTGAGAAGCTGAACCTTCAGACAACCTGGAATATGGAGATGCCCTATGAAATGATGCTGGGACTGAAGAACAAGGTTCCCGTAGTCGTGGAAACTCTCGCCCAAGCTGGGAGAACATCTATCGCCATCTCCAAACAGGCTGGAAACCAGGGAAAAGTGATGTTCAAGAGGGCTGTCAACAACCTTGCAGCAGTATATCCTTCTAACTTCATGACAACTGTCACAGATAAGACCATTTTGATCCTGAAAGAGTACCAAAAGAAAGTTGAGATTGTTCTTGATGCTGTTGTTAAATTCCTAAAAGAGACCAAGTTCCAGATCCCTGGCGTTGAGCAGAGGCTCTCTGGGCTTGAGGTCTACCAGAAATTTAGTGCTTATGTTGCTGATGTATCTGAGATAGCTATTCAAAGGATTCCAGAGTATATCAAATCCACCTCCACACCAGCCATTAATTATTTTAAAAGAATTGAATTCACCCTTCCAGGTTCTAACTATGTCGTCAGTGGAAGAGAAATTCTTGTTGACTTGTTTGCAGCTTTGAATAAAATCCAGGACCAAGTGATTGTCACTCTGAGGAAATTAAGAGAAATCCAACTGGAAGACGTCACGACAAAATTCTCTGCAGTCATGCAATTTACCATTAAACAGAGTGAGGAGCTCCTTCAAACCTTAAAATCTCAGAATATTGAGAAGCTTTCCACTTTTGTGACTGATGTATACAACGATGCCATTAACTCTCCTGCCCTGGCTGATATTGCCATGCAGGTTGAAGAAGCCTACAGAATTGTTGTAGAATATTTAAAAACTGTCAAAGCTAAATTCCAGAATATTTGGGCCAACATGTCTACTGAACAGCTTCAAGCTGACATCCAGTCCTGGATTGACTTAATGGTAAAAGAAGTAAACATTTTCCACAACAATGCCATTAGAACCCTTAAGGAGAACAGCAAAAATGTTGAGCAATTTGTGAGAATAAGTGACAGACAGATGGATATTGACATTCCTTTGCCATTTGTTAACAAAATCAACTAAGTGACCATGTATAACAAGGATATACAGTGTTTGTATTGACTGTATATGTTGTGTAACCAACAAGTAATATTCTATTGTCATCTCAACAAAATAAAACCTGTATGCTAACAAATGTGGTCTGTACTTATGATGCTTGTCTCTGTACTGTTTTTATATTAATTTTGTTTATTATTTCACAGTAGACTCCTAGTTGTTCTAACCCCATTTCTATCTTGTACTATTTAAAAAAATGTGGGCTGCAATAAAGACAGTTTATACTGTATACATCTCTTTGCATTTCTTAAACTTCTTAACACACTTGTTAAGAAAGAAAATATTGTGTTTTGGTGCACAGGTACTATTTTCTAGGCAAATAATGATTATTTTCATTATAGTTATACTTTATACATTATAATTATACTGTCCATATAATTTGATTAATCATTTGGTCTGTGAAACAATGGTAACTTGTGAAATATTGTCCATTACAGTTTTTTAAGCTCAGATCCTAATTAGTTTACTGTCATAAAAGGCAAAGAAATCTGCACAATTAAGATGGAATCGATGAATGTTTGGCATATTTAATTGAAGTTAGATTTTAATGATGACTAATTGATAGTCATTATCTGGTCAAACAATTGAGTACCTAATCATTTCAGCTCTATTTTCTTGACGTGAAGCATGAAAGTATATGTCAGAGCTGCTTACCACGAAAGCAACTGAACACAGTTACAATCATGTATTGTTTAAAAAAAGCCCCTTCTATTTACTTGTCATATGCTTTAGTCATTTGTCCTGAGATCTAAATTTAGCCATGTCAAAGTTAGAATTCTCATGAAACAATGAGAATGTCCACAGCCAGAGACAGTTTGACAATTGTTATTACAACAATACATGTCAAGCCCTAAAATGTACCTGCTCTTTGGAATAAATGAGTCAGGTTTTCCACTAGCCTAACAGATAGTGGCAATGCGTAATCATAAGCAGTGATGGAAGGAGGAAAAGTGACAATACAAATACTCCCTTACCAGTAAGTCCTAAATTTAGTTTAAGTATCAAATCTGATCAAACCACAGGAAATGACCACTGGGCCAATCATCCTATTTTAGCAGATTTTAGCAGAGTAAGATAATCCAGTTTCATAATGGAAATACTCAAATGACTTATACATTACCACCATAAATACTGTATTCAGGTTTTGAGTCAAATTGTCCCTCTAAAAACAGAAAAAAGGAGATATATTTGTCTTTCAAGTATAACTATTGCCAGCTGCAGCACTACAGTATGTGTCTTGTGATCAGCTTGTGACAATGAGTTTAAAGAATGAAAAAGTAGAGATGGTGACACACGATTTTTTTATTGACTTTCCCAGAACAACTTGTTCCCTTACATTCTTTATTGTTTTTCCTCACAAAAATTCCCGTTGCTGTTTCCGATCTATTATTCAAACCCACATATTATGTCATTACGTGAATGCTGACATAATTTGGCAATCTCTTACAAACATAAGTTTGGCACATTTTCATCTTTTTTCTTCTCTGTGATCCCACTGTTTCTTTTTATAATAAAAAAAAGTAAAATAAATGGGAAAAAAATGAAAACTGTACTGTCTGATCAGTGAATAATAACCTAACAACATTGGAAATCAGAGGCACATGAGGGGGGCCAGTGTGGGAAAATTAACCAGTCCATCACAATGCATTCCTGTCCTGTAAGTCAGCAAAAAGCCCAGCAACAGAAGGCAGGGAGGAATGTGACTTTTACACCATCGTAACTCTGGGTGGATTCAGATAAACTGCGATTTATCTTTACTATTGCTTATTGAACCATGGAAAAAAATTACATGTTTCAAGCCAAATTGAACTTCTTTTTTTTTATCTCTCAAGTAACCATTAAAACAATAGCTGGCATAGTAAATCCACCAAGGTTTTACCCTGGATCGCCAGTAGCCTCTGTAATTGATGTTCATAGCTGTCATTTGAACAAGCGCTCCCACTATCATCTAAGAGGACAGTTACACAACACTTCTGTGTAAACATCATCAAACATGAGCTGAATTTATTCTACAAGCAGGGCAAATTTACTCCTATACATTGATTTCTGTCACAAACCTCAAAGCCTGAAAAATATTCTTCACCCTATAAATCTGTGGTACATTCAGTCATAATGAAATGCATGTAAAAATTAGTATTTATCAACCAATCATAATTCAGTATTATTGCTGTAAAGAAACTATTGTACAGCATCAGAAAAATATTACTACTTCACATTAGTTTTGTCTAGTGTCTCAGTCAAAGGGATACCCTTTTGCTAAAGTATGTATAATTATTATAAGTTGGTGGTTATGATAACATATCCTGATCCATTTTCTATAAAAGTCGATTGCCATCCGATGGCTTAATCCCATAGGAGTGTGTGCTACTGGCTCATAGAGCTGTGACGTAGCCCACTCTTCTTCTCACAACTTGTTTACTGAGCAAAGCACTCGCACGCCAGCGTTCAATCTTCTCTGGAAATATCACCCACATAACTGTAAATGAAGCCGCCGATAAATAGAAAACGCAACGCGGGTCTCTCTCAAGTCTTTGAGACAGCTGAGCCGCGTCGGCCTCTGAAAACGGCAAGGCCCGGAGTGCATGGTTCAGAAACGTAGTGTACATGTGCTTCAATCAACTCGTTGTTTTATAAGCCATGTTCAAAAAGCAGCTATTTTGTCAACGTCCTCCAAAAAACTCCCCACTGTATAGCCATCGGCAAAAGCATACAATTTGGGATAGAAGCATGCTTATCAAACTTAAAAAAAAAAAAGATATCTCTGGTGACACGTGATAACTGTTTGTGCACTGGACATCTATCTGAAAAACGAAATACTGTAGACTCAAAGACATACTTTTTGGATGGGGCCCAAACCTGAGACATTAAACCGATATTAACTGTAAACTTAAGCAATGTATTTAAATGAAATGTGTAAAACTTCAGAAGAAACTATACATTGGCATCCTTACACTGACTCGTACTTGTGTGCGTATATATATGTGTGTGTGTATATATATGTTATATATATATGTACACACATACAATGTAGTGTCCAGATGCTGTGCAATTTTCCAAACCTAATAGTCATTTTACAATACAAGGTGGACATAAATAACGAGTGCAATTTTAATGCTTTGCTTATTACAAAGTATAACCTTGGCAGAAAGGCAGTGGCCTATTCAAACACACACACACACACACACACACAAAGAAAAAAAGTGAGCAATTGAAATCTTGTCTGGTAAAGCAGGCCTCTGGGAAGGCCACAGCCACATCAGAGGGAATGAATAAGGATTCTGCTTTTGTACCCCTTCCACCAGTCAGACCAGGATCATGTGACCCGCATAGAACATGCTGTAACCAGTGCATTTTCACACACCCCGATATCAGAAGATTATCGTCCCGTGCGTTCAAAACATCTTCTTAGCAGTCATTCGTTTTGATTCAGCCAAGGTCGTCTGAGTACATGGGAGTATCCAAACCAGTGTCACTGCCCGTACATGTTCAGACATGGATCCGGGCGGTGGAAACGTCTTGGCCGCGCATTACAGTTCCCCAGACGGGCGTCGGTTCACATCAACACACAGCAATTGACGCAACTTTGCGAAGGCTTGTTTTGTTTCTGTAAGGCTGCCCGTGTCGCGGTTTCGAATACTTCCCAGATGCCTTCCTTGGTCTTGGCAGAGCACTCCAAATAGTCATATGCGTTAATGCGCGTGGCCATGGCGCGGCCGTCCTCCGCTTTCACTGGCTCCAGCTTCAGCCGAGACAGCTCGTTCTTGACGTTCTCGTCGTTGCGCAGGTCTTTCTTGTTGGCCACCAATATAATGGGTACATTCGGGCAAAAGTGTTTGACTTCGGGCACCCACTTCTCGGGGATGTTTTCCAACGAGTCCGGGCTGTCCACGGAGAAGCACATCAGGATGACATCAGTGTCCGGGTAGGACAGGGGCCGCAGCCGGTCGTAGTCCTCTTGTCCGGCCGTGTCCCACAACGCCAGCTGGACCTGCTTGTTGTCCACCTCTATGTCCGCCACGTACGTCTCAAACACGGTGGGGACGTACACCTCGGGAAACTCGTCTTTGCTGAATAAAATGAGGAGACACGTTTTCCCACACGCGCCGTCGCCCACCACGACGAGTTTCTTGCGTATGTCTGCCATGGCTGCCTTTTCCCCGGCCGATCGTTCGCATGCAGCATCCAAAGAGGCGGAAAGTGTCCGCTGTGTCCGCTCCCCTCGGCTTTTATACGAGGTTTGAGACTAAACAGGCTTGTTCCCGAAAGCCGCTCCTTCCTGACTTCCAACTATACAACCTTACCATAAACCACTGCGATCTCTTTATAAAGCGCAGGGTGGTTTCCTAAATATAGCAATCCAATCGGAAGTAGGGTGGTGAGATCACAGTTGGGAGAGGAAGAGGTGATTGGATCTCACCGGTTTTCCTTATGTAGAGGAGGGTCATAGACCACGAGGAACCACCCGACCCAGGATCAGCCCGAATCAACCCATCTGACTGCATGATGTTTTACGCGACATCTTTGTTTTTTGTAATTCTCCTTTAACATGATTCAAATTTGTGCCGATCGAACACAACCTAGCCTTTTTACCGCTTGTGTTATGGAGTTTTCGAGAGTTGAATTATTGAATTACCCAACCAACCAATAAAAAAAATCAATCAGAATCGTCTTTATTGGCCAAGGATGTTTATGCATACAAGGAATTCAATGGCTAATGTAATAACAAAAAGAATCTTCAGAAATATACACAAGGTCTCAGTAGGACTAAGACTGGTGAAGATATTTGAAGATAATAATAAAAAAAAAGTGCAGGAGTGCTGAGACTAAAACGAAACGGTTAAAAAATGTTTATTTTGTGACCATTTTAAATACATTAGATGTACAGTGTCTGTTTAAATAAAGAGTAAAGAGTTAAATATGTTTCACATGTTGTGTTTTAAACTAAATTAGTACAATATCTGTTAACAAACTAATTATTTCACAAGAAAAAATATATATTTATTTAAAAAAAATTATATTCAAGTGTATAAAATGTCGGCTTTCGGGTTGCTTAATGAAATAAAAATACACTGGTTATATTGATTTTACCTTCACGCGGTGCACAAAATGTACGTCTCTGAAGCAGCTGTACATTGTTATACGCATGTGTAACGTTACGTAGTTCACGCTATTTACAGGGAGGGGGCACCAGCTAAGGCAAAACTCTTAGCTTTGACCATCCAGCCTCTGCTAAATCACCGCTCTCTCTGCGAGGAAACAAAACAATATAGATTCGGGTTGACGGCGTGCAGCAAGCAGAGCCCCTCTCTCCACACGACAACGCGTGAGTATCTCCTCTTTATGAGTGGGGAGCAGGAAGGTTGTGTAACTAAAGGCGGCTGTGTTGGATGCTGTGAGTGTTTCCCCTTTTGTTTAGCGGGTAAGGCCCCTCTGTTTGTAACTTGAAGGGGGGCCATGTTGTTCAGTCGCTGAGTGTTTGCTTGATGTTTCGGCTCACACAACACAACCAACTTGGCAATTAGCGTCTGCTAGCTCTTACGTTAGCTACGTCGGTGTGTTTTGTCTCGTTGCGTGCAACCGATTTAGTATTTGGAGCCAGAAAAAAAAACGCTTTCTGCCTAACAAAGGCGCCATAAAATGCTCCCAAAATCAATGGTCAAATAATTAATGTAACTTTGATGTTAGCCAATAACAAACAGAGCAGGCCTGCTGCGTTTAGCGTTAGCTGCTTAGCTCGTGAGCTAGCTGTCGCTAACGCTGCTGCTCTCTCCAGTCATTAAACACGTCCGGTTTCCGTCAGATAAAAATAAATGAATTGCCGTAAAAGAAAACTATGTGCCACATGTGTACGAAATGCTACACGTTTAAATGTTGAATTGACGCCGGCGTAATATGCCAATCAAAGCCGTCAAGTTAGCTAGCTAGCTGGCTCGTTAGCAATGTACTTGCTGTCCAGGTTAGCTCGCCAGCTAGCTAGCGAGATAGCTAGTTCACTAAAAGGCACGTCGCTTTGCCACAACGACCGGTAATGTTGGATGTGTCGTTGTAGCTAGTAACTAATTCACAAAAGCCAACCGCAGCTTTCGTTATGGTTAAATCAGCATTTGACCTTTAGTGTTGGTTTTATCAGCAGTAACATTAGATTAATGGTGATGTTCCATTAGCTTTCTGTTCAGCAGCTAACCAACACTGTAGCATACATATTGTTGCAAGGCATCAACATCTTTGTCAGACGCCTGTTATGTTCTTCTATTGCGCCTTTCTTAAGAAGCAAACCACTCAGTTATACTTACTTTTAATACTCTTTTTTTTTTTTTTGTTAAACACGCAATCCAATATAACTTAACTAACGTTATCGTTACAATCTATACTCATGGCATGGAGTCGGCAATTCGGGAATTAGTCGTGTCCCGGCGAAGAAATTTATTTTTCCTATTTAGTCTTCTGTTGGAGCATCCTTTTCCCTAAACGACACTCCAAAGGTTAGTCTCAATGGTCAGAATAAATTAAGGCCATATGCTGTAACTTAGTTTTCATTACTTCAAAGCTCACCAGGATACAATAACTGTCATGACATTAGCTTCAGGCACTTATACAAATAAAGAAACTTCAGTCGAATAAGATGTATTGTTTTTGGCTGCATCGCTAAACATGCATTTCCTTAACACGCATACACATAGTTGCATGCAAACATAAGTCACAAAGCACAACTGCACAATAAATTCAAGGCACTGATTAAAAATCATCTTCTAAAACCAGGAAATTATTATTATTGCAGGATATCCCACCTTCAACATACAGCCTGAGTTACTTCCTTCACAGCCATCCTGGTATACCACCAACATAATTATATCTGGGTCTGTGACAAATAATGGTTGGCAAGATGAGAGTCAAAAACCTTTTAAAATACAGTTTTAAGAACCATTCATCAGGTCTCAAATGTACATTTTGTATGCATGTTTTATTTAAAAGTCCATTTGTATCGTTTTTGGGGGTGGGGGCACAAAATGTCAAATGGTGTAACTGGAAATGAATGCTACATTTTAAACATAATCATCTAGGATATAAAACTTGTTTTCAAATGGGTGTTTTTATTTTTAAAACCTTTTTAGGAGTTAAAGTATCTTGTACCGAGTTTTAAGGTTACACCACATCACATTTTTGTCACTGACCCATGTAAGTATGTTGAGAAGAACAAAGGATGCTATGTCCTCAGTACTAATATACTTGATAGCCTTAAGATTGTTCATAAATTGACTAAATCATCTTGTTTTATTTTTTTAAGGCTTTCCCGTGGAATGAGCGTTCCATGCAGCATCCTAGGTATGAATGACGTGGCCTGGCAGGAGACAAGAGGTGGGATGCTGCATGCAAATGGTGCTCCTGAGACCGGAGGTGTCAGAGTTCACGGTGGGGGAGCTGGGCAGGCTCCTGGAGTCCCACATTTACAGGGCATGGACAGAGGTGCTAACCCAGGTACCCCGCAGCCTCCACTAAGTGGACGATCTCAGGATGACGCCACAGTCGGATACTTCTTTCAGAGGCAGCCTGGGGAGCAGCTTGGAGGTTGCACACCCGGCAAGCATCGCTGGCCAACTGGTGATGCCAATCATATTGATCAGGTAAAAAGCCTTCATTTGGACAACAGTCATTGAAATCATATTTAGTGCAGGTTTGACGGACAGATGACAATGTTTGGTTATGCGCACATTGTTTTTCACAATTCAGGTTTACCTCATGTGCTAAGCATATATATTTTTCTACTAGGCATGACTTATGGATTTTAAAGCACAAGAATAGTGTCGCTGGGTTTGGTTGGTCGAGGTTAATGATGTGGGGTGCAGCCATTAAGGATTTGTCGACACGACAAAAACATTAACATAGAAATGATCAGGACAGCTTCATTGGTTTGAACATTTGTTGTCAAAATGAGCAGTTACAGGATAATTTTGATGAACTTTTTTTTTTAAACACCATTTTATCTAATATAAAGCAAAGCAGTGGGCTAGAGTCCATTGCCTTTGGCATTAATATGGGTACTTTGTGTGGTTTTACATTTTTATTATATGGAGATACACAAATATCCCCAATAACATGGTTGATTTTAAACATGGAGCTCAGACTAAATGCTCATTTTGTTTTTGTGTGTAAAGGGTATTAAATATTGTGTCAATGTCTCATAAAGGTCTTAAAATGCATTAAATTTGATTTTTTTTTTTTTTTTTAAATGTGCAGCAACAAACCAACATAACCTCACTTCCCAGCAGTCTTCCCATTTAAAAAGCCCCCCACTAGATGATTTGTTTTGCAGTTTGGAATTTGTTGGTCAAGATGACAGTGATAACCACTGAGTCACTGTGTTCCTTGACTTTTCAAAGTGTAAATATTTTTCAAAGTTGATATTCTGGATATCATTTTACATTGGTGTCTTTCAGCGATAACCTACAAATATAAGAAGGTAATCAACATGATTATTATTGAAATGTCTTAGAATGGATTTAAAGTATATAAATAAGCTATATATTATTGAATATATGCCAGACAATACTGTTCTTGGTCTCATCTTTACCAATAAACTGGATGATGGATTGTGTCCCACTCCATTGTAAGTTATGTATAAAATCTTTTCTGTATGTTTTTCAGTCTCTTCACAAAATGTCAGTTGGGATTTATGCAAACTATCTTAACTTTCTGGTTTAGGCAAGCTGGTCTCCTGAATGTTCCAAGAATAAATAACACATCAGTCCATGGTTCTAACCAAGCCCCTCTTCTTTGAAATAATTTTCGAATCCAAATTCGAGAGGGTAGCTTAGTCTGAGGTCTGAAGGCAGTTTGTGGGGTAATGTTTAGGGATGTCCCATGTTTTTTTCCTGCAGATAGTCACTGATCATATAGCAAAGCATCAGCTGATGCTCTGAAGCCTTTACTGAGACTTCTGCTGTCGTTATTTTAGTAATTGAGTATTCTAACGATTATTCCAATAACTGATTGAGTTATCAGATGCTTCACTTATGGTAATGCTAATGCTGTCTTGTGTAATGTCCACTCTTTCTTCTGAGATGCTGAAGCATTGAGGTTTTGTTATTGTGGTTGCATACTTTGGTTTTTAGTTGGTTTTCATTTAGTTTTATCTTGAAATGATTGCAAACTCTGGGAAATTTATTTAATTTTCTGTGGGTTTTTTTTCTGCACTTTGCTGTTTTCTATTTTTCAGTCATCCCACAATCTAAGTTCAGTCCACTTGGTAAAGACTTTTTTTTTTTTTTCTCCCCACAGCCTAAAGTCTGTTCTGTTCAATCCAGTATCAGACTTTAAAGAAAAACAACTCAAAAGTCCACTGGGTGCATTGTGTTGCGCTACAGTAATAATCATCCCAGTGCACTGTAATATGGATTAAACAGCATTAATGCTGATATTTTGAAACCGAATTGAAATATTCTAGTTCCTCAATTAATCATTTCAGCCCTAGCTAGTATTAGAGTAGAGCTGTGCTCAACAAGGCAGTGTGATTCAACAAAACAAATTGCTGTAGTTGTGTGTAATGAAGGTCTGGTTATTGACCAGGTTTCAGCTCAGTCCCTCGCTTGAAATGGAGCAGAGAAACTAGTGAGGTCACAAATGACAGTAAAATGCAGTAGACGGTTTTATTTACTGAATTGGTACTGTCTTTATTCTATG